>CM067074.1:6331480-7531480 GCA_033980235.1 Diadema setosum | reverse complement strand
TCCCCCAAAGGAGTCAATGTGGAGTTCTTCTCAAGTTTTTCCCCTTGTTCGTTTCACAATTCCTCGCCTGATGTGTAAGCATACGGAAGTGAGTATACAATCAGATTATCATTTATTCCTCGTTTACTCTGCCCTGAGTGAAATGTCTGTAAATTCGAGAAGAAAATGACATAAATCCGTTGCCATGCGGTGTTTGGTGTTGGCTTCGATTTCGTGTGCAAGCCTACCGTCGCGAGTCAACCGGCGTTTTTTTTTTTCTTTCGTGTGTAGTAAATCAATGAAATTCCTTTGTGTCAATCTCATTTCGGCGGCTTGTTTTAACCGTCATTTGCTTATTTTAGTGAAAATCGTAAAGGATACATTATGTGTGTCACGTTATCAAACAACAGTCACATATGTGGCAACTGTAAGTAAGGATTATGGGTTTCGATTAGGGTAAATCGGGATGTTAATGCATATCGGTCATAATTCATTGATAGCGGTTGTACATTGTGAATGCAGTAGAGGTTTCCTACGCCAGCTACGCACGGTTAGTATCTGCACAGAGTTTTGTGCATGGGCATCCTTGTGCATACTCCCGTATCGCGATGCCTGCATTATATGCGTATGCGTGGGATGGCCATGGACGGCCGTTTCCATACAGCCAGGGCCGGGTTGGGTTTGACTTGGATTTATTAGAGCCTGTGTTCATTAGAGCCTGTATATATAATAGATCTAGGCTATAACGTTTAACTTGTACATTTTTACCCTACCTTTTTTATTCAAATTCAAATATGGGTTTGTTACTCGCAACGCTAATCTAGAACAATAAATGCAACCAGCTCCAACGCTCCCAGACTGAACTGTGTAGGGGCCTACAACTTTAACTACAAGGAGCGCCCCACAACCCCAGGGTTAGCATTTAAACATGCCTTGCGCCAGTGTAGTAATAATAATTGTAAACTCTAGTAGCTCAGCATAGATTTCTGCATCTGCTTACTCCTGACATCATACAGCAGAATGAGCAGTATTTATCAAATGGTTGCCAGTTAGAGAGAGTCGCATGTCACTCCCTTGCTTGGCCTTGCCCTTGTCACCTTATCAGGGTGGCCTGATGGCAGAGAAATCATACTAAGGCTGCGTTCATGCGAAACTAGAATTGCGTTTCTAAACACGTTTAGTCGCTAAACGTGTTTAGTTGCGTTGCGTTCATGCGATTTTTCCATTTAAACGCGTTTCAAAATGCCGATCTGAAACGCAGAAAAAAGGCCGTTTTGAATCATGATTCTGCCAGAATCACGATCGCAGAAACCGCATGAACGCAACCGTGATTTCAATCATGATTCTATGACGTCATGTTTCTTATGGGGTATCCCACAGCTTCTTGTTCTGTTCGCGCGCTTGTGTACGTCTTCTGAATCATGTGTTTCGGTACCATACTTGCACTTGTTTGTTTACATCAACGCCATACACGGATTCTATGCTAGTATCTAGCTGTTTAATATAATAATACATGTAATTACTCTCCGATTGAGTTGATAATAGTAATGGCTGCAGCGCTGTGTCTACCAAGGGAAACAATTGGAGAGACGAAGAATTAAGATTATTCCTCGATCTGTGGGCAGAGCCTGAATGTCGCAGCTTATTGGAAAGTATTCACCGAAATAAAAACGTAAAGGCCTGTACAGTTGGAATAAGGAGGTCTGGCTCGAGCAGTTGCAGAGACAAGGTCAAACTGCGCAGTGCGCTGCGCAGTGGCAAAGGATGAGCTGAGCCAGAATCAGCATTGCGAAAACCCCCGCATGAACGCTCTTCCGCTGAGACCGTGATTTGAAACGCCGTTTTGAATTGTGATTCATGTTTGTGATTCTGGCTACGAAATTCGCATGAACGCGGCCTAAATGCAAGCATAATGACTTAGAGTAGCGGACCCAGTTTGCGGCAGGTTAAGGCCTTTTCAAGGGTATTTAGTAGTATTCTGGTAAAACGGGCAACAGAAATTAAATATTTTCTTTTTCTTTTATTGGAAGAGGTACCAAAGGCCTCTTGACACTGCATCACAATTTTGTATGGTGGACAATTACCCTAGTCATAATAATCAATTTTATGCAGAAAATTTGCAACCACCAAGAGGACCCAGTTTGCGGCAGGGGGGTCCAGTTTGCAGCACCCCACACAAAACTGTCCCCTGATTTCTTCAAACATTAAAATTTTGCAAAAACCAAATATTTGTTGATGGTCCAACTAGTTTTCAGCTTGTTAATACACTTTATTTGGATTCATTACCTCGATCCTTCACGATTTCATAGTTTTTCAAGATTGCATGTATTTCATCAATTTCCACCCATTTTGACATGTAAAATAGCGCTATGTGTGTAAATCCCATAGGGGTGCCGCAAATTGGACCCATCCCCAACATTTTGGTCACTGTTGCAATCCTCAAAACTGACAAAGGAAATGAATTTTAGAATATTTAACACAGTTACACAAGGAATCCTTACCATGCAGGCCTCTTTTCGTAGTAAGATTTTGAATAATCGATACAAACAAGAGATGATGGTGGCTGCCTAGCAACAGAACAAAATCTTAACTTTTTGTTCAGAAAGTCATACTTTTTTAAAAACAGCGTGACACAGACGATTTAAATTAGAATTATGAAGGCCATCATCCGAGTTATTTCATGATTCTGGTATCAAAAGAAAGCTCTTCAGTTGCTCTTCAAATAAAACAATTTAGAAAAAAAAATACCCTTCTACTTTTGAAGATATGGTTAGATATTCCTAAGGGGTGCCGCAAACTGGACCCCTGCAGCAAACTGGTGCCCCGACTCTATGTGCAAAGTGCTCATATCTGCAAAATTATGAATGTTAGCAAAGGATTATTCCGTCAAGTACAAGTAGCCTTGCAGCACAGATGTATCAAGTAATGAGTTTGAAAATGGGTTCACTGTGCAAAATTTCTTCTTTTGTGGTAACCCATGTTTCATGTCTACACATGTATGAGTGAAGTGTATTCATACTCAGTGCGCGTGCGGGATACTGTAAAAGTGGACATTTTCATGGTGTGGAAATATTTGTGCATTTTGCGCAACCAGAACCTAACACAAAAATAAAAGCACGCAAATATTTTTGTACAAGTACAATGTATGTTCTAGTAATCAGTGTCCTGATTCCGCGGACTTGTAAACATGCAAAATTTATCGTACCCAGCGGAGCATGAAAAATCACTCCTGCGAAATTGTCCACTTTTACAGTATATCTTGGTGGATCTTATGCTCAGCCTTTCACAGAAATGAGGTTCGATAGTGTGATCAACAGAACTTGACAGTCGATTTCCTGATTGGCCAAATGTCAGCAAGCGCAAGAACTTTACGACCGGTGATACACTGAACCTCTTACAGGAACAAACGCTTGTAATTTTGAAAACTGTAAGGGGAAGTGTTGAGACCACCTTATGACAGATGATCAGTTTGGGCACTAGAAGTAATGAGGGCATATTTGCGGTACACAGCGTACATTGGCATTCAGGAACAGCACTGGCAGGGAAACCACCTTAATGCATCAAAGTTTTAAACTTTAAAATGTATACATAGCAAAATATCCATTATATTTTCATCCTTATAAATGGAACTGCAACCCACATAATTGGGACATGTATTTTTTCGCAAAAATACTTGCATTGTCCATCACCATCTGAAATTGATAACCAAATCCAGAGAATGATTACAGGGAAAGGCAGTAAAGCATTGGTTGTAGAACTGCATAATAGGCTAGCAATAGGGTGACACTGTGCTGGCAGTGATGTACTGTACCCTGTCAGTTTACTTTCTTATTGCCATGTTTTGTTTTGTGAGTGTTTTAAATACTGTGTATCATGTACTTGTTGCTATGGATACTAAGGACTGATAACTGTAATCATGCATGGTATTAGCAGTGTGATACAGACTGGTCATGTACAATGAATTCACTGTACAATTCGTACCTGTACCAACAGGTATACTTTGTTTCTTGTGGGCTGATTTGCATGGGCTATATCACCCACTATTTCAGCGGAACTCTACTATATAAACAGAAGAAAACTATATTTTCCCATCTTCTCCCAATTGTGGGGGCCACTGTATGATCACGCTGTTCATGATGTGTGCCTTGTACATGTACAGTAGAACTTTTCTGCACCCCATAATATCGTCGGGTCCTCCAAAAATAAAAGCAGTTACTCATAAGGGCTGGATTATCCAGAGATTGGTTGATTCTATTAATAGGCCGAGGAGATTGAAGCAAACTTGGATGCCAAGAGTCATGGCTCGAAACCGTTGTCGTCGTCTCTCTGGTGGGTGTCAGTTTTTGTAACATGCCCGGCCATGCCATCCGCGAGCTGTGCCCGGCAGAAGTGTCGTGCCAACCACCATCAGTGCTTCCTGTCAGTCACACCACACATCACCAGTTGCCACAGATGGAGCCAAAAAAAAAAAACACACACAAAGAAGTGTCTGCTTTGGTTTCTCACAGCCTTGTGCACTCACGAGAGCTGCCAAGTTTCCCTCATTCTGCTGGAGGCTCCATGAGAAAAGGGAAATTTTTTATCCTAATAGTATGTTACGTTGTATGAAAATTTTGGAAAAACCAGAGAAATATCTTGGTGAAAGATTTGGGGAAACAAAACACACACACACACATGGAAAAGTTATGAATCGTAAAAGTTTAGAAAATCTGACAAATTGGCAACTACGTACAGTGTATGTACATGTGATTAACAAGTGTAGGTGTTGAGTGGCTCTCCATTTTCTTTAGATATGCAACATTTCAATTACTTTGATTTTCCCCCCAAGAAAACAGTTTCTTCAGACCTGTTCTTGGTACTGTGTATGTTTTGTGTGCCCTCCTCAGCAGATAAGTTCTGTCTGTGCCCAAATATTTGAGAAAAATTACAATTAGTAAAATTTTGCATACGAAATGAACGGAGAACCGATCAACACCTACAACATCACAAAGAGTTGCCAAGTTTCTCTTGCTCTAGAAACTTTTGCAATTCTTAACTCTGTTACGGTGTGTCTGTTTTCCCTGTCCCCCAACTTTTCACTGATCTACTTCTCTCAGTTTTATGCCTCTGTGTTTTTTTTTTTTCTGTTTTTATACAAAGCAACATACTAAAAGTCATAATGTTTGGATGGAATTTTCCTTTTGAACTCTTCGTTTCCTGTCAAGAGAATGTGAAATCCTCCCCAATACAGGGACTAGCACTCTTTGCTGATTGAGTTGTGTGGAACACACCAAGGTTCATTCTTCATGTTAACTCTTTTGGAACCTTCCGGATTTAGATCTGTGAACTGTCGGCAGCCCCGCCGCACATTGCGTGTCAATCATGACGTACATTGTACATGCACATCATGTACATGACCACAGCTGACTGTGCAGCAGTGAGCAGAAGGAAAGTTCAGCTTTCCTTTTAATGTCATGGCTGTGTTACTATGAAAAGCAATGTCGATGAGCAGTCTTGCGAGCTGTAGTGAACATTAGTCAGAGAAGTTTGGAATTTGCAGGAGAGTAGTGGATTGAGTCGGCAACTGAAAAAAGTCTTTGCAGAAAAGAACAGTGCATTTTATTTTTGCAAATCTGTTTCCCAACTTGAATGAAATGAACAAAATGCAAAGTGCAGTTGGTTTTTGTTCATACATGTGTATTTTAAATAGTTGTTTTTTAAATTGTAAATCCTGTATTAAAGTTTTATGATGATACCTCAGTGATGCATGCGTTATGACTGATTCTTCTTGGATTTATCTGATTTTTATTTATTTATTTTTTTTAATATGACAAAGAGAGCTTATCAGTATACATGTACACATAGCTATTGTGTGAGCAACCTCCGATACACATGATGCATGTTATAGATATTGTGGGCCATATGCTGGCACGCCAGGAACTACAAATTGTATATATACAAACAGATACGGTGTGGTTATCATGCCATAGTCTAGCAGTACATCAGAATGACCCGCAGACACTGTAGCTTGTTGTCTGTACATCACAAACAGGAAATTATCAGTTAGAATCTTCAGGGGATTGGTTCCTTCAGGGTTTTGTTTGTTTCTTTGTCTCTTGAAGGGGGGGGGGGGGGGGGGGGGGGGTCAGTGAACATTTTAAATGCCAAGGAAAATTTGACATAAAATATTGAGTAGGCTGTTTTTCTCATACTTTTATTTTGCATTGTAAATGTTTGTGTGTTTTTTTCCACAGAGATTTGTAGTGAGAAATTAGATTAACAAAGTTTCTTTTGGGCCAGTTCCAGTATTCAAGCTTCTTCCAAACAATAAGATTCTTTGTGTCATGTGATATACATTGTAGGGCTCTCATATCATCATGTGAGTGGAAAAAGATGGGGACTGTTGTGTCAATTCAAGCTCTGAAAGGGCATCAAGATCATTACCGGTACTGCAAAGCAATGGAGTCAACACTGTGTCGTCACATACCAGTACACTGAAGTACTGGTTCAGACACTGTAATTACTGTATTGCTCTGTCTCCATGTTGTTGCTGTATTTGCTGGTGTAATTGTTGGCTATGAATAAACTTTTGGTGCATGTGTGTGTGTGTGTGTGTGTATTTGTTTGTTTGTTTTTTGCCACAAAGATGTGGTTTGATTTCAAGGATATTACAATTGTATCTTGCCAGAAGAATTTCCAATGCACATATGAGTGAGTCTGAATTTACTTATTGCTTCTTTGATTGCTACCGAGTATCAAATAGACATATTATATGTAAAATACTCTAGGTATGGGCATGATCCTACAGTGTACATGTATCATTCTCCATTTGCATAATTTTTATGTGTTCACATCATTCATGCCCATAGCAGTGATGTTTAAAGGGACTGTACAGTATTGGTTGAGGTGGGGATTCATGTTTTGAACATTCCTAAGTGAGATAATGAAAAGCCTCTTAAGAAATATAAAAGAGCATGTAATTTTAAGAAGGATTCAACGTTTATTTGATGAAAATTGGTTTTCAAATGGCTGAAATATAAAAAAAAAAGTGCTAATGATAAAAGGCGACATGCCACAACTTTATTAGGATCTCTTTATTTCACCTTGTTTTTGGATATCTCAGCCATTTCAAAACCGATTTTCATCTAATAAACTTTTGATACCCCTTAGAACTGCATGCTCTTTGACGTCTCATAGAGTGGTTTCTGAACATCTCGCAAAACGTCAAAAGCTAAATCCTCACCTCGACCAGAACTGTACACACCCTTTAAAACATGACAAACTGTATTTGTTTGTGTTCAAAAACATTGAAAAATTGCTATTTACTCTCTGCAATTGTTTCGATTGTATTGCTATGAACAGGTAAAAATGGCTCCACAATGCACATACACTGTACAGTACTGTAGGTTATAGTCTATGTGAATCGTGCTACACTATGGAGTGTGATGCTTTTGTCCACGCAAGTATTTGATGCATTGTATAAACACACAACGCTTCAAAGATTACCCCCACCTGCCTCTTTGTACACATGTATTGTACATTTTGCAAGTACCAGCCACTGCTGCACCTGTTGTTAAAACTGGTCCACTAATTACCTCAGCTGTGTTGACCCCAAATCGTTATTTTGTTTGCTGGCATGGGAATTGGTCGATTAAAAGAAAAAAAAATGTTGTGTTCAATATTATTGTATCAGAGATACACTGGTGTAGCTAATTTTTTAAAGTGGGTATGCTGCTATTCCCATATGAGTTGTGACTATAATAGCTGTCATTTTCTAGTGTAGTGTTTATGTTCCACAAGATAGAATTTACTCATACCAGGTTTGGGACTAGAAATTACAACTATTGAGCACACAATGTGTGAAAAACAGGAAGTTATAAGAACAAGAACAAAATTGATTTTGGAAGGATGAATATCAAGTGTTTTTATTAAATCAATAATGTGGGTGTACATCATGTATTTCCATCCGAGTCAATTTCTGTTTCAGGTCATGCATGCTACCATCTATTAAATCAAGAAATGATACAATTTTTAATAGAAAATACCAAATATTATTTGTCACATACATTGGGAGATGAACTATAGCTGTTACTTGTACCAAGGAGCTTCAGCTCCTTGCTTGTACTATTACTTCTGTTGTCAGAACACAATGTTTGTTGTCATTTGTATTCTATCATCAATTACCCATTCCATGATAGTGTTCTCCTTTTTACAAGCACATCATGTGTGTTTGGTTTGTTTTCTCTGTACACACATAACAATGAAATAGAAAAAAACAAACAAACTTGTTTTCTTGCAGATTTGTTTGTTTGTGTTTTGTGTTACAGTTACCTGCCTTTAAAGGTACTAGCCCACATTTGCAAACCCACGAAAATCAAAACTGCATAAAACAGGTCCAATATGACTTCAAGTACAAGTTGTAACAGTACCTCACCTGTTGCTCTTTGTCTATACAATTCCATAAAAGAGAGAAAATCATCGTTTTAAGATCAATTTTCAAACTGGGTCAACCTGACCCAAAATCGAATTACGAGCGCGGGCTAGCTACGCACATTAACTTACACATGTATCGCATGCATGTAGTACGTGCGTGGACCGGAGCTAGCGAGCGTTTTTATACGCATGCATACGGTGCATTTTCATTTATTTTTATGAAAGTAATGGACTAATTGGAACGAAATTTTGCACAGGTGTTACTGCAATCATATCCAATCTCCATGCTAACTATTAGACCAATTGCTAAAAGTTTACAAATGTGGGCTAATACCTTTAATGACTTTTGGAGGAAAGGGTTTTATTAAACCTATATGACTAATTGTTTTAAGTATTTATTTTGTTTTGTTTTGTTTTGTTTTCCTTTTTTGGGGTGAGGGTGGGATGGGGGTGAAGGATGATAGTTATGTGCAGAAAACATACAACAGAGTTGTGAATTGATACATCATGAATACTTTAAGTGTTTTTTTTTGTTGTTGTTGTTTTTTTGCTGTTATCTCTTTAGTTGGTGAAAATGTAAAACTCTGAGAAATTCCATTTAATTTTCCTTGTGTATTTCAAATGGCTGATTTTGATTCGAAATTTCTACTGATGTGTTTTGTTTGATATTACACTATTTATCTATGTAAGTCAACTGGAACAAGGTAAAGAATAACCCACAAACAAACCTTTTTGTCGCATTATATAAATCTGCCGTCCTTGATACTGCTTCGCACAGCATGCCTATGGAACTTTGCTCTTCAGCGGCCTGTGGGATATGAGGGCCCCCAGATCAGCCACATGCCAAAAAGTTTCATACTGCACGCGCTCAGTGTTTGTCGCTCAGAATAACCGCCATCTGAAGTATTGTCTATTAACTTTTCCCCATTTGTCTCACTCGTTGGAGGTGAGGTTGCCAAATTGGGGGGGGGGGGGGGAGCGAGATGTAGGAGGAACCACAGTGAGGTATGAGGTATGAGAGATGATTGCCTTTAAAACTGGGAGTTGTTTTGTCTGTCTTTTTGTTCATTTCTTATTGTTTTATTGTTTGTCAATGATAAGATGTCCAAGCAAAGATGATTATCTCTGTTTGAAAGTTATCCAGCAAAGATAGCCAAGCAAAGATGTCCATGATCTGTTTGATTGTTAGCCAATAAAATTTCGGATCCCCTTTTAAAGGTGCATGGTCCCCGTGTTTTAGTCAAATGCGTACGCGGGCGCACGGCGCAAGTTTCCTATAGAGACCTATGCTATCGACTCCTCTTTGGCGCTTACGCTGTGGCCCACTTCCCCCGAGTCCGAAGAAGTCCGATCCACTGTAGTCAGTGGTCCGATCACAGTTCGGCTCGTGATTTGGCTGAGGGGGATGACAGCTTTAGCAAACTTCTTTTGTGATGTCATAATAAGAAGCACATATATGCACGCACCCTGGCATTACTACAGACTGCGCGATGCGCAGAGAAGACAACAAAGGCAACGTTACTTAGCAACACCTACGCGCTTTACTCTTGATGACACCTCAACTTCGGCAATTTTTGTATCAATGCTAACGGTGATCGGCAGTATCATCAACAGCGCCCTCTACACCACCGGGACTATGCACCTTTAATACCGCTGTTGGCTCTCTATAGGCCCTGAAGGACATAAAAGGGGATGGGGAGGATGATGGAAAGAGGGATGCTGAGGGGAGGGGGACTGAAAAGGTCCACAAGAAACTGATACCCCTTTCATAAACTCAATAATGCGGATAATATCCGCAACATTTGTTCGTAAAATCGGAGCAGGGAAAGAATAATGCGCTTTATTTCGACCCTTCTATTATCCGCATAATAGCAGCATCGGGACCAGATTTGGAGTTTATGAACGCAAACCCAAATAATGCGGATAATTGCCGGGGTGCGGTCAAACATCACCTGTCTTTCCCGCAGGAGGGACGTGTGCAGTCACCATGACGATTATCCGCCTTTTTCAGGACGGGCGCTCGTAAAAATAATGCGGATTATTTTCAAAGTTTGTGAACGCATTTTTTATTGAATTGTCCGCATTATTCTTATGTGGATAATAGGAGGATGAGTTTATGAAAGGGGTATGAGACTATAAACCTACCCTGACAGTATTGCCTCTGACACATTGTGAATACTCACAGGCTTGACCATTTCTGTTCCAGGGATTTTGGACAGGGTGTACAACACCATACACTGTAGGGTTTCCGGTACCTCTCAGCACTGAAAGCACACCTGGGGCCTGTTGCACAAAAGTTACAATTATGGTAACTTTGCCATTAAACGGTAACTACAACCATGGTAACAATACTCAACAGCCAATCAAAATCAAGAATTCCATGGAAGTTAACATTGGATGGCAAAGTTACCATAATAGTACCTACTTTCATGCAACGGGCCCCAGGGGTTAATATAGTATGTGGCACACCTGATTCCTGGAAGCAATTTGAAAAAATGAAACAACTTACTCCTAAAAACACACACACGTACACACATACAATCATGACCATAATAGGAGTTGGACTGACTGAAATCCAGAAGAAATCAAACAAGCTAATAAGAAATGGTAAAACAATACAGACACTGCATAGTTTTATGAGAGACACAAGTAACTTGCTACCCTCAGGACCTCATTTATAATGTGCATCGTTCATTTTTAATGTACATTGTGCATTTTGCTGGTACAGAGCCATTTTACATACGTCACGATTGCACAGATTTTGCGTTGTTCTGGTGTAGTGTTGGTACACAGAAAAGCAGGCTGCCCAAGTTTTGCAGCAGTGTGGGCCAGTGTGTATGGGGTTGAGGTTGGCATGTATACATCGTTGTACATTACTGCTGCCTTCTCTTGCACTCCACAGCATTGGTTGTTGAGGAAATCAACTGTCAGCATTGTCATGATACAAAAGATTGAAAAAATAAAACCCCCCAGACATTTTTGTTTTTCCATTGGTTGTGAAATAGTTCTTTGTGTGTAGAATTTCTTCACTCAAATGAAAATGAGATCATTTGGATTCTTTCAGAGCTGTATAAAATCCAGCTCACTGGTATGAATATTTCATTGACAAGGTGCCCTCTGATTCACATCTGTATATCCCTGAGGGATGAGCAAGGATATGGAGGATAGGGAAGTGACCATGGTTGCTGAGATGGCCAGCGGTGTGAGCATGCACTGACCATTAGGAAGGGAATGGAATGCTGAGCATGTTTGCTATGTATAGTCACTAACATTGGTATCCCTACCACTGGACTTATAATACGCATTGTGGTGTACCTTTTGGACAGTGTAATGTATTATGTTCCGATAGAGCTTGTCTGTAGTTGTTGCATTTGTTTTGTCAACCTTATTTGACAGGAGGCTAGAACGTTTGGCCTGTGTATAAAAGTTGTTTTAGTTAGGGTGTGACTATCATGCAACCAATTCATGGTCAATTGTATGCAATAGGAATAAAGCCCAGATGTGTCCACATGTGTGACACTGGGAAGCCGCAGTGGGGAATGTGATGTCTCCAAGTAACTGAATATAAAGCGAAGTGAGTGAGACGATACAAATATGAATGAATAATGAATGAAATGAAGAGATTAGTAGATTGAGAATGAATGACTGAATGAATAGCGGGAAAAACCCCCACAGCACTAGATAGCAATATTAAAGTGCATTGTTCTGGCCACATTGTTTGGTGTGGGCTCTACTACAATATTTGAGTCATGATCATAAACAACACTGGGATTCAAACTGTTTCCTGTTGGATACTGAGGTAACTAATTGTTTTCAGTCATACTGCTTTCACTTCCTACTGGTTACATGGTGTTACATTTTGTACCTGGTGATGAATAAATTCAGCTACTATTTTTCTTCTTCACTGTTTTTGTACAACTGGAATTTGGTCTGTTACCGAGTTTGGGACCAGTATTGAATAGGTCATACATTTCTGCATGTTTTGTTTCTTTGTTTCTTTTTCTTTCTATTTTTTTTCCCAAAGAATGCGTTGCTGTTATTCAAACTGCTTTAAATATCCACAAATCCCTCTCGGCTTAAATTCTCCCTGGGGTAAAAATAGAAAGGGAATCCTTTCAGTCAAGGAATTTTGATGGAGTAATTTTTTATTCCCTTTCAAGAGCGAACAACATAACATGCAGAGGAGAAATGTACACTGTATGCATCCCTCCATAATGCTCTTATCTTAAACCTTGAAATATTCAATAAGAACTGATTGCTAAAATATGTTCTTTATAGTAGTGAAGACCCTGTTTATAGCAGTTGTTTCTGTGCCTATTCACTACTTTCCTACGACATTCTAAGGTTTTGTACAACATTGCCATTTATATGGTATGGGGGGAAAAATAAGCTGGAAAAAAAATTTGATTCTAGATTCTCCTCTCTGTAGCGGTTAAGTACCAGTTGTCTTGGTAACACAGCGCTGTGGATGTATGTGTGCAAGCAGAGAAGAGAAAAAAGAAAAAACCTGGAAACTGTATAATGGCAGAGAGCGTAAAATGATGTGCCTTGTGTGAGCAACAAAAGAAGAGGCTTCCTTAATGGTGAGAGTTTCAAAGAGTCGATTTTCCCTTTGCTGGAGTCAAATTGCATAATTCCAGATGCTGTTGCCATCCTTTTCTTTCACCTATGCACACCAATGCAAGACTCCTATAGGATGCAGTCCGTCTGTGTGCTCAATCCATCCTCGCTATTAACCTTTCGCCGGTATCTTATGGCTAGTGTTCCTTACCCCCCGACACATTCGCCCGAATGAATGCCCCCACGTGCGTGGGTGAGCACATTGGTGAGAGCCACCTCCTCAGCTTGCGCATTTACTGCTTCGCCAATTTCCTTTTCTTTTCACCTTCCTCTTGAGATGGGAATAATTTTTAGAGGAAGAGAAAGAGAAAGGAAGCATCAGTGGAGAAATTGAGTTCGCAGTTTTGTCTTCTAGGGATGTTGAAAAGCGACAACATTTTCCTTTTTTAGAAAAGGAGGTTTCATCTGCCACAATTTTGCCATTTTATGTTTCTCTTTAATATGGCGAGGAGGAAAACATCCTGAAAAAAGCTACACTTGTAGTCTTTCTGAAAGATTGTCTGAATAGATAATGAAGATGTGTGCTTGCACTGCAATTGACATTTGAAAGGTATTTACTAGCACTTGAACCTCCACACAGATAGAGAAGACGATTGCTCTGTGCTATAAGTTCCTCATAGAATGACCAAAGCAAAGCAGATGCAAAAGACTGTGGATGACAATACACTTCAGTAAACCGATTGATGGAAAGTACATGTACATATTTTGGTGCCACATCAAAAAAAAAAAGAAAAAAAAAAGAAAAAAAAGGGAAATGGTGGCACTGGCAAGAAAGTATGAAGAACCCATCTTGAAACTTGGTTGGACAATACATTGTATTAGTACAACACCCCTTGAAGGCATTATGTGCCATGTGCTGGCTTTTAGTGGCCCCGTACCCTGCCTGCATGATGATAGCGAACCCTAGACCGGTTTAGTGCGGCATGTGACCAATGAAAGGGCGACTGCAGCGTACTTTGGCCCCCAGGTGATAAAATGCGACAGTGGCTGGAATGCTGCTGTTGGGCACTCACCCATGGTATTGGCAATGACACATGTTACACGGCAGAGCCATGCCCAAGAGCTCACGATGTGCATGTGATCACGCTGTTGGTTAAATAACGTAGAGAGTTTGTGTTTTCCGCACGTGCATTTATCTCCACGTGGGGCTCTCGAATGATGAGTCATGGCAGGACATGGCATACAACACAAAAATCATTGTAGATGTTTATGACTTTGACCCGATCTTGATGTGAGTAAAAATGTTCTGTTTGGTGCATAAATCTGTCAAGAATTCAAGGACGATGCCATTGATCAGTATCAAGGTGTTTCTGTTTTTTCTTTCACCCTTTTTGCAAAATAAAGTGAATGACATAAAGCAGGCCGCCATCGCAGGAAATTTGAGATCAGTCAATTTAGTTTTTCTTTTTTCCAATTGAATGCCAGTCAAATGTACTGTCAATCTCTGTCTTCCTTGAGCCTACTGTACTAACACTCCACTACTTCACTTGCATGAATTGTCTGTGAAAATTAAAAGAGGCTAGAGTATTTTCTACTGCCCATTACACTTGTATGGTTTGAAATGTGTTCACACTGTTCGCTTCTAGCTGTTTTCAATACCCAAAAGTTATGACACATTAATATACTTTCATAATTGACTCCAATAATGACATTTTGACAGAGAAGATTTTATTGGTGTTGACTGCGAGGTTCGTCTTTTGTGTCTGCACAATGGTGCTGTCACTGTGTCTCAAAACACTGTTGGCAGATAATATTGAGCTGTTTGGTGCATTTCCGGCTACCCCGGCGACGCGATGGGTTGATGAATGGTGGACTAATTAAATCCCCGCTCGTGGCTCGAGAGAAGTGACCTTTCGGCTTCAATCAGAGATTGACCCCGTGTTCCTCGGCCACAACCTCCGGCGCGGACCAACACTGAGAACCGAGCTGCCTCCGCGGTCTGAAATCTCCAGAGAGGCGAGTGCTTGCGCATGGATTGATGCCACTGATTCCCAAATTTGATTGCAGATCTGTCGTCTGCGAATTCAGTGAGTGCAAACATATGTTGCACGACGTCTGCATCTTGTGTGTTGTGCAAGGCAGGATACTTGTGCATTGTACAGTTGTGATTTCTGACTAGCTGTGCCGGGTGGCTGCCTGTAAAAATGCTTCCCCCGAATTCGATCGCTACTCGCTCAGTAAAGTGTTCTTGACATTTTGAGTCAGAGCCGAATCTTGATGCTTGATCGTAGACATAGCCTCGTGCAGCCATTAAAGGCAGATTGCACCATTGAGGAAATTATGAAGAAGACAAAAATGATTTTTTTTTTTCTTGCCTGATCTCTACAATCACATACCTTCTGTCGCTGCAATGTAGGAGTAGTCTTTGAACTTCTAAACTTTGAGTTAGTTTTGCTTCAGTTTGATACCTGTTCACATGGTCAAGAATATCAATTTTGTATTTAACAAAGCATTCTGAACTGTGTTTGATTTGAAAGAGAAAGACTGAATTCAGTCTTTCTTTCAAAGCTATCTTTGATGTCCAAAATTGAGCCAGATGCTGATTTTGAAAGTCTTTCACTTGCAAGTCAAGTAGGAGGCACAGTAGAAGTTGTCCATGGTTATAGGGGGGGGGGGGGGGGGATGGGGAGGGACAAAAACATAGGAAACCATATAGCTCAAAATGACTCAAACTGGACACATTGTTTGGGCCTTAAAAGCCATAAAGAAATTCAAGTTTGCGCATAATCTCAACTCGATCTACCCTGTAGGAGTTGATAAAAGATTTAATCATAGTGGTAGGCTGTTTCATTGTGTATTGTGTGTTTGTGCATGATATGTATGTATGTTTCAATTTCGTTTGCTGATTTTTGTTTTAGTGTAGTGTATGTTTGTGTGTGTGTATTGAGTGATTACAATTGACTTTCCTGCGTACAGGATGCAGTATGGTGTAACTGATTTATTCCATCTTGAGGGGGAAGGCTCCCAACCCGTGAGTCATTCATTATATAATACACCTACAGATATTGTGCCGAGATTAAGTTTGGGGGTGTAGCCTTCCTCCAAGACTGCTTCAAGTTTTCCCAGTAGGCAGGCAGGCACACAAGCTCATGATGAACATCCCCTGGCACCAAACTGACCTGGTGGACATTGACAGACTTGTACTCTTGAAATTATACAGACATTAACGTTGTAGCTGCTATGAGAACAGTCTTGAAACAAGACTAGAATTCCCAGACTGACCTATGGACTTGGGATGCAGGGGCAGGGCACTGGGTGTGTACACTGGCTTTGACTTTGACATCCAAATTTACAAGAAGTCCCTGAACCCCGGAAGAATGCGGAGAACGTGTTGCTGATATGGGAGGTTAAAACTGAGTGCATTGCATGGCCCTGTTATGACTGAGTCATGGAAAACCCTGGAATCTCGCTGATAAGGTATACACCGGAGAATGCACAGGGCAAACCATTTTGATGAGGAAAGTCGTTAGCTGAAATAGGATCCATTCGCACATGTATGTTTTAGGACCGGGTGTCATATTTCGGTGGGTGCCAACAAGAATGTCTCGTGACCTGATCAGTTCCCTCAAGGACGAAAATTCAATGTCATCCTGCCATTGTGTGTTGATGACAGGTTAGGAAATATGTTTGACAATTTTTGTGAGTGTTGCTACAACTGTAGCTTGACTGCTCACTATCTGTCAACATTGCAAGGCTTGGGTTGTAAATTGTAACATGTACTTTATGCATTTAAGAATAGTAATAATTGAATACATTCATACTGAAATGCAACAGTGATCAATAGAGATATGACACACACACAAGTGTGATAGTAATACTAAAGGGTAAACTTCAAGTTGCTTCCCCATATAGAAACGGAATATCTTATGTTATGTGCTAATTTTCAATTAATAAAATTCTGCAAACTTACAAATATTTTTATATAGGCCTCCACATGGCATGTATGTGATCAGTTTTCATGTCAGGTGCTGTAAGACACCCTCCCACTACCACCATTCATTACATTGCATCTGCAGCAGATACACACATTGCAATAGTATCTTCACAATGTTATATCAAACTTTGACTGTGATTCCAAGTGCTGAATGTGGGCAAAAATCATCACTCAAGGGTCTAGGATAACCAGACTACACATCATATGTTGACCTGGAATCCAGATCACAGGGTCACAGGGGGGAACTGATTTCAGGAAATCTTTCATTCCAAGTAGCTGGAAAGAGAGCTTTGGTAAGATGGCCGAGCTAGAAAATTGAACTGCCAGCTCATCCTGTGTATTTAGAATGGCAGTACTTACACATAGGGCCCACTCTAGAACATGTACACTGTACAAGATTGGGCTGTAGTCACATTAAAGGGAAGGGATAGTTTTTGGTTATAGATGGGGATTCCAGTTTTTACTTTTCACATACTTTCTTGTACAAAGCAAAACAAAGTCATCATGATAAATGGTGGGACCCACACCTTTTATTAGGACGACTTTGTTTTACATTATACAAGAATATCTCGGCCATTTCAAAACCGATTTTCATCAAATATAGTTCTAATTCCTCATAGAATTGTAAGTTCTGTATAAAGAAGTGGTTTTTATTTATCTCATAAAGTTAAAACACTAATCCCCAACTCAACCAAAACCACACTATCCCACAGAATGAGCACACTTTGGCTCCTCTGCTTTAGATTGTGCTGGTCAGGTGTTTTAATTTTTTGCTATGATGTACAGAGACTATATCAAGGTAATAGGACAATATAGTGCTTTTTCAAGGTGATGTTTCATTCTAACACTGCTGCATGGCATCACACAATGTAGTGCAGAATTAATAGAGTATCCAGCAATAAAGATATGTGCAAATATTTGTTTGCCTGCATGGTAATTCTGATGATACGGCCTACTGGGATACATTGTACCATCGCAAACATTGTGCATAGTGTTCCTTTACTTTTCAAAAGGTCTTTCATAGAAAAGGGATTTTCCCCAATGCGTATTTGATTTGGCATGCCCTTCTAATGTAGACTTGGGTTGCAATGTGCATGTTGTAATTCAAGGTATTTGATCCATTACTCAGTATTTGAAATTGCAATAGCCTCCAAGCCAAAGACTATTCTAATTTTCCGAAGACCGGTGTAGGAGGACGGGGGTGGAACCCAAGGGCTGTATTGAGAATGTGTAGGCAAGTGAGTTCCTTTCCATAGTCTCCCACTGACATGCAGACAAATTTTCAATAATTTTCCCTTCTTTTGACATGACAGAAAAGCTTTTTCATGTCAATATTTTTTCTTTTCTTTATGTGTTGGCTCAGTGAGTAGAGCGGCTGCCCTCACAATCGGGAGGTCGTGGGTTCAAACCCCGGCCGCGTCATACCAAAAGACGTTAAAAGATGGGAGTTGCTGCTACCTTGTTTGCCGTTCAACAGTTGAAAAGGTTAGAGCAACGTCGATCTGGCGCTGCTCGGTGGCTGCCGGGCCCACGATCAATTGGGCAAAATGAATTTCCATTTTTGGATAATAAAATTTGGAGTTTATATTCAAAAACAATTATTTTATTACAATATCCTAGCAATGATGACGTGAAAGGGGGGGGGGGGGGGTGGGAGGGCATATTGCAGTTGCCAAGTTATAAAAGAAAATATATTTATAAGTGTTTGTTGTTGTTTTTTTCGCACAAGCAAATGAGAATTATGAGGTAATGACAACTTCAGTTCAGCTAATTTGCATAAAATGCTGTTGCAAGTCAGTGTCACTTTATACAGTATTTCTTTTGGTTTTTTTTTTTTGACAGACCCATGACTTCTTTAAAATTTTGTAACAGTAGATGTTAAGGACTCGAGGACTACTCCATGTAACATGCTCTGAGCTTTGCAATTGGACACTGGCGGGCCTTCAGAACTGTCACGACAGTTTAACTTGAGTCTCTACACTGCTACCCTTTTCAAACAGCTGACAAAAAATCTGTAACAGCCATGTATGTGATGTCGGCCGCCGGGCACCGGGAGCCTATCTGGTAAATTGTAGGTCACCGGCAGACGTCGTCATCATCGTGTGCAGATAGCGAAAAGGAAAAGCTGGTTTAAACCAGACACATGCACATTGTACACGATACCTTTCCTCCTCCGTCTAACATATAGAATATCTCTCTCTCCCTCTTTCCCCCTCTCTCTCTCTGCTTCTCTCCCTCTCTGTCTCCATCTCTCTGTATTTGTACAAAGTATGTAACCTTTGCCAGGTACTTCATCATTGTTTGCAGATAAGACTAGCGCGGACAGTGACAGGATATACTTTAGCATTTGGCATGGACGATTACAGTCTATAATTAAACAACGCTGGCTAAATACCAGTGTTCATTCTTGCTCAATATCTATGGGTGATTGTCTCTGTTGTCACTCCTTTAGTTTGGGAAATTTTATTCATTATTGATATATTAAAAAAAAAATAGAATGTTGGTGAGCAAGTTTATGAATCAGTCACCTGATAAAATGCATTGTGGGAAGCAAGGATTGCCATCATGCATTATTACATAAAGCAATGCACAATGAATGGCTCTAATTAAAATCAACATATGATTTCTTTTTTCTTCAGCAATACAGCAATAATGTCGAGCAAAATTTGGTGCAAAGTCTTAGCAAATTGTTCCGTGGGTAAGCTACAGTGTACATACGTACATTTATGTTTCTCGCAGTAACAGTGTTTCTGAAGTGTAAGTGTGAAATTGGGATAGGTCTAATTGTGCCCTTTCTGTATTTCTTTTTATTCCTTCTCATACAAATTACTTTTTTTTCATACAGTTCTTTTGTATTTTTTTGTTGTTTCATTTTAATTGTCCTTTGTAGTACATGGCATGATATTTTACACACTGGCCCAAATTTTAAGTTGAAAGTGCCCATTCACACTGACTTCTTTACTAGATGGCAAGTTGTAGTTTCCCCAGGCATGCGGGTGAGCAAATGTGTAACACCGTAAAAGTAGTGACATGCTGTGGGCTTTCGAATTGCCTTTGCTGCTTGTCATGCCCAGCAGATGCAGTTCCTTGTAGATGGGGATGCGTGCGTCGTAAAGGAACGGAGGGAGATGGTCACCCCAAGCTGGCCGGGTTGTTGCCTTTACACGGCTGATGCGCTGCCCGCTGGTTGTGTTTGTGAGCCCTGGACATGTGTAAGCTTTGTCGAATGTTGACGTTTCGCGACACACAGCCTTTGAGAGCGCTGTCAAGAAGGCCGAGCCTGGCATGCTGTATAATCCACTATGCCGATTATGTTGAGCGGGCAGAGCTGACAGACCATGCCATGCATTCTTCTGATGTTAATTGCTTGCTGGGGAAGATTGCTAACTCTTGTACCTACAGGCTTGGAGTCAATCCCTTGTTGTCTCTCTCTCCTTACTAACATAATGTGATGAAGCACTGGTATTAGTTCTGACTTGGAAGTGGATATTAGGGTCAAGCATGCTTAGTTCAAGTTTTGATGGAGCTACCTACAGTTCAAAAGTCCTGGGGTATTTTCAGAGACTGTATTAAGGATCATTAGGGCTTGAAAAGTAATATCCTTTTTCTCTGGTGGCTCATCCAGGCTTCAAAAATCTTTACTCTGAAATTTTGGTTTCCTGTAAAGAGATGAAGTGGCCCAAAATTAAAAAACAAAAACATAACAATCTTCTTTGAATGGTAAATGGGCCATTGGGCCACCAAAAGATAGCCTCTTTCAAAATTTGGTAGCTTGACATCAATTTTTGCTGGCCCCGGGCCACCAGGCCACCCGGCCACCGAACCACCGGGCCGTCGCTCTTGTCGAGCCCAGATCATCTGTAGACATTGATGAGTGGAGCCTCAGCCCTTTTGTTGTGTGTTACTTTGGGAATCGGTGAAATCGAGATGTGCATTCTAAGAATCAACTGTTGTGATGGGGAGAGGATGAAACATTGAATCAGGGAAGAATGAATTGTACAATGGTTTGATAATTCGGAGAGCCTAGAATTGTGACATCTGCATAGTCAAATGATGCAGGAGTTTTGGTTGAAGTCCCAGAGAATGAAGGGGTTTGTTTGTTTCAGTTGATCACTTTTGTTTTTTGACACATTTATCCAGTACTATACTTGGATGCAACACAGAAGCAAGAAATGAAAAAGAAATAAATATAAAAGAAATAGGGAGCAAAGTATTAAAATGTAAATACACTTACAAGGGCAATGTATATTGTTTTTGACGATGGGTTTCAGTAAAGCTTTATGATAGCATGTAAAAACACAAACAAACAAAGCAGTGAAATGTAATGTGTATTTTTCATATTATACAACAAGCACATCAGGTCATGTCAGACATTCTACAGTAAAGAAATGCTCCTTTAATTACCGGTATAAAGTTTTATTTAATAGTGCTAGTCCAGCATCACATGATTTAAAGGACATCCTTTGAATGTTTGGTTGCAACAGAATGCAGTTGTCTATTAAATTATGCGACATGGTGCAAAGAAAATCTAAGAGACACAAAATGCATGGTGGAACAATGGCCACCAAATATTGTAGAATTGAAAGTAAAAACTCTTGGTAGACCTATCAAAAGAGGGAAAGCTTGACTAGATGTCGTTGAGAATCTTCTCTCATTTGTTCAAAATACTGGGCACATGATATATTTGCCATTAATACTGCTTTTGAAATTCACTGGAGACTGAAAAGCTCAGTATGTGAAAAAGAAATTCTTTACTGTGTATTTCTCTGGGATGCTATACAAACTGGTGATTATATTGCTGTATAGGTTGTAGTCAGAAAAAAGTGTGTTTACATTTAAAACAACGTGTGTGAGTCTAATGTTTCTTCCTAAGTAGTGGAGATTACACAGATGTTTGGATTCTATCTGAACTATGTAAAGTGCAGTAACCTCCCAGAATTACCAAGTATCCTTTAGATGTGATAATAGCGAATATATAAGTTTTACATTAGGGGTCGCACTTAACTTTTTTTTGAACTAGCCAGGCGGACTGCTTAGAATCAATTTTAACACTGAAGCAATATTTTGGCTAGCCAGACGGACTAGCAACTTCAGAATTTTATGATTTTTGGCTAGTCCGACGCGATTTTGGGTGGCCAGTGGCCAGCGGACCATCGCCAATTTCGAACCCTGTACATTATATGAGTGTTCAGCTACTGGAGTACATGTATGGTGCAGAAAACCTCTTAAAATTATAGAAATGAAATACTCTGTTTTAATAGCAGATACAATTTTGTTATTTCATTTTTTTTTTTTGAAGCAGTCATGTCCACAAACATGAGATGTACTCAGCTACACAAGCCCCCTTTCTTGCTCAGTGTTTTGCCGTAGTATCCGAGGGGAACGGAGTGATGTGTTTTTCAAGGAGACATGTGTCGCCGATGGTGACGTCACCTCCAAGATGTATTAGGATTACGCCATGCTGATGTAAACTCTTCTCTTGGCAATGGATCTGTCATTTGCCCGTGTGATAAAAGTCTCAGTGCGGGGGCACAAACGGCATAAGTATTAACGATGTATAGGCTACAGAGCCTGCTAGACTGTTGCATGGTTGCTCCCCAAGCATTGTCAACATTGTTGTGAGGTGGATTTCATTTTCTGTTGACATTGGATTAGGTGACAAAGCAGAGAGTTCCCTATAATGTGATTCCCCCCCCCCCCCCACCTTCCGCTCTAGTCAACTTGACAGCGCCAGCCAACATTGTAATAGCACATTGCATTGTGTATTAAATTGGGACACTGAATGCTTTCACCCTTCATCCATACATAAAGGGAGCTCGCAGTATAAGATCCCTTCCATGTATTAAAGGCTTTTCAGTCCTATTT
Source organism: Diadema setosum (assembly GCA_033980235.1). Classification (NCBI taxonomy): domain Eukaryota; kingdom Metazoa; phylum Echinodermata; class Echinoidea; order Diadematoida; family Diadematidae; genus Diadema; species Diadema setosum. The sequence continues at coordinate 7,508,670 of CM067074.1, read as the reverse complement.
CAACTTTTCTTATGAGATGTAATTTTTTTTCTTTTTTTTAAAGAATGATGGCTGATGTTGATTTAATAATTTAAATGATTCCAAGGCATGGATTACTATTCATATACGCCAAATATTTCGTGAGGTCTTTATTTTCGCGAATTTCGCGAGTTGGGTGCTATTCGCGAATTTAAAAACACACGAAAATAACGACTCATCTGACATGAATGCGACATACACGCGTATATTTTTCAGTTCAATACTGGTACTCCACGATCGTGAAAAATGTCGGGAAATCTTGATTTGCAAAAATTTAGACTCGCTAAATATATGACGTATACAGTATTTGGATTTTAAGCTGAAAATAAGCTAGAATTTTCACTATGAAGGGGGCTATCTGGAGCGTTCATTGTTCCATCCACAATAGCTATGGCATACTAAAAAACCATTGTAAACTCCTGAGATTTGATCACCTCGCCACAACCGTGGACTTAGACTTCAAATTTGGGAACTAATAAAAAGGCTTACTGCAACATAGTGTTGAGAGCGCCCTCATCCAGCTGAAAATAAACCTGATGCAGGAACAGATACCGTCTACTGATTATACATGTTATTAAACAAATATCAACAGGGGCACAATTTATCTTTTTAGTTTATCATGTTAGTGACACACTATCATCATTTAACAAGTTTTGAACATTTCTGCTGTTTTATTCTATCAAGAAGGAAGAATATAGGAAGCTTTACAGTAAAATAAAAATCTTTCAAACCACAGCATCCCCTTTTCTTCTCCCCCCCCCCCCCCCCCCCCCGGCACCCATCTACAACAGCACATTGCTTATACTGGTGAGTCTCATACGGTATAAGACATTTTATAGAGGTACATCATACACAAGAAGAGAGCTTTAGTAGGTAGAACAAATGTATCGACTTTGGACTCCACTAACATCTGTTGTCTTGGTATAAATTTTTGCATTTGTGCAAGCTTTTTGCTACGGTGCGTGGACTTGCGTAATTTGGCATTATAGGCCCCCATTTCTATTCATACAGCTTTCGTATACCCACTCAGTTGTTTTTGGTTGTTTCTGTAAAGTGGGCATATGGGCCTTCAACACAAAAATTTGTTGTTTTCCTATCAGACGTACCTTTGTGCAGAGAATAAAGTTCTGCAGTTTCTGAGTTCTGTCAGTTATGGAGGTACATGTTGCGTGCCATTTTTACGCTGGTACCATTTTCCAGCTCGCCACATAAATGGTGTAATCCCACTTGAGCTAAATCCATTTTTGTCCACTCCATCAAGCCCAGAAAGTCTTTCCTTCCACAAGTCCAAACCATTCATCCTAATCTCAGCCCCCAGCTCCCATAAAAAAAAATCTTCTAAATTGGAAAATCCTGGTTCTAATCCTAGACTGGACTAATAATAATTCTGGTTGTGCTATTTTGGTAGAAGTCAGCGTAAGACCACATCACATGGCTCTACCCCCCCCCCCCCCCCCCCCCAAAAAAAAAAAAAAAAAATGACAGTCAAATTCATCATTGTGACATTATTGCAGTGCTACAAAATGTCAAACAAAAAGAAAATTTGATGTTAGGAAAAGAAAAAAAAAAATGGAAATTTGCATTTTAGGTTCTTTGGATACTTGTGAGGTATTGCCACTATCATTTCATCTACAAATTTTTTTTTTTTTTTTTTTTTTAATGTGTAATGTAGTTACTTTCATTATCACACTTGTGTATATTATAATTATGTAGGTGAATATCTGACATTCCATAACTTCCTCATCTTCGGTTTGATTTCGAAACCTCCACCGTTGTGTTTGTGTTGACCCCCCCCCCCCCCCCGACCGTGGTAAATTTCAAAGTTGACTTGTAGTTGTAGCATTGATTGTGTAGAATTACACACTTCGAGTGACGTACACATTGCAGGAACACACCCTGGCGCTCAAGTATCAAAGTTGACATGCACTTCGCCAGCTGTAGCAGCAAGCAAGAGGGAAGCACTGATCTTTTCGTCTCTACAGACAAAGCTGGAACATGAATAAACCAAACTCTCTCACTCACAGCCTGCGAAACAGTCCTTGCCGTTTGCATTTTTTCACAGAGGATAACGAGACCCGGCAAGAATTGATTTAATACTTGAGTGGCCCTGCCCAGTATGTTCTTCATTTTAAGTGCTGACATTACTTGTACAGTGTACCTTGGTTTTTCATCGTGTGTAGCGGTAAAAAAGTTTGACGGGTGCCTCGTGCCGAGACGGAAATAGTTCCTAAAGGAAAGCTGATGACATCTCTCAGGTGAAATTGGTCGGAGAAATGGGGAGGTGATCCCGGTGAATAATGCTTCTCATCTGCAGCTAGATTTTTCCCTTGTGAGCGAACGTGAAGCGGAACATCTGCTTGCGATGCGACTCTTTTTCTCTCTCTCTCTCTCTCTCTCGGAACAGAGGAATAGATGCAGTTCGTCAAATATAAGGGGGATTTAGATCGACTAGCTTGCAATCCCCCCAATGTCTCGGACCCCCTGCCCATATTCCACATCGCTCACATCTCGTCTCTTCTCCTTCAAACTCTCATATCATTATCTTCTTTTTTTCCATCTTCCAATCTGTATCATGGCATGGGTCGGCACGACTCTACATGCCTCTCATACTTTGTTGAGCTATTTCCAGCAGTGAGCACCGACGCAGTGATCACCCATGTTGCTTGGTGTGATTATTCGCAAACTAGGTCGTATGTGATCAGAAACTTTGCATGAGAGATTTTAAAGGCTTCGTGGAATGTGAATGTGGTTTTTTTTTAATATGAAGGTTGAATTTCTTTCAAATTTGGTTTTAAATTTTGTTTTAAAGCAACAGACTTTGTGTGTGAGAAATCTTGTAAATGTATCTGACACAAGAGCACTTGCAAAAGCTTCAGGATTTTCAAGCCTGGTATCATAATTAGATCAAACACTCATCGCACTGAGAAATGGAACATTTGACGTCAGTGTATGTATCGTATGTCATTTACGTCTAGATGTGTACTTGCTTTCAAAACACTGTACAGTTGTTTGGAAACAAACATGTGGAGCTCGATGACAAATGCATGAAAGATGTTAATATTTTTTTATAATTTCAAATGTTTGGGAATTGTAGTTTGATAAGCTTTAATGGATACATGAACCTCAGCAAAATATTGATACTGAGGTTTGTTATTACTGTCAAACATGTTTATCTTATAGAAATAATGAAGAGGAACCTGTAGGGGAATGCGCTACATTTTCTTTCATTTATGAATTCACTGATTTAACAGGGCACTTTGACAGGAATGTCCATTCAACTAAGATTGGCAAGTTACCTAAATTTTGTATAGAATACATGTATTTTTTTGTGTTTGTGTTTGGTGTTTAATCATAAATTTTGTTTCCCTCAACCTACAGTGTAACTTTCACAAATATTGTGTGGTACTTGTACATCCTATTTGAATTTCATGGAATAAACAAAATAATGCAGCATTATTTTAGATGGCATAATTTATGCAAACCTTTGGGACTGTATGCCATACTTGATGGCTGTAAAAATGGACAAGTTGACTTCTGACAGTTGTGTGCTGACAATCTGCATTGGCCCTCGGAATTCAAGTAAAAGTTGTTTTTTGGTATTTGATTGACTTGGCACAGTTGGTGCTTTGAGGTGGAATTGTTTCTAGCTCTGTGTGTTGAACTACACTGTAGCTGGCACTGTAGTGTTAATTTAAGGTGGACTAGGGTTGCGACCTGTGTGCTACATTCTGACCTGACAGTCATTCACTCTTGCCACCTGATTGATTGACACAAATCCAGATATTCTCTCGTGGTGATCCCAAAGCGCACTGTCGCAGGCTCGGTGTACCACTCTCGTAACCACATTACGCACATCATGTGCTTCAGTGGGATTTGTGTGGCCTATGGTAGCAAACAAAAATTTGCCCTTGCCCTTTTGTTTGGGGCATTTTCAACGCTGGGTAGGCGCGCATTCAATCAAACGTAGCCCATGAAGAGGATGGGGGTATGCCCACTACCACAAGGTGGGGGGGGGGGGAGTTGAAGACTTTCACTTGCTGTTCAATCACTTAGTGCAGGAAGCCTCCTCTCCTTTGTTCAACTGTGAAGGAGTTCTTGCTAGTCTTGGAGGTGGCAGACCCCTTTTTCTATTGATTTTGTCTTTCAATGTGCATCATTTTGTGGGACTATTGTGTGTAGGGCAACTCCATAGCAGTAGTGCATTCTGATTACAACAGGTCGGGTGCTTAAGATTCATTTTATTATCTTTGGAGAAGTCAAGTTCCACTGTGGGAAAGTAGGAACAGTCATTCAGTTCCTCTACTCATGGAAATGTAATTTGTGTGATTATGTTCTTGATGATACACGACACTTGTGATTTTGAGTGTATTGATTTGTGAAACTTGATCAGCGAGTTTTTAACATCAACACAGTTGCTCTGGTACTTAGGCCTATACTCCAACCTCTGTTCCTCTTCTCTGTCCCCCCCCCCCCCCCTTTCTCTTATTTATTATTCCTTCATGGTTGGGATATACTTATACTGCAAACTTACTGTAGTGACTCACATGTAGATCTATGCCTGGCTGAATCTCGGTCTGCCGACAAGTGTAAGCTGTTCCCGAGACAAAGCAGTCTATATGTCGTAGACTATATTGAAATGGGCCGTAGTCCACACACAGGTTTACAGTACAATGTATGTAGCAGTGGGTTCTGGGTTCACACAGGGGTCACGGATTTGGAGCAGTGTGTGTTGAGACCTCCCTGCTACAAAGTAGTAGTACTACTTGTATACGAGCATAATTCACTAGCAAGGATGGGTTCCAATTCTACAGCTGAATCCTGATAGTTTCCTGGTAAACTGATGCGTTAACGGGAGAACAAGGAAAGAGCTCTAAGAGGCGATAATGATTTTTGCAAGCCATGATCAGCAATGACAAACATGTGAATGTGTTAACACGACACTATGGAAAGGAAATGGTGATTTGTGCCTTCTTTGTTAACAGTTGTCAATGGGTGTACTGCGGCTTTAAAGGTCTGTTTTACACCTAAAGCAGCAATTATTTATGCCAGTATACTTGTGCTGTGGGATAATTCTGTATCAGATCAGCTTGCAGTTAAAATATGATATAGCAATGGTTCAAATGACCCAAAATGAGTATCAAAACATGGCAACAGTTTGAAAGCTAGGTGTCGTTCACTTTCATGTGATACATAATCCAATAATCCAACTTTCTTTATTTTACCGAGCTCTTGTCTGATGCATTTTGATAGCAATGCCACCTTTGTAACTGTTCTCCATAGTCTTTAAAAGAATCACATTTTGTTCCTTTGTTGTTGTATTTTTTTTTTTGGGGGGGGGGGGAGCTGGAAACAAGAATGTGTAGCATTATGTAGGCAGATTTTGCTGAAATATGACAAGATCTTATAATTTTATCTTAAAAAACTGTCTAAGGAGTCTCAGTATCTTGTTGACATCTTAAATGATGCAATAAGATGACTTTTTTTTTAAAAGAAAAAAACAACCATTGTGCTCTATAGGAGAGATCTGTGGAACTTCACCACAAATTGGCTGCATGTAGGTAAAAGCCAAAATTATATTCAATCATCCAAACATTGGCAAATTGTCACATCACCTTATCTTGTAACCACGAGTTCCTCATACACTGTACTTTAATAGTGTATGCATACAGCTGTAGATCTGCCTTCATCCCCTGGCTGGATCACGAACATTGATTGTTTCTTCATGTCGTGCAAGAGATGTTCGTTTGTTAAATGTCCCGGGGGGGGGGGGGGGGGGGGGGGGGGGGGGGGGGCTAGGTGTCATTTGAGGTAGCTCCTTGATGTTTGTACAATGTAGATAGGTGAAATTGCTATTTGAAAAATCCAGGTTTACATACAACCACTTGCTGGTTTTAAACTTCGTTCAACTAAAATTCAACTGACTGGTGGGCTCGTAAAAGGGATGGGCATCTACCCCAATGACCAATCCAGCAAACTTTGTGGGAGAATTAGTGTATTATATCTTGTGAAGTATTGATTTATCATATTTTTTTCTCTTACCCCCCCCCCCCCCTCCCACAAGTATCTTTCCCTTTAAGATCTGAATCATGAAGCGATGCATACACTGTAGGCCTACATGATATGAGCACAGTGTTAGCCTACATGCTGCAAGTCTACCAACATTTGTGTGCCTGCTGTATAGGAAAAAGACAATAACAATCAAACATACATTACCCTCTGCAAACAAAAAAAATTGAAACCACACTTTCTCATCGGCCCCGACTTGTTTTTACCTGTTCAGATTTCCCCGGCATGGGCATTATTGAGCAGTATACGCTGAGAGGGATTTCATCTTCAGAAGGAAGAACTGTTGTGAAATATGGGATTTCCCAGCATAGTTCATGGCAAATTGGGATTCAGTCTGTGATGTGTTTTTCCAGACTAGTGAAAGTGGATCATAAAGGACACTTTGAATTGAAAATTGTTCAGATTTTAAAATTCAAAAATCTAGCAGTGATTAGTTTATGTTATCATGGTGCAAATAATATATGGTGGTTGAACTGTAAAAGGAAGAGTGCTTTCCAATGCCCCCCTTCCTTCCCCAAAGTAGGGCAACGTCGTCGTCTCCTGGTAAATTAAATCAGCTCAATTTGAGTGCTTTGCAAATCTGGGAGGGACTGACTTGTCTGATCTGCGTCGGTCTGCGGCCACATTCCAGTGCCTGAGACTGCAGAAGGAAAGAGGGACGGCCGACAAGGAAATTGAATGCGTTTTGGCGACGCCAGGCGACTTTTGCTCTGGAAAGCTCGCTGGCCTGCAGTGTGGTCTGTCCTCTCTCTCATAATAAATCTTTCCACACATATGCATTGTACTGTAGCTTCTTTAAAGACAGATAAGGTTGTACAATGTATCCCTTTTGCAAACACCACAAAATTTTGCATGGTTGAAGAATAATGCCTCCCAACATTATGTGTGAAATCTTGTAAACCATATTCCTACACCTTAGAGTTTTTTGAAAAAGAAATGGAAAACCAACCTCATGTCACTCAAGACTTTGCTCCCTTTCTGCACCTGGAATGACTGTACGACTTTTTATTATGCCTCCGCCACAAAGTGGTGCCGGAGGCATAATTTTTTGTTTATTTATTTATTTATGTATTTTTTTTATTCTTTTGAGGGGGGAGCTGAATAAATTCACTGGAAAGCTTTAGCATTGTTTCCCCTCCATCATAAAGAAGTTTCCACTTTCCACCGCAAAACAGGCCATCGGCTCCAATTCGCGAAAAATTCATGCCGCGAATATAACATGTTTTACAGCACGTATCTGCAGTACCAGGTATACAGCCTATCAAATGTATGTATACATTGTACATGCCTGCAGTTATTGAGTGCTGTTCATTGGTCTGGGTGATCGTAAACACAATTGTGTTGAGTCATTACCTATAATCTTTTTTTTTTTTTTTTCTGTTGCAACAGAAGTTTAATGTCATTCGCATTGTGTTAAAGTTGAAGGTATTCATCTTATCATTGTACAAGACAGGGCTGTCATTAACCTTGGAAGACATGCTTTGTAGATAAGAACATTATGTTTATTACATATTTCGTGAAGGCACATTCATTAATGTACGTGTGCAAATGGATCAGGCAGTCCATGCGGCCAATGACTGCAAGGGCTGCAGTGGTGCAAGTTCAGCCCCGGTGTATATCAAGTACAAATGTGGAATTACGGCAAAATTGTTCCACAGTACTTGAGCCGATGCCAGGTTCAAGTGCTTGTTAAACTTTAAACCCATCTAGGGAATATTTGCTCTTTATATTGTCTCAATTTTGCCCCCCCCCCCCCCCCCCCCTTGGAAATCTGCCATCTGTATGTGATATTTGCAGAGGGCATGAAGTTTAGAGTGGCCAACCAGTATGTATAGGGACGTGATTAACCAAAATGCCTCAACTATACTGAATATTTAGCAAAGCTGCTTGTACTATTGTAAAAGGCATTTTCAATACAAAGTGGTAGCACAAAGTGGTGGCATGTTGTACATGTACTTGGGAATAGTGTGACCGTAAAGCTGTTGCTGGCATAGAGTTTGATATGATGTTTCACGCATAATATGTGCTTTGTTTATAGTCGGTGTGAAAGATGCAGCAGGTATGAGGGGCATTTCTGGTGTTTAGAGAAAACAAACAATTTACTGTAGAACCAAAAATTTTTGCATGCATGAAACTTTCACGAATTTCGTGAGGGGCCGAGATTTGCTAACGTCAAATGGATAGTGTGAAAGTGTTTTGTCTACGGAATGGATTGAATGCAAGTGGCGACTCCTGAAAGTTTCGTGTTGTGAAAAAGGTCGTCAGCTCCAAACCTGAAAGTTTCTGGCTGTGAATGTTTTTGGTTGTACAGTTTTAGCACTACGCAGTAATGGAAAACACCAAGCTGTATCTACTTAAAGCTAGCATTTGTGCCTTCCCCTGCCATTGAAGATGCATTTGAGTCATGTTTATAACAGATGAGTGCAGTGTACAATGTAAATCTGTGTGGAAACTCCCCTTTTCGGGCAAATATTTGTGCAATTGTCAGTGAGTGCTGTAGAACAATAGATCAATTTGAATCTTGTGTGATTGAAGTGCATTAGATTTGTAGGATGCATTGATTGGAGAGAGAGAGCGTAAACATGTTTTTAAGCATGAATATAAAGCTGAATAGTTTAACTGTTTTTGCTTGTGTCAGAAATTCACAGTCTTATCTCTTCCTGCAAGCCAATGACAATCTTATTATTGTGTGTCTCCCCATTTTTACCCGTTTCCTCTTCTCCAGGTTTCAGCTATCTGCATCCAAGCATTTATGGCGTTTGTATTGGACTCTGGAGAATACTGCCAAAGCCAACACAAATAAACTGACATCGGACTAAAGAGAGACTTGTTTTCGGGCCAAGTGTGCTGCAATTTCCACCGGATTGTACTCTCACGGCACTCGTGTGGGAGCACTGCCGCATTTGGGAAGAACACATAAGTCGCATCTACATAGATGAAGAAGAACGCCAGCTCTCCATGAGAGAGAGGTAGCGTTCGTTTGTTAGTTCGGAGTCTCCCCCCTTCACCGCGACCATCTCATTTTTTTCGCCCCCACCTACAGGGGTGTGAGCCTAAACTTGTGCAATTCCTCCGCCTATGTGGTGCATTTGTGACGATTCGGCGTGTGCTTGCCGACACTGCCGCGGACAGACCCACGGATGGGGTAAGGCTTCGGTGTGCCGCTGTGCGCCGCTCGAGAGAGAACTGCGAAGGCACGTGCCTCTAAGGTGTGTGAGAATCCGAAGACCCGAGCGGTAATTCTACCGTGGGAAGCAGGGTTTCCCCCCTTCGTAGCCTCTTAGCCATTATTGTTTTGTTTTTATTTCCCCCCTATTATTCATATTTTCCCCTTTTATAAAAATATTACCCTAATAATCTCCACCATCCGCTTGGAGAACAAAGCCACACTTCTTGCGCCATCTGGCCATATTCCACTCTCAAATTTGAGGTGTGCGTATCACGTTCCAGTTTCCGACTCTTTTCCCCCATTCCAACCAACCCCCTTGCACTCTTCCTCTCACACTCTTTAACATCCCCCCAAGAAAAATTGTCCAAGTTTGTTGCCGCTGTTGCCTGCAAAAGGACGGACTGTGCTTCTGAAGAGGACGTCAGGAAAAGGGAAGTTTTTTCTCTCTCAAATCCATCCCGGTCTTCATCTTCTGTCGATCGTCTTTCCATCCATGAGGAACCACAACATGAGTTCAGTCAGGAGCGTCCGCCCCGCTCCCGTGGAGATAATGCACAAGCACATGCGCTTTCTCATCATCCACAACCCGGACAAGAACGGCATGGACCACTTCATCAAGGTACGGTTTCGCCACATTTGTGTGTTTTGTTTTGTTGTGAAAAACGAGAAAAGAAAATGAGATTACCAAAGTATTGTAAAAGTGGATATTTTCGTACGACTAAGTTTTCACGCTTGGCAGGGTAAGAAGAGTTTTGCATGTTTTTAATTCCGCGGAAGCAAGATATCACGCACAGGAACTTTATATGGCAAGCAAATATATTCGCGTGCTTTTATTTTCGCGCTAGTTTCTGGTTGCGCGAAATGGGCAAAAATTTCAACACCGCGAAAATTTCCACTTTTACAGTAACGCAGCTTTTTGAATGATAACAAATACAAACAAAGGGAAACTGACCGGAAATATTTGTATAATGTAAATGAAAACTGACCAAAGAAAATGGGAGTCCATCAGGATATATTATTAAAATGTTTTATTATATATGGGAGATTTCTCATTGCATACAGATACACTCCTCTATTGAAAACTTACATATAAAACACATCTGAACATGGGGAAAAAGAAAGGAGCATTTTTATGTTTTAATGGCCAAATGTATGGTTAATACCAATCGTGAATTTGGGGGGTCCCAAAAATAGATGAATTTACTAAGTGCAGTCAATGACATTTCATGAAGCAGAAGAGATGCTGTGCTGCCTGAAGAGAGTCAGAGTGTTTCTCGCACCGTTCATGGTAGGGTAGAATTAAAAGTATCGTCTCGGCAAATGACATGGGCTTCACAATAAGGAAGTGGAGTGAAGGGGAAGTCTAGTCCAAGTGAAGTGATATATTTTGAATGAAAGCAGCGAGATACATTGTAGAATCAGTAGATATGGAAAGTACTTTACATTTAATACTTACGTTGAACTCGTGTGAAAAACCATTTACTTTGAGTGTCAGCTGAATAATTGGGTATTGTTTCCCACGAGCCAGCCAAAGTATACAGCTTTTATCTTACAAATGTATCTGTCTATTGTTGCATTGTTGCATCTTCTGACAGACATCAAAGATGTGTGTGTGTGTGTGTGTGTGTGTTTGTTTGTGTGTAATTTGTTGTGATGGAATGTTAATATAATTGATGTTATGCAATACTTGAACAAGTTTTTTTATCAAAAATACCGTATGCCCCTAAAAAGAATTACAACGGGACCCTCCGCAATGATAACTTTAAAGATAGGGAGTCAATCCAAATACAATTTCAGGTTATGAAACCACAACTTATTTCCCACATCTTACAGAAAACCTAGTTCAGTTTGTTTCAGTGGTCAAAGAGAAATGAGGAGTTTTGTAGAGCATGTCGGGAATCCCTACCCTCCAAGTTCTGTCCATTGTGTTCACACATGGGTATTAATATGCAGTTCCAAGAGCATCCAAGTGCTCAACTTGGAAGAATCAGACCTGTGAGAAAGATCCACATTTCTCTGTGAATGAATTGAATGAGGTTTTCTGCAAAATATAGCTACATGTAAGATGTTATATTTTAAGACCCTGAAGTAGCACTTAGACAGTTTAATCATATTGGAAGCACATCAGTGCAAAAATCCAGTTTTATTTTTGTTTTTGTTTTTGTGGGGGGACATACAGTTATATACTGTACATATTTGCAAATGATGCATGGGGATGTTCAAGCAAAGGTGAAGGGCACGGTAGTTTTTCAGATGTGTGAGATTCACTGCAGTATATTGTGAGATGTAGGTTTCAACACAATATGAAGTATCACATGGTGCTCGTCTAAAATAGCATTTGATATGCAAAAATATGGTTATTTGTCATGTGACTACTACATGACTAACATAAAATGTTAGTCATGTGACTATCACATGACTATTTAAACATAAAATGTTCAATCAAAATGCTAGCCATAATTTTTTTTTCCGAGAAAAATAATTTCTTTATGATTTTGCCGGAGATACATGTACATTGAAATCAAAATCAAAATAAAACCAACACTTAAAAAGGGATGGTACAGTATTGACGGAGCTGAGGATTTGGCTACTAACTTTTTGCGAGATACCAAGAAATCACTTTGAAATGGTACAAATCATGCCATTCCAAGAGGAATTCTCTTAGAATTACATGCTCTTTCATATTTCTTTAGAGGTTTCTCATTGTCTCACCCAAAAATGTTAAAAACCTGGGGGGTGTTTCATCAACGTTTGTCGGCGCCGACAACTTGAATCACCATAGTAACAGTCAGTGACCAGAGCATCTCAGCCAATCAAAACCAAGGATTTTGCTGAAATTGGTCAGCGCCGACAGTTGTCGGCGCCGACAAGCGTTGATGAAACACCCCCCTGAAGTTACGTCTCAACCGAAACTATACGAGCCCTTTAATATAGTTATGCACGAGAGAAGTCATTGATGGTTGTTCTTGTTGTTGTTGTTAATAATCATTATTGTTGAGGATGCCTTGGTTTAATTCTGATGACGTGACAATGCGGGCATAAAAATAAAAGTTTTAGAAACATCTGGCTCTCATGTTTGTTGCCAGTGGTACGTCATTTCCTTTGTTCAAAACAACTTTGTCTTGGGACATAAATTCACTTTTGACAGTTGGGGACAAGGGAAAGAAGGATGTTACTTAACAACAGAAGTCTATGTTTTTGTCTGCACTTGCGTCAGCAGACGAAACCTGCCATCGTGTTTGCTATCAAGTGCAATCATGTTAATACTCTATGTTTTTCCTCTCGTCAATGTTTCGCCTCTCGCTTTCTGTCGTGCCAGGAGCTGAAGCAGAGGCAGATTAAGGAGGTAGTGCGTGTGTGCGAGCCTACGTACGAGGCCTCCATCTTGAAACAGGAGGAAATTGAGGTCATTGTAAGTATGGATTCCCAGTTTTTCCTCTCACTCATTTCTTCCTTTCAAACTTTGCTTCCTCTTTCTTCCTCTCATGTTTTTTTTGTTGTTTGTTTTTTGTTTTTTGTTTTTGTAAATAAACTTGTTTTTCCATTCTATCTTTAAATGGCTTTCTCTTTAGATTTGGTTTTCTGGTTAAAACCCATCATTCTTTGTAATACAGGAACTTGTTTTTATATTCTCTTTTGCTAAAAACAACCAGCAGCCTAAGGTTTCATGGCACGGCATGGGTCTGAATTCAAACTTAATAGCAGAAGCCCTTTGAAAAATAACCACTGCAGGACTCTTCATAAAAGAAAATGGGTTCATGGTACGCTGAGATGGTAGATTATTGACGCAAAACACCACATTATGGCTTGCTGTGGCAGTGAGCAGCGTTCTCACTCGATACTTTTTAAAGGACAAGTTCACCTTCATAAACGTAAGGATTGAGAGAATGCAGCAATATAGTAGAACACATCAATGAAAGTTTGAGGAAATTTGGACAATCAATAGCCGGGTTCACACGTACATCAATTAGCGGGATACAAATCTCGAGATTTGCATCGCGATCGTCATCCCGAGTTTTTTGCACGTGTGGACAGAAAAAACCCGAAAATTAGCGGGATAAGCATCGCGATGCTAATCCCAAGAAATCTTGCGCTGGTTCGCCAATTAGCGGGATAATTGGCCCCGCGCTGGTACGTGTGAACGGTCGGGATTAGAATCTCGAGTTTTTACATCCCATCATGCAATGCGCACATCACAACAGCGAGGCCTCTGCGAGGAGGTCCTTCACCTCTTTGGAGAACAATAACAACAGCGCGCGAACCACACCAATGACGCGTAAAAGACAATGGACAAAGGTAAGTGCGCACAGGTGGTGATAGAGAAGGGCGCTGTGTGACCCAGTTTGCAGGCTTTGCTGTTATCTCTCTCGGCAATTAGCGGGATAATTCGGTACGTGTGGACGCTCGCCAAATTAGCGGGATACCGATCGCGATCGCTATCCCGCTAATTTGGTACGTGTGGACGCTCGCAAAAAAACTCGGGATGAGCATCGCGATCGTCATCCCGCTAATTTGTACGTGTGAACCCGGCTAATGCAAAAGTTATGAATTTTAAAATTTTTTGTGTTGGAACCGCTGGATGAGGAGACTACTAAGGCTCATGATGTCATATGAGTACAACAGTATAAAGAAAATTTAAAGAAAATTCAACATATTTTCACTTTTTTCGCATAATAAAAGAGCACTTGACTTGCCTCTTTCTAAAGGCAATTGGAATAATATTACCCATAACATATGTCAGTAATGAGTCAAGGGAATGTGTACTTTTTTCAAAAGATGAAATTTTGTGAAATTCTCTTTATATTTTCCTTATATTGTTGTACGCATGTGACATCGTATTGCAGTGGTCTTCTCATCCAGCGGTGACTGCACAAAAACTTCAAAAATTCATAACTTTTGAACGGATTGTCCGATTTTCCTCAAACTTTCAATGGTGTGTTCTACTAATATTTCTACATTCTCTCAATCCTTATGTTAATGAAGGTGAACTTGCCCTCTAACCGTGACAGTCATTCTGATGCAAGCAATGGTGCAGTGAGTGCAATCAGCTTGATCCTAACATGTAGAAGAAACATTTAGAATAAAAGATTATGCATGTTTTTTGTTTTTTGTTTTTGTTTTTAAATTGACAAAGGCATTGCTTTACAAGCTCAGGCTGTTCTACAGTAAGACCTGGGATTAATATATGTTGCCATTTCAGAGTTTCTTTAAAGCCATAGTTTCATGGAAGAAACTTGTTGCATATCTTTTATACTGCACGAGTTATTTTTGCGCACAGATTTTTTTTTTTTTTTTTTTTGAACACGGTCACGGACATTTTCACAATATGTTGTTTTTGCAAATGGACACCAAGGATATCGCAAGTGCACTGTTACATTTGTACATGGCAACTTGGCAACATTTTTGCATATATTGTTAATTTCGCAGTCCAACAGTGATTGCCAAATTTGTGATAATTAAACTTGTGATAATTAAACCCTCATGAAAAAACAGCTTTATATACAGTAAGTTTTTCATCATTCAATGGTCACAAGAGTATCACCACATATCACATAATATATATCAGAGAAAGTTGGTGTAAACTGGTTAATTGCACAAAATTAGTCACCCCCCCCCCCCCCAAAAAAAAAAACCAAAACCAAAACAAAACAAAAAGAAGATTGAAAATTTGTTAGTTTGAGACAAAAACTTTCTAACTCTTAATCGTGCAAACATGTTGCCAATCTAAGGATGCTGTATAAATCTTGCAATTTTAAAAGAGGCTTCTGATAATTCTTCAGCCCCCCCCCAAAAAAAAAAAAAGAGAAAAGAAAGAAGAAACAACCCACAAAATTTGTTAGACAAGTACAATTATGTAGCTGTTACGATTGTATTTGGCCAAATTTGGGCTGAAACAAAAGAGAAGTTTTCATTCTACCACTGTGAAATGCTAGCAATTAATCATTAGAAATTGTTATCAAAAGATGTGGCATCAAAACCACAGAAAAGCTGTTTCAGGAACCCGATATGTTAAAGGGATTTTTTTTTTTTTTCTACAGCAGACACCCCCTCCAACCCTTTATGAGTATATTTTGGTTTGCTCTTGTACACAACCCCATTGTCCCAGCTTTTCTATGCCCTTCAGAATATTGGCAGGTTGCCTACATGTATGTTTTATTTTCCAGCTTGTGCAAGCAATGGGTAAAATTGAGCCAGCATGAGCAGCAACAACCAAATATCCCAAAAATTCAGATTAACTGTAAGAAAAATAAGGTACTTACAAACACACACACACACACACATGTGCACACCGTTTGGAAATTAAGGCTTTGTTTAGCCATAAAATGTCTTCCAGTTTGTTTTTTATGGTTAAATACCCTTTGTTCTCGACACTTGAAAAAAAGGTATTGTGTTTGAAAGTGTCTATTATATCAAAGTTTCCAGCCCACTGAAAATCAAAACTTCACAGTCACGCATGTTTATGCTACTATTATGTCTGTTATAGTATCTACAAGGAGCTATGAAAATCTGCCCTTGAATATGATCATTGAATGCTGCAAAACAATTGAAAAGTTCTGAGTTCAGTTCTGTACCATACTTTATTCTTTTCTTGGAAAATAATGTTGGATAAACAAGTGTGTTTGTCATCCACATCATAATATAGCTTGACATTTAGCCGCTTCAATGATAAACAATGTCCTCCATCTATTTTGTAATTAACACTTGACAAAGTTTAGAGGCAGTTGATGAATGGCAATTTAACAATATCAGACAATGTCTTTACATTTTATTTGTTTTGTTGTTGTTGTTGCAAAGCTTAAATGTCAATGATTCAAAGATACCCAACACAATCACAGGATTTGGGGGATTGCTGTGCTCATACTTTGGACAAACAATGTCACAGTTATCAAAAAGCTTTAGACTCAAAGGCTAGCTCCTGTTCTGTATGAATGTGCATGTAACTGCTATACCTGTTACTGAAAAATCTTTTCTTGTTTTGATTGCGGAGGGATTGGGCAGGGTTGAACTACTGCCCCCTCCCTTCTCCCCTCACCCCCACTCTCCCCTGGTGATTTCTAAGACTTACACTTCAAGCTAGCATATAAAATATGAAAGGTGGGCCATCCCTTTTGCATTGCTTCCCAAATAGCACAGAACATGATATATCCACCAGAAGGACAAGACTATTTGTAAAGCCATAACATTTCTGTGATATTTGAAGGTTGTTAATGTTAGCCGTTAAAATTCAAATAATGCACCAAATGCTCACCGTAACATATTCTGTGTACGAGGCACAGCTGCACAACGACTAATCCTTGTGTGATTGGATACTTATACATGTACTTCCAACAATATACATGTTAAAGCTGTCAGAAAGGAAGAATTCACTAGCTTCTTTTACTTTGTTATCTATGGCAAATAACAACACACCACTACATGAACTATAAAGTGCATCACACAGGGTCTGTAAAACTAGACTAGTAGTTTAGATTTGTAATTTTTTTCGTAGTACGAAAAATTATTTGAAATCATTCAGTCAATTTAACTCGACAAATAAAAACCCTCTTGAGTTCAAAATTTACAGGAGGTTTCCAAATAGTGCTTTCTTCAATACCTACATGTAAGTGTTCTCACCAAATTTTCAAAAATTTGCATGCAAAAGGGATGATATGTCTTTAACTGAGGATTGGATAGGAAGCATGTCAATATATTCACAGTGGATACACGCAAATCTTTCAACATATGCATGGAATAGAAAGAGGAAGCAAAAGTGCTGGCAGGAAGTGATTAAAGATATGTTCTTTGGTGGAGGAAAAAAAAAAAACTAATAAAAAGCTGATAATAAACCCAGAAATATGAGTAGCATTTAGGGGAAACTATAAGAGTTAATGGGGGGTATGTATTGCAGTTTAAATGCTCCAGTTTGCCTGCAGTAGGTGCAAATCTGCAGTTCCGGAGATTCTAGTGATACAGCGGGCATGAATTTATACACTCGTGATCGACGTGAGAGGATTGTACTGAAATTGAAAAATGGAATAATAAGTTGTGAAATCTTTACTGTTTATTTGATTTTTTTTTTTTTTTTTTTTTTTTTTGGTTAGCAATTTCAGTTTTGAAGCTCTTTTGGTTGTGCAGAAAAACAGGGCAGTGTGATATTTCTAATGTTCGTTCAGGTATTAACATTCTGTTTGGAGTGTGTTTGCTTGGTATTTTCCTTGAGCAGCTTCCTCTGCAGCCATTACTATGCCATTGTGGGTACTACAGTGTAGCTTGGAGTTGCAGTGAGTTGGTTGAGTTCAGTGATCCCAAAAGAGTCTCAAATGTTGCCTCCATCATGATTTTTGAGAGGTTTTTATCACCCTGTGCAAGCATCAAATTCTTCTAACTATTCAAACAGGATAACTTCTTGTGTTGACAAGATTTTTTAATCTATCTATTTGTTTGTTTATTTGTTTATATTTTGGTAATTGTTTTATAATCAAGGATGTAGTGCAATGCTATTCTAAACTCATGGTCATCATTTTTGTACGTGTAGTTCATTTTCCCTGCTCTTCGGGTTTGAACATTTCATTTCCCCTATAGCCTTTTTTCCAGGCTGCCTGGTTAGTGATATCCACTTTCTAAGATAGTAAGACCAGTTTTCCTTTCATTCATTCATACATTCCATCCTTCCTTCATTCATTCATTACAACAACAACAAAAAATGATAGTTTAATTTCTCATATAACTTTTCTTCTAGGCTGCCTCGTTAATGATATCCACTTTAGATAGTAAAACCAGTTTTTGAATAAAAAGAAGAAAAAAAAAAACAGCCCCAAAACATTTAATCAAACAAGTAAAGATATTGTCATACATTGTATAACTGGACAACATCCTGTGTCTTTGACCATCTCTGAAGCTCTCAAACGAGTTCCATTCTGTTTCTCTGTTTATGTGCAATCCCAGGACATGGCCTTTGATGACGGAGGCGTCCCATCCACCGAGATCATCGACAAGTGGCTGGACCTCCTGAAGGTGCGCTTCCGCGAGACGCCCCGGAGCTGCGTGGCCGTGCACTGCGTGGCCGGCCTTGGCCGCGCCCCACTCATGGTCGCCCTGGCTCTCATGGAGGCGGGCATGACGTACGAGGACGCGGTGGCCTTTGTGCGAGAGTGAGTCTCAACTGATGCAGAAAGTTTGAAATCTTCCAGTCAGAATGCAGAAGAATTCTCAGTTTTGTTGGACCATTGCAGCAGAGTAAACTGTGTAGTCACATAGTGAAAATCTCCTCTGCACTATTCAAAGAGCTCTTCACTGAAAGACGTCAACTATTGTGGTTTTTACATCTTACATATATCTATTTACATCGTACCTTTCTTTCATTTCTGTGATGTTGAGGGTTTGTTGAGAGAGCCAGCTACTCAATGAAGAAAAAGAAAAAAAAAATGGAACATACTTTTAACTGCATTTCCACCTATCATGGGCTAGTCAAAACTGAATGACTTTGTAATGACAAGACGAGTGAATATTGAAGGCTATGAATGTAGGGTATTGTCAAACCGTAGTACTGTATCTTTGCTCAATTCATTCTTGTTGAATGCATGTTTTTTTCCTATTTTCTTTTTCACCGCCTCTCACAGGAAGCGTCGCGGCGCCATCAACGCCAAGCAGCTCCACTTTCTGGAGCGCTACAAGACGCGACTGCGCATGAAGCAGCCCAAGAACGGCAAGGGCGAGTCCTGCTCCGTCATGTGACTTGCTTCCTCCGCTCCCCGTCCAGCTGTCAGCCTGGTCCATGATCTCCATCGTTTGATGGCCCATCGTCATATTTTTCCCTGTGCATCCTCTCTCGTTGCTCCTTATCCTTCTTCTCCTCCTCTTCACCTCCCCCCCCCCACCCCAAAGTCTGCTTCTTCAGAACAGAAAGGCATTTGATTCCATTGATCTCAGAAAGAACAAGGCAAACGAATACAGAAGACCTCCAACTTGTGTTTTAGACAGCGACTGAAGTCATCGCTCTTCAACAAAACAGCCATCCCCAAGACCCTGCCACACCAACCTCATGAAACTTGGCCAGGTGTGGCAAAGCCGGAGCGTCTCACCAAAAGGGATGCACTCTTATAAATCTTTAACCTTGTGACTGCCGCTAAAAGTACCTAAAACTTTTTATCTCACACACACAAAAAAAGAAGAGAGTGCAGATTTCACAAAGTTAGGTATGACACTCTACATAATCTTGCAAATCCAAAAGAGATTAAGACATTTCTAAGCCTCTGAATTATTTCACAAATTACTGATAGAATCTGTCTGATACTGAATGATAAAATTGATGAAGAATCTCTGGAAGCAGTTTGTTAACTTATTACGTAACTTATTTCCAGCAATCACAAGAGAGTCAAGAAAAGTTCATATTTTCTTCTTCTTTATTTTTTTTTCTTGTTCATGATAAATCAGTGACTGAAAAACCTTTTGTGTGTAGCCACGTAAGTTCTAGTTTGCCTTTCAATAATGATTAGATTTTTGATATGGCATAAATTAGTAATTAACATTCAGTTTGGTGCATTTGCTGGTTGTAAAAAGGCTGCTATAGTTTGATCTTATTGTAACTTTTTTTTGTCTCTGTGACAGTAACGACTGTCAACAAGAGATTAAAAAGAGAGAGAAAAATGAATAAAGAAGAAATATTTTAATGATACTACTAATTACTGTGGACTAATGTGACTATAGAGGATGAACTTGTTTAGGATACCTTCTCTACCTTGTATGCCGAGAAAGTATAAGTTTCAATGGAATTAGAGCAACGAATTGTAATTTCTGGAGATAATTGTAGTTCAGGAATTCTCACCCCACCCCCCATTTCTCTTCACATGAAACGTGTATGAGAAAGTCAGTGAAGACGTGGCAAGGGGAATGTTTAAAAGGAAGACTGTGTGCTCAACACCAACTCTCAAAGGCTGAAAACAATTTCTTGAGATGATTTCTAGAATATCTCCCAGTGATATGCCATGGGAGGTCACATGGCTCGGTGATTATAAGTTTAATTATAGAGCAGGTCAAGAAAATTCTGCAGTCTCATAGGCTGAGAGCTGTGTGTTGACTTTGACAGGCTGCAAGTTGCCTCACTGACAGTAGCCACTGAAAACATGTTATCGCACACTTGTAGCAAGAGTCCACTCTATAAGCAAGCGTTTGTGCACGCAGTAGGAGATGCCTATTGGCCAGCTAACCATGCATCCAGTAATTACTGTTATAATGGCCGGAAGTACTGGATGCATGGTATGTATCTATGGCAAGCCTAAAGGGAATGCATCCAGTGAATTTACCATCAGGTTACATGATAAAAAAAAAAAAGATAGCCCCTTTTAGACACATCAGGTGATGCACATGTCTTTTCAGCGTTATTAGGAATTGTGTGCATGTGGTAACGATGGACTTTAATCTAAACCCACTCGGCCTCGCCGTGCAGGCTAAACATTTCACAGTTACCTTATGCACACAACTCCTGCTCGCGCACTTCGGCCTGTGCATCATTTGTATACTGATAAGTTAGCCACAAAAAAAAAAAAAAACAGAAGATAGATAAACAACAAAAGAAATGTGGAATTGAATTCTTGATTATTGCACCTCTCCTTCAAGGCCCTGACCGAGGTAAGGTTTCATATGTGAGGGTCACCTTTACTTAAAGAGTCAAATACTCTCAGGGATAACTGGGAGATATTCAAGCACAGAAAAACTGAAGATCAATGGTTGAGAGAAACTTCTCACCATCCTCCATAGGTCTGATAAAATTTTACTGTCACACCCCCCCCCCCCTTTTTTTGTGTGCATGTGTGTGTGTGTGTGTGTGTGACCCAGCCATGTTTTGGGATATGCTTGCTAAATAGATTAAGAGAACTTAAACACTACTCGCACACATTTTCTTTTTCAAAAGAGATGTTTTGAGATGTGATATGAATGTGTATTTTCACAAGCTTGACTGCCATAGTGCACCTTTTTCATCTCCATTAAAAAAAAAAGAGAGGGGGAGAAAAAAAGACGAGAACAATGAACAAACCTGTGAGAAAAGTTTATGCGTTTGTATACCTGGATTTTTCTAAATTTTCAATCCAGGGAGGTGCAAAAACTCAAACCAACTCCACATGGTTACACGTAGTGACACACCGTAGCGTTGAATTTTCACTTTTGTGTCATTAGAGTGCCGTAATTCAACCTTACCCTTGTTGTGAAGTTAACACAATGAACAAGAGTATGCCTTCCATTTTTATCAACAATTTAGATGTATTTTTTCTTCTCTCTTTTTTGTCTGTAATAGCGGCCATGTTATGACATCCCCTTGTGTGTGTGTATATGTGTTTGTGTGCGTGTGTGTATGCCCCATGAGAATGTATTTCTTGGCAACGACAGCACATTGGTGCTTGACGACATTTAAACAAAGAAACTTGGATTCCTCTATTTTTTAAAGAAAGGAACTGTGTGGACTTTTTACATGTCTTTTTGGAGTGTGTGTATCAATAATCCATGTAGGGTGGGAACATTTGGTAAGCCATTGATTATTGTTTTTTGTTGTTGTGTTTTTTTCTGTACAGGGGTAAATACTAGGTAGAGCATTATAGTGAATAGTGTTCCTCTGAATCGCTGAATACTGATGCATCCTATTTTTCATATTGCTGGAAATGTTTTTGTTCTCATGGTTTTGCGGTCGGAGGCTTGACTTGTTCTCGAACCTTTCCCCTGACAGCGAGCTGTCAAGGATTGCATGCAGATATCATCCTCAAAGTAGATTTAGATTGATTCACTAGCCTGGAAAAAAAAAATAAAAGACAAAAAGTCGGACAAGACAGTAGGAATAGACTGGCTGTAGTCTGAAGAAAATTGAGTGTTGATTCATGGGGCTGAGTTATACACAAGTGCTACACAGGTTGCCATAATGATTTGACACGAACAGGAGCCGTAATTCATGGGCGTGGCCGGCTGCACCTCCTACGCCGCACCTTTCTGCGATTGCCACAAAGCGTGCATTTGTATCCGTCGAGAATGCTGTCGATGCGATCCCTGGCATTATCCACAGCTTTTTCTTCATACCTTGACAAGTTTGCATTAATGATGACTATCATGCGTTCAGTCACAGCATATTTTGAAAATAGATGTGCTTTTCTTTTTCCTGTTTAGTGTAAAGGAAATTGCATCTTTACTACCGGTATATTCCAGTGGTGTCTGGTTCCAGTATTGTAAGTTTGCATTGATTGTCGAAGAGACAGACTACAGTAAACGTCTAGTGAAAGTCATCTTTTGAAATCTCAGAGAGTGACAATGAAACCTTTTTCTCGATGGGTCTCCAACCTGCTGGAGAGGATTGTTGATTTATTTATTTCTCTTCTCTTTGCATCTATTTTAATAATAATTTTTGATTTCTGTTTGTTTGCAGGAGCTGTGATTGAAATTGTCGGATGTAATTTTGAAATGTACGTCTGTAATTTTGCATATTGAACATATTTATATATTTTCATTTTTGGGGATGTTGCACTGTACAATGACACCTTTTTTTTCTTTTCTTTTTTTCTTTGCATCTTGCTTACAAGTAGTGCACATTTTACAAACATTTGGCCATGTCAATGCCCATTTTTTGAAGGCAAATTATCCTCAAAACTGGGGGAATTGTCAGTATTTTTGTCATGTCTTAATTTTTCAGCTCTGTTATTGCCTCTTGATCATTGTGTGTGAGGCCAACTCAATTTCCTAATACCCATTTGTGTGTGTGTGTCCGTGGGAGACCCTGTGCACGTTACACATAAGCACTTGTCTTTTTTTTTTTTGTGGTTATGTGCAAAGAGTTACTGTGTATGCCATATATTTCGCAAGGTATTTATTTTCGCAAATTTTGCATGTCGGGTGCTATTCGTGAATTCAGCAACACACAAAATTATTAACTCTGATCTCGATGCGAGTGTGATGTACATTTCTCCGTTCATTGGTGTACTTCATGATTGCGAAATGCTTCCACTCCTGAAATTGTGTGAAAGTCCCAAATTGCAAAAAAAAACAAAAAACAACTAGACTACCATGGTAGCTAAATGTATGGCGTATACAGTACGACTTGCTCCCCTTACCAGTGTGTGTTTACTAATAGTTGAAGGAACTCTTAAAGGGGAAAAATACCAAGTGGAAAGGTGCATCAGGTTGTCTCAAATCATCTCGAAAACCATGCCTAGGACTGTAATTATGTTAGAGGTATTGTAAGCTAACTCTCCTGAAAATTTTGACCAGAAAAACTGCTTATTATTAATTCTGGGGAAGAAAATGTGAGGCCTTCCGATCGGCTAAATTCTTCGATTTTTAGAGCAACCCGCTGTACTAAGGCAACGATTGACCGTTATTGTAATAGCGCCACCGTGCGGTGGCCAGGCGAAATACTATACCGAGCCGTTGTGATGTGTGGTATAGGGTGGCCGCCGTGCGAAAAACCAATGATCCACCACACAACCAACCAGCGCAGCTGCATACTGTACGTCTGAAGCTCCTTTGCACTGCTGTCATGCCATGCATTGGCATGCCCCAGACGCGAAGGCCAGGCAGGGCTGACATCGAACAATCAAAGTAGGCAGGCAGGAAGGGTCGGAGTGTCCGTGTACTGTATGCAACCTGACACCACAGGACCAGCTCCAATGTACTATCGTGTTTCCACACAACAACACACACACACACACACACACACACATACACACATATAGCCCAACCAACGCTCCATACAGCGCTGCTGGTTAGCTAGCTGGCCGGTACATACACCGAAGAGATTTTTCTCCTCGATCTCTTCGTGGTACACAATCTCACTGACGCTGCACAGCACTCACGTTGCGTTGCCGACTGCATGCGATACATTATTTTGTACACTGTGTACTAGTATAGTACATGTAGTAGTACAATCAGCGAGCTCGAGATTGGCGGGAAGTTGGAGTCTTGGACCTACACCTGTGTATGAGCAGGGAGGTGGATTTCTTGTTCTCCCACCTCCCTGGACCTAGCTAGCAGAGCAACAGTGTGCTGTATACGCTGTTATTTTCGCGTACAGATTTTCACGAGTAACAGAGCCATAGACCTTTTTTTTTTTTTTTTTTTTTTTTTTTTTTTTTTTTTTTTAACTCCACGAAGGGAGCTGGGTGAGAGTCTCTTCCCACATCCCCGCTCCAAGCAAAATTTTGCTTCGTGTCTGTCTCTAGTATAGTATTGTGGGTAAATTTTATTGTCGCATGTACACCCCAAGTTTTTTGTAGCTCCATGCCCTTACCGAACAGGCCACGAACATTGCCTTGTGACGATACGCCCTGGGCCCCGTCTTATAAAGCCTTCATATCAATCACAAGTCCCCAAATCAATCGCAACTTGCATTGCAGCACACACAAAAGTTGTGATTGATTTCTATCACAAGTCTTTATAAGACAGGCCCCTGAGCTAACGAGGAACAGTTACGGGAGGGCTGCCCTCTCGCTCAAGACTTGTAATTGTTCAAATCAATACAACACAGATAAATCGCAGCAAAAGTACAGGTACCACCAGTGAGTGATATAGTAGACAGTTTACCGTTACTATACATGTGCTCCGTCAGGGAATAATCTTTCAGAATCCACACTGAAACGTCATGCCTTGTAATACATCCATGTAGCAGCATTCTGGCAGCATGCTGGAGCTGACAGTGCCCGTAACCCGTAGCACTAAACTTTTGTTTGGTTTTGCTTTTGTTTGTTTGTTTGTTTGGGTTTTTTGCGAGCCCCTAGTATATTGTACTACGTTGCACTACATGTATAATGGTTACCTTGAAATACTGTTACATGTATGGAGCCTAGCAATACAGAGGTATACAATTTTCCTAAATCTCCTACCTGTTCTCCTGCTTGAGATTTATTTTCTAACTTGACTGTCATCGTCTGTTGAAAAATACGCCTTAGATAGCATGAGATAACATCTAAGAACCCTATATTAGAGCTGGACCCCGACCACAAGGAACTCATCGCGCTTCGCACACATCGAGTTGGAGTCTCCCGTTTGCTAGGGGTTTCAGGCGGGAGAATCTCCAGATCAGAAGCGTGCTTGAGGTTGTAGTCACTGGCAAGTATAGTAAATACTAATAAACTGACTCTCTCATTGTGACAATCATACTGTGTGTATAAGTACTGGACGAAAATCTATTAGAGGAACAGGTCGCCTCGATCAATCCATGAAAGTACTCGTAATAACCTTCAACGTAGTGAGTATAGTGTACAATGTAATATGCCAATGTAATGACCTACCTCCTCTGAAATTCGTTATTCCTGAGTTAATCCGAAGGTGAAATAAGACCCTATAGTCATGCTACACATGACTCGAAAGTTAAAAAAAAAGAATTAACAAATGAAAAATATAATAATGACAAACGTTTTGAATATTTTTTTTTAGTTTACAAATTATTTTCTTTTTCATTTTCAGATTATACCGCGCTTCTATGATAGTGATGATGATTATAATTACAACTAGAGAAGCACTCTGAGAGCGCAGACCTCCGCCAAGCATGCAAATCATTTTCATCACTGATCTTGTTCTTCCGTAGAAATATCAGTGATTTCCACCCATACGTACTGCATTGTGTGCTGAAAGTTGGCAGATTTCCCAACATAACAGAATAATAAAAAATCATGTCTGGGGAGAAACGGCGCAGACAAGTCTGTCTAATGTCATGTCAATGCGTTGTGATGTACTAGAAAATATCAAAACCAAATGCAAGATAATGATGTCCAATACTAATTGAAAGATATTTCGGATGAGCTATCGAGTTGCGTGATTCTTAATTTGGATAACGAAAAAAAAAATTAAAAAGAACAAAACAGTAACCAAATAATAATCAAAACATACACTGCCAGATAACCATGCTCTGCTTGACAGTTGAAATAAAACGTAGCGTAGACCACGATGTATTTGTTTGTTTGTTTGTTTGTTTTTTCACGCTGATTTAACCGCTTCTGAATTATAGGCATATTAAAATAAATAGGACTTCGATATATACTTGGCGGGGGGAGGGGAATCGTGCAAAATCACACGTACAAAAGTATAATGATAAAAATAATAATAAAGCTCCGGGTTACTGCTTTAGTCAACCAATAGCGGTGTGTGTGTGTGTGTGTGTGTGTGTGTGTGTGTGTGTGTTTTAACTCTCACTCACTTTCTTCCGTGATAAACTTCCTCGAATGTAAGTTATTGACTTGTCATATACCTCCGTCAAAGGAAGGAGGTATATGCATGTTTTCTTCGGCATTCGTTGGTTTGTTTGTTGGTTTGTCTGTGTGCAAAATAAGTCATAAAGTTGCGAACGGATTTGAATGAAATTTACAGGAAAGGTTGAGAGTGACACAATTTTACAGATTTTATGACGAATTTTCGATATTTTGGCAGGGGTATTATAGCGGGTCAATGAACATGGGAGTAATGCACAATTATTTGCTAACGATTTGCCTATATAACATATTTGTGTATAAAAGTTAAAGAAAAACTCTCCAGTCTTGTGAACCCATCATAATCAGAAGACGAAACCACTTTACTGTCCGGGCGCGTATATTATATTACATTCTTTTAGCTCAAAAAATTATTGTCTTCATCGGAACTTATCCTGAATGATCTCTCCAGAAACTTAATATAAACTCATGTTCTTCTATTTTTATTTCAAAATTGCATGTTATCCATTGAATATGATTCCTTTGTCCATTGTTTGTTAATTTTTTCTTCTTCTTATTTGTCCTTTTCTTTCTTTTTTTCGTATACTTCGCGATATATAATAATGTGCAAGCTATACATGTATACTTTTGCGGTTCATCCTATACATCTTTCACCTCTTATTCAGGATAGGTTTTTTTCATATTATAATACATAATATAAAACATCTCGTATACGCTGACGCACTTTCTACATTAATGATCAATGTATCGTAATTGCATGTGTATTCTAGCATTTTTTCCTTCTTCTGTGTACTATAAAAATATATATTAGATCAGTGTGACGTAAATTGAATGTGCTGAAACTGCGTGTCTACACAGGCCAGAGTCTCAACGGTTGATAAGACTGCGGTTTTAGTAATTCAAATCATTAAGTTTACAATATTGAAAGATGTCATGAAAATTATGTTTAGAGAGAAAAATGACCAGACAGAAATATTTTGTTGCGTAGTAGGAAAGGTATAAATATACTGCAATACTGCAATTTACGATTATCGACGAATTTAGGAAGAAATATTCAGTTGACTGATATTTTGATGAGACATCCAAGGTCATTGATGTGTCTGGCGAGAAGGGCAGACAAAAATCTTTCATATTTGTGTTGTGGATGAAGTATAGTCCTAATTACAACAATCAATGTGAAACATTATCGAAGCAAGTACGCGAGAAAATAATCCGATTTATAGAAAACAATAATGAGATAGGAAGGAAAGAAAAGGTGTAGGCCAAATGAGGTTGGAGTTCCATCTGGCTGTATAAACATTCAAACCGCTGTCAGTTTTCTTTTGATGTATAAAAGAATTCCACATTACATGTGCATTTGTGACTTTGATGATCGGGTTTCAATAGGCCTTTTCACATCAGCCCGATGTTTCGAGATAGCGCGCTATTTTCTGACTTGGGAAATTTTCCCGATAGCGAAATAGCGCGCTATTTGATAATGTGAACACAAATTAACGCGCTAGTTGTATCGCTCTGATCAAGAAAATTTCTCGAGTCCAACTCGGGAAATTTCTGAAATAGCTGGATAGTGTAGCGCGCTACTCGGATAATTAATGTGAAAACGACTCGAGAAATTAGCGCGATGAATTCCATCATTCCTGTTTGGAGGCATTTTTTTTTTCAATCCATCCAATCACATGGATTAAGGGAAACTACAGAGTTTAAAAATGATATACAAACATTGAAGAGTAATCTATTCCATGATTGGTAAATCAATCTTTAACAAAAATTTAAACAGCCCAACAAAATGAGCTGATATAAAAAAATGTGACCCATCAGGTCAAAAGTTAAGATTGAAAAGTAAGTCAAAACTTTATTAATCCATTGGATTGCACTAAAATATTAACCCACTTCTTCAATTGGCAAATCATGATGTACAATCTTATTCATACACTCTAAATTCAGTGTAACTTGACTCTTATGATGTCGGGGATATTTTGGGAGTTCTTACAGCAATTATTATAAGCTGGCACCTATGGGTCTGACCCAAACAGATGTGTTATTGGCATTAAAACATACAGAAGACAGAGAAAAGGGTCATGAAATACAAGAGGAAGAGTCCTAGCCTTAGGCAGTGAAAAAAAATTCCCAAGAGGGTGGGTGGGGCCGGGGTTCCCAGACCCTTCGCAAGTTTAGGGTTAAGACAGCAACGTTCACTCTCATCTATGACTATACAAAAGTGAAGCCACATATCCAAAGATCTTATTGCTCTCTTGTCAAGAGATCTAGAATAAATATTCACACTTTTGGAAATAGCTAGACATAACAAACATTTCAGAGCAATTTATGACATTATAATAGTTAATCATACAGAAAATTTAAAGGGCCAATCAAACGACACCATGGTGTCCCTATTCACCCCAGTCTAACTGATTTTTGTTTTTTGCCCAAGAGAAGAAAAAATGTGCTGTCACAAATTCCTGTTGAAATAATTATTTCAAATTTAAAGGTGTATTGAAAGACCTAATAGGCTAGATTCATGAACCTTTTATTAGCGAATTCATTAATCAATGGCCACAGGAGCAGAAAAGTTTTGACCGCCCTGATTTTTTCTTTTGTGTGTGATTTTTTGAAAACTTTTTATTTGGACCTCCTGTACCCTTTAAAATTTTTTTCACATCAGGAGGACCACTTTCTGGACACTGCTGGACGGTCCTTCCATCCTGTAATAAAAATAAGAAAAAAAATTCAAGCAAATTCGAAACATGCACATTCAAAAAACTTTTCTCGGTTTTGTCCCTATTCACCTCGCCGTCCCTTTTCGCCCCGTTTCACGATACATGACCTGTATGAAAAGGATGAATTCAATCGGTAAACTCAGAGGGATGTTTTCTGCAAAATAATAATAATAATAATAATAATAATAATAATAATAATAATAATAATCATAATAATAACAATAAGCACATGGAGAGAAAAAAAAACCAAAGATCACAAATAGATCATCATCATAGAGGAGCCCAAAAGGGTTTTGTTATTTGTTTCTTTGTACGTCCAACCTGTATTTTATTTTATTTTATTTTATTTTATTTTTTTTTTGTTATAGTGGCGTGATAACAATACAGTACATTTCAACTGAGCATTCAAGTACGTTGGGCGAGTAATGAGATAAGGTACTAGAGTAGGTTGGAAAACTATAAGTGCCCAAGATGAGGGCATGATTTTTTTTTTTAATTTCTGCATAGCCGCTAAAACAAACAAACACACACACACACACACACACACACACACACACACACACACACACCAACAATTTCGAGGCGGGTCTGATCAGGTGAATGTGTGCCTTAGTAGGTCGCTTAGTATGAAAATGTATAAGCCAGGCGTGAGATTGATGGGAATTGAAGAGTAACATTCTAACCGCCAGATTCCCCATGTGGGGGGACAGTCCATCACGAGAGGGTGGCCCCTTATGAGCCAACTAAAGTTTACTTATACAATGCCAAATACTACTACAGTCAAACCTGCCTTAGCGGCCACCTGTCTACAGCGGCCACTGAAAAATCCCCCCGAGAGAAAAGCCATGTTAAAGACCCTGTGTATAGCGGCCACCTGTCTAACGCGGCCAGCGGCCACAAATTTTGTTTCCCGCGGTAGATTTTAACCTGTCTATAGCGGCCAAAAACCCGATGGAGCCGTAGCCGAGCTGATAATTCAGGGTGTTTTTCTGCTCTTTAGCCGTGCCAGTCATTTCTGGGCAACATTCAGTGATCGCCACCGTTGCATTCATCACTTATTCAGTCACAATAATGCACTAATTCATGACTGTGCACATGCTACATCTAGTGTACTGTGCAACAATTTCATAAACACCGGCATTGTTCTATGCATGATACACACGTGTGCATACGTACACACATAAATGTACATGTATATACAACGATGATACATGTACATGTAGGCAATGCACACAAAGTTGGATTACCTGTCTATAGCGGCCACCTGTATATAACGGCCACTTTTTCCGTATCCCTTGGGTGGCCGCTATCGACAGGTTTGACTGTACATTGTACACTGTACATGATGTACTGAGTAAGGCTAAATCGTTAGGTATCATGTAGAAATGCACACCTACCGTTCGCTTCGCCGTTTGTCAATCAAATTTTGTGCAGCTATTGAAGATGCTAAATTGAACCATATCAGAGAGTTTTCATGGAATTAGAAAGCCGAAAAGGTAAGAAAAATGAGAAATCGGAGTTGAAAGTACGTCGGAAAGTTACGTCGGAAAGTAGTGCACCGATTTCGCAGAGAACGATGTCAACTACTATAATCGATTCTGGTTGTCTCTAATATATAGATAGCCGCTTACTACAATCAGGGAGGTGGTTCTTTCTTCCACCTCCCTGCTACAATATTGAACTTGACTCGTGCAATACGTGTAGCTCCTACTTTCTTTTCCATATTTTTTCTAGTTAGCTCACCTGCAGTGGCGTATCTAGGGGGGAGGCAAGGGGGGCACGTGCCCCGGGCGCCACTCCTTGGGGGCGCAAAAAACGAAAAAAAAAAACCGAAGAAGAAGAAAAAAAAAGAAAAAAACGAAGAAGAAGAAGTAAAAAAAAAAAACAAAAAAAAAAGAAGAAAAAAAAAAAAAAAAACTCGCCCGGAAAAGGGGGGGGGGGGGAGGAGGGAGAATGGTGGGGGCGGGGTAGAAAACCAAATCAAACAAGATAAAAACAAAACATGATGATGACGCGGACAAAATGACAATGTCTATTGTGTTCACACATGTCATTTTATATTTAGCAGGCAAAGTGTTTCACAGAGCAGCGGCTGCAATTTCATTCGTTCTGAAGCGATCGCCGATTGGATCAAAAGAGGACGCCAACGGTTTCGAACATAGGGGGGGGGGGCGCACAAAAAATCAAACAAGTTAAGAACAAAACGTAATGATGACGCGGAAATATACAAATTTCTGCTCACTCGCTCTTACTACATTAGAGTATTATTTTTCAAGTCCTCAGTTTGTTGGTATAAATCGTTATCGATAAGGCCGTAACTATAGTATATCTTGATTAGAATTGTAAGATTTAATAAGCAAAAAATGACAAGAATTCCATGTTTTGTAAACTGAAATACAAACAATAAAGTTCGGCTCGCTCGCTGCGGTCGCTTGCCAAAATTTATCCAAAAAAAAGAAAGAAAAAAGATTAGAACAAAACGTGACGATGACGCGGACAAAATGACAATGTCTTTTATGTTCACACAATTATTTTATACTCAGCAGGAAAAATGTTACACGGAGCAGTGGCTGCAATTTCATTCGTTCTGAAGCGATCGCCGATTGGATCAAAAGAGGACGCCAACGGCTTTGAATGGGGGGGGGGGGCGCAAATAAAATCAAACAAGATAAGAACAAAACGTAATGAGGACGCGGAAATACACAAATTTCGGCTCACTTTCTCGTACTAATTTAGAGTACTGTTATCTATAAGGTCGTCACTATATCTTGATTAGAATTGTAAGATTTAATAAGCAAAAAATGATAAGAATTCCATGCTTTGTAAGCTGAAATACAAACAATTTCGGCTCGCTCGCCAAAGTTTATCAAAAGAAAAAAAAAATAAGAACAAAACGTGATGATGACGCGGAAATATACAAATTTCGGCTCACTCGCTCGTACTTTTATAATTTAGAGTATTATTATCTATAAGGTCGTCACTATCTTGATTAGAATTGTAAGATTTAATAAGCAAAAAATGATAAGAATTCCATGTTTTGTAAGCTGAAATACAAACAATTTCGGCTCGCTGCGCTCGCTCGCCAAAGTTTATCCAAAATAAAAAGAAAAAAAAAAGAACAAAACGTGATGATGATGCGGAAATATACAAATTTCGGTTCACTCGCGCGTACTAATTTAGAGTATTTTTTTTTTTCAAGTCCTCAGTTTGTTGGTATAAATCGTTATCTATATATCAGGCAGTCACTATCTTGATTATAATGCATGCAAATCCATAATACATTTTACAAGCTTGAAGACGAGTTACTGTATTTCTCTTTCCAGAAAAAAAAAAATAAGATTTGATGGGCAAAAAAAGACAAGAATTCCATGTCTTGTATAAGCTGAAATACAAATATTTTCGGCTCGCCCGCTACGCTCGCTCGCCACAATTCATCAAAATTCATTACATTTAAATCAACCTCAAAACGACCCCTTTTAAGTGCTTGAAAAAGCATATCATGTGGACTTTGTTTAAAGTCCCTACCGGGATGGAGTTGGGGTTGAACACTTTTTCAGAAATTAGGGGAGCAATTTTCGCGCCTGCCCCGGGCGCCGTTTTCCCTAGATACGCCACTGCTCACCTGAGTTGAAGGCTCAAGTGAGCTATTGTGATATTTCTTTGTTTTCATTGCCACTATCATGATTATCACTATTCAAATTATTGATACAGATTATTCATACCAGGATTTAGACATCGATCCTTTTTTTAAAAATTATGGTAATTATTGATTTTATCATGACAAAGTTGATATCGATATTATCAACTTTGTCATGATACAAGAGTAGTGTTGAAAGGAATAGAATGAGGTTGAAGGAAAAGTGCAAGGAAGAAAAAGGTTAGGCTATTAGTAGGAGGGAGAGAGAAAGAGAGAAAAGAAGATGAGAAGGAAGTTGAATTCAAAGGGGATTTGTTTCTAGTAATCTACATAATTTATAGGCCTAATTTAATAAATTAAAGAGAATATTATTACAAAAAGTGTTATATAATCATGTATTGACATTGTGAACTTCTCATAAAGTGCTCATTTTACCTAAAAAGAAACAGAATATTGAAATTAAAATGGTAATATGTTTTTAATTGATAAGTTCATCTTAGGGATATTAGAAAGTAATTGTTTTTATGATAGTATTTATTTTTCCATTTCATTTTTTTAATCATGTTATATAAAAACTGCAACCCCAGTACTTGCTTTTGTTTTGTAGTAAAAATCCATTTGTTGTGCAATATTCATGATGGATAATTCCCATTTTTTCATATATCTTTTACTGTTTTGTACACATATTATCCGTCCATCATTTAGTCAGCAAACAATGTTGACAGATACACAGTCACACGCAGGAGAAAATTAACTAAAACGATAAAAAGCAGACGCATCAAGATCACTTTCTTTCTTCCACATTTTACTGTCGAGCCGACGTAGTAGAAGCGGCTGTATCACAGACTACAACAATCGATTATCATCGTTATATCGCTCTTCCACATAATCGATCATCCATCATGCTACACTGACACAGCCGTCGATCGGCGTACTTTTGAGTCATAATTAGCTATTTTTCTTCTGTAATTGACAATGGAATTTCATGAAACCGTCAGATATGGTCCATCTTGACATTTCTGATAGCCACAAGAAGTTTTCATTGACAAATTAAAGAAGGAAATGGTAGGTGTGCATGGTGTGCATTTGTACATGATCACCGTTTCATCGCACAGCGGCAGGTACGAGCGTAGGAACACGAGACCGCCCGAGACCCTCGTACCGCTCGCTCGCGAGGCACTAGCACTTTAGACATCTGCTATACTACGTGATTAAAATCACGCAAGTATTGCAATAGTATAGCTATAAGCCGCCCGACAGTCCATCTAAAGACACTGTATAGTACAGCTCTGTATTGTCACATTGTCGGGCATTGTCACATGCCGAAGCGGATATACAGTGTACTATAGCGACCACTGATAGACAGCCGCCTGCCAGCGAGTCGAGCAAAATACTTAGTACAGTCAAAGAGTTGAGGTACAGAAGACGCGCAAGTACAGCGTACACTAGTTTTACGTGGATTCGCTGCTGTGCGGTAAGCTATGGTAGTGGTGTGTGTGTGATGATGAGTTCTGCTCGCTAGCTGAATAGTGTAATCCAATGGCATGTAAAGGTCGTAGAGGGAGGTAGACAGGTATTACAGTTCGAAATTTTGGCCGTTAACAATCATCCCGTCGCTGACCAGGGACACTCACCTAAAAACATTGAACTGCACATTACTTGAATATGAGACCATACTGAAGCCAATAATTTTCACATAACAATAGATATATAATGTACTCTTAAATGAATCCCAAAAGGACTGGAACAATCTTCCCTCTAGCATTCCCACTGATCAGTTAGTAGTCTTCCCCTTTAAGATCTACGTATAGTCCATTTAATGGATGCTAACACAATGGGTACTCTGGGACCTTGTGTAATAAGAAGTCAGATATAACAAAAACCCTTCTGTAACAAGGTGAATTATGCAGGTCTAACATCTTTTCATGTTTCCTTGTGCTTGTACCCTGGTAGAGTGAGAAAATCCGATTAACAATACTGGAAATGTTGTGGTTTTTAGGTCCTTGTTATGATGAGGTTCTCCCATACAAACCTTCCTTGCAAGTGCCTGGTGGCTATGACAGAGAGATCTGTTTTGTTTTCCCAGTGTAAGACTCGAGTCAGGGTGAGGGAGTAGCACTGGGCAGTGTGCTTTTTGTAAAATATCTGATTGTGTCTGTCGGAAAAACCCTGGAAGTCAAAACTTTGGATGCGCGTGTGAATATTAGGGATAATTTTAAAAAACCATCATCAGTATTTCTTGTACACCGAAACCTGTGTCCAATATTGGTACCACTTCTAGTTAGGTTCATCTTTTCCTCTTTTTTTTTTATAGATTGGGAGAGAGGTGTAGGAAAAAGATTCTGTATATTGCATGAGGAGGGGGGAAGAAAAAACTCAAAAGAATGAAACCTGGAATAAAGTTGCACACAATGTGCATTTTCAGTATGTGATTGGTTTGTGGAGATGTAGAATGAATTAAAAAAAAAAAAGGAAAAAGAGTTGACTTTTACAATGCTTTCTTCTTTATGTCCTAGATGTTGTTAATGTGTAACACAGGTGGCATGAAGAAGATATAGACCAGTTTTCTGTTCGGTGATGGCAGTGCAAGGGTGGAGTGGGACAGAATCCATATCTTGTCACCAGTTTGCTTAGTCCTTTCAAGAGGTGGTACGCCTTCGTGAAGTGGGTTACTGGGACGTCACTGAGCTGTTCCTTTAATCGGAGAAAGTTTTGAGGAGGTGTCATGCGCTGTTTCTTTCCTTCTTATCTTTTCGCTGTCGTTGGAAGCATTTTCAAGTTGGAGTGGCTTCGAAAGCAATGAATGGCACGATACACAGAATTTATACTGAATCATATTTTAGTGATAGAGTTGTAAGGTTGAATATTGACCGCTTTTGAGCACACTAATTGATATGCTGCACCTATTATAGAGGGCTCTCGCTTCTTATCTTTGTTTCTGTATCTTTTATTTTGAAATTTCTCAAGAGAATTGAAAGAAAGAGAGAGAGAAAAAAAGATGGACTATTATTTTCACTCACATACCTCACAGATTTATCTTCGGTGCGTGATAATGTAGATGTAGTGAATGTCGTAGAAGTAGGGAGGAATATTTGTCTCTATATTGTGTGTGTGTGCGTGTGTGTTTTGAGTGTGCATATCGTCTCATGTAACAAAGAAGGATTACTCGCGCGGTACTCGTTCATATACCCTCTGCCAGGCTCGATTTCTGTCTGTCTGTCTCTCTGTCCCTCTCTTTCTCTTTCCCACCCTCTCCCCATCCATATTTTTATTGCAGAAAGGATGAGAAAGGGGGGAAGCTACATACGGCCTTTTGCCTCTTACAGCAAATTCTTTGAGCTGCGTTTCAGTCTGTTTAGAGATGCCTGTTTAGATAATGGAACATGATATACTTCTCATCTTTGTCAGTGTGAAATGGGCGCAGTGCAACACTTGACCGCTGACCCTGCTCTCAATAGACTCTGACCAATGAGATTGGTCATTAGTCAAGGGATTATTTCAACAATGTGGCAAAATTTCTATATGATAGAAATTTGTTTGAAGACAGATGAGGATGCTGGGTAAAAAGGAAATCTTTTTATTTTTTTGCAAGGCATATTCCAAATTTTAGCCATACTGTGGCACCCGCCGATGTTTTCATATCTATTTCAGATTTGTTGGTGGTTTTTGTTTTTGTTTTTGTTTTTTTCAAATGTGGGATCAGAAGACTAGGGATAGAACAATCTTATGAGGATTTTTAAGGAGGTTGCATGTTGTGAAAATGCCAAAGTCCACAGCAACAGTGTTCAACAGATCTTTGGAAATTGATTTGAATAGAGACTGTTAAGTTTACAGATGCAATATGGACAGTATTTAGAATAAGATGGGAGTGAATCGCTGAAGGTTTTTCGCCTTTTACTGCTGATTCTTCAAACTACCACAAAACATGTCAGGGAAAAAAACAAACACAAATTACTGGAAGGTTATGTTATAGAGTAAAATGAAAGGGAAAGAGGGGTGATTAGACTGTGGCATTCCAGAGGGGTTAATACTACAAGTCTTGCACATGTAGCCGAGAGTTTTGCCCTACTAGCACCTTAAAAGGGATGCCATTGAATGTGGAGAAGTTGTGACAAGCAGTATTACCTATATAATGTGAGAAAAGGCGTGGAAAGATTGACGGGGGGCACGTGTTTCAAAGATTTGCATGTACGCGTGCGTGTGCGTTCCTGTGTGTGTATTTGTGTTGTGTTGTAGATGGGCGTTGTCTTCAAGGTTGGTTTAGTGTGTGTGCTTTTATGTCTATCATGTGTATACTAGAGTAGCCGAAGTAGAAGTATTCATTCTACAATTCTTCCCCAATTTTCTTTGAAGAAGAAGAAGAAGATATATTTGACATCTATCACAGACATTCTATTATGAGGATTAGCAGAATTACATGTATATGCACTGTGTATGGAAAGTGAAGATGATGATTACTTATACCGGCAGATGTGACGTAGGTTAATATTGGGAGACTGTTTTGAGGTGATAGATAATGCAGGCTCAAAATGCTAAAACAATAAAAGCAGTGCACACACACTCTGTTTGTTGGTAAGATTGGCTGCTGTCCTGGAATTTATAGGCACCTTACTTCAGGCTTATTTTGCATGGTGCAGAGTGTGGATTTTTGATGGAAACTACTCGTCGAAAGCAAACTGGGATTGTCATCTCATGAGCTTCCCCCCTTTTGGTAGGATTGTGCTAAGGTGCGACTAGTGCCCCTTATCACCCCCTCGATACATTGTAAGTGGGACCAAACCACACGAAGTGTTCTTAAACGAGTGCTGATCCCCTCCTCACACAGTAGGTCAGCTTGACCCCCAAGCCGAGATCATCCCCAGTTGTTTGCGACCGAAGATATCCGAAAGTACCCGAAGCGGACGTACCCGAACAATCCTTGATGGTGTGTGATGATTGTACAACCATGTAATGATGACCTGTATTTTGGAGAAATAGTTAGTTTGGCAGCGTTACATTGGGCTTTGTTTAGAATGGGTTGCTGTAAAAGAGAGTGTACATTTACAACAGAATACCACCTTGCCTCACTGCAGTTAGAGCAGACTATTTGTTTTATTTGTTTTTTCTTGTTTATTTAATTTACCGTCCTGTTACATTCTGATAGTTTTGTGGGGAAAAAAAAAATGTGTCTGCAGCTTGGCTCAGTTTGGGATGGGTCATCAGCATGTGAAAGAGGAGAGGACATACTAATACATGCCTGGTGAAAGTGGAATATTTGTGCATGTTCTCTTTAAAAACCGAAACAAAACGAAACCACCGAGCCAGCTCTGAACGCGAGTATCAATATCAGATCACTTTCAATTCGCAGACCCATTTGAATACTGGAGGGACGTAACTCGACACCGTCCAAAGTACTACACTTTCAGTCGTGTGCGCATGTAGCATTGTTTTATATGGGTTGTATCGATGAGAGGTTTTTAGTTACACGAGAGTACCCTTCAATACTGTCACCTTGAAGTCACTTATTTCTATCCACATTGGCGTTTTTTTTTTTTGGGGGGGGGGAGACAGAGGGTGTTAATGATTTTGAAACTGGTGTAATGGCTTCTAATAAACTTCATAGGTTGCATTTTCACTTACTGTGAAAACCCAAATGTCGGTCATCCATTAGTAAAGCTTTGGAGACTGGTGTCGAGGTTGAGTTACACTCGATAGCTTCTGCTCTGATAAGTTCAGAATGTCAACAATCTCACTGGTGCATGCATGGTTCATCATTTTCTCTCAGTAGGCGTTTTCACATCAACCCGGAAGATCTAAGCTCAAGATTTTTTTAGCACTCGCAAATTAGTGCACTACTTCGTTTTCTATTCACAACCCGAAGAGAATTCGCCCCAAACTTTTCCGAGCCAATACAATAGCTGAGCATGTGCAAACAGCGTCGGTAGAGTGCTTGCCTTCAAACAATTACCTGCCATTTGTGTGAAATTTGCCTCAATTGATTGGGTCACACATGCTAGCCGTGATGAGATGCATCACGCTAATATCTTGAGACAAATTCACATTGTCAAATAACACGAAATTTCGCAAATCATCCCACTAATATTTGGGATATTTCTCAAGTTTGGATCAAGAAATTTTCCATGAGCTTAGCTATCAAATTAGCGCACTAATTTGGATTCACATTACCAAATAGCGCACTATTTCGTCATCGGGTTATGAAAATCCAAGCTCAAGATTCTGAAAATAGCGCATCATTTCGAAATACTGTGCTGATGTGAAAATGCCCATTGTCAATTTTTACAAATGAACAATGTTGACAAACTACAAGATGCCTCTGTCTATTGAGTGTACTAGCCATTTATTTCTTTCTTTCATACACACAATTGTTCTTTTCAACACTCAAATGAAATGAATGTTGTTTGTGTACCTCGAGCCAGAAAAGGAAAAAGAAAAATCAAACTTTAATCTAAGGGCTTCAACGAGGATCAGTCATTATTAGTTAGAATAAATGTCTCTTCTGATGAAATTCATGACAAAAATGAATTTATAGTGATGAAGTAATGTTTTTAGGGAGTAAAACTGAACACAACTACAACCCAAAATGACCTGTGGAGAAGAATTGTAATAGGTGTGATAAAATGAGCAAAGTGTGTGTGCTGTATTGTTTTTCTAGCAGCAGTTGGAACAGCAACATTTAAAAGATACGCAACGAACACTGATGAAGATTTTTATTCCCCCCCCCCCTTTGCATTGTGTGTGAAGAGGTACAACTGACTTTACGTGGTCAGACAGCATGGGTTCAGCTCTCAAAGGCTGCTATGTATTATATATACAGTATATTTTTTCCTCATCATTTGCATTCTCTCGGTAATTTTGCTGACTATAGACCATTTCTGTAATATCACAATTCATGGATGTTTCCTTTCCTGCAAACCTAGTAACGAACTTTTTCTGTCTGCTCCCTCCAATGAAGTCTGCCAGGCAGGAATTCACTTCTGTGTTACTAGGTAGGGCAAGCCCTTGCGGTTGTCAAGAGCAATATTCGTTGTGAACAGAGCATGCGTAGAACTTGAATGCATTACCGAAACGGTTTGTTGCATGACTCCAGCATCTTTAAAGTAAATGTGTAATCAAGATAGAATTTTGATGCAGGGAAAAGAGTGGGAGAAAGTTCAGCCATACAAGCTGCCGGTTTCTGCTCTCCGCAATATATTAGAAGAAATTTGTTCCACGTGGCGTTCAAAATCCGCCGACTTTGTTGCACGTTCCAGGCAACCCTCTACCCCTTGCCGCCGACATCATCTGTGAATTCAGCTTCCTCTGGTCGCGAAGTAAACAAGACTGCACTTTTCTACCTGTATTTTGTAAACTGTTACCCTGTTTATTCAACTTGACTTTTATGCACTCGTGGATGTATGCCTATGTACGCTCAACTCTTTTAATGAATATTTGCCGTTGAATTGTACCATATTATTATGAAACAATGCAGCGAAAAAGGACGATTTCTCTTTGTAATGCTATGCGACAAATTATGGATTGGATTGTAAATGTTTATATTGCTAAGTATTTATGTTGTAATCACACACCTATAAACTCAAGTGGGTTTCACTCGAGAATTTTTCAATGTGGAATTTTGAATGTTGATTCTTTGGTGGGGACATTTTTAAATGTTGATTTCTGATCTGTTTGTGTGTTTGTTCGGTGTTTTTATTTCCCCCCGCTCCCCTCACAATGTCACCAAACACGATCTGATCTAGAGATAGAGTAAGAGTGAATAAAACGTGAAATGAATTTCTCGATAACGTAGGAGAACAGGGAGGGTCACTTGGGTAACGAGATGTATATTGGCAACATAACGCTTTTATTCATGTTATGTAAAGAAAAGCAGAAAACTTCTGAAATAAAAAGTGGAAAACAAAGGTGATGCTGTCAAGGTCTCGTTGATGGAGTGTGAATCCTTTTTTTTTTTTTTTTTTTGTATGCAAGGACCAGCACCGAATGAAGAGGGGATGAGATTGGAAATACAGTGCACTCCCGTTATAACGAACAGAGTTATAACAAAATTCCGGTTACAACGAAGTAAAAATTCAGGCAGCAACATCATCCACTCTATGTATTTTTATTGTTTATATGTTCGGTTATAACGAAATTTCGATATAACAAAAGAGAACTGCCGATCCCGAGGACTTCGTTATAATGGGAGTCTACTGTACTAGTATGTGATGTTCAGTGGATGTGATGCGCGTACCAGTAATAACATGTGCTTTTAGCTATTTGTCAGTGCACACAACTGGACCCATTTCATAACAGTCGATTATGATAGCAACTCTTGCTGGAATGGCAGTTGTCATGGTATGTGTACCAACAAGAATCCAGCTTCCTGATTGGCTGTTGCTATGGGAAGTTGCCATTCCAGCAAGAGTTACTATCCTATTCAACATGTTGAACATTCTGAACACACACATATGCACAAGCACACACACACACACACACACACACACAAAACTTTCTCATGAAAACCTATTAGTAGGCCCTACAGCACCTTTCCATTATAATGAACAGCTAGTCAAAACAAGAAATTTCTTACAATGAAGTCCAGGTCCAAAAATTATTATCTAGTTATATTTATATGTATATTGTATTTTGTTCAGCCACAACAAATTTTTGATACGACAAGGTGGGAAAAAAATACAAGAACTGCTGATCCGGAAGGCTTTATTACAATGGGAGTTGCCTCTAAATTATCCTAGGCCCCATTTATGCATAGCATGGCAATACAGTGTCAGCCGAGTTTATGGTTACCCATTGCATTACAATAAATTAATGAATACTAACATTGCAGTATGTCATGGCTATCTATGTTCCACCATATGTCCTCCCATCAAAAGCAGCTAATAGCACTGTCATTCTGTTCCTGTTACGTTAGTCAAACTGCAGTGTTGGCAGATATGGAATAGGCATGAAATAGTGGTTGAAATTTACCAGGTTATTCACAGCTGTATGGTATAGAGTGAAATATACATGCTACAAACCATCATAAATTCCCGCAAATTCGACTTCAGAGCCAAGCACGAGCACTTGGTCCCAGTATGATACACATACATTCTGTGTGTACTCACTGAATTGATGTCATGCATTAGCTGAAAAATTCATACATGATACTACTAATTGGTTTTGTCCATAAGGGGACTTCTCATTTTCATTTTTACATTTGAAAAAAAAGTAGTCAAAATATTAACCTTTATTTCATGCCTATTCCGTATCTGCCAACGGTGTGGTTTGAGTGTACCGTAAAAGTGGAAATTTTCGCGGTGTTGAAATTTTCGCGCATTTCGCGCATCCACAAACTAGCGCGAAAATAAAAGCACGCGAATATTTTTGCTCGCCATATGTTCTTGTGCGTGATGTCTTGATTCCGCGGAATTAAAAACACGCGAAACTGTTCTTACCCAGCCAAGCGCGAAAAATTAGTCGCGCGAAAATATCCACTTTTACAGTATTACAGGAAAAAAATGAGAGTGATACGGTACAAATTTATTCGCTGCTTTTGATGGGCGGACAGTAGCCATGTATGGGCCCCTTACTGTAATGATTTCTGTACAGGGGATATTTGAGTGTGTGCAAGGAACAGATGGCAGTTTATACAGGTGGTAACTAAAGCAGGTATGACTGTATTCCATTTGATCTGTGTGTGTGTGCGTGTGTGTCTGTCTGTCTGTACTATATGTTTTCTTTGTAATGGGGGAAAATGGAGGGGCCTTTTTCAGATCTTCAAACAACTGGAAGACAAATCAATGTACAAAAAATCCTCATAACATGGAATTCATTTTAATTCACAATTGCACAGCTTAGAGCTAAACATGTAGTAAATAGCAGTAGTATCTGCAATTATTACATTTATGTGAAAAAACAAAAACAAACAAACTGCTCATCCATATTTAGAAAATAAGTAAAACAAATCGATCACAATTTAAATCATGAAGACAAACGCTAAAAGAAAGAATGAATATATATTCATTATGTACATGTAACTTTATGTGGCCTACCAAAAAACAAACAAACAAACAAACAAATTTATGTCTTTATGTGTCTGTAAATAACTTCAGTTTTACAGTTTACAAGTACGGTATAATTGATTATGTAAAAAGGTGAAGTATTTTACAAATTGAAATTTTGAAAGAGCTATTTTCTTCAGACACCCATTCAATGAATCAAAGTCCAAGTTAAACAAACAGTTTTGGTGGTTTACTCATAGAAAAGCCAATTTCTGGCGAACTGCATTCAATTTCATGCCAAATGACTTTATACACAAACATACACATGCACGCAAACTCACATTCACACAGACACACACACAAACAAATGGATGTGTAACAAAAGAAAACACACACACACACACACACACAAATTCTTGAAGGGGAGGGCTGGCATTCCTAAAGTGAATTACAACATGTCAACACAAAACAATGTACCCTCCAGAATACACAATTGTGTGTATTGGGGACAAGGAATACGTTTCCTTCATTTTATTTCGTTTATTTGGCTATGGGTGATTTTCTTGTTGAATTTTATTTCTTGAGCAAATGTCATCAGATACTTTCTCGCAGTATTATCAAATGGAAAAATACCAATGCCAACTGCTGATGACATTTTCAAGTTGTTGTTTGACAGCGATAGAAAGCTGTTAAGGATTATAAGAAGCAATGAATATCAAATACAAAAGATCAGTGATTACATGTAAGCGATAGTGGTATTAAAGTTTGAGCTGTGAGAATATTTGTGACATGGCATATCTTTCTCCCAAATGCTCCTCTAATTTGTCATGCAAATATAGTATCATTACCATAAACTTGAGCTCTGTAACATGCTCGCTGGGCAAGTGTCCAACGTGGGTCAAAAAGCAATACAGTGCACTCCCATCTTATCGAACACAGTTACACCAAAATTCTCGATACAGCGATGTAAAAATTCACGTCCCTAAATCATCATCTATATATCTCTATATATTTGACTATTCAGCTGTAACAAAATTTTAATACTGTAAAAGTGGAAATTTTCGCGGTGTAGAAATTTTCATGCATTTTGCGCAACCAGAAAC
The DNA here is from genome assembly GCA_033980235.1 of Diadema setosum. NCBI lineage: Eukaryota > Metazoa > Echinodermata > Echinoidea > Diadematoida > Diadematidae > Diadema > Diadema setosum. Next base: position 7,464,830 of record CM067074.1, on the reverse strand, counting down.
TAGCGTGAAAATACAGGCACGCAAATATTTTTGCTTGCCATATATTCTTGTACTTGATATCTTGATTCCGCGGAATTAAAAACATGTGAAACTCTTCTTACTGGGCTGAGCGCAAAAATTAGTTGTGCGAAAATATCCACTTTTACAGAAAATAACAGGCCATCCCAAGGACTCTGTTATGATGGAAATTGCCTGTAAAATATAAAAAGATGAAGTGTTAACATTCCAGCAGGGGGGTGTTTAATAAAGCTGTTCGCAAAGTTATGAACGACTTACGAGCGACTGGTGATCAGTTCTTGTGCTGAATTATGGAAATTCTTAAAAGTATAGCACATCAGAACTGATGTCGCTCGTAAGTTGTTCATAACTTTACGAACAGCTTTATGAAACAGGGCCCAGGTCCTCCCAGAAAACTGCATTTCCCAGAGACCGTTCCTATACTTCTGAAGCAGACGACACCCGCCATCATTGAAGTCACTCTCAGAAGATTTTTTAGTCCATCACGACAATCATTGAGAGAGTCGCAGATGCCCACTGGCTGCAAGGTCTGTTCACGCTCGTTCACATGAACATGTCGTCGTATCCCGGAGGGGGTTGGTGGTCAGGATCGGGATCACCAAGGAAGCCGCCCGCGGGCCCACCTCCTGGGCCCATTGGTCTCGGGGGTCCGATGGGATCGAAGCGAGCTCCGGGAGGCACGGCACCTCTGTGTACGATCATGAATGTGGACGTCGGTATGTATTTCCACCGGATTATGGTGGGGGCAAGCAATACGGATATGAGAATGACAGATGGCAAATTCATGAAACAAGCTCATAAATCTTTTACACAGGCAAAAAATCCTAGTAGCACACAGAGTCATTTGAGATGAAGCCGATGAAATGACATGGACTAAGATTCACATGTCAAGAGTCACAGCACAATTGTACCAATTTGGCAGTTACGTGTAGTCCCATCATACTGTATAAGCTGTTATTTTCACAGAAATTTTGGCGAATGAGGAGTTCAGACATTTTCACGAGAAGTTCTCACAAATTGACACTGAGGCAATTGTAAGTGCACTACAATCCTCATGCATGGTGATAGTTTGTGTCGTTAAACTCGCGATCCACCAATGATTCACAAAATTCACAAAAATCAAACCATCGCGAAATAACAGCTTATACATTACTAGTTGTTGGCAGCACAAAACGCAAGGCACTTCAGATAGAGGAATTGGTATTGTAGTGGCATTCTACCTCATGGTGTCGATTTAATCCTTTCATGCTATTCCCTTTATATAGATTAACAGGTCTGTAACATCAAATTTACACAAATATATTATAGCCCTGCTTTGTGCAAAACAATACAAGTATAATGCAGCAGGTGAGTCCCATTACAGTGAGCCAACTTTAATGAGGTACTTCTTTTCATTGAAGTGAGTTTTCACTACAGTTTTTTGTATTCACTGCTGTATTTTGTTGGTCTCTTTTTTGGTTCATTAACAATGAGGTACCAGCTAAAACAAGGTAAAATCAGTGGTCTCCGCAACCTTGATATCATAAGGTTTCCCATACAATTTAATTTTATGTCTTGAAATAACTGTTTGTTTTGTTTCACTCTACTCATTTCGAACTTGGAAAATTGGAGTGGAATTTATCTAAGAAGAATGGATATCGAATTGACTTGGATTGAGACCAAACCCCTGTTTGACCCCTGACCTCATCAAGTCTGCTCCCACTCACCTTGGCAATCTTCCGGGCATTCCGATACCAGGGTCGATTCCTCTATGGGGCATCCCGCTGCGGAACGGATCCATCAGCATCCCCGACCCGCCGCCGCTGAACGGGTCCAAGTCGCTACGACCCACCGAGAACGGATCCACTGGCTGTCCCCTTGACAGTAATGGATGAAAAGAATATTTACGCAGAAATCAGAATGATAATAACAACTAGAGTTAACAACCCTGTTTGCCTTGTACAGGGTGCCTATTTGCGGCAGGGGCCATTTCATTCATTGATAAACAGGCCCAATTAGGTGTCACTTCCCGTAACACTTGCGAGTAACTCCTGCTTGTGTTCTAAAGTGGGCTAAGCATGCATGATGTTCATTAGCTGTTTTATTGATGAACAAGGAAAAGTAGAAATTACGCGGTGCGTAACATATGTCCCCGCCGGAAGTAGCATTTTGTAACAAAATGTGCAATATAGGTCAAAAATCAAGGTCAAAGGTCAAAGAAGACAAAGGTCAAAATTCTGTGTAGAAGTTTTGAAGCCCTCACCTAGTGCTATCACATAAAGCAAACGGAATCGAAATCGGGTTAGAAATGGCGAAGGAGTAGCATTCTGTAGCAAAATGCACAATATAGGTCAAAAATCAAGGTCAAAGGTCAAAGAAGTCAAAGGACAAAATTCTGTGTAGAATTTTTGAAGCCCTCAACTAGTGCCATCATATAAAGCAAACGGAATCGAAATCGGGTTAAAAATGGCGAAGGAGTAGCATTTCGTAGCAAAATGTACAATATAGGTCAAAAATCAAGGTCAAAGGTCAAAGAAGTCAAAGGTCAAAATTCTGTGTAGAAGTTTTGAAGCCCTCACCTAGTGCCATCACATAAAGCAAACGGAATCAAAATCGAGTTAGAAATGGCGAAGGAGTAGCATTTTGTAGCAAAATGTACAATATAGGTCAAAAAATCAAGGTCAAAGGTCAATGAAGTCAAAGGTCAAAATTCTGTGTAGAAGTTTTGAAGCCCTCACCTAGTGCCATCACATAAAGCAAACGGAATCGAAATCGGGTTAGAAATGGCGAAGGAGTAGCATTTTGTAGCAAAATGTACAATATAGGTCAAAGGTCAAGGTCAAAGGTCACGACTGAAATTCTGTGTAGAAGTTTCAAAGCTCCCATGTAGTGCTATCATATAAAGCAAACAGAATCAAAATTGGCTCATAAATGACAGAGAAGTAGCAAATTGAAGATTTTGTTCACACACGGACGCACACACGGACGGACGGACGGACGGACGGACGGACGGACGGACGGACACACGGACACACACACGTACGGAGCCCGTTTCATAGTCCCCTGCTCGAACTCGTTCGGCGGGGACAATAAATCTGTCCCTGCCACAAACAGGAGTATTTACTATAGCTCTTAGGCACTTTTCACCATAGAAAATCTGCAAACTCATATCACACCCTCACTGTCAATGGGCTGGTTGACCTACAATTTGACTCAAGAAAAGTGGATATTTCATGCCATCTTTATGCAAGCTTTGGTGGATACATTGAAAGAACATCCAATAAAAGTCTCCAAGACATACTTAATATATTAAAAGACTAAAAGATGTTGAAATCTCATAAACACAATCATAATCTGCAGAGTTCTTAGGACACTCTCTTCTCACAAATCCCAAGACGCAAGACAAAAATAATATTGGGAGACTGAGCATTTGCCTGAGCAGTGCCCAAACTGTGGAATGACTTACATGTACCATTAGAAGTCAGGAAATCCCCAACTGTAGCAATCTTCAAATCAAGAGTCGAGACACTTTTTTTTTTTCCATTTATCTGTGTGTTATCACTAAATATATCATCAGCTTTTGCTGCACAGAAGAATGTATGTGCATAGGTTTTGCTCTTTATAAACTGATATCATCATTAGTGTTGTTTAAACAGGGTTGCACACTTACCCACTTTTCTACTGGTCCAACCTGTCTGTTGGACCAGTATGTACCCATTTCTTAAGTTTTTAATTTGTCCATTCCTGAAAAAGTTACTGGTCCGACAGTGATTTCTACTGGTCCTGGACCGTCGGACCAGTGCCAGTATGCAGCCTTCTTGGTTGTTGTTATTGTTATTATTATTGTTATTATTATTATTATTATTATTATCATTATTATTATTATTATTATTATTATTATTATTATTATTATTATTATTATTATTATCATTATCATTATTACTACTACTACTACTATTACTATCATCATTATCATTACTATTATCACTATTATTATCATCATCATCATCATTATCATTGTTGTTGTTATCATTATTAATCCTTCACACTCACCACTCCGGATTGCTCCTCTGTCCGGGCAGCCTGTGGGGTACTCTCAGGGGGTCATCCTCTCTGAGTGGGTCCTCGCCCCTCAGTGGGTTCGTTTCTCTCCCATCTCTCTCTTGCCCGGGGTGCCTCCTTGACGATGCACTCGTGCTCTGCTCGGACGGACCGGCCGACGCCGCCTTCTCCTCCTTCTTCAGTGGGGAGATGAGGTCATCCTCCAGAATGCGTCGGAGTAGAGTCAGATCTTTGTACACCCTGACGGGCAAACGTATGATCATTCACAGTTTGTGCCATGAATTGTACAGTCTGGATAGGACTTTTAGTCCTTTTTGAGATCTGAGATCAGAGATCTGAAAAGATGTATTACACTTGATTACAGAAGATATAAACAACATCCCTGATTGCAGTCAAGTGACTTGTGCTCCTATTTTTCATACTGATACAGTACATCTGGAGGACAGAAATTAAGCGCATTGGATCAACTGATCATAATGTCATACTGCACCAACTGTTATTGTGCATTGTTACACATACATATTTAAAGCTATTGCTGGGACAATCTACACCTCATAGCCTCCAATACCTTTGGCACACTCTATCACTACTATTTAACATTAATCAGCTCCTCCTAGCTTGTTGCGCTGAACTGATCAAATGAAGCCACGTCCTTAGTGACTGTATACCCATTCAAAAAGAATAAGAAGAAAAATAGAAGAACATTGCATATTTTAAGAAAAAAAAATATTGCAGGGGTGGACTATTGTAACAAAAAAACAAACAAAAACAATAAAGAAAGGTAACAGTAACAACATAATGAATCAAACAGACAACAAATACCACAACATAAAATGGCAGTGCCATTTATACATAGAGTTTGGCAAATTATGCTCACGTGTGCAGCAAGAGGGCAGTACAACGTTTTGTCTAATAGGCAAGCATGTACCAACGAATGCATGCTATGCTATGACCAGCTGAAACCGAGCTGGCCAAACTCTGTGCATAGATGGCTGTGGGCCAAGGACCCGACAGTACTTTATTAATATATGTATGAAAACAGAAACAATTATCTCTCACATTAATCTTGGATGAACTTTGGTGTTCTCTTACCTTTCAAAGTTATGTAAATGTTCTTTGTCCACAAACTGTTTGACATCCAGAGACACACTTGTCACTTTCTCATCTTTCATTCGCTGAAGGAGAAACAAAAATTTAAAGAGAAAAGGATATAATGAAAGTTAGTCAAAGTAATTCTCTGTTAAAACTCAAAACAAACAAATGACATAAAACCTGTCAAGATGCAAGGCGGTACAATGAATTCTCAAAAGAATGAGACAGCACACTTTACAACTAGACATACACATAACAGAAGTATTATGATTTCTACTTCCATGACACAGGAAAACATAACGGGACTTTGAATAATCTTGCACAGCTTCAAAGCTAAGAATATTTGTCTCACACAAGCTACCTTTCAATATTATAGAATTTGCAATATAGAATGTTCTTGGTAAGGATCTGAAATTTGGTTGACATTATAGAATGTTAATTAATCAAAGGAGTAATATTTTGATCACATTCTTTTTTTTTTTCTTTTTCTTTTTAATGAATGGTCCTCTGAACTCTAGATAACTTTAAGTATTGATAGGGTTCCAAAATACAAAGTGCATACATGTATCTCTGATATAAACTCAAGCAACTTTACATTTGTACATTCACCTTGATATTCCCACAAACACTTAAATCCACAACTTGTATGTTCAAGTTCAAGTTCAATTTATGCATGTGATACACCACCACACAACCTTTGTAGATAATGCAGACTATTCTTAAGACACTCCACCAGTAGCTTTGGAAAAGACAGATAACTCCCCCCTAACTCAGGAAATGTCTCTACTGAGAGAAAAGGAGAGTGCAATGTATGCAACATGTGGGCTACCAAATTCACCTGACAAAATTTTTCTCTATCCTGTGTGTTTTTATGCACCGAGATGAGTGAGATGAGAAATGGTGAGAGACATGTACAATGTATATGTTACAAGAATATACTATCATTTTGACATTTGTATTACCTATGTATATTGTTTGGAAATGAAAATAAAACATGAATGAATGAATGAATGAATGAATGAATGAATGTATACTCATAACATTTTACAATATCTACCCTTATCAGGTTGATCTTGACATGTCAAACACTTTCATTCCAGCTGAGCATTTCTCTACAAACCAAAAAAACAGTTTTGATTTGCAAATACTACTATCACTAGGACTTGCAGGTATTCAAGATCTACCAACCACATTCAGGCAGTACAACATAATCTTGAGAAAATCACCATGAAGTTTGAGAACAGTGCCTCTTCCACGGCGAGGCATTTGAGAAGGAACTTGTCTTCTGAGTCGCCCGGTACATAGTGCAGCGTGTACTCCTCCTGGGAACCGTTCCACGATGGCGGCAGAATCTCACTCTTCTTGATTGATGCAGGTGTCTAGGAGTAGAAGAATGGAGAAAGAAGCAGTAGTAACAAACATTGGCAGAATTATTTTTTTTTCCTTGGTATGGAATTGCATTTGTGTGTTTAAAAACACGACTATGACAACAACAACAAAAAAAAAAACCTCTTTGAAACTTCATGAAAGAGAACACATCGTGAGAGAAGGAAAATTACATTAAGTTAACCTATAACTATACAAGGCTGACAAGCATCATGTGAATGTGACAGTTCACTTGCCATCAGATGCACTCTCCTACAGCTCTTCATGTGCTCATGGTATCAAATATTTCATCTAATTGTACTAAACACACAACATAAACTGTTTAAATTAGTAGCTCACTTTAAATATTAGTAAGAATGATTATAGTGCACAGCAAGTTATAGCAGTAGAAAACCATCACCAACTGACAATACAACTTTTGATCTATAGGCCTAGATATATTTTAATTTAGTCTTTTCACCAGTAAACATAGATTTCTAAATCTAGGTTGTGTTTTTGTCTACAGCCCATCATCATCACTTGTCACAGTCACAGACATCTAGAGTAGAAAATAACTACTGTACAACATGATATATTTGCAGCATGAATTTTTCGCGAATTGGAGCCGACAGCCTTTTTTGCGGCATGAAATTGTCACGAACTGCCCCTGGCATTCAATGTATATAGTGTAGACAAGAACTTTCGCGTGCATTTTAATTTCGTGAATCTTGGCACTCGCGAAATTAAAATGCACGCGAACATTCCTCGTTTTACAGTAAATGTGACCGGCTACAACAAAACAATACAAAATATTCCCTGATTTCTACTCTTCCACTTTAAGTTCATATAAAACATGACTCATAAAAGTACTCGATTTCAGAGATATCAACGTCAACGATTTTATAAGCGCACGTCGAGTGGTTTATGAAATCAGCATTTCGAGAAAACTACCTTCAAAGTTTTCCTTCCGATGCTATCATGATCAAGGGGAGGCAAGACAGTTGGCAGACAATAGAAGGTACGCTCCTAGCAACCTCCGCACCGCTGGCACCAAGCTTGAATGAACATCCTAAAGCTCCGGGATGTTTATTCAAGCTTAGTGCCAGCGGTCTAAGCACGAGCAATCAGTAACCAGAATGCCGCGCACTGACCAATCACTCCATCCTTGATCCTTCTTAGTAAGGGTGGTGGAGTCTAGCTGCGACACTAAATCCAAATCTTGGAGTCTTGGACACGCTTCTGTTCCATTGGCATTGACATTGAAAGTCAGAAAATCATTTCGTTTTTCCTTTGATCATTGTTAATGTTGGTTAGCTTCGAAATTTCGGCAGATGGGTGATAGGTGATACTCTTTATGGACTAAGTACAAAACTATGCCAAAAACAGATATCCGATCGTTTTGACCGGTTTTGATGATCTGACTTCAAACTCGCTTTAGATCTAGAATCTATATCATCATTTAAATTTACTGACTGCACTGTCTCAAGGACAAGGCCCAAGCCGCAAGGGTTGACACTGTCTAGACTCTAAGTTTATGACTTTATGACCCTGAAGGATACAAACAGACGTCTTCAATCCTCTCTCTCCACACACACACCTTGCCATCGCCATAGAACCACTCCTAATTGAAAGATTGATTCAAATGACTACCAATCGATCGATGAACAGGCCCGGACCTACTAGCATCGATGGATTAAAGTAAAGTAAAGTAAGTAAATTAAAGTAAGTTTACACTACAGCATCACTATTTAGCATGTTTAGTATCAGTAACACTAGAACGCTCTAGTAGTAGTAAACAATAACGCATAGAATCTAGGTTCTAACTTCTAGTTAGATCTATAGAATTTAGTTGTAACGTTAGCCTAGTTAGAGTCTAAATCGATTTAGACCTACCTATTAATATAAATTTATTGGCAGTGTATACAACCACACGCGTGTGTCTTTACCATCCAGCCACACGAGTGTGGTTGTAGCCATGGCCCGAGTCGCTGGATACAGCCACACTTGTGTGTAATGTACATGTACATAGGGATACAATGTACAGGGCGCCAGACAACTCGCCCTCGAGACAGGTCACCCCGAAGACAGCTCGCCCTCGATTTTCGAGGGCGAGTTGTCTTGGGTCCGAGGGCGAGTTGTCTCAAGTGGCGAAGGAATATACCCCGAATGATTGATTTAATCTCAGACAAAATAAAAGCTGCTTCAAAGTAATTTTGCATTTATCTGCCTAAGTTAAATATCAGAATGCACACAGTTTCTATTTTCTCCGATTAAAATCATTTTTAAAATGAAAATTATGGCATTTTGTTATTGCATTTTCCCGGCCCTGAGATCGCAAAATTGCCGAATCGTCCATGCCCGATCTGAGCTCGCCCCCTGATTCTCATCGGCAAACTAAAGTAAATTTTTCGATTTTGAATGCACCAGTCTTCGACTTCATTTTATTTATGATTCAGGTTTGTATTATTGATGAATGATGCTAGATAATCGGTTAAATTCGATCAATATTTCACTGTCTTCGTTTATTCAGCAAAAGAAGAAGTACAGTCGATCTCGCCCTCACCCCTTTTTCTCCGGCTAGCGCGGCGTGCTTGTGGGCTGCATTGTGCTCCCGTTATGCCAGAGCTGAGCGTCGCGCGGCCGAGACTCCGGGGGTAAACTTCTCTGGCCTTCTCTGGGAGAAAGAGAGGCGAGGGCGAGATCGTATCTTCTTCTTCTTTTGCTGAATAAACGAAGACAGTGAAATATTGATCGAATTTAACCTCCCAGGTCAAAAAACCAGTAGAAACCAGTAGAAACCAGTAAGCATTTTTAACTGGTCGTTACTGGTTTTAACTGGTCTTAACTGGTCTTAAATGGTTTCAACTGGTACCAGTTGAAACCAGCAAGGTAACTCCAACTTTCCAGTAACAAAATGAGCGATTCTAATTGAAACCAGTTATACCAGTTAAAGACATACTGGTACCAGTTGATACCAGTTTAATCATACTGGTACGAGTTTATACCAGTTGAAGTTGCACTGCTTACCAGTTGAAACCAGTAAAAGTCTACTGATGGCCAGTTGTAATACCAGTTCAAGTATCACTGTATGCACCAGTTGGTAACAGTATCTGTCGGTTGAAGTCTTACGGTACCAGTTGATACTAGTTCAAGTGTCATTGCATTTTATTTGTACCAGTTGATACCAGTTGAAGTCTTACTGGTACCAGTTTATCCCAGTTGAAGTTGCACTACTTACCAGTTGGAGCCCTACTGGTTGCTAGTTGATACCAGTTCAAATATCATTTTGTACCAGTTGGTAACAGTTCCTGCCAGTTGAAATTTTACTGATACCAGTTGATACCAGTTCAAGTCTCACTGTGTACCAGATGTTATCAATTTAATGAAAGTCTACTCTATAACTGGTCTATGAGTTGATACCAGTTCAACTCTCAATGTGTACCACGGTGCCACTTGATACCAATTGTAATCTACTGGTACAAGTTGATACATGTACCAGTTGAAGTCTCATTGTGTACCAGTTGATATATCTTAAGGTAATGGTACCTGTGGCTCAGTGATGCTAGTTTGAGTCTTACCTGGAGTCTACTTTTGAATTTGATCAGTTCAAACTGAATTAAAAAGTAAATTAAACTTGTTTTAAAACATCAAATTAAAAAGTAAACAAAACAAAATAGAGCAAAACATTTAACATGATTGAACTTGGACTCTTAATGACTTCAACTTGATTCAACCGGAACCAATTTAGATCAGTTGACATATAAACTGACAGAATGTATTTTGACCAGTTTGTGTGTGTTTGTGTGTGTGTGTGTGTTTGTGTGCGCGTGTGTCGGTTTGCGTGCAAATAGTAAATTGACACAATTTGAAACCCATTTACCTGACTGCATGGACTTGCTTACCACTTCATTCTAGATTAAAACCCAGTAACTAAAATATTGAAATGTTGATACCACTTGATACCAGTTGGTTTCTATTGGTTTCTACTGGTTCTGTTGCACATGAATATTCATAAGCTATTCAAATTCTCTATGTGAAAAAGATAAAATATTGTTAAATTTATTGTTTTTATGATTTCAATAAACTCTTAAATGTCTGAAATGTAATTAGAAATTTACCTAATATTATTGCCGTGATATTCACAATTTCAACTTGTACCTTTGATGAGGTATTTTCATATTTTTATAATAAAAATGCAATCTACTTGGTAACCATGTCTTAAAGTATTGCAACTAGATGGCCCTATATATATATGAATGAAATATCCCTTGCACTAACTAGGTCTAGGACGTAGGCTAAGCCTAGATGTACTTGTAGGTATAGGCTTTAAGTCTAGCTGTAGGATTATGATAGGTTAGATATTATGTCACAAATGTACACACAAGTAGTTATGTACATGTATCAAGGCTGTATGCATGGTTGTTTAATGTGTATGTACACAGGTAGACCAGATTAATGGAGAACATTCTATATGATATTAGATGTAGTACATACAGGCTGACCAGATCAGTGGAGAATTTTTTACATGGTATACAATGTAGCCACAGTACATGTATGCATGTGACAGGAAATACATTATAGCTCACTCAATCTAGAATGATTTCACCCATTCCAGAAAATTCTAGGAAGTGCTGGCTGAGTGAGGCACTGCCCTTGTAGCCCAATGTGATTGGTAGTTAATTTTGGCAATTATGTTATGCACATAGTTAGACAGTGAGTCATCCAGGATTCCTGGAATTTGGACTTGCTAGTATGTTCAGGTATGTAGCCCCAGGTTGGAGAAAATTACAGAATGTACTAGAAAGGGGTGAATGGATAGTATATAAGCAGGAGAAATTCTGAGGTAGGCAGAGTACCCAACACCTCTGCTCTGAGAGTTACGTCACTTCTGGCTCTGAAGCGACTTGTTATAGTCAGTCCTGTGTTACCTGCTGACCTGCTATACAAATTGTGTTTGTGGAGATAAGGCCTGGAAGACATTTTGCCTGCAGAGAATTAATTTGCCTACATTGGAGATAGACTCCATATTTTAGTGTCAACGGACATTGTTACGGCAAAGCTGTGACGGGCTGGATTCCTTGCTGGACATTATAAAGTGAATCATCATTCAACGCATCGACTGGACGTGGTCGTCATAACATTGGATTCTGCACATTTCGCTGTGGACCTATACCCTGGATTTATAACGTGGATTATTGCAACCAGTGCCTCTGAATTTACGTTGGAGGAATCATTCATCGGTGCGTCAAGGACCATTCATTTGTGTGTCGAACATCGTATCTGGACATCACCAGGGGACTATGTGAACATCGTCATTATCAGATTTTGGACTGTAACATGTGTAAGTGATTCCATTTCCGAGTTATAATTGTTTCTATTGATCATTTTTGTACTGATGTGAAAACCGATTACGAGTCTGTACCCACAATATCGCTGTTAATAAACCGCCTGAACATTAGTTGATTGTTTCTTTTGTGCGATCATTCTCAGAGTGATTTTGGTCGTAACAAAATTGGGGGCTTGTCCGGGAAGTGAATTTAAAGCCAAAACTTAGAATTTGGAACGTTCCGGAATCCAGAATATTGGTACAGGCATAATACTAGTTGAGTTGATTGTTCAATTGTACATTGTGTGTAATACATGTGACAATGTCAATCAGTACAATGGATGTTCAGGCATTTGTTCAGAGGACAGATTTGTCCCTCAAAGATTTGCAAAGGTTACGCAAATGTGATTTGACTGCCATTGCACAGCATTTAAATGTAGATGTTCCACAAGGTGTAAGAAAGGCAGAAATTCTTGACTTAGTAGCTGGTCACATGGAGCTCAAAGAAGAAATTGACACTTCAGATCAAATGTCAGATCAAACACGGCTTGAGCTTGCTAGATTGGAAATGGAGAAAGAGAAGATGAGATTAGAAAGAGAGAGGGAGAAAGAACAAATGGAAATGAGAAAATTTGAAATGGAGCAACAAATGAAATTGCGTGAGTTGGAATTGGCTCATGCACAGACTGCTGAAAATCGTGAAAGGGCTCCGCCTGAATTTGATTTGGCCAAGAACATTCGATTGGTGCCAAAGTTTGAAGAAAACAGAGTCGATGCATATTTTGTGTCATTTGAGAAGGTGGCTGACAGTTTGAACTGGCCACAGGAATTTTGGCCCATGCTCCTTCAAAGTGTGTTTGTCGGCAAAGCAGCTGATGTGTACTCATCTCTCTCAAAAGAGCAATCACGTGACTATGCTACAGTCAAGAAGGCAGTGTTGAATGCTTATGAGTTGGTGCCAGAGGCGTACAGACATAAGTTCAGAAATTCGTACCGCAAACCAGGCCAGACACATGTTGAGTTTGCTCGTGAAAAAGAAATGACGTTTGATAGGTGGTACCGATCCCTGAAAGTGGATCAGGATTTTGATAACCTACGTGAGGTTGTTCTTTTGGAAGAATTCAAAAAGAGTGTTGCTTTCAGTGTGAGGTTGCATCTGGAAGATCACAAAGTGGCAAGTTTGCATAAAGCAGCCTTTATGGCTGATGAGTATGAGCTCACTCACAGACATGAAAACAGACCACCTTTCAGAAATTTCTCTGGAAATAGGAGAGACAAAAATCAGTCGAGCAACCAACAGAATGCTGGTTCAGGAATGTTGTCTGCACCACAGCCTCAATCTGACAAAGGGTCCAGTACAAGTGCAAATGTCATCAGATGTTTTCATTGTCACAAGAAAGGGCACATAAAGTCGCAATGTTGGAAGTTGCAAAATGGTGCAACGAAGGAGGTGGGATTTGTCATGTCAAAAAGTGTCCTACCCGAAAACAGTGTCCCGTTCAGTGAAACACAGGCCATTGAAAGTCGATCTCCCAATTTCAAAGATAGGCTGAAGCAGGTGGGCGAGAGCTATCGTAGCTTTTTGTTTGATGGTGAGGTGACCCCATGTACTTCTGGTGAGGCAGGTAAACCAGTAGTCATCCTGCGGGATACGGGGGCCTCTCAGTCGTTGATGGTGGATGGTGGTATGACTTTTCCACCAGATAGTGCAGTGAATGCAAAAGTCTTGATTCAGACTGTTGATGGCAGTTATATGTCAGTTCCACTGTATAGAGTGGATTTGAAGTGTGACCTAGTTTCTGGTCCTGTCACTGTTGGAGTTGTTCCTGAGTTGCCCATGGCAGGCATTGACTTCTTGTTGGGGAATGACTTGGCTGGGGACAAGGTGGTTGCGTCTCCAGTTGTTTCGGATAAACCAGTGGTGGTTGCTGAAACTGAGCAGTTGCAGGAGGAGTTTCCTGGGATTTTCCCAGATTGTGTTGTGACTAGGTCTCAGGCTCGTAGAGCTGTTCAAGATGATGCGGATTCTGTTGATGTGGAGGAGAATTCCGGTGTTTGGTTGGCAGAAACCTTTTTCAAGGATTTGAATGATGGGGTTGCTGTATTAGGCTCCGAGGCTAACAGTGATGGGCTGTTTAGCAAGTCTTCCTTGGTTGAAGCACAGCAGGCAGACTCTGAGTTGAAAGGCTTGTCTCAGACGGCGTGTTCTGAGGCTGAGGCTGAAAAGGTCCCTGAGTGCTATTATGTCAAAGATGGCATTTTGATGAGGAAGTGGAGACCTCCCCATAGGCCAGCTGATGAGGATTGGACGGTGGTCCGTCAAGTTGTTGTCCCTCCCTGTTACCGCGGTGAGATCTTGAGGATTGCTCACGAGTTACCTGTTGGCGGCCATTTAGGCGTCAGAAAGACAAAGGATCGGATCATGAGGCATTTCTATTGGCCAGGGTTGAATGTGGATGTGGCTGAGTTTTGTAAGACTTGTCACACATGTCAGGTGGCTGGCAAACCACAGCATTCAGTGAAACCGGCGCCATTGATTCCGATACCTGCGTTTGAAGAACCATTCAGTCGGGTTCTAGTCGACTGTGTTGGACCTTTGCCTAGGACTAGGTCGGGTCATAAGTACCTCTTGACAATCATGGATATGTCTACACGGTTTCCAGAGGCTATCCCATTGAGAAATATCACTGCTAAGACTGTGGTAGATGCTCTAGTGCAGTTTTTCACTAGGTATGGGTTGCCCAAGGAAGTGCAGTCTGACCAAGGGTCAAATTTCATGTCAGGCATATTTCAAGAGGTGATGTATCGTTTGGGTGTGAAGCAGCTGAAGTCGTCAGCTTATCATCCCCAATCCCAAGGTGCGTTGGAGCGCTACCACCAGACCCTAAAGACAATGATTAGGGCATTTTGTGAGGAGTATCCCGAGGATTGGGATAAGGGCATCCCTTTCCTGCTGTTCGCAACGAGGGACTCCCCAAATGAGTCGACGGGTTTCAGCCCATTTGAGTTGGTGTACGGTCATGAAGTTAGGGGCCCACTGAAGCTCATCAAAGAGAAATTCATGACTGAGGATGATGAGGTCCACCTACTTGACTATGTGTCAAAGTTTCGTGAAAGGCTTTCAAGGGCTTGTGAGGTAGCTAGGGAACACTTGAAAGTGTCACAAGACTCAATGAAGAGAAAGGCAGACAAAAATGCCAAAGCCCGAACCTTCAAACCAGGTGACAAAGTTCTTGTACTGCTGCCCATACAAGGTGAACCACTGAAAGCCAAGTTCAGTGGCCCATACTGTGTCAAAAAGAAACTCAATGATGTGAACTATGTGGTCAGTACACCAGACAGACGCAAAGAACAGAGAATGTGTCATGTCATCAAGTTGAAAGAGTGCTATGACAGGAAGTCAGTTGGTGTGACATAGATAGTGGATAGCACAGTAGAAGTTGAGGGTGAAAAGTTTTCACCACATTTCACTTACAGTGTATGTGTTTAGCATATAATATCCATTAATGTATGCAAAACAGTTTGACATGATTGTATAAGTTCCGAGAATCCAAGCAATATCATTGTAAATGGTATCCATGGAAAGAGAACATGGAATTAATGCAGCTACACAAAAGGCATGTGATAGTATGTGATTATTGTTGCTTGACTTGGATTGTACCTCACATTCATTGTAAATAACAATGAGAAATTGTGAAGGTAAAAGAAACCCTTGCTACGGCAAGGCTTTCTTTTTCCCATGGGGGATGGTGTTACAAATGTACACACAAGTAGTTATGTACATGTATCAAGGCTGTATGCATGGTTGTTTAATGTGTATGTACACAGGTAGACCAGATTAATGGAGAACATTCTATATGATATTAGATGTAGTACATACAGGCTGACCAGATCAGTGGAGAATTTTTTACATGGTATACAATGTAGCCACAGTACATGTATGCATGTGACAGGAAATACATTATAGCTCACTCAATCTAGAATGATTTCACCCATTCCAGAAAATTCTAGGAAGTGCTGGCTGAGTGAGGCACTGCCCTTGTAGCCCAATGTGATTGGTAGTTAATTTTGGCAATTATGTTATGCACATAGTTAGACAGTGAGTCATCCAGGATTCCTGGAATTTGGACTTGCTAGTATGTTCAGGTATGTAGCCCCAGGTTGGAGAAAATTACAGAATGTACTAGAAAGGGGTGAATGGATAGTATATAAGCAGGAGAAATTCTGAGGTAGGCAGAGTACCCAACACCTCTGCTCTGAGAGTTACGTCACTTCTGGCTCTGAAGCGACTTGTTATAGTCAGTCCTGTGTTACCTGCTGACCTGCTATACAAATTGTGTTTGTGGAGATAAGGCCTGGAAGACATTTTGCCTGCAGAGAATTAATTTGCCTACATTGGAGATAGACTCCATATTTTAGTGTCAACGGACATTGTTACGGCAAAGCTGTGACGGGCTGGATTCCTTGCTGGACATTATAAAGTGAATCATCATTCAACGCATCGACTGGACGTGGTCGTCATAACATTGGATTCTGCACATTTCGCTGTGGACCTATACCCTGGATTTATAACGTGGATTATTGCAACCAGTGCCTCTGAATTTACGTTGGAGGAATCATTCATCGGTGCGTCAAGGACCATTCAAGTTTGTATAACATTTATTTTCCATCTTTTTTCACGTAGGAAATCACATGCATGAAATTATTGTACAGGAAGGCAGAACCTCAAAAAAGCAAAGCTTGTGGTGAGCTGCCTTACAAAATACATTACATCACAAACACAAACACAAAAATACAACGAAAACATGATAATAGTTCCCATGACAACATTGAAATGAAATACTAAGTATTCCTCAAAGGGAGTTGTACAGAGAGGCAACAATGAGTACAAAAATATGTGACGAGCTACAGGATATAGCAAATGTTGCATATACAGTAAACCTCGCACGAGTCGAAGCTCTCGACTGTAAAGGAAAAAAGAATGCGACTTTCGCGAGAGTCGATTTTTTTTTTTTTTTGACACAGAGTTATGTACATGTAAAGTATATTTGCATGCACGCATGTGTGTGTGTGTATGTGTGTGTGTATGCGTGTGCATGTGCTATGTCTACAGCGCAACCATAGAGGTACACGTACAACATTCTCTCAGCTGCGTGCTTTCATCCCTGCCAACTCTGAAACAAAACACTCTCCTAGACCCGCGGTACCCAAACTATACAGCCAGCCAGTCATGCACAAACAAGCTCCGCCCACTTGACCTGTGTGTGTGTGTGTGTGTGTGTGTGTGTGTGTGTATGTGTATGTGTGTGTGCCCCCATCTCCATCAACCCCGAGACAAAAACACTCTCCCAGGCCCATCCCCCTCCATTGCAGTCACGCACAAATAAGCTCCGCCCACTTGGCCTGTCACTAAAGTAATGAAGCAGCGATTGGCTTGAACACGGAGTTCTCTGGTAACTGCCAATGATATGAAATATGAAACCTCTGCGCAGAAATGTAAACAAGACAATGGATAAAATGCACTGGTTCCAACTAGATCGTAAATGGACATGGCACTGTTGGAATGAGATATTCCTAAGAGAGATATTGCAGTCTACCAGAGAGGCGACAGCTAAGTATAAAAATACACGTATGTGACAACCTACTGCCAGTAGCAGAGGTTACATACAGAGTGAAACATTGAATATTCATAACTTCAAGTAATGTGGAACATCAAAAGTTGTTCCTAGCAACCTGAGTTGTTCCTAGCAACCTGAAAGCTCACACGAGGCCTGTTCAACACAATAATAACTGGTGTGTACAAAGTGGATTCGCCTGATGATAATGCACGGGTTACTAAAATGACTCGACACCAGGCACTGCCAGGCCCCGAGAGAACAGACTTGACCGCAACAGCAAGAACTTCATCATTCCAGAAAGAAAGACGATTTATAGTGGCATTTAAATAGACTAAAAGAAGGTACAGATTTTAGATGAGCTGGGAGGTTATTCCAGACCTTGGGACCAGAGAAACGCACTGTGTGTTGGAATGAGACTTTTTTATGCTTTGGAATGTGAATTAATGAAGCTGATCTGGTTTCATACTTATGATATTCCGAGTTTACTTCAAATAAGCGGCATAGATGATCAGGAAAAAGATTATTTGCACACTTATACATAAATAAACCCAATTGGAGTGTGTTGATATCTTTTAAACGCAGTAACTTTAACTCATTAAACAATGTATCAGTTCGAGCACCACCAGGACCTATATTTCGTACATTACATAAATATCTAATGATATGATTTTGATAAACCTGTAATCGTTTGAGATTTGATTCAAACGTATTTCCCCAGACAATATTACAATACGTCAGGTAGGGTAAGATAAGTGTGCAATAAAGCATACGTTGTATGTTAACAGGCAGAAAATATGCAAATTTACGAATAATACCAGTATTTTTAGACACTTTTCGTTCAACTTCTGCAATATGAAATTTCCAGGATAACTTGGAGTCAATAAATACACCCAAGAACTTTGTTTTATCAACTTTAGGGATTGCATCATTATTTAGGTAAATATTAACATTTCTAACATCAACTTTTTTCCTATTATTAAAAAGAATATAGTTACATTTTTTACTATTCAAAGATAACCTGTTAGCTTGAAACCAATCACATACGTTTTGAAGTTCACTATTGACTTCATTGCACAGAATATCCAGGTTTTTACCACATGAAAAGATATTTGTATCATCAGCGTATAATATAAAAGACAGCTTATCAGAAACAGTATCTATATCATTTATATATAATATAAAAAGAAGTGGGCCAAGTAGTGAACCCTGAGGAACACCACATTGAACTTTACTGAGTTGTGAAACAACAGAATTATATTTAGTACACTGATAACGATCTTTAAGATAGCTAGAAAACCAGCTGTGGGCAGTACCTCGAAAACCATAATGATGTAACTTAGAAAGCAGAATATCATGGTTGAGAGTATCGAATGCCTTTGACAAGTCAATGAACACTCCTAACGTGTACATATCATGTTCAAAAGCATCAACAATCTTATTTGTTAAATCAATTAAGGCTAAAGAAGTAGAGAATTTTTGTCGGAAACCATATTGACTATTACTTAATATTTTATTTTTATCAATAAATTTCATAGCCCGTGTAAATATAATTTTTTCAAGTATTTTATTAAAACACGAGAGAACAGTTATGGGTCTGTAATTACTTATTTCAGCTTTATCTCCACTTTTAAATACGGGGGTTATTTTCCCAATCTTTAATTTGTCAGGGAAAACACCTTTACTCAAAGACATATTAAAAATATGACAAAGTGGTTCACTTAGAAATGATATGACATTTTTAACAACACCAGGTTTAAAATCATCAACACCAGACGATTTACCGTTCTGAAACGATTTTGCAATATCACAAATTTCATTTTCAGTTACTGGATATAAAAACACTGTTGCATGTACAGGTGTGCGAAGATATTGCCGGAAGTTCCCATGATTTCCAGGTAACAATCTTTCAAGATTTGGCCCGATGCCAGCAAAAAAAGTGTGTCGAACATCGTATCTGGACATCACCAGGGGACTATGTGAACATCGTCATTATCAGATTTTGGACTGTAACATGTGTAAGTGATTCCATTTCCGAGTTATAATTGTTTCTATTGATCATTTTTGTACTGATGTGAAAACCGATTACGAGTCTGTACCCACAATATCGCTGTTAATAAACCGCCTGAACATTAGTTGATTGTTTCTTTTGTGCGATCATTCTCAGAGTGATTTTGGTCGTAACAATTAACAATGTCGTGACATACACATGTTCTGGTATAAACCCATACTTCAAATAGTTCAACACAAAATTAATTTTGTCAACTGGATCCCAGTTGATTCCAGTTGATGCAAGTTGTTTCCAACTAGTACCAGTTGATTCCATTTCGACGAATACCAGTTGATACCAGTTGATTCCAGGTCCCATTTTCCATATTGAAACCAGTTGCCTTAACTGGAATCAACTGGTACCAGTACCAGTTAGCCAACTGGTTTTTCGACCTGGGCTACTATCTAGCATCATTAATCAATAATATAAACCTGAATCATAAATGAAGTCTAAGGGGGTGTTGCAAGAAACTTGCAATTAATTGCAAATCCCCAAAATCTATTGCAAATCCTGCAATTAATTGCAAATTTGCAATTAATTGCAAGTTGCAATCAATTCTGTTGCAAGAAAGATGCAATTGATTGCAAATCGATTGCATCTCTGCAATCAATTGCTAATCAATTGCAACTTTGCAATAGATTCAGGGGTAGTTGCAAATTTTGCAATCGATTTGCAATAGATTACAAATGTCATAATTGCGGCTGCTTATATAGATGCTGGGGGACAAATCTCCAAACTTGATCATTTCTTTTAAGAAAAAAGAAGAAAATATTCCGTATAAATGACATTTTTATGTAATGTATGATTGTGTAAGATACTTTTTATTTAACATACACAAAGTGTATAAGGGGTTACTCAGTATACTAGTATATGAATCAACATGTGGTCGGTCGGGCAGTCCGTTGCAAATCTTGCGTCACAAACTCCATCTACAGTTTTGAAGCAATTTTGATGAAACTTGGGTTATATGATGACATCGAAGTGAAAATGTGCAAGACGTTTTTTTGTCTTTATCGGAGAAAGCGTTGCCATGGTAACCACAATTTCCCAAAAAACATTGTGGAGTAAACTACTGCCACAGTATTTGAGTAATTCATTTCAAATTTTATGTGTATAATGATCTTTAGGTGTAGTTATGTAAGAAACATTTTGTGTTTGTACCCGACAAGGCGTTGCCATGGTAACGGCATATTTTCTTGAAAATCTTGTGGAGTGAAATCCTTCCACAATTTTGAGGCACTTGAACTCAAATTTGGTGTACATAATGACATTGAGGTGTAGATGCGCAAGACACGTTTTTTGTGTTTGTCGGAGAAAGCGTTGCCATGGTAACCACAAATTTCCCAAAACGTTCTGGAGTGAACTACTTTCACAGTATTTAAGCAATTTGTTTCAAATTTGGTATGTATAATGATCTATAACTGTAGTTATGCAGGACACACTTTGTGTTTGTACCTGACTGGGCGTTGCGTTGAGAAAGCGTTGCCATGGTAACCACAAATTTCCCAAAACTTTGTGGAGTGAACTACTTTCACAGTATTTAAGCAATTTGTTTCAAATTTGGTATGTATAATGATCTATAAGTGTAGTTATGCAGGACACACTTTGTGTTTGTGCCTGACTGGGCGTTGCCATGGTAACGGCAATTTTTTCTTTGAAAATCATGTGGGGTGAAACTATTTCGAGTTTTAAGGCAATATTCGAGAACTGAATCGCATCGCCATTCGTTCTTCCCAAGAACTGTAAGGAACTGGAATTCCCTGTCGTCAGACATTGTTTCTGCGCCATCTGTGGGATCATTTCGAAACCGTCTAACGGTTGATCACAGTGGCTAGTTGTTTTCGTCAAATTTTCTATGTGCTTGTTACAAATATCTGTAAATAAATTGTATTATAATGTAAATAGCACCAGTCTGCAAGAATCTTCAGGCTATTGAAGGAGGCAGACTTAACCAGAAGAAGAAGAAGAAGAAGAACTCAAATTTGGTGTACATGATGTCATTGAGGTGTAGACGTGTAAGACATGTCTTTTGTGTTTGTCAGAGAAAGCGTTGCCATGGTAACCACAATTTTCCAAAAACCTTGTGAACTACTTTCATAGTATTTAAGCAATTCGTTTCAAATTTGGTATGTATAATGATCTATAGGTGCAATTATGCAAGACACACTTAATTGTGTTTGTACCCGACAAGGCGTTGCCATGGTAACGGCATATTTTCTTGAAAATCTTAAGATTTGAACTTCTTTCAATATTTTGAAGCAACTGAACTCAAATTTGGTGTACATAATGACATTGAGGTGTAGATATGCAACACATGTTTTTGTGTGTCTGTCGGGGAAAGCGTTGCCATGGTAACTACCCAAAACATTGCTGAACTATTAGTTTATTCATTTCAAATTCAGTATGTAGGGCGTGAAATGATCCAAAGGTGTAGTAATATGCAAGACACTCTTTGTGTTTGTATGTGACGTGTTGCCATGGTTACTGCATATTTTCTTCAAATCTTTTTCAGTGAACTACTTCCACAATTGTGAAGTACCTGTAGTCAAATTCACCAGGTACTCACGAGGTAATACACATATGTATACACACACACAGACAGACACACACACAAACACACATAGCAAGGTCAGTGCAAATTTGTGATGGACACATTTAACAAGAGTATAGTTGAAATTTTGTTGTCATGGAAACAGTGCATTTTGACCCTAAACTCAAGTTTAAAAATGCAGATTTAAATTCACCTGCAGTTTTCAGGAAATTCAGAAGAAATTTTGGCGCATGTCAGGATGGTACTTTAAAGGTGCACTTCAAGTATTTATTAAAGCAGCTGTAAGCACTAGAATGACATTTTTTTAATGACGTAAAGTATGAATATGATGCATTACATGATATACACCATACCACACTAAAATTAACCTACTGTATATGCTCAATATTCTGCAAGGTATATATCTTCATGAATTTCCCAAGACAGCTGCTACATGTATCCATGAATTTGAAGACACACAAAAATATCAACTCTGACACTGACATTAGGGTCCATCTGCAAACATATATTTCTACATTCAGTACTTTGTACCCCACAATCATGAATTGAACTACTTGCACAATTTGTCTCAGTCTTGATAAATACTTGTTAAATATATGGCGCGTACAGTATCACAAATTAAGCTTGCTCCTCATCCACCCCCCCCCCCCCCCCCCATTTGCCCCATATCTGATGATGCTGGGAAATTGATGACAAGACATGATGGAGACAAAAGACACACTGTCTCTCTGAACAGGGAGGTACCTCCCTGCTCTGAACAAGACAGCATGCACTTTCACAGATATGTAGGACCCCTACATGATACCTCTTTTCTTGTTGCTCTCATATTGAAAGAAATGTTCATATAATGACTGATAGTACAGAGAAATGTGCAAAAGAAAAGCATACTACAAGTATGAAAAGGCAAGTAATGAGAATGCACACATTGCTGAGTACAGAAGAGCCAATTACACGTGTACTTAGTATACACTCCTCATTATGAAACACTAGTTACACCTACAAAATGAGAAGGGTTGAGTAAATCAAAGTGTTACATATTATTATAATATATGTAACATTAAAGGGACTGTACAGTACTGGTTGAGGTGGGTATTCATGTTTTGAACATTCCTAAGTGAGATAATGAAAAGCCTCTTATGAAATATGAAAGAGTATGTAATTTTTAGAAGGATTCAACGTTTATTCGATGAAAATTGGTTTTCAAATGGCTGAGATATAAAAAAAAATGCTAATAATAAAAGGCGACATGCCACAACTTTATTAGGATCTCTTTGTTTCACCTTGTTTTTGGATATCTCAGCCATTTCAAAACCGATTTTCATCGAATAAAATTTTGATACCCTTAGAACTGCATGCTCTTTGCCATCTCATAGAGTGGTTTCTGAATATCTCGCAAAATGTTAAAAGCTAAATCCTCACCTCGACCAGAACTGTACACACCCTTTAAACTACTGGAATAATTACTAGGTTCAATAATTCATTACTGCTGATTGTTTGTTTCTTGTATGTTGCTCCATACATAGCTCCCTATTCACTGTGTGATTGACTCCATTAAAATAGTGAACAAAGAGTAATGTTTTCAATAATCCCTTGCTTGTGATTTTTCTATTTTTGTTTTTTTAAATCAATAATCAGATTCATTTATACTTAAAACTGATAAATTGAATGAACATTCTCTGTAACATGCTTAATTGCAAACTGGTTGACAGTCTGCTGGAAACCCTTCAGTCAACTACCTGTAGCTATCCTCATAAGTAGGATTACTTCACATGCTCTCTTCCAAGGACATGTAGGCCTATCGCTAAATGTGTCAAAGCCTCCACATTGAAACCTGTATTCTATACCTCATGTCTTCTCTGCAGTTCAGCACAACTGAACACATACATATGTAGTGTATGACATGAACATCTTCATGATAACATCATGCACTCACATCTGAATTACACCAAGTTTCTCTCCCCATTGCATAAACCCTATCTATCCCAGATCATACCATCAACTGAGCTCAAAATTAACCCACATCTATGGCTGAATACTCATGTGTGTGTTCCCCACTGTCATGCACTCATGCATATCTTTTAAGCATGCATGGTCATAGAGGTACTAATACAGTACTGAATATCAAGACAACCACGCATAAAGTTAGCTTATCTACATGTAACTTATCTGCATTTGTATACTTGTGCTGTGATCTACTCATACAAACATGTCTTTATTAAGTTTAAGGTAACCAAATGTTACAGCGAAAAATACTTCTGACATGCAGAACTGTTAATTTTTTGCCCAAAAATGTATGCAAATGCCCTAGAAATGTGTTCAATTATGCTACAATATCACGATGTCAATTGGGAAACAACATATTAACCAAAAAAGATCCACCATTGTATTCACTGTATACTGTACATGTAACTTTGTACAACTGATCAGTAATGTAATCGGCAAATTGACCCACATCAGTATCTACTGATCTTTTGTGCTAGTGTGAAACAGATACAGCTTGTTGGAAAATATGGTTTACTACATATCTCGTAACTACCTTCTAGCCTTCTAGTGGGAACTATCCCAGGACCCATGAATGCAATACAAATAAGTGGTTCAATTGCTGAGAAATCAAATTCAGTGCCATCTTGCCACAGCACAGGTTCATCTGCCCCCAGGTGGTGCTACACAACTGTAAACAAGATCAAGATCATCATAATTTCAACCAGTACTTATTAAAGAACTTTTTTTTTTACCACCAAGAAACATGAAATGTCTCACAATATACCTTGGCAGTTTTGAGTTCGATGATGTGCTTTAATACAACTGTTTGTTATTTTGAATGTTCCTTATTCTAAAGGTTTGATAGCCTGAAATGGAATATGGCTGAGACTTACAAGCCTTCAGAGTAACAACCATATTTTGTATTTTGAATAACAAAACAAGGACCATTGAACTGTTACCTTGGAAATTATGAATACAGTAGTAGCTGTATTTACGGTGTATAATGGACTAGGGTAAGGAAAAAAAAATATAGTAAAACATGTCCATAGACATGATGTTCATGGCCAGATTACTCTTGTATATTTAAGTTATAATTGTCCTACAGCTCTCTAGAAACTCAAACTGTGGTGCTTTACAGTGTACATACATATACCAGGGAGGTGAGTCACCTCCCTGCATAGTACATACTCACATCATGGACTGAACATTTCTTCCCATGAAAAAGAACAAAACAGGGCTCTGCAATATGTTTTCTGCCAATCTCTACGTGGAGGGTTTTGGATGTTACACGTAACTTCTTGAACACTGGTTCGGTAAAAGGTTGATTATCCCATTATCAGTGCTAATACTGCAGAATGAATGACTCACACAGAATAAGTGACAGGGGCAAAATATCCAAAGGACTCTTCAATATCTTTGAAAAGCACAACGTGCTATTATTGTAGCTAGCACACTTGGATGCATGTGATGCAGCCGAGATTATTACTACCCATGCACTTGTTGCAGCTCTGAAACACTGCTTGCTTCGTGTGTCCCTTGTTTTCTAAGAGTGATGACCTCAGCCTGATGAAATGTGTTTAAAAAATCACTGCCTTGTTTTGTTCACACTTTTCCTCATTGTTGACAGCGAGCTGCTCATCCTTTGCAGTGTATACTGTCTCTTGACATCAAGTTTGGCCTGTCTGCCCTCAGCTGCCATTCCCCTTGATTCACAGAAGTTATACCTATACATGATACAAGAAATGAGAAATGAAAATGGAAACATGGCACTCACAAAGTCATTTTGTGGACATCCAAAAGGCGTTTTGTGTGAAGGTATGATGGTACCAACATTTTAATTTGAAAATGAGGGAAATTTCAAACAATCAGTAATATACCGAAGAATTCGTATTACATGCAACTTCATGAGCCAAAATAATACAATGTACCTGAATCATGGAGGCCTGAATACTACTGTCAGGATATGTAGAGCATTTTCAGTTTTCAGGGGGCTTGATAAAGAGATTTGAATGTCTTAACTCTTTATTAAACATAATATAAGCCATTGCTGTGCAAAACATTCCTTTCATTATGGGTAACTTTGTGTTATGTAAATTTCAATGCATCATTTTTGCTTATAATTTTGTATGAACTGCTGCGAAGTCTTCTTTACTCATTACTATGCCATGCTGTACATTTTCTTGTTCAGTAGGATGAAGTCATTGTACAAGTATCCTCAAATGAGACATCACATCAGAATTTATCCTAAAACAATAATGACAGATTCCAACAAATCAATACAAATGTATATTCACATTTCAAGCTGAGAGGTTCTACACATTTCATTCTCTCTCTTAACTGGAAATTATCGTACAATGTACAATGTTCACTTACTGTCTGTGTGCACTGGCTGGAATTCTCATGCTGGTGTGAGTCTCGGTCTTGAAGAAACATGGTTTTTCTCCTCTTTTTCTTCCTTTCCCTGCTGATAGAACAGATGAAATTGTCTCATCGTGCAGAAGTACAAAAGAGCAATGAGAATTTGCAAAATTACAACCAAACAGTGTAGGAACAAAATGGACATTGATGTTTAGAAGCAGGCACTTTTTACTTGATATTACAATAATGTTGGAACACTCTTTGAACTGCTTTCATATCCTCCCCTCTGTAACAAATTAACCCTCTATACAGTCATTCACCTTGCATATTAAAGTCAAATAATCACCAACGTCTGCAGTCTTTTCACATCCTCTTCTCTTTATATTCTATTAATGTTAATCTTCATAAGCCAAAATTTCTTGAAGCAGAATCTATTTCTTTAATTGTCCAAATCAAATTGACTTCGGCACGGTTGACTGTTGACTGCCCAACAATCCATCACCCCCACTCATATTCATATGCAGACATGTACAATATTTTTAGTGCTGTACCGTATATATTATACAATGTACATTGCAAATCACACATCCATTAGGCTCTCATGTGTCCTGCCTATTGCAAGCACTCTCAACTATGTTTCCTCATCTCCCAAATCCGGAGGTCACTGTGACGTGGTGCTTGGGTAGGCCTATGGGGTTACATACAACTACACTATAGGGTGGCACACACCTTGTGTTAGAGTATGGTACTATGCAAATTCTGGTATCTAATTGGTAAGTGTCCATAAATACCATTTGTTTAAATGCATTCTAAGAAGGCCTATTTGTTCTTTCCACAAACAAAAAGAGCATAAAGAATTGTTGTACTCATAGTTATGACTCCATCAAGTAAATCACATGAATTCCAGGCCTGGGTAGCTTTCATAAGTGTACCCCTTCAACCACTGGCACTTGTTTTCAACAAAAGCACTGACACATGTAAATATTTCTGCTTAGATATCCTACAGTCAGTTTGCTCATCTTATCCGTACGCTTCTTGTCTGAAATGTCAGCCTTGGTGACTATAGACCTATATTTACACACTAGCTGTATTACAAAACTTAAAGTTTTACTGGCACTGTTTGATACACTACACTACAGTACTATCCATGCAACTCTGATTACTTGTAGGTACTTGCTATAGAAATGGTTCAATTTCTCTCCCCCCCCCCCCCCCCCCCAAACAGTAGCCCAACCAGATGCGGTGCGAAGTACAGCGACTGGGACCCTGGGCTGTGTATAGTTACCCAAACAGATGCACTTGGCCCTTGTTCGTTTTAAATCCTAGCTTTTTATTGATCCAGCTAGTCAACACTAAATTGCAAGATTTCAATTGATCCGTCCAAATTCCAGAACAGAACAACCTAAAAAAGCAAGGTCTATTCCACCCAAAGAGGTTCTCCAACCTCTTTGATTCCACCTCCCTGCTCAAAGAAGGTTTTAGACTAACCCCGGGGCGCTGTAGGCTCACACCAATATCAATAATGACACGTCTGTGTAGGGGTCACTGATACGGTTGATACGGTTGATTAGTTCTAACCGTTGGACTAAAATAGTGAAATCGTGGAGCACGTACCCTTGGGCCAACTCTTAACTTTCTGCAAAAGTAGAACTTCTACTAGGCCTAGAACCTCTAGGCCCTACCTAGATGTAAACCCCTAGCTAGGTCTAGAAACTAGCCCAAATTACAAATAGGCCTAAAGACTATTTTATATACTAATATAGGCCTAACACAGGCCTAGACCACAACAGAGTCTAATCGAGTGATTTAGGCCTATCAAAAATAAATTTACACATCAATTAAAAAATTCAGCAAGCTTTCGCGTCACATGGACAGCATCACTGCAAAATTACTAGCCCACATGTACAGGAGGGGAATGAGGCCAAGGGGGTAGGCCTAGGGCTATGTAAAATCTAGATGGTTCTAGACTAGACTATAGACTGTAGGCTACGTAGGGTGCCTACATTGTGTAAGGCGTAGCGTAGGCCTAGCACCTATTCATCGCCATAGCACTCACCAGCACTCTAGGTCTCTACTGATAGCTTCTTATCCTGCTTGAAAGTAGCAGATTTGGATAATGAATCGATAATGAATAGCGTCTAGAGTACTTTCAGAAAGTCTAGTTGACATTGACTTTTTTTTAAGCTAGCCTATAGACATAAGAGCCCTGCCTCTGGCAGCAGAAAAAAAGAAAGAAAAGAAAAGGAGCTTGCCAATGCAAGAAAAAAATGCTAACACAAAGAGCTATGTGTGGGACTATGATTGATGTACTGTGTGCCCAATGAGTGGTCGAGACAGCCACAACTCTGTCAGTTATAGGAAACACATTTTCCCATTTTTCAAGAAGATTCTTATAAGAAGTAAGTCTAAGGAACTAGCTCTTTTAAATACAAGACACAATGAGCAAATAATGGGATCAAAATCGACAATTTTTGTAACTTACTCTGTTTCGAATCCCCAACGATCGCACAGCAAACCTCCACCACAGGAGAGACACAACACATTGAGCTATATGAGGTATCTCTCATGCATGCAAAATGCATTGAAAATGGACAAATTGGCTAGGCTTGTCTTGCCAGTCGCTTTTATAAATACAAAATACAGCAAGGGAGCTTGCAATTAATTGCATCTTGCAATTAATTGCAAGCTCCTTTCTTGCAACAGCAACTCGCAATTGATTGCAAGTTGCAATAGATCTATCTATTGCAAAGTTGCAATAGATATTTGCAATTAATTGCAACTCGACTTTCTTGCAACACCCCCTAAGAGGTGCATTCAAAGTCGAAAAATTTACTGCAGTTTGCCGAGAAGAATCAGGGGGCGAGCTCAAATCGGGCATGGACGATTCGGCAATTCTTGCGATCTCAGGGCTGGGAAAATGATGGGGTAACAAAATGCCATAATTTTCATTTTAAAAATGATTTTGATAAAAAAAAAATAGAAACTGTGTGCATTCGGAAATTTAATGTAGGCAGATACATGCAAAATCATTTTTAAGCAGCTTTTATTTTGTCTGAAATTAAATCAAACATTCGGGGTATATTCCTTCGCCACTTGAGACAACTCGCCCTCGGACCCAAGACAACTCGCCCTCGAAAATCGAGGGCGAGCTGTCTCCGGGGCGACCTGTCTCGAGGGCGAGTTGTCCTGGATCCAATGTACACACACGGTACGGAGAAGATGATCGCCGTGCGTGCATGTCAAACACGTAAACGCCACACAATCAGCTTGCTCACAAAGTGATGAAAGTGACCTCATTTTCATACCTTTTAATATTGTTATTTTACAAATATATTTTTCGCTCCATTCTCATCTTGTTTGCTTGATATGATGGGTTTAGAATTAATAGCAAAGTTACAACTGCCACTAAATTGGGGGACTTTGGATTGACATCGCTAAACTGCTGGTGGTGTGCTAGCGATCGCTCAGTGCAGCTGCAGCCTAGCCAGCGCAGTTGTGCCGCCTGCCCCAGGAGGGACCCGGACTCGCGCGCCGGCTGCCTGTGTACGCTGGATCGTGGATGCGCGATTTGCGAGTACCCGAACGAACGACACGAAGGCGAAGTCTCAATAACGACACGATGTATTAAAATCAATTATAACTTTAAATTTATCTCATCATATCAAGAAAATGAGAATAAAGTTAAAAATGAAAAAAAAAGTTAATTTGTCTAGATGGTGTGATAATATTAAATGGGATTAATCTAGGAGGCAGGTTCATGTTCATTGCTTTGCAGTGGTGCATGATCGCGTGTTGATGTGGCCGGCCACACACACATTCCCGCTGCTTATTGACGCGTTTGTGGATATGTACATAGTTAATAGTTGACAGTACATTATACACACGAGTGTGGCTGTATCCAGCAACTAGGGCCATGGCTACAACCACACTCGTGTGGCTGGATGGTAAAGACACACGCGTGTGGTTGTATACACTGCCAAATTTATTCCGTATTTTTTTAACAGCATGGTACAGGATGTTTCATACACAAATACATGCATACGTCCTACCTATTTATTGGTATGCATCATAATTAATTCATGCGAGACATAATTATAACTTAGAACGTCATTTTTTTTTTGTAATGTAATTATATCTAACGTTAGTAGAGGCAGAGCTCTAACGTTGTCGTTAGCGAGATCTAGCACAAGAGATCATGCAGAAACAATTTAGTGTAAACTGCTTTCTCCACAAAAATGTAGGCGTGTGGGACTGAGCAATCCAGCGGAGTCGGAAGAAACAACCTGCAAGTCAGCAAAACTATCCAGGGTAAATTACCTCGTCACCTTTACCAATGCACTTGAACCCCTGATGAACAAGGTTCCAGTGAATATAGCAGACTAAGGCATCATTTTCTGACTGAAGTTGAGATTGAACACTCGCGAAGAGTAACTCGAGGCCCGGGGAACTTGCCATCGTTATCGCAAATTCATGATCGTGATTACCATGTACCAAAACAATCGTGTGGAAATCTTGAATGCAACAATATCTCAGTGCTTTACTTTCACACATCACGCCAACGACGTACACTCGAGAAGTGATTGCGTCCTGTCTCTCAGAAAGTTTTGGATTCGTGCATTTTCGAAAAGGGGTAATTTACTAGATGGGCCCATTTTATCAAAGCTAAAAACTTGCCAAATAAACAACCGAAGATGAGGTACTGACATAATCATTGTACGTTCATTTTGTAGCAGAATTTTATGCAATTGCATAAAAATCGTATAGGGATCGTATAGGGATCGTATAGTGATCGCATAATCATTGTACATTCAGTTTGATATAATGTAGCAGATTTTTATGCAATTGCATAAAAATCGTACATGTATAGGGATCGTATAGTTTTGGTTGAGACCTAATTTCAGGTTTCTAACATTTTTTTGGTGAGATAATGAGAAACCTCTTATGAAATATGAAAGAGCATGTAATTCTATGAGGAATTCAACATTTATTTGATGAAAATTGGTTTTGAAATGGCCGAGATATCAAAAAAAAAAAAAAAAAAAAGAGTGATTCTAATAAAGTGTGGGACCCACACTTTATTACGATCACTTTGTTTTACTTTGTTTTTGGATGTTTCAGTCATTCCAAACCCGATATTCATAAAAAAAACTTTGAATTCCTCTTAAAATGGTATGCTCTGTACTATATCATAAGTGTTTTCTTGTCATCTTTTGTAAAAGTTAAAAGCCCTATTCTCATCTCCACCAATTAAACTGTACCACCCCTTTATTAATACAATGTATCTAACAAAAGAAATCCCAGCAAAAAAGGTATATAAAACATCAACTCAAAGTTTTTTTTTATTTGTTTTCCTTTTTTTCTTATATTCATAGTTATACTATTTGGAGAGAGTACAGTAGTTCTAACGAGAAACTTTGTGACATACCAATAGTTTCCAAAAGAAACAAAAACAAAAACTAGAAAAGCAATCGGGGGGGGGGGGGGGAGTGCCTTAAAAACAAAAACAGAAATATTCCCTGCATGAAACTTCAAAAAATAAAGAAAAAAAAATTCTCGGTCCATAACCTAGCAACTACCAAGCACAACCTCTTTCTCCCTAAAAGTGATTTCTGCCAGGAATCTGCAAGATCCCATATTAAAGATCTCATATTAAAGAAATTTAGTGAAGATTTTGTGTACTAAGTCATATTCAAATAGACTTGAGTGGTGGTGATATAGCCTCCTGATGGAGTAGTGTGCATATATGGTTGCTCTTTGCATACATGTATCACTGCTTTTTGAAAACAACAATTTTTGAACCTTCTACATGTATCATCAGGTATGATTTTAACGGAATCTCTGCCATTCAGTTTTATTGGATTTATTTACATTGTATTCCAATTTAAGAAAATTTGGAGGATGGTGTACAGAATTGCATAATATTATGGTTTGTCAATGCTTGTGGTGACTGACGTGGCAAAGCAACTCAGGGTTCAGTGGCAAAGGAGATTGATAAGCAACAGGTGCATTTTGCTCAGATAAAATGCTGGAACCCAAACAAACAACAACAACAAAACAGCATCACTTTTTTTTTTTTTTTTTTTAAACAGTGGAAAACTGTCAGCTAGAAAATGGATGCAAAACAGTTCCTTCAGCACCAACAGAAACAATCATGTGGCAAATACTGGTAAGGAGTCCACAATGCAAACTTTCTCGGTAAATTGTAATAAAACATTAATTTATTCAATAACAATCTGGAATGGGCACAGAAGTTATGTGTACAAATATATTGAAGTGGGAATGAATGAAGACTGAACATTATTGACCAGATTACTCATTCGCTACTTGCATGTCCATTTACAGGTGATGTTCATTATACAGCAGGTTCGTTACTCTTTAAACACACAAAGTCCCTATACATAGACATTTATTAATCCAAACATTTGTGGCATTATTCTGAAGGTTTGTTATTAAATCTGAAAAAGAAAAGTGAATGCATACTAATTAAAAGGATAGTAATGCAGAGATGCCAAGTTCAAAAAACTTTTATGAGTGAGATTTTCATGACTCGGCGTCTCGGCGCTCGCGCGCGTGCGCGCGCGAACGAGGGGGGTGTCGCCCCTCCCATGGTAGGGAGCTTTTTAGAATTATTAGCTCTTCATGATGTGATCTGGTGCATACTTAAGTGACTATTTTTTACTAATTTTGAAAGACAAAAGGGAAATATACCTTCAATTGCAACTATCACTTTAATCTTTTGAGCTATGCTCCTTATTTTTGGCCCAAATTGCAGACTTCACCCGATGCATGAGAAAAATGGGTGCCATGCGCGAGATCGTGAGACAGACCGTAAATGCTTGAGTCTCACGCAGAATGCGCGAGACTTGGTGACTCTGGTAATGGTTGAGGTGAGGATTCAGCTGTTAATGTTTTGTGAGATATTTAGAAACCACTCATAGAATGTCAAAGAGCATACAATTCTAAGGGGAATTGAAAGTTTATTTGATGAAAATCAGATTTGAAATGACTGAGATATCCAAACACAGTGTAAAACAAGGAGATCCTAAAAAAGTTGTGGGCTTTCGCATTTTATTAGGATTGCTTTTTTGGATATCTCGGCCATTTCAAGACCAATTTTTATCAAATAAACTGTGAATTCCTCTAAAAATTACAAGTTTTTTTCATATTTCATAAGAGGTTTCCCATTATCTCACAAACACACACACAAAAAAAAGTTGGAAACCTTCAGCCCCATTTAATCCAAAACTGTACAATCCCTTTAACCTTGGGAATGATGAAGTGTAATTCACTTTACATCAGGTGAAAGGGAATTTCTCTAGCTGATGCTTCTTTAGGGACATGACCTTGGCACTGGGCATCTTTACAAATTGTTCTTTTCTTTCACAAGTTCTTCCTAACCTGGTTTGATGGAGATCTCACTGTGGTCTCTCTTGTGAAAGCTGTCAACTTTGTTTTACCAAAATTTTGATATATCAGGTTTTTGAAAAACACTAAAATACAAGGAGCTTTAGGGGCAAGAAAAGTCGCTCATTATAATGACAATGTGCTTATACATGAAATACATAAACACATTATAAAGAACCTATGTACAAGTTCGTTAGCAAGACAGTGCACCAATTACCAGTACATTTTGTACTGGGGGGGGGGGGGGGCAACTTAAATAATGTTTTACTCCCTGTGACAGAAGAATCATGTTTTCTTTTTTGTTTTGCTCTTTTGCTGCATATGAACAATACTTTATTAGTGTAAAAATGCTGTCATTGCATACTTCCATAAAGCTAAAAATAAGCTTGGCAAATGTTTTGGTATATTCAGTACTGTAATACACTGTGCACGTATGCACACACTGTATGTCATCATATAACACCAATGCAGTGGACTGACACAATAATACTGCACGTATTTCCAAAAAATCAAATTTACCTGGGTACCAATAAATAGTCCAAATGCAACGCTGCACACTGGCACTGGTCCGATGGTCCCTGACCAATAAAAATTACCGTCGGACCAGTAACTTTTTCAGGAATGGACCAGTGAAAAAATTGAAAAACTCGGTACTTACTGGTCCGTCCTGTCTGTCAGACCAGTAGAAAAAATGGGTTAGTGTGCAGCCCTGTAATGTATGCTTTACTGTTTAGGGACTACAATTTCATTAGACATCAGAGTTTGCAAATACGCATGTGCACATTGTAATCTTATGCTACGTGTACATGTACACACACTTTTCTGTGGAACTACATGCTTCCTTGATCACAATGACATGTTACAATATGAGGTACTGAATGTATGATTGTATTGAAAATGCAGTAAGAAAAGTGCTGTACATATGAAATCTGAGTTAAAATACATTAAACTGCAATACGACATTGTACTAGAGGTATATAATTCAAGCAATGCTGCTTGCAGAAGAAGAAGGGATTGCAAACATTTTTTCATCATTGCTACAATCGGTGAGATTACTTAGAATCCTGACTCACATGATTTACACAGAGTTGAAATTAATGTGAGTCAAAATACTGAGGTGTCTTTCTCAATGGTAGAACAGTGCTCAAAACTTTTGCAAAGAAAAAGTAAGGACAAAATAAAGAGAATAAAAATAAACATGAGAGACAAATGTACATCTAGCTGATGCTAGTAGGTTTGAGGAGGATTACCCATGTGTGCCCTGAATAGGTTGATGCAAATGACTATGTTGTCAATTGAGCACACACAAACAGAATGTGTCAGGAATAACCTATTACGTATCACAAGAAAAATGAAAACCAGTGCACACAAAATAAGCACATCATCATAATAACATATCTTTTCAAACAATACATGTATATTCATACACATTCCACATTGGACAGAATTTGAATGTGGCAAGGGAGTGTGCATTTTTGTAGTTGCAAATTACCTCATAATGGACTTTAATAAGGAGACATAGTGTAAGGCAGACAAACAAGATTGAACATTTCTAAGTAAATCAGGTACCTCAAAAAGAAAACAAAAAAAACCCTCTATATTATCATTATTCATGCTATTCTGTGAATAAAACACTTTTTGTGCAATATACAGTCATCTCCCACATATACTATTGGCACAAACAGCCTGTCAAATAAACAGCAAAGTCAATGAAAATAAAAAGTCCTAATTTACATTGAAAACTTTAAGTGGGTATTCCTCTGTATATACTGAGGTTGAAAATTGTTGAAGCGGAATACTGTAAATGCAGAAATTTTAGTGGTACGCCATTTTTTTGCGTATTTCGCGCTACTTCTGGCTAGTGCAAATTCTAAAACCCGCAAAAGTATCTCCATAATTTTCTGTGCACATTTTGAATGGGTTGACAATTGCGCAGCGCAAATTCAGCAATCCGAGAATATGTTTTTGAGCCACTCAGCACAAAAAAAAAAATTAAACACCTGAAAATGTTGACATTTACAGTATTGCAAAAGTATAATATTGCCTAAAAATATGCGTAAAATGCGTAAATGCGTATTACTCAGTCTGTCAAGATCGACTTAAGCGGAGTTGACTGCATGCCTTCACACTCAGACAAGAAAGAGAAATTCATGTTTCCTTATTTTCTGTGACTGTTTTAAAGAAAAATGCTAGAAATAATATAATCTTAAACACTTTAAGTTTAACAAAACATTTGCACATTCTGATTTTTATATTGGCATTGCAGATGAGATTGCAAAATGCACAAGAGTTCAAACAGAGAAACATATTTTACTATTACAGTGAGATGTAGTACAGTCAACTCCGCGTAAGTCGACTGCACATGTGTTGCATAACCAGCCATGTCCATATAAAAATAAAAGTCTAACTTAATACATTAATATTAAACCTTACGTGAATTATCTATGTGCATGCAGAAGTTGAATATTGCTTATTAGGCAATATTCGACGTCTGCATGCACATGGAAATAATACACGTAAAGTCGATGTATTTTCCTTAGTAAGTCCCATCAAGATTGACTTATGCAGTGTTGACTGTACATGTATGTCACAAAAAACACACATACAAATGATAGTTCAAACTCTCAATGCACAGTGACACCACACAAACCCCAAACATTTCAGAAAAAAAATCATGAATACAAAAATGTTGTGTGCGAAGGTGACAAAGAATACTGACAAGGCTCTGTGATAAAGGCATACAACTTGTATGAGGCAAGTGGCTGCTCTGTAAAATTTCCTGTTTACCAGTATGTGTTATTCTTGACGAAGCAAGTTCTGGATTACAATGCCTTAACATTAAAGCCACAGTACTGTTTTGGAAAACTTAACAGGTGAATACATCCCATGCTCATCACTTCTGTTTCAAAGTAAAACAGTTGAAGTCTTCAAAGACTCTGTAAAAGTGGAAATACTTGCAATGTGGAAATTTTTGCACACTTTGAGCTTCAAGAAACAATCGCAGAAATAACATGCAAATCCGTCTGCAAGAATCTTTACCTGATTGATGGAGACAGACTTATTCATAAGAAGAAAAAGAACTTTCTTGTTTGTTATACATACAACTTTTCGATGTTTTGATTCCACAGAATTAAAACATGAAATTCATCTACCGACCCTGACCATACGTGAGAAATTACATGCAGGGAAAATTTCTGCTTTAAAAAAAAAGTAGGTGCAGGTATGCAAATCTGTGGCACTGCTTCTAGAAAATGTATGATACTAACTTCTCATTTTGTTGCAGTGGTTCTAGATTGCAAATGCAAATTATGCATTATCTGATTTCTTTTAAACCTGTGGGGGAGGGGAGGGGGTGATTTACAGTCAGATACTGTAAAAGCAAGAAATGTTTGTGCGCATTTTAATTTTGCAAGAGCCAAGATCTTCGAAATTAAAATGCACACAAAAATTCTTATCTACACTATATGCATTGAATGCAAAATTTCATGCCATGAAAAAGACCTTCAGCTCCAATTCCTGAAAATTTAATGCCAAGAGTATATCGTTTTACAGCATTCTTAACATTTTACATTAGGAAGAAGACACGGAAAAGAAAATTGCAAACATTCATACAGACAGCAACAACAAACCAATATCGCCCCTCATAAAAACATGGAATAGTTACAGGAATAATTTAGATTCAAGTTGATGTATTAAAACTTCGAAATTCACCAACATCACCATCACTATCTAGGTGCCAAAACAGACATGAATAAGGAACTTTTCACAAGTTAAAAAAAATCCTAGTGCTCATGTATCTTTCTTTCTTTTTCTTTTTCTTTTTTTTTTTTTTACTTCATTTACTTATCCAGGCATTATACGCATACTGTCAACCTCATCCAAAGTCAGATACACAGGGGCTATAGAAAATCCTTCAACTCACATTAATTTTTACTTGTGTAATAAAGTTAACAAAATCAATGTTAATATCCACCTCCACATTTTTTCCCCCTGATTTTAACCAATTCTTTGACTTGCATGAGGTCGACTTAGGCAAGGTTGACTGTAATATGTCATGAACAAATGAACATCTCTAGTATTGCAAGATATGATAATTGTATAAAACAGGAATGAATTGAATGGCATTGAAAAATAATTACTGATTGATAAGAAAGGATGGAAGTGTAGTACTGATATCATCAAAATCGATTCCACCGATAAAAAATTAGTTAATTTGGCACCAAGGCAATGGGAATGGGCTGCTCAGTCGCCATTTGAGAGGCGCGAGTGGCGGCGCAGGTTTTTCTTGCTCTTCTTCGATCCCACGCTGGGTCCTCTTGAGCGCCTGCTCCCCGAGGCCGTGGGACAGGGGCTGTTGCCGTGGAAACCCATCTGGCACTTGGCACAGAACTCGAGTTGACAGTGGACACTCAGGCACTGGGCCATAGACGAGTTGGGGTCAACGCGAGCAGGCGACCCACACTTGCATTTTCTGAGAGACTGGTCGCTAGGTATCCCTCGTCCAACCTTTACACACAAAAACAGAGACGAGGATAAAAAGCAAAAAATGATCTAAAAGCACAAAGCTACTTCACACTGAGAACAAGTCACCTTCCTTTTTGGTCATTAATACCATGAAAATAAAATCTCAAATGCAAACATCACACACATTAACACCAATGAAAGCTAGCTGGAGAAATTAGAGACTTTACTTGCAAGGGGAAAGGTTAAAACAGCGATCTGAAATGTGTGCATCCAAGTTAAGAACCCCAAAAAACTTGCAGAGATACTACAATCTGCTCATTCAAAACAATGATTTTGTTGACCTGTTGACAATGAATGATATGATATGATTGCTCATTTTTCAAAGTTATTCATCAGTTATCCCCCCCCCCCAAAAAAAATGATGATTTTTTTTTTTATCTTTAAGGATCCATTTTGTAATTGGCATCATTTCCCTCTTGTATACAAATTATTTCAATCACACAAGAATAGCAACAAAGGACCAAAGAGGGCTTGTGAATCTTAAATTACAGCTTTTGATGATTGTTATTTTTTGTTTCCATTTTTTTTTTTTGTTGGGGGGGGGGGGGAGGAGAAGAAGAAGAGAACTTTGGCACATGGATAAATAAAAAAATATATCACACTTCTAGATGACATTTGGCAAAGTACAGGACACAATTAAGGGGGATTAAGCTTCCCAAGCGTTGTTGGCCATACCTGCTCAAACTTCTCAAAGACAGAAGACGGACGGACGGGTGTACTCTCGGCTCTTGGTCTGCCAAGGTGCTGGACAGGGGCGAGGGGCGTGCCCGATCCCGTCATGTGACGTCCACTCTGGGCAATGGATCCAAGGTTTTCCTGTAGGCAGGGATGTTTGGTAGAAGAACAAAATAAATGAAACGAAAATAATATGAGATCAATAAAACAATGACCCATCCAAAGCATTTCGCATCATTGGTTTTCTGCGATCATGAATTCCCTTAACCTTACAGCTTCTGAATGCAGAAAATCATGCTGATCTCTTCACATCACCCTTAAAAGAAGAAGAAAAAAACTTTCACTAATAACATCACACTCGGAAGTGGATACAAGAGTGCCTTTTTACATAATGGTGGACTTCTATCTCTACACTAAAAGGTTGTATCCCTTTTGTAAATGTCATAATATTTTGCATTGCTGAGGAATAATGTCTCCCAACATCATGTATGAATTCTTAAACGGCAATACACTTCAGAGTTAGATTTTTGTTTGTTTGCTTGTTTAAAGAAAGTGAAAAACTAACCCCATGTCACTCAAGAATATGCCCCCTTTTGTACTAAGAGTGAGAATAAAGGTTGATTTTTTTGTTTTTTTCGGGGGGGGGGGGGGAGGATCTGAACAATTGAATGGAAATCTATTGTATTGTTCCCCTTCCATCACAAAGAAGGTTTCGGGCACCGTTTCATGACAAATTGTCAGCCCTGACTAGTTGTCAGTCTCTGGCGATTACCATAGTAACAGTCAGTGACCAGAGCATCTTAGCCAATCAAAACCTAGGATTCTACTGAAATTGTCAGAGACTGACAACTCATCGGGGCTGACAACTTTTGTGAAACAGTGACCTGGTTTATTATTCTGAGGGAAGATTTGAATTACCTATCTCTACAATGTGTACCAGCCAATGAAAAGAATACAATTTTGAGTTGCAAAAGGGACACACAAACTTAAATGTACACATGATACTGTACGAGCTGAAATTTTCGCGTACAGATATTTTCGCCAATTGCTACTCGGAGGACATTTTCGCGTGCTGTTAATTTCGTGGTTGCGAGGGTCTGACTGAACTTACTTATTTACGCGTTGTTATTTTCGCGTGTTTTTATTTTCGCGGTTCAAAGGCGATTCGCGAAATTCGCGAAAATAAAACCACTGCGATAATTTCAGCTCGTACAGTAGTACATTCTCAATCTGCTAGAAATGAATGGAAGACTCTGTGACTTTTCTGAACTGGCAAACAAAGTGACTACCTTATGTGATTGGTAGAACTGTTTCTTCTGTTCGAGATAGAGGTCTCGGATTGGAGCAGCATGATGATCACTGGAACAGATGCTTCTCCAGTGGGAGCTGACGGAAGAAAATCTGTGGACAAAATTTGCATGGAAATCAGCATTCCAGTTCATGCAAGGTACTCTCTCCTTCACTAAGATAAGTTTGCAAAGTATTATAAAACACATCAAACTGCTGGAAAGTTGGATCTCATGATTTTTTTTGTTTTGTTTTGTTTTTTGCATTTTCTTAGGTATAAAAAAAATGAAGGAATACAAGTTGCACTACGTGCAATGATAATCACTAAAGAAATAATAAAGATAACAATAATGACAACAATCATAATTGCTAATCATCATCATCATCATAATGAAACAATAATTTTCATTGAAACAAGAAAAAGAAAATTGAATGATCATAAATAATGATAATAAATGTTAAATGGTACATCAAGAACAATTACACATCACTAAAATGAAATATACTTTTTCTTTGCAATATTCTGTATCAAGTTTTGCAGTTTTTATCATTCTTGCTTTTTGGCTCATTACAAACCTCCACACCCTTTAATCTCTGTTGTTGTTGTTGGTTTTCTTAACAATGTGTCACTGCCCTACTCTTATTCAACATACAGATCTGTCTCTACTGAGCAAGTTTAACAAATGACTGATTCATGAAGCAAGGTTGGACCTGTGCATTAGGCACTTGACAATGGCTGAGGTTTGCCCCTCGTTAAACTCCCCCCTCTCTATCCCCCTCACCCATGTCATATATACTGCCTGGAATGAGACAAAATAACATCATTGGGATTACCAAGTCATCGTGTCTGAGCTTTTGACACCGATCAAGTCCCCTAAACAAAGCAGAGATTGTGCACTGTGAAACTGGGATGGGTCCAATGTTTATAGGCCATGAGTATGGTGACTGTGCGGTGTGTTCTTAATAATCAGCTGAGTACAGACTCTATACATGTAGTGTCAGTTGATTGCCTTGTTTCTTCAATCAGGCATTAGGATCTCTTCCAGTCAAGACCTGACTGATATTAAACCTGGGGTGTGTTTCAGTTTTGTGTGTCAAATCTGTTAAAAAAATGGTCAAGATTTAAAGGTTCATCCTAGGTACACACATAACGTAGATGCTGAAAAGATCTTAGTACAGTGTATGTACAGCACGAGAAACAGGTTAGACATCTGAAAATATATTGACAGCCTCACAATAAGCCTTGCTACCACTAGCTGATTTGAACTTCTTATAGACTTAAAGGGCCCCTGAAATCCAAATGCATGTTGATCAATTTTGCGGTGAAACATTTCATATACTTTTAACAATTTTTTTCTTCTATTTTTCTTCAGATTACTTGGGAACGCCCACAAAAAATCCTTCCAAACCAATATTCCTCAGATAACCTAATTTGTCAATCATTGCTATAGTAATGAAATGTTTAACGAAAGACATTGGAATGCACCTTCCCCTCAACTCAGCATAACTTGCATGTTCCCTCGCCATGTCTTTTGTTAGTCACATTATTTAAAATATCACAGAAACACAGAAAAATAGAAGAAAAACATTTTTAAAAATACAGTGAAACCCCGTTATAACGAGGTCCGTGGGACCGGCGATATTACCTCGTTATAACCGGTACCTCGTTATAACCGTACGCATCAAAAACAAAGAAAAACATAAGCACGACGTCATCACCCAACAATGAAAGTTAAGAACATCCTTTGCGTTGTTATTACACAATTATGGATCATTATTATCGAGAGAATAAAGGGAAATTATTTGTGAATTAGGCGAAAAAGTCGGGGTTGAAATAGGTTAATTCTTTATTTTTCTTCAGAAAATCTCTTCGCATAATAGTGCACGTTATGTTCTTGAGAAGTACAATCTGTATAGGCCTATATCATATTAACATCACATTGTATAAAATGCGT
Source organism: Diadema setosum (assembly GCA_033980235.1). Classification (NCBI taxonomy): domain Eukaryota; kingdom Metazoa; phylum Echinodermata; class Echinoidea; order Diadematoida; family Diadematidae; genus Diadema; species Diadema setosum. The sequence goes on along the minus strand of CM067074.1, from coordinate 7,422,586 downwards.
TGTTTACCGTAACTTGCGAGGTATTTTTACGCTGTTGGTGTCAAGCGGGAATGCGATAATTTCATGAATCATTTCGGATGTATTCTTATACAATGTATGATCGTTGCGCCCGAAAGGATTAAAATGCGTTGTTTATTTTCTTCCGAAAATCTCTTCGCGTTTTGTACATCCGTTCTTGAAAAATAAGTGACAGGATTGAATTTAGAAGGTTGTGATCCTTTTTGCGCAGATCTGTTCCTCATAGACCATTCTGAAAGAAAGAAAATCTTCATTGTGAAATGCGTTGTTAAAATTGTGATAATGAACAAACCCAGATCTATTTAAATTGTTAAATGCGTTTGTTTCTTTTTCTGAACAACGACTAAGTAGCTTAACATGCGTTATTCAACTATTTTTACGCTACTGTCAACCGGCGAGATCGCGATGATTTCAGAGTAACATTCGTGCGTCGTTTAGCGTAACTTGCGGGGTATTTTTACGCTGTTGGTGCCCAGCGGGAATGCGATGATTTCATGAATCATTTCGGCTGTAATCTTATATAATGTATGTTCGTGGCACCCGAAGGGATAAAAGATGCGTTGTTCATTTTCTTCCGAAAATCTCTTCGCGTTTTGTACATCAGTGCTTGAAAAATAAGCGACAGGATTGAATTTAGAAGGTTGTGATCCTTTTTACCCAAATCTGTTACTCGTAGACCATTTTGAAAAAAAGATTGTTTAATCTTAATTGGGAAATGCGTTGTTAAAATTGTGATAATGAACAAACCCAGATCTATTCAAATTGTTAAATACGTTTGTTTCTTCTTCTGAACACCGATTAAGTAGCTAAACATGCTTTATTCAACTATATTTTTACGCTACTGTCATCCGGCAAGATCGCGTGATCGTAACTTGCGAGGTTATTTTACGCTGTTGGTGCCCAGCGGGAATGCGATGATTTCATGAATCATTTCGGCTGTAATCTCATACAATGTATTATCGTTGCGCCCGAAAGGATTAAAGATGCGTTCTTTATCATCTGCCGAAAATCCCTTCGCATTGTATCCATCCGTTCTTAAAAAAATTGCGACAGGATTGAGTTATTCAACTATTTTTACGCTGCTGTCACCAGGCGAGATCGCGATTTCATTAATTATTTCGGCTATAATCATACACTCGTATTTGCTAACCAGCAAAAGAACTGAAGTCGGGACTACAAATGGAAAGGATATAATGTTGAGTTGAACACGCATTCCAATTTCCATATTTGCCACGAGTGTCGCTACATGAAAAGTTTTTGAGTGCTTTTTTCCCTTGTTGCGCTGTGGTCTGACCTATAACATTACGCACGCGTGTGATCTCGCGAAAAAGAAAATCGAGTGATTATGTTTAATGATTTAGTAGGAACATCGAATGGCATTAATGTGTTGTTTTTTGCGTGGTTTAGAAGAAAACATGGAAGGAACCATTCTCTGCAAAACGTGAAAAAGATATGGATAGCGTGAATTCGATTTTCAATGTTTCATTTGTCTCGTGTTTGAAACGCGGCAAGTCAAGAAATGGTACCTCGTTATATCCGATCAAATTTCTTATGTTTTTCTTTATCATGATGCGCCGAAAAAGTCCTCGTTATAACCGGAATCTCGTTATAACCGAACTCGTTATAACCGGTTCGTTCTGCCATAGGTTTACACGCAAAGGAAAACGGGACCGACGCAATCACCTCGTTATAAGCGGTTCCTCGTTATAACCGAACTCGTTATAACGGGGTTTCACTGTATATCATTATGGAATGTTTCTAGATATTTGTTTCACCACAAAAGTGATGTTAAGGGTATCATAAATCAACACAAATCAACATGCATTTGGATTTCAGGGGCCCCTTAAATCTTGTGTAGACACATTTAGAGTACAGACTTAGTTAGATAAATGTCAATCTTGACTTTTTATTGTTGCTTTAAAAAAGGAACTCTCTCGTCTCATCCAAAATAATGTCCTGGTAAATTTGGTTGATAAGTACATGTATCATTGAGAAGAGCTTTAATGCAATGTTAAGTTTCCAAGTTGCCTTCCAATTAAATCTGCCTCCCTCCCGCCAAAAGGCCAATCTGTAACAAATCAAGACTTTTGAATCATTAAAACATGCATGATTGTTTTACGCAAGACTTACTCCACAAGGTCTCTAGGTTCCAAGAAGGCGAGGATGCGATTCACCAGACTAGATTCATGCTCGTGCAGACTCGCAATGATGTCGAATCTTTTAAAAGGCAGCAACGGAGTGCTGTGGTGCCGGAGGGATAAAGTTTGGCGAAGAGATACGGGGGTGTCAGCTGCAGTGGTTTTGGCTCGATTAAGCGTCACCGAATTTGCGACAGAAGCAAGAAGTGGGGTGGTTATTGCTGCCGTGACCTCGGGGGTTTGTTGGGAAGAGTTTAATGAACCATACCCAGACTCGGGCGTTTCTGTTCTGATGAGGTGCGGTTTGTCACAATCAGGCAACTCAAGCTCTCGTTGCCCAACATCTTGAAAGTGCAAGACTCGCTTTGTCTCATTGGGATGATTGAAGTCCTCGAAGCTGCAATGACTCCTCTGGTATAAACAGGGGTCAGTCCGAGTTTTGTACCACTTCTCCCGAACGCATGTGAGCTTTCTTGGAGAAAAGCCAAGTGGGTTATATCGTGCAGATGGTCGAAAGGATGAAGCACTTTTTACCCGTCTAACAGAATATTTTCCACTTCGCCTCTTTGTTGGACTACCTGCAATTGCGGCACCGTGCAAGAAAGCAGATTCTTGATCAAAATTGCGATTGTGAAAAGCTTCGGAGAGGCAAAATTTCTGTGAGCCTTCTGATAACATAGCAACAACTTGTGATTTCTTAGGGCTTGTATCTAGTCCTGCTTCATTGCCTTCATCATCAAACACACTGTCTGCCATCTCTGTCGACTCGGCTGAAAACAGAAAGGACTCATCTGCAAACATGCACGACGAATTGTCTGAATCCAACTCGAAAGTGCTGGAACACAATCTCGACAACTCTGCTGACAATTTCTGTTGCCCACCGTTTCTGCATCCTTCCTGTAGTGGCGTGGCCATGGTTGGTAAGTGCGATAGAGTTGCCTCATTGTGATCATCATGTTTCACGGCAAGATGGTGTGGTGAGAAAAGTGATGCACTCTTTAATGGCGATGCACTGACTTTATTAATTCTGAACACTGCCCCTTTCAGTTTTGAAACTGATGCATCTGTCCTTTTGGCTGGGGATGAAGGCATCAAGAATGGAAAATTGACAGTTGATGCAGAATGAGCACCTCTCTCCACGACATTATTGTCTGAAATGACACTGTCACTGGTGTGCCCAGACATGGTTGCTTTGCCGGGACCAGGAAATAGATGAAGCCTTGAAAAACTATCTTGCAACATTACATGGCCCTTGGGTCTGTCTGGAGCTGGAGATTGCACAGCTAGACAGCCAGGAATACTCTCTTACTTGTGATTTACTTCCTAAAGTCCTCACGATCACGTACTATCATCATCTGCGAGGCATGTATACTCCACATCGCATTCGCACATTCACTTCAACTGAACAAGTTCAGAACCCCCGCCATAGTAATGGCGCCACAACCGTTCTTCTGCAAGACGACTTGACGTGGGTCGTGGACGTGGTGCTGTAGAGCCGAGAGTTCCTGCATATACCGCATGAGATAATACAATAGTACAAAAGAGAAGAGGCCTAGGGAGGTGAGGCGTATCAAATACTCGAAGATCAAGTCAACACTTACAAAACACAGCAGAGTCTTTTAATAGTCCGAACCGAGACCGTACCGAGTGAAATGAATGGCGCTCTTCTCGCTTCCTCAGCTCACTTAGCGTTGGTTGTGGATAAACGCTGGGCCAGCGGCAGTCGCAGTCACCACCAAACATGCAAACGAAAACCTGATTTTTGTCGCGATATCCAGCCGCATTTCGAGCCCCAAATCTGCAGCGATTCGTCTGTCATTATTGCTGTACAATGCCAATGTTGCCAGAAAAAGTATGATGTAAATTAACGAATGCGTCCGGTCGTAAGGAAAGAAAAAGGAAACAAACTTCTCAGTCTCATTAGGGTCGATCGAGATGATGAAAACGAGGGCGCGGGCCCAGGCGCCGTGCGTGGACATAGTAGCCCACCACACAACGCATTTACGCCAGGCGAGGCGCCAAGATCGGCAGCGCAGTCGCGGCGAGTGTGGAGTGCCCCGCGCTTTTTTTTACGGCGGCTTTCGTTAGCGTTCGGAGCTTATGAGCCATCGAGATCGCGGCGCGCGGCTTCAAATTTGGCGCATCACCTGAGGTCAAGGTTCATCATCTCTTGTAAACACTGTCTAAATACACTAACATGTTCTGTTCATGTATGTGAAGAAAGATTTGACTGGAATTGTGATTGTCAATTATGATTTTTGAAATTATATATGAAAATTTTATTTACATTATTTGATCACCAAAAAGTTTGTTCTATGTTAAAAATCAGCAGCTGCCAACAATATGAATGACCATTTTGATACCTCCTGCACCTCCTGCACACATTATGCACCATGCATGCGCACGTCCGCTGAAGCGCAGTTGCATGCACTATCGCATTGGTATTGCATTGCATGCACATCGCATACCAGCATCGCTGCGTACACGTACGTACACGTGCCAGTACTAGTACGTGCACAACAAAGAGATTTTTCTCCTCCCCACCACTAGCACTGCACTGGGGAAAATCTCTTTGGTGCACAATCAGTGTGTGGTGGGAACTCGGCTGCGAGCGACGTACGGCGTTTCCTACTTTGAAGCGCAAAGTCACCAAGTTTGTGTTTTGTAAGTTCGCAATTACTTTTTTACATTGTATCGTTCCTGAAATATTCATAATCACGCAAATGAGAGTCGACAAATACCTAAGGCTACAACAGTACAAGATACTCCGACCGGTCCGTGACACACACCAACACCTCTACTAGCCTAGCCTAGTCCCACACGTCGAAATATATGTCTTCGTTTGAAGATTATACATTGTAACAAACTCTTTGCCGTTCTAACGGTTAGCAAACTGTTTAAGCTACTGCCAAAAATGTAGGTCCATAAATGTTGAAATTGTATTGAGTAAGTGATTCGGTGCTAAATTATCTTGGGTTACTTCTATGCTAGTATCTAAGTTACTAACGACGACCACGACGTATGTTACTATGTTAGATTTTTCTACTCATTTGTTCTTTGCAAGACTGAGTGAGGGAGGAACTGAGCTGTAAGTGTAAATTTACGTGTTGGTGAATTTGAAACAACATTTCGTGATGGACACCCCTAAAGAGGGCAGTGCAACTCCTTCACAGACCAAAGTGGCAACCATGATCTACATTTGCGGAGGTAAGTGAGCTTCTTTGCATGTTTACCTATGTACATGTCAATAAAGAAAGTAAATACACGTTAAATACTCGAGTCCCAAAATTATTATCATTATATTCTGGCTATCTGTGGTGAAAAAAAAAAAAAATCCTTTCAGTTATTATTATATAACAAAATTTGGGTTAAAGAAGACTGCTTGTCTCAATACTCTCAAGGACTTTGTTATTTAATTAGAATTAGACAGAAAAATATGTTTGTTCTCAGGAGTTTTACACTTTTAATAGTTTTATAACATTTGTTGACTTTGGTTTGATGGTTCTCCGACGAGACAAATGTAAGCCACTCATCCATAGACACTGCTGGAGGAGGGGGGATGTGATGCTTCACCACTTCCTCTATGGATGCAGAAGGTGAGGTACCTCACCCTCCTAGTCCTATGTCTAATTCACCGTCGTACCCGTAGATCGGCAAATTGAAAAATTAACATCTGATAATATATTTGTAAGCCAATCACATTGGTTTCCCAGGATAGAGCATTTCCCCTACAGCATCAGGTATGAGAGCCTTCAGTGTGTGTATATAGGAGAAGAATTCCATGAAGCCAAACACAGTCTCTGATCTGCAGATAAATACAGACTGACCTCTCGGTCTAAACAGGTATTTGGTTGCTTGTGTTCAATTTAAGTATAATAATATGCTCACATGTTGGAAAACTTTTATTTCTTCCTCACATCCTGTCGTAATGTGCCTCATATTGGATGGCACTGTGTCCATATCTTTTATTCGTCACTTCCTGCCCAAACCCCAGCTCCTCCAACTAATCACAAGGAGTTCTTGACAATCTCATAAGTGTACTGCCACATGCTTCATTCTGTTCTTCATCTTGAATCATTTGTGCCAGAGTGCCATCAGGAAAACGAGATCCGAGCCAGGGATCCCATCCGATGCCGAGAGTGCGGATACCGCATCATGTACAAAAAGAGGACCAAGCGCAGTATCCTTTTTATTTTCTCACGTAATGATGTTTTGTTTTGCCTTCATTTTTTGTACGGAGGTAGAGGCATCATGTTTTCAGGTTGTTTGTCAGAATGCCCATCCCACATCTTGCCTTTGTGTTTTTCAAACAAATCTTTTTTTGTGTGTATTTCCTTGTTCTGCAGCCTAGGTATGCTATTAATAGGTAAGGTGTAGATGTGCTGAATAGACTTTGGGTATAATCTTTCCTGGCAAGAGGTGAAAGGTCACTTGACTTAGCTACAAATTGCCTTATGCAGAAAATTCTGTATTTTCGTGCTTTCATTTTTCATTCTTTTTTTTTTCCAAGGACTATCTGATTTCATACTTGACTTTGAATTAAGATGATATATATATATATATATATATATATGTTGATTAGGTAATCCACGTGTTGGCAAGATAAAAAGATAAGTAACAAAACTGGAACAAAGTTCATGCTGTATCACCAATGGTTTATTTCTACACACAAATTTTCGAGCGTCTCACCGCCCTTTCTCAAGTGTTGATACTAAGTGAATCTCGTCGACCATGCACTTCATCTCTGAATATCTCTTAGAATCTCGGGTTCTGAGAAGGACATGCGCAAAAACCTGCGCGTACGATAAATTTTTGTTTTGAGCTCATGAGAAAAAAAAACTTGAGAAATCAACACTTGAGAAAGAGTGGCGAGACGCTCGAAAATTTGTGTGCAGAAATAAACCGTTGGTGATACAGGATGAACTTTGTTCCAGTTTTGTTACTTATATATATATGTGACCCGCTACAACAAAATGATCCTAAAGTCGGGTGAGGTCGATTATTTGAAAATTGCATGACAAAATTCCCTAATCCTTCTGCTTTATATTGATATATAACACATCCTATGAAAATAATCGGGTGCGTAGATATCGATGTTGAAAAGAGAGCATGTCGAGACGTATGGGAAATCACTGTTTCGAGAAAAGGGCCCTAAAAGTTTTCCTTGCGACGCAATCGCGATCAAGGGGCACGTAGTCAGTTTTCACCTCCGGACAATAGAAGGTAAACCCTAGCAACCCCCGAAATGCTCATTCAAGCACAGCGTCGGCGGTCTCCTCACCGACCAATCAGTGACCAGGATGCCAGGAGAAGCGGCTGGGCATAGCGCACCCCGCCCGCACGCACCAGTCGACTTGGCCGTGTGCGAGCTTCACGCTTCGGTTAGCGGCAAGCAGCAAACTGACCAATGAGATCACTCCGGTCTTTGTTAGGGGCGGAGCCTGTCTGTGGCGCTCAATCCAAATTTTCGAACCGGTTTCTGCTTGGTTGAAACGCCAAAAACATGGCCCAGAAAAACGCTATTTTTTGGTCTTTCCTTTCATCATTTTGCTTCAAAATTTCGACAGATGATAGAAGACATGTCAGACTCCCATAATATGTCATAATCAGAAAATCGTAAGTTTTGACCAATTATGATGCTCTGACTTCAAACTCGATTTTCACGGCTTCGACCATGCGCGACTTTAGGACCTTTTTGTTGTAGCGGGTCACATATATATATATATATATATATATATATATATATATATATATATATCGTCGCTGGGGTGATAAGACCTTGTATCTGCAATTTTGGTGAAAATGACTTTTTTAGATTAATGGTAAAATAATGGGTTAAGTAATGTCCTGTCCAAATCCCAACTGTCTTACTCCAAAAATGTAGCCACCGCGGCATGTCAAAGGAAGGGCAATCCCATTCGCCATAGTGCTTTGGCCGCCATGTTTTTTGGCTCTCCTGAACATTTGACATTTTGTAGATACGAGGTCTTGTCGCCCCAGCGACGATATATATCATTTACAATATATTTTTAAAGCTAGTCAGCACTTAGGAAGTGAAATTCAACTCAACTGGTCAAGTGAAATTTGGTAGATAGAATAACACCACGTGAACAGAGTGGTACAATGTAGATTTTTCACGAAAATTGGACATCATGGTATAGTCTTTTTCTTCTTCTCATGGCACAATGTGCCCTGTTGATACCATGTGCGGACTATTGCAAGTCACCAGATACCTGTAATGAAGGCGAGAAATGTTGGATTTTATGTACCGGAAACACAATTCCATTTAAATTATAATAATGCTTTTAAGTCTAAATTCCTGTAGGTATTAGGATACAGAGGGGACTGTAGAGCCCTGATTTTGTGTCTTATTTCCTTAATGCGACTTCTCTTCACAGTGGTTGTGTTCGATGCCAGATGACCGACTTCTCCACGGAAACCCAGTCACCTTTCCCATCTGTTTCCATCTCCGGCATCATTCATTCATGTCATGATCATGAGCGATGTCCAAGGTTCATGAACAATCCCTGCCAAACTCTGGATTTGGATGCAAAGTGTTCAGCTGTCCAGAACTGTACAAAAGAACGCTTGGACGGGTCACTATTATTGACTATGCCATCAAATGGTGCGATCCATTTCTTGTAATCATATTTTTGTATGAGATGCAACCCGGAACGCCATCTGGCAGTGGAATAGACTTTCTCAATTTGACACATTTGATGCAGTTAGTCTATTCGAGAACCCATGTTTCCATGCTCTGATGGATATTTTCCAGTTTCGTATGAACATTCTTTGTCTGTACAGGTGATGTTTTTTATTTAGTTCTTACAAGAATGATTAAAGATAATATAAAGTTTTGGTATTACCTCAAAAGTTTTCCTGAATTTCCTTGTCTTAGTTTGTGTTTCAGGTTAAAGTACCTTTCATATAACTAACACTGTGAGATTTACTCGCCCCAAAGTGCTCTCATGTCTTAGTAATCGTGCAATAATGGTTTCGTACCAGAGCCGCCGCCATACGGCGGCGAGGTAGTACACGTATTGTACGAAACCATTATTGCATGATAACTGCGACCAGCAGCGTGCAGCCCCATACGCATACTGAGTAGCTAACTGCGACCAGCAGCCCCATCCGCAAAGCTAAATGGGGCTTCACATTGTAGCTTTCAGGATCACGACAGATTTAGTATCGCGGGTAAATATCAACTTAAAATTCAAAAATTTCTTCAATTTGAAGACTTGCCAGTTAAGTTGAAGTATTGAAAACAGGCTTCGGGCAACGTTTGGTTTTGCCAATAGTCCCTTTTTGTTCGAATTGATGACTGAATGTGACTCGGTCGAGAGGACCTTGGGAGAGCTACACTGAATTGACGGCCAGCGCATGCGCACACAAACATCTTAGCCGTTCATGGATTTGAAATTTGTTCGCATGTGATGTGTGCGTATGCGCTGGTCGTGGTAATCAGTGTATGTAGCTCTCCCAAGGTCCTCTCGACAGAGTCACATTCAGTCATCAATTCAAACAGAAAGGGACTATGGGCAGAACCAAACTTTGCCCGCAGCCTGTTCTCAAGACTTCAACTTAATTGGTAAGTCTTCAAATTGAAGAATTTTTTGGATTTTAAGTTGATATTTACCCGCGTTACTAAATCTGTCATGATCTTGAATGCTACAATGCGAAGCCCCATTACGCTATGCGTATGGGGCTGCTGGTCGCAGTTAATTGCATGATTACTAAGAAATGAGAGCACTTTGGGGCGAGTAAGTCTCACAGCGTTAGTTATATGAAAGGTACTTTAACTTGAAACACGGAAATTCAGGGAAACTTTTGAGGTACCAAAACTTTTTATTATCTTTAACCAAGTTTGTCGGTCACTTCAAACCATGGACTAGAAATGTTGTAGGAAAGAGTAGCAATATCTGTAGAACCATTATTGTACGGAGTACATGTGGTAGAAATTGTTGTAATTTATAAAACTTTGCAACCAACAGGAACTCATGGTTAGAAACAAAAGTGGTACCCTTACTTCATTTCAGTGTAACCCTTTTCTCTGCCAATGAATCAAATGTGCACAAATTTCACCTATGGCTAGGAAATAATGTGACATGCAAATGGTTAAGCGGAGAAGGGTGAAGAAATAAAGAGATGGGCCACAGCATTTCAGGAATTTTTTACTTCTGATAAGACCTGTAACAGGCTATCTCTTTGTTCTGTTGAAGATGAATCCTTGTTAACAAATTTATGTGTCATAATGAAACCCTGCTTTACTTTTAATTTTACTGTTATGGCAATGAATGGGCCCAAGCTGCAGAAAACATTTTCATATCATATTTTGTGCGTGCATGTTCAGTTAAAAGTATTAAAATACAAAATTTATCAAAGCTGATTGATAGAGTGACAAGATGAAGACAGATACCAAAGTAACGATAAACTGGGGGGAAAAGAGAGAAAAATAAAAAAAAAAATAGAAAACAAACAAGCCAACAAGTAGTACCAGTACAAAAACAAGTACATGTACATTTGTATACTGTATTCCATGTATGAGACTATATGGGCCTATATATAGATTAACAATACTTTGGATGTAACTCATTGAATCTTTGAGACTAGGGGTAAGAAAGATGCAAAAATTATGAGAAAGGATTTTTGTTTTTTGGTTTTGTTTTGTTTTGTTTTTTTTTTTTTGGGGGGGGGGGTGTTTTCTAATGACAGTCTAGTACTGAAAGATCCTCTTATATTTTACCAAATGTATACTGTAAAACATGTTATTTTTGGCGGTATGAAATTTTACGCGAATGGGAGCCGACAGCCTTATTCACAGCATGAAATTTTTGTGAGTTGCCTGTAACATTCAATGCATGTAGGGTAGACAAGATATTTAGCGAGCATTTTAATTTTGCGAAAATTAAGATGCACACAAACTTTCCTTGTTTTACAGTACTGTAGTATACTGTGAACATGTGTAAAGTTATTATTTCTTTTTTTTTATACTCTGCATTGCAATCGCAAACAATGAAGCCATGTAGTATACTTGGAGTTGAACCCAGGAGAAAGTTGTCTTGAAACTTATGCCATCAGAGAAAGGACTAATGAAAGTACAATGTGTTGATCTGTTTACAAAGTGTCAGTGTCTGAATTATTTCTCACATTGCATTTTCTGAGGACTGTATAATATCAATTAATTTGTATAATTTTCTCTCTTTGTATATGGACACACAAATGAAGTGGTTCTGGTTTTTGTTTTTCTAGGTTTGTATCACAGAATCAACGTGTCGTCATCATATTCTTGGTGCACGTGTTAGTACAATACAAAGTAAGTGTATCTGCCTTTCCAGGGAAGTAATAAAAAGAAAAGCATGTGACATTTCCAACCAAAGTGATAGATCTAAAAGAACCCTGTATTTCTCTAGTAGACTTGAAGAAGTCCAAACTTGCAAAATACATGTGTGAAACAATCCTGTCAACATTGGAATTATACTAAGTGTACAAGTGTATAAGACAATCTTAAGTTCTAACAAAAATTGAAGAGCAGGTCATTGTACATGTATATCAATTCCTCGAAAGTTACAACCAAGATGATGAGTCTCTTTAGTTTTCTCTCACAGATGCAAAGTAGCTCAAACCTTCCCATACAGTGTACAAATCTGTCAACATTTGCTATAAATCTGTGAGACAATTTGATGGTCCACAATAAATTAAGCCTCCTTTATATATGCACTGCACTATTAAACATTACTCTGTACATATTCATATAATTGTGCCTGTGTGGACTTCACTCAATGTTGCATTGTTTGACCTATCAAGTTGTGTCCGAGTCATCGATCTATCATAATTGTATGTGTGTAAAGTGGCACTTATTAAAGAATGACTTCATTCAATACAACTATCTTCACAAATCTACCAATAATGCAATCGCAAGCATATGTACAGTATATGAAGAAGTTTGTTGAATTATGACATGAGAATGTTTACTTAGGAGCTTGAAGAGACAGAAAAGAGAGAAAGCGAGAGGGAGAGGGAGGGAGAAAAAGAGAGAATAAGAAAGAAGAAAGAGGAAATATTAGGAGGGTAATTGATAAGTACGAGTGAATAAAAAATGAGACATCAACATCACATGCTGTTTCACTGATTGTCGGGGAACCACCGTCTTTGAATGTACATGTAATTACAATTGTATACTATAAAGCAATAAAGTCAGTGTATGAATTGATACAGTGCACTTCCATTATAACAAACACGGTTATAACGAAATTCCGCTTACAACAGAGTAAAAATTCAGGCCGCATCATTATCCGCTCCATGCAGTTTTATTGTTTATTTGTTCGTTTATAACAAATTTCGATATAACTAAAGAAAACTGCCGATCCCGCGGACTTCGTTGTAATGGGAGTCCACTGTATCTGACAGCTAGCAAAGTGATGAATTTACTATACAATGATGGTACATACTAGGCCCTATGTGCAGTGGAACTATTCATTTGGAAGTAGAGAAAGAAGCCAGCTTTACTGTTCTCTTTGCATCTCTCTCTTCCTCTCTCTGTCTCATCGTCTTTCTCTCTCTTCTTTCCTATTGGTGAGAATTATTTCGCTTCGGTTTCCTTACCTACATTTGCACAATCACATTCACTTTTGTGTCAGTTTGGGTTACTTTATCAGTTTATTTTCACTTTACATGAATGCACATGATAAAGGATTTTATTGCAAGAATGCCAACAAATGCAAAGACCAGCGTGAACATTACAGAAACTAAATACATGTACATGTATATTCAAACAATTTTGTCCTGTTGCCAATAGGAGCAGTTTAAGCAGAAGCACACTGAGAGAAGTAGGAATGGTTGAAGAAAAGGCGTAGTACATTTTAGAATACAAGGTACACGAATACAGAACGCTACATTGCAAATGTTACATGAACCCAGTACATGCAAGTTTTGACACTGCGTGTTGCATGATTCAATCTTGCCAAAAATGTCAGAGTAGCTGCAGTACTTACATTGTACAATATATGTAGCATAAAATTGCAATTCATATCATCAATTTACATGGAGCGATACATAGTTTTTATGTACAAAACATCAAATTTGTACCACATTACATATTTCTTGCAATGCCCATCAATTCACCTTGGTACTGTACCACATATGCAAAAGAAAAATAAATATTTTTCTTTGGTACTTTACTAAATTGTATCTAAAAACAACAACAACAACAAAAAAGAGATATCACTTTTATGCCCATACACACTGAGTTCCAATAAAACTTTACATCTTTGAAATATCAAAGTGTGCAACCAGTGTTTGGTAGCATAAATCTTAGTACCATGATGTTTACATAAAACTCAAAACTCTCCTTTGGAAAATATAATTCCAGTTTCCATGATTTCATCTCCAAACATGTTTTGTTTTTGTTTTGTTTTTCTGTAATTTTGACACTTCTTGGATATCTTCTGGCTATTCTTGAGGTATTTTGATCATCAGCAAATCGTTTGTGAATAAACCTTGATACACTGGTACATGACAAGTGAATGAATATATTGTGCAGAAATTGACCAAGTTGATACAGCAATGTATCAATTGAATGTACAATTGTATTCTGGGGGTTCCCCAGTCTATAAATAGTCAAATTAATTCCACAAGCAAAACCTGAAGCATTTGAAGAGAAAAACACAAAGGCAAAAGTCAGCTCGCAAGATAAAAGACAAAATAATTAGCAAAGAAAGATTCAAATATAGTGATACTGTACTTGCCCAGTGGGGTCCCTTCATTTTGTTTTGTTTTGTTTTGTTTTGTTTTTTTTTGCATTGACCTATCAGAACAAATTTTAGAAATTGCCACACAAGCATCACAAATACACCACATTAGTTGTACAGTTAAAATTCACAATACATATACTGTTCATACAAAATGCAATTAACTTGCATATAGGATTTTCTTTTTCAAAATGTATTTACACTTAGTTGTTGCAAAAAAATAAATTATGTATTACAGATTGTGATATCATTACAAGTCAAGGTGTAAAATCTGCGTATAAAAAACAAAAAACAAAACAAAAAAAAAACTCTATAACTTTTCAATTCCCTTATCACAATAAGTGACTACTCGTCAACCTACAGCAGCTTTTCATTACAGCAACATAAGCTATGTACTGCACTATTTTTTTTCTTATTTTTTATAAAAATTTTTTTGAGATATCACAATGGAATACACTTATGCTTCCTTATCCTCGGGAAACCAATACAATGTAGTACCTTATCATTTTACTGGCCTTTCTTTTTCACAGATAAATCAAATTCTGCCTTGTTGAAATAGTATCACTCATTATTCAGTTAGAAAACTGGTAAAAGAAACGTAACAAAAACAAATTACAATTAAATGCTCTTATCAACTTGTAGTGGTGATGGACTTGTGGATCCTCAAACATTTCAAGTTTGGAGCATACAGTATTACTACGTTTACTGCATTCAACAGTCTGCAAATCTTTACGTATAAAGCATGGCCTGAGCAAACTTTTGTAACAGAGAGATAAATCCACTCAACGCAAAACTCAAAATATACAATCAAACAGGAACTCTGAGAAAGAGAATGAAATACATGTAGGAGCTTTGCAGGAAAGAAATACATGATTAAAACATGGTAACAATTTGTAGAATTTTCATTTCTGGGTATCCGTAAGAGAAGACTCTTTGACCCGTGCCTATCTGAGATCTGATAAATGGACGGACAGAAATAACCATGCATTACCCAAGACTGTATAAGGTCTCTGCTACTCTGCATATATTATAATAATAATACAAATAGTATGAATTTATATTGCGCCAAATCCACTTTGTAACAAGGTACATACATACTGTTATTACCCCAGTTATTGGATACATTATTTCCATCAGCACTGGCGGTGCTCACTCTTCACTCCCTGGGGAGTGGGGAGCATAAAAGTACAATGAAGGCGCGGTCAGAATGGCAAAAGATCGAGAAGTTTAAAATCGCGAAGTTTGGGCCATTGGTACACGCGCAAGAAAGAGTGCGCCGTCCGATGGCTAGTGATTGTGTCGTAACAATGCACATCTGTACATGACAATGGCCTCGCGCTTCGGAGACACCGCCCGCAAACAGATCGAGAATTTTCAAGTAAAAAAGTTTGCAGTCACACTGGCAAAACTTCGAGATCTTAAAGATCGCAATCTTAAACTTCTTGATCTTTTGCCAGTCTGACCGCACCTTGATAGGCCAGTTTACTCTCACTTTCAAACTCTATGCATACCTTTGTAACAAAAGCTGTTCTTGACATCCAGAAAACTTGCCCATCATAGCAAAAACTAAAGCAAGTAAACTGGATTCCAAGAACTGAATTCAGAGATTCAAAATCTGTTTCTAGCATGACGTCTCCCTGTTTGAGGTCACTACGTCAAAATCTCCCATTCTCCTGCTCGAATTTATTTCTTTCGCTCTGTATGTGTCTCACTTAATATGTTCTCCCGCTTACAGTAAATTCAGCTTTCTCCCACTGAAATTTAGTTTCATCATACATACTCAAAGGCAAGGCTAAGAAGGCACCACAGAGCATCTATAACCCTAGAGCTATGGTTGTAAGGGACGCCGCACTTTGCTCTTATAATGCAATTGTGCTGCGTGTGAAATTAGTCTTCAGTTTGCTAGGGGGTCCTGCTGGGAGAATCTTCTTTTTAAGAGATGATTGGGGTCAGAGTCTCTGTATTATATATCGAGTTTGTGAAGGTGAATGGAACAGCTTGTTGCCAGAAAATCAGAGGAAAAATAATCAATAACTTTGAATACATCAGTAAAATGATCTGAATTGGAAGCAGTTCATATTTATTTCACCTAAATCTTGAAACAGCATTATCAAACAAGAGGATATGCTTATCATGTTGAAAACTATGAGAGAGGGGAAAGAATTTAATGTTTGCATATAAAATGTGGACTAGCTCTATTATGCTCACTGGACCAGGGACTGCTGATGTCTCAAGAAAAACATGTTTGCTGAGATACACACTACAGCCCAAATTCACAAATCCATTACCGGTATTTGAATATAGCCTGCGGACTAAAAATGGTATGGAAATGTCATCTTTCACAAACGTGTCGGCACATGTCCATGACTGGATGTCTGCTAACGAATGCCATGTATCATGCACATTTACACTATCAAAGTGTGCATAATCCGTGGATGAAATTCAAACTGTGAATTCCCTCCAACCTCTCACACAGGCCTGTTTGTGAAGGCATGCAAAATGCTTATTCCCCTCTGGAGAGATCATATAGCTTATGAAATCATACTTTTCAATGTTGGGAGTTGTCCTAGGTGGGTTACAGAAGAAAAATGTGCAACCAACAAATGATGCAAGGTAAGCCATTAACTTGCAGAGAGATTCTGGCAAGATTGTAAAAATAATGTTGATACCATGAACATTGAACTGTTTGACTACAATATTCACGCTGGTCAAGTCTTCATGCATGTTGACACAAATTCTCCATTTTGCCCCTTAAAAACATTGCTTTTGTTCATAATTGTATTGTCTTTATTTTAGTACAGCAATAACGTTCCTTACAGTAATCTTTTGGAGACATTTGCCTCATCTCAATTGCATTAAATTACAGCCAAGGACAGGCTCCAATGAATTTGAATTTTATAATGGCCTGCATGGGTCTAGGGCATTTACCCCCTGGGCAATTACCCTAGACCCTTTCCCTGTCCCTAATCCTAATCCTAATCCTGAACCTAATCCTAACCCTAACCCAAACTCCTAACCGTAAACCTAACCCTAACCCTAATCTTTACTCTAACCTTACCACTAAACAGTATTTAGCTGGAGGGTAATTGCCCACTAGGGGTAATTGCCCGGATACGGCCTGCATATATGCTGGATTTTGTGCATTAGTCTTCAGAGAAATTAAAGATTTTCAGCATGACGGAAAACAACACAAAGATAAACACAAAATGCACTATATAACTCCGGAAATAAAGGAGAAGAAAAAATTGGCTGCACAAGGCTTAGCTCCCCTGTTGAAGGCTGGCACACATTTCTACACCTGGAATGCCACAAAGAAGCTGCTATGGTGAAGTCAAGAAATTTATGATCTTGCATTCATTTCACGATGTCGCAAACTATACACATGGCAGATGTACGCGGAGAAATATATATATATCCTGCTGCTCCCGGGCAATCCACTTGAGACGCGGCCTTTCAGTCTGCTCAAAGTGAGTGGTTGATCTAAGTGGCTGTTCGCAGCACGTACACATTTTACCCACAGTGCACTGGTAGAGCGGTGCATGACCTCAGCTGATGCTCTCATCGTCGGAGTACTCCACCGTCCTCCAGCCTTTGCCTGGCTGAGGGAAACCACCTGGCAGATGGAGAAAGAGAAAAAGGAGATATAGGGGAGTGGAGACAATAGACAAATAATGAGAGAAAAGAGCAAGACAAATACAGAGAAAGGCACACAGAAAGAGAGGAGAGATGGATGGATGGATGGATAGAAAGATAGATAGGTAGGTAGATATATAGACAGATAGATAGATAGATAGATAGATAGATAGATAGAGAAGGAATGAGAGAGAGAGAGAGAGGGAATGTTATTTAAATTCAATATTCAACAACATTTACATGTCTTAGCATTAAATCAATAGATCTCGATAATATAGATTGAGTTTCCTTTGTGTTTACTTTCATTTGTATTTCTTTGTATTTGAAGTGCACATTTCTTTTGTGTAATGATGTATCATTTGATATTGTTTTCAACTGTTTTACATTGATAAGGCTGATTCTGGGTGCATGCACTGGGTGGGGAGGAAGGCTTCGAGCCTCGGAGATCAAGTTTGCTTTCTCCTCCCCTGGCAACCAGCGCCATGCACCTAAAATCACCACAATCTTTGTGTCATGTAAGGTGATTTCTGTTTGTATTTTGTGTTGAAATGCCAAATAAATAAATAAAAAAATAAATAATAATAATAATAATAATAATAATAATGATAATAATAATAACAATAATAATGATAATAATAATAATAATAATAATAATAATAATAATAATAATAATAATAATGATAATAATAATAACAATAATAATGATAATAATAATAATGATGATGATAATAATAATAATAATAATAATAATAATAATAATAATAATAATAATAATAATAATAATAATAATAATAATATTAATAATAATAATAATAATAATAATGATAATAATAATGGATCTCAAGAGTACAAGTTTAAGTGTTGATTTTAATCACCAATGTACCTAATGCAACACCCCCACTGCTCTTGGCTTGAGTATTTGTTCCAGTTTATTTCACAGACAAAGCAAGAAGAATATGTGGTATTTCTTCACTATCCAAGAAACAATCGAACTTTGAGGGGACGTACTTGGTGGATCCCGCTCGGTGCGATTCAGTGCCCCCGACGATCTTGCCGGCTTGAGGACGGGGGCGGGGCGCACTGTTGCATCCATTCCACCGATCCTGTTGGCCGTTACCCTGGAGGCGTCTCCCCCGGCTGTAGGCTGGGCCCAGTCGGGTCTGCCCTCTGGAGGATCATTTGACAGGTTCTGAGGGAACGGAGAATAATGACGAAAAGAAAGGAACATTGAGACACAGACAGTTCACAAAAGATTATCCCATACATAGATATTTGACCTGACATGCTGCAAAAAAAGAAAAGAAAAAAAGAAATGCAATTTGTCGCACAAAATTTCACATAAAAGAAGAATGACAAATTCCGAGGAAGTTCATTTGCTGGGGGAGACTGAGAGTTTGACAGCTTGATTCTTACCGATGCAGACTTAGCCCTTTTAAGCTTGGCATTGAACTGTGTAGATGGGAGAGTCCTGGACCCACTACTGCTACCCTTGGTCCCCGGGGAGCTGCCGGTCCTATCTGGGGTCACTGCACCTTGCGTTTTATGCCTGCTGCCCTCCATTTTCTCCATCCGCTTTTGTCTGCATTTGCATTGGTGAGCAAAGAATAGATGGGAAAATTTGACTCTATAATGCAAGCAAATTTGGTTAAAAGAGAAAAGTCATACAGAATAGAAAAACAAAAACATACAAAGTGATGGAATCTCAAAACGGAACTTCATTTCATCTCCAAGCTGAGTTTGGGTGTGAGTTTAAACAAATATGACAATTTGGAAAGTAAGTTGACTAGTTTTCATGAAAGAGTGTGATACTGGTCATAATTAATAAGTTGATGATGATGTCAGAGCCTTAAGTCTCCCATTACTTTCACACAGATCTTTGATAATTACCAAAAAAAAAAAACATAAAGAAGAAATCATTGCCCTCCCATTAACCTTAAAAAGACTGGTTGTATGTGCATCACCCACAAGGGAATTTACAAAACTGAATATGTAATCATTTTGCAATTATTCAAATTTATTTTAAAAAAAAAATCTGTAATTAAAGGTCCAAAACTGCTAGGTTTTGGTCTAGGTACTCTTTATAGGATTTTTATTGAATGTACATCAAAAAAATGGCGGTATCAAAATTTTTTATTTTTTCTTATGTATTTCATTGTTTTCGATTTGCTGTTTTTTATTGTTTTTTTTTTCTTCGATGGAAATCATCGGTGACCTACAATTTTTAGGTAAAAAGAAATGTTACAGCATACATATAAACATATGAACATATACTCTCTCATGATATATGAACTAAAGAAAGCCATTAAATTGAACAGGGTGATTGTTCTACAAAACTCTTTGGAGAAACTCTCACAACCAACCTTGCTTTCAGAATGTTGTCTTCATTATCCAGGTAGTTATTGCGGTATGTATCCCGAGCAACGGGAGCGTTGGCCTTCCAGGGCTTGTGTTGGAGTGGTTTGGGTGGCTTGCTCTTTGTGGAGTACGAGGCCCAGGCCGTCTTCTTTGGGGGCGTGCTTGATTTGCCGATGTCATTCTCTGCAGCGTGACCATTCACTGTGACTTGTTTCTTCTTTTCCTTGGGAGCATCCTTCAAGAGTAATGTACATGCAGTCAGTATTCAGCACACCATGAAAGAAAATAATTCAAAATAGACAAGTGAAGATGAAAATAGCAGGAAAACTTAATTTTCAACAAAAAAAAACAAGATCTACAATGTATAGATGTTTTAACAATGATCAGAGATACAGTGCATTATGACTAGAACTGATGATTATTGTGGAACTGATGATTATTGTTATATTATTTTCTCTATCATTATTGTTAGAACAAGGAAAAGTAGAAATTACGCAGTGCGTAAAATATGTCCCCGCCGGAAGTAGCATTTAGTAGCAAAATGTACAATATCGGTAAAAAATCAAGGTCAAAGGTCAAAGAAGTCAAAGGTCAAAATTCTGTGTAGAAGTTTTGAAGCCCTCACCTAGTGCCATCACAAAAAGCAAACGGAATCGAAATCGGGTTTTGATAGAAATGGAGAAGGAGTAGCATTTTGTAGCCAATGTACAATATGGGTCAAAAATCAAGGTCAAAGGTCAAAGAAGTCAAAGGCCAAAATTCTGTGTAGAAGTTTTGAAGCCCTCACCTAGTGCCATCACATAAAGAAAACGGAATCGAAATCGGGTTAGAAATGGCAAAGGAGGAGCATTTTGTAGCGAAAGTACAATATAGGTCAAAAATCAAGGTCAAAGGTCAAAGAAGTCCAGGGTCAAAATTCTGTGTAGAAGTTTTGAAGCACTCACCTACAGACTGTAGTGCCATCACATAAAGCAAACGGAAATGAAATTGGGTTAGAAATGAAATTGGGTTAGAAATGGCAAAGGAGTAGCATTTTGTAGCAAAATGTACAATGCAGGTCAAAAATCAAGGTCAAAGGTCAAAGAAGTCAAAGGTCAAAATTCTGTGTAGCAGTTTTGAAGCCCTCACCTAGTAACATCACATAAAGCACACGGAATCGAAATCGGGTTAGAAATGGCGAAGGAGTAGCATTTTGTCGCAAAATGTACAATATAGGTCAAAAATCAAGGTCAAAGGTCAAAGAAGTCAAAGGTCAAAATTCTGTGTAGAAGTTTTGAAGCCCTCACCTAGTGCCATCACATAAAGCAAACGGAATCGAAATCGGGTTAGAAATGGCGAAGGAGTAGCATTTTGTAGCCAATGTACAATATAGGTCAAAAATCAAGGTCAAAGGTCAAAGAAGTCAAAGGTCAAAATTCTATGTAGAAGTTTTGAAGCCCTCACCTAGTGCCATCACATAAAGCAAACGGAATCGAAATCGGGTTAGAAATGGCGAAGGAGTAGCATTTTGAAGCAAAATGTACAATATAGGTCAAAGGTCAAGGTCAAAGGTCACAACTGAAATTCTGTGTAGAAGTTTCAAAGCTCCCATGTAGTGCTATCATATAAAGCAAACAGAATCAAAATTGGCTCATAAATGACAGAGAAGTAGCAAATTGAACATTTTGATCACACACGGACGCACAGACAGACAGACGGACGGACGGACGGACAGACGGACACACGGACACACACACGTACGGAGCCCGTTTCATAGTCCCCTGCTCGAACTCGTTCGGCGGGGACAATTAGTAGTAGTATTACCACTATTCCTATGACAAATCATTATCATTCTCATCATCATTATCATAATCGTTATCGTTGTCATCATTATAATTATCATTATCATTATCATCATCATTATCATCACCATCATTAACATCTTTGTTATCACCTGCACCTAAAATAAAGGCATTATCATTGCTATTCACAATAACATTTTCATACACATAACTTTTCTGTTTAGGTCACCTTTTTATTCACGAGGGTTTCCCTTCATATAAGAGACTTGATCTCACACCCATAAAATAGATTTTGCATGATTTCATTTCATATTTTTATACCCCTTTCAGGTAATCGCGGTTCAATTATCCGCATCCAAATAATGCGGATAGAGTAGTCAAAATCGCGTTCATATATCCCATGAAGTGCGCACTACTTTTACGAGCACCCGTTCAGGTGCGAAGGACGGAGTTATTTGTCATGGTTACGGCGCACGCCTCTATAATGACACATGCACGTTCGTGTACAACTGCAAAACTGCGTATACTATAACTCACGTGTATGCACACCTCTCGCGCACTCAAGCTCAGCAATCAGCGGTTGTGCGGGAAATCGAGTGACCTTTGACCGAACTGTGGAATGTTAGTGCGGATAAGTCGTAAATCGCGTTCATGTATTCTCGATCTACTCCTCATGCTGCAATTATGCGCATAATAGCAGCATAAAAATAATGCGCACTTTTCTACTCCTCTCCCGTTCATATAATCGAAATTTTACGACTTGTGCTCCTATTATCCGCATCCACGATTACCTGAAAGGGGTATTAGTTCACATTAACCGAAAATTTAGCAAATTCCCATTAATAGCCATAACCACAACATCTTTGTAAATACTCAAAAATAGACTCAACACATGAAAAGAGATGAATTTTCAACAGTCCCTACACACACGAGTCATTTGCTTTAAAAAAGATTCTGCAGGTCGATAAAGCACATCCCTGCTTACCTTAGGCGGGAGGTAGTGCAGACTACGGACATTCTCCAAGTAGTGGCGTTTCCAGACCCCCGTCTCGTAGACGCTGGGGGTGAAGGTGAGGTACCATCCTAGCTTCAGGGCTTTGGGCATCCACAGCTGATCCAGCTCTGTCAGGAAATGCCAGTACCAGCAGACCTGTAAGTAGGTGAGAACAAAATCAAATACTTGATAGTGAAAGCTGAAGACAGGAAAATGTTTGCCCTAGAATTGGGCCAGAATTGGGGTTACGCCACCCTAAAAAAAAAAAAAAAAAAAAAAATAATAAATAAAAAAAAGAAAAAATAAATAAAAATGAAACAAGATATATTGCAATAAAGGGCTTAGAGTGCAGCTTTTTAATAGATGACAAATGATCACTTCTAGATTTCACCAGAGACAATTATTCCCCAAGACTAGCATTTTGGACAGAATGTGCAGATATCCAACACTGTATGATGGACACAAGCTTACAAGATGTTACATTGTAATGTGGTTTTCAACCATCTACCAGCTCATAGGCAACTGACTAACTAATGTTTTCTTTGTGTTTGTTTTTTTATCAGCAATAATGAGACAGGTAAATAAAATATTCTTCAGCATATTCAGCACACACATACATATTTGGATTCCATCAAAAAGACTTCTTTTATGTCCTCAAGGAAATCAAAATAACTTAGTGCATTACAAGTGTTTATAAAGTGAGTATAAGAATGTAGCCAGTCAGAAGCACTGAAATGAGTCACATGCGCTCTTTATTTATTCATCTATTTATCTTTTTTTTTGCACTAATGCAAGGGAAAGCAAAAAATGTGCAGTAAAAAAAAAAAGAAAAGTATAACGGCACAGCGTGTTATCCTATAGTAGACTTCATTACTCTGTAGCTGTGTGTGTGTGTGGCACAAACCCAAACAATCACTTTGATTCACTTGGTCATGTGAACAGCTGGTTACACAGTGACCCAAATGTATTAAAATACAAAGTTCTACCAGCATAGGTCATGAACTCAATTTATAAAACAAATAATGCACAGATTTAGAGCAAGTGATGTCAGTGGAGATACAGCACACTGTCAATGTCATGCACTCTTAGGCTTCACAATGTCATGCACGTTGCACCATTGTAAATAACCTCACGTGCACTGCATCTCCTTTCCCTGTGCATTATTTGTTTACTAGACTTTATTCAACATCTTCATGTAGGAGTAAACTTGACACTGACTTTCGAAGTGACTAGCCCCTAAAAAACAGTTGACGTCCGAGCACTGACCTGGGCACACCTGCAGAGACTGCGTGGGTCCAGGAAGGAGAAGATGTAGAGGTTGATAGCGCGGGGCAAAACCCTCGTGAAGTCTTGGCATTCGACGGGGAGCTTGGCCACCACAAAGCCCTTGGTGTACTCGAGCTGGGCCAGCGTGCACCTCTCCATGATGTCGGAGATGACGCTGCGCTTCTGGGCGTCTGTCCACTTATCAAACTGATGACATTGAGGAAAGGAAGGGTACAGTCATTATTAGATGGTGCATTTGTCTTGTGTAATGTCACATCTTCATTGTTTTTTTGTTTTAATACCTGTCCATACATAGGTATTTGTACCTCCCACTCCCTCCCACCATTTTCTCTGACAAGAACCGCAGACTGACAACTGAACATCCTCAAAAGGTGTCAATCATTGTCTTTCCAGTCTTTTTTTCCTTTTTTTTTTTACTGTGATCTCCACGGTGTATGAAAATACTTCTGAACACAAGTGCAACCAGCGGTATAATCTCCAGCTGACTACACTGCGGACGCTGTTTTTCGTCTTATACCACAAATGTTTCCATTTGATATATAATAGGTTGCATATAAAGACATTATTTGATAAAAGATACATCTTATAAAAATATGCACTACACAAAGGGTTCTAGAATCAAGTGTGGTGTGGATCATTCTAAGGTACAATGCAAGCAAAAGTTTTTAGCCCTTAATCATATTTATTTCAAAGAAAGGATAGATCCAATTATGAGAATACCAAAGCTGTTATTCTAACAATTTTTTGTATTATTATCAAAATATTTTGTTTGTGATTATGCAACAATTAATGCATGCAAATAATAACTTTTTTTTTCTCATTTACATGCTTGGTTGTAATCTTCACTGTTTAATATCATTGTACATGTTATTGTAAGTACTGATTTTATTATTTGGACTTTGAATGAGATTGGAAATTAAATTTTGTTTATTATCCGAGACAGTGTCGATTTCTTTCATTAATGTTCTTGCATTGAGTGAATGAATGATAAAGTGTGTGTTTACTGATAGCATACAGCATATTACATACATAAAAGAAACATAATCCTCTTACTGAATATGAATATTTAATATTATGGACTAAATTTCTTCAAACCCGACAGAACATCTTTACATGTACATAATAAGACAGACCCCAATTATCAGCCATCCTTCACTTTCATATGATCTTACATTTAAATCCTTTAGCATGACACAATTTTCTCAAGAATTTCAGTAGCAGTAATGCCAGAATACTGGACACAGACTATAAAAAGCTCTCCATAATTGTCAGTACAATTTTCTTCATGATTGTGTAACAAATGGAATTTTAGAAATAATAATAATAATAAATTCTTGAATAGTTACTTAGTGACATTTACATTATCATTGTGATTAGATTACGCTAGTTGAGATGGAAGGGAAATCAGCATTGGGATCGTTATCGCTACGCAGATTTATGCCGGCGCTGATGATGAGAAAATAGTTGCCATGACAACATTGCAAAATTGTATGATAATGGACATGAGATGGCGCTACACAATGCCATACCCCGGGTTACGACAGTACCCCAGGATATAGCGTGCCAAATTATTTGTGTAAGCTATCAAATTCACTTACCCATTTCTGAATTATTTCCCTCCTTTCTTCAAAGACCTGCCGAGAAAAGAAAAAAAAAGAAAAAGAAAAAGGAAAAAGGAGGACCTCTTTATCAACATTTCATGAATCAGGAACAGAGGAGACAATCATATTCATAAATCAACATAACTCAACCATAATGCCAGCCAAATTAAGACAGCCGATTAGGTAGGTACGCTTCAGCACCCAGTCGAACCCTGCCCCTGCCAGAGCAGAGCTGCCCTGGTGCAGGTTTTTTTTTTTTTTTTTTTTTTTTTTTTATTTACTTGCATTTTGCATGGTTGAATTTGCCAAGTATGGAGAGCAAAATTTAATCTACATAGCTAAGCTTCAGCGAGAGAAAAAAAAAATAGAGTAACTTGTTAGATGTTCTACGGCCTAAAATAGAATAAAAAAACAAAACTTTAGATCTAGCTAGTCCTGTTTCACTACTTGTTTAATTTTTCACTGTTTAGTGTTTCACTGCTTTGAGCCCGAGGCAAGGTCCCTTGGCTAGAGCTAGCCTAGGATATGGCAGGGACAATTTCATTCATAAATTTAACACCCGAGGCGAGCTGAACAATCCCTGATCCGCTGATAGGCAGTAAATCGTGTGTGCTTAGTCCCACTTTAGAACACACGCAGGAGTTACAGGCAGCAGGGGCAGGATTGTGCCCCTCCTGTTCATGAGGCCGCGGGGCCAGGGCACAATAACTATTATGAACAGTTAGTAAGTAGTGCACAGCATGCAGCAT
This sequence comes from Diadema setosum, assembly GCA_033980235.1. Classification (NCBI taxonomy): domain Eukaryota; kingdom Metazoa; phylum Echinodermata; class Echinoidea; order Diadematoida; family Diadematidae; genus Diadema; species Diadema setosum. The sequence goes on along the minus strand of CM067074.1, from coordinate 7,396,283 downwards.
AAGCACTAACTATACACAGCCCAGTCGCTGTTTTCGCATAGCGTAACAGTGTCTGGTCGGGCTACATAAGCACTAGACAGCAGCACGAGCAGCTGCACTACGTTTCAGTACAGACAGAATACTAGAAGTGCTCACATGCATTTTAAGATGTGGGACTACACAATACACTCATAACACAAACGAACGAACCGCGACCGTAACATACCTTATCCTTGGTTGGTGCATGGTTCATAGGAGTCCATGAACTGAACTTTATACGCGAATCGATATTTTTCTTTTTATTTTCTATTCTTTTTTGCTCTGCTGACCATGCCATTTCAATAAGTTAGATGTTGTTTTTCAAAATAGAAGCAGGTCTCCTCGATCCGTTTCTAACGAAGCCCGTTGACTTATTCGGCAGCTAGCTCAAACTGAATTTTCCGATTTCATACTATGGTATCGTTAAATTAATAACCAAAATGGGGATCATTATGTCGTCATTTTGGTTATGCATTGACCCTTATAAACGGCATGTATTTTCGTGCAACCAGTTATTCCAAAAAAAAAAAAAAATGTATAATATATCCTATGTACAATGTTCCACGAGAGAAGAAGACTGAGCGTGAGAAATAACAACTCACAGCCTTGATAAAAATATCATATTGCTCTTCAAATTGAATAGAAGCTATTCAGTGTGAAAGGACACTTGAAATTTATGTATGTGTAACAGTGCTAACAGTTATCGAGAGTTGTGTATAGAACAGACGATACAGAGGTCTATAGATTATGATATTGTCTATACAGTACCGAAATAAACACATTGACGTTTTCTGCAACAAACTTCTGATAGCATGGGTGTGTAAAAGATGCCAGGGTGAAAGTTTCCCAGGGCAATTCTGATGCTGTGTAGTGTTACGACGCATTAATTTTTGTAATACAGTGTCTTGCATTAATTAGGGCCTATAATCCTCGCGAAACTGTGTGTGTGCCACTATGAAACGGACAATAACTATTATTTTCTTGTTCTGTAAAATGCAATATATTAGAGAATATTGCCCAATGAACCCTAAACCTTGATACTGACTAACTTTTCTTTCTTTTGTGGCCTCTTTGGACCATTACTGTGACATAAATCCGTGATAGTTGGCCCGACAATGAAATTTGGTGACCCGAAAATTAAATGAATAAAAGCACTTAAAATTAATGATACATGACACCTCATGTATTCATGAAATTATCATAATCCTTAACATCTTTTCGTGGAAAGTTTTCGACGCATAAAACGTTTCAAATGGACGGACAATGGTAAAAAAACAACAAAAAATAAAACTTTCAAAGATGTTAAAGACCTGCTAAATAACGTAACGTTATCTGCAGACGTCAGAAAACCTTCCAAAACCGTCTAGAACGTTCAAACACCGTTTTAAAAAGTCTTGATATGACCCTTTCCAGAATTTTTAGTGAACTTTTCATATCCATCTATAGAACGTCAAGATAAGAACGTCATCGTGTTTAGCAAACGTTTTAAGAACTTTTTTTTGAAAACTTGCAAAAAACGTTTTAGAACTTTTCAGGAATGTTTATAAACGTTTCAAGAACGTTCAAAAAACGTTTCCAAAACCTTTAAAACCCTTAAAAACGTAATGCAATGGGTAAAAATAAGGATTAAATTGAATATACTATTCAGTTATGACATTATAAAGACACAATCTGGGATTATATTTTTCCCTAATCCATAATAATCCTATCCCAACATGTTCCTACCATCTAGCCCATGGCCGGCGGAACCGTGGGCCCGTGATTGGGGCCGGGCCCCACACTTTTTGTGCACCATACACAAAGGAATACATAAGGTGTCATTACTTTGGGCCCCACACTTTTTTTTAAAAAACCCAGAAGTACGTAAGTGGGTAAGTAACACTAAATAGAAATAGATTTTATAGATATCTTGAAGTGTGAGCGCCGCGGTATAAGGTTATGTTTTTTATGCTTTTATTTTTTATTCATTTTTTTTTTTTTTTTTTTTTGCTTGTCAGATGAAGGAAGAAACCCGGAAATGGAAGGGGAGAGACGAGCTGAGGACCATTTTTTTTTTTTTTTTTTGCTTGTTAGCTCATGAAACCCGGAAGTGGGCCCCCACACTTTTGAAACGCTTCGCAGGCCCTGTAGCCTACCTATACCTCCTTTTCCTATAGCTGATATATTATCTGTATCACATTCATTTATATATCGGCAAAAATGTTGCATAATGCGTGAAGACATGTTCACTAAAACTAAAGCACACATACTATTAGGCCTATTAAAATATGAGAACACTTCTTCATAATACAATGAGATATTTGTGAATAATTGAACAATAACGTTAGTACATTTTAAATGCAGTTAAAAAGTTTGAACTCAAAAAACTTTAGATTTCATCTATTTCTACTTTTCAAGTTTCACGCATGAATATTCATGATATACAATGTACGTTAGGTAGCGGTCATTTAATTTGTAACGTTTACAAACGTTTCATTTTTTAACGTCCATTGACATTTTTAAAAACGTACTCAGTATTTCCAAAAACCTGTGCTTTGCGGTAAATTCTTTAAGTCCAAACTTTGACATCATATATGCATATACACGCTTTAAAAACGTCCGTTTTAGACGAAGACGTACAGAAAAAAAAAAACCGTTCCGAAAACGTTATGTGTTTTCTGGGGATATGTATAGTGCATGACTCTCGGGAGATTTTATTGACTGATGGTAAACTTTCGACGAGTGAATATTGCATGAAACTTAATTTTCACTGCAACGCACAGGGATAATATCATGCATCAGAACGCTCTGTCTGCATCTATATTACGCCTGAAATAATTTATATTCATCACCATAATGCCGAATAATTCCAATCGCGTTGCAGATAGGCGGCTATAGTATATTATTATTATTATTATTATTATTATTATTATTATTATTGTTATTATTATTTATAATGCGCTTTTCCCACAAGGCCCAAAGCGCTTACAATCAATTCAAAACATGTACGACAGTATGTGTAATTGGATAAATGTTATATATACAGCTACGAACTAGTTGCTACTGAAAAGATGTGTTTTCAAGGCTTTTTTGAACACACTGACTGATGGAGACTGTCTAACGTATACAGGTGCATACTGTTATTGCTGTTGTTCTCTCAAATGGTGTATAACTCTTTTCACTTAAAGGGGAAATCCAATCCAAAAATAAGTCAGTCTGATAAAAAAAAAAGAGTAAAATCTTACGAATTCAACGGTAAAAAGTTAACTAAAATGAAAAACAAGGAAGTTATGGAATTTTTGAAGTTTTGCTAATCTTTGCGAGACAGTTCTTGTATAAGAGTGGATGTGAATATGCAAATGAGTGAGCTGACCATGTCATACCCTCACAAAGATTTTCCATTTATCGTGTATATAAAAAAAAAAAAATGACGAAAATTCAAAGTTTCTGTTATTGAAATCTGAAACATGATGTTATTCCTGGTTGAATAACTTCAGAATAGTGACCAGGTAGGTATATTACACGTATATGTAAATCAGGATTTGAGCCTCGGGCATTGCGTTTGAATGAAAAACTGGAAATTTCAAAATTTTATGTACAAACTGTATATGGCAAGTTGTGAGGGGATGCTCACTTTGCCATTTGCATATAGTTTTATTGACCGTTCAAGAACTGTTTCCTGAAAAACGTTAAATTATATTCCTTATTTTTCACCCGATTTCGATCAAAATTATACCGTTGAACTCGTAACATTTTACTCTTTCTTTTCAGACTAACTTATATTTGGACTGGATTTCCCCTTTAAGGGCAAGATGCCCTTATCGGCGTGTGAATACAAAATAAATTGGTGCTGCACAGCACTAAGAGTTTCCGGAGAATTATTACCGGCATAATACATTTTGATTGCTCGATATTGGCCATTGTCCGGTGGCCCGGGGCCACGGTTGGGCCACGTCACCAAACTTCCAGAAAAGATTATTCTTATGGTAGTCCAATCGGGCAGCTAAAAGACTTTAGTGATAATGTTATTTCAGTTGTTCGGGTCACCAAAATTTTAAGATTTCCAGTAGCCTTAACCAGTGGCGTATCTAGGAAAAACGGCGCTCAAGGGAAGCGCGAAAATTGCGCCCTTAATTTCTGAAAAAGTGTTCAACCCCAACCCCATCCCGGTAAAAGGGACTTTAAACATGATATGCTTTTTCAAGCACTTAAAAGGGTCTTTTGAAGGTGATTTAAATGTAATAAATTTTGATAAATTTTGGCGAGCGAGCGCAACGAGCGAGGCGATTTTTTTTTTTTTTTTTGTATTTCAGCTTACAAAACATGGCATTCTTGTCATTTTTTTTTTTGTGGTTATCATATCTTAATTTTAATCAAGATATAGTGACGGCCTTATAGACAACGATTTATACCAACAAACTGAGGACTTGAAAAAATACTTTAAATTAGTACGCGCGGGTGAGCCGAAATTCCGCGTCATCATCACGTTTTGTTCTTATCTTTTTCTCTTCTTTTTTTTGTGGATAAATTTTGGCGAGCGAGCGTAGCGAGCGAGCTGAAAATTTTTGTATTTCAGCTTACAAAACATGGAATTCTTGTCATCTTTGGCTTATTAAGTCTTAAAATTTTAATCAAGATATAGTGACGGCCTTATAGATAACGATTTATACCAACAAACTGGGGACTTGAAAAAATACTTTAAATTAGTACGCGAGAGTGAGCCGAAATTTTTATATTTCCGCGTCATCATCACGTTTTGTTTTTATCTTTTTTCTTCTTTTTTTTTTGGATAAATTTTGGCCAACGAGCGCAGCGAGCGACCCGAAAATTTTTGTATATCAGCTTACAAAACATGGAATTCTTGTGTGAACACAATAAACATTGTTATTTTGTCCGCGTCATCATCATGCTTTGTTCAAGAATCTTGTTTGATTTGTCTGGGCGAGTTTTTCTTCTTCTTCTTCTTCTTCTTCGTCTTCGTTTTTTCGTCTTTGGTGCCCCAAGGCCATGAGTGGGGCCCGGGGCACGTGCCCCCCTTGCCCCCCCCCCCCCCCCCCCCCCCAGATACGCCACTGGCCTTAACAGGACACTAGAGAGAGAAAAAAAAAGTTTGTGGCGAACCCTGTGTGATCACGTGACAGAAATATCATATGAAATATCTGTAATACCTGAAATGCCTTGATGTCGATTTCAAATAATTAAGAAATGTCTCGAAATCAAGTGCAGATCCACATTTTAGTGTTATCAGCAGTGATATCATCTATGCTTATGAAATTGTTTCCCAGTGAAATTTCACTATTTCGTGAACATTTGTGAATAGGTTTTGAACCATCTCAATTTTCTTGCTTGATAAAAACACAACGTCACAAACACAACGTTGGTACTACAGTAATGTCTCTGAAAGCGAAGAGGGTTATCATCTATCGCTACTTGTACCTCTATGGACGTATAGGCCTGCACAGTACCAACTGTATCAAATTTTCTATCGCTTTCTTCAGTTTTCACAAAAACCAGTACGCAAACTTTACACTTAAAGGATTATTTACAAGAAATAAATAATATCGTAAAGCATTATAATCCAATAAATCTCATTTTATATTTTTAAATATGTTAATATTATCTTATTTTGTTGATAATGATTATTTCAAATCAATAGTTACAACGAAAGAAGAGAGAATGGATGTTCGAGCCTCTCGAGGGCACAGATATTTTATACTGCTTATTCTTGTCACATTTTGGGAAGGAGAAGTAGTGTGAAAGCGGCCAATTTTCTTTAGCGTTTGCCGATGTTTTGGTTGTAAAGCCCTCTCCAGGACAGAGGACAGATTTGCAGATACAGTGGTTACAAGTTTTGGTGGCCAGTAATCGTTAAGTGAGTATTTTTGCTCGCAGCACATTTCCGGTTGGACCAGCTTAGCAGCAGGTTCCTGAGACTAGAACGTTCACACATGCGTGCATGTGTTTTTTACGAACCCTCGCTGCACGGTGTGGTTGAATGTTGTGCATGTTGAATGATATGGACCCACGCACATGGTCATTTCGTGGGTTGGCATTTTAGTATTTTTACTGCAGTGCAGTCTTTTACTGTCTAACGTTAGAAGTTAGAACGGCGTGCGTGCGGTACGCGACGGTTCGGACGGCGCAGTCGACCGCCGTCTGTCTGGATCTGGATCTGGATCTGGATCTGGATCTGTTTTCCTTGTGTAAATAATACAGCACTCGGGGCTACAGCGCAGCATGTAAAGTAATTGATGGGCGACTGCATTTTGTGTGTATGTTTGTACCACGCCATGGTCTATATTTTTTTTTTGTTCGTAACGTTCGCCAATCAATCCTGGGATTAACAACATTAAGCAATGTTTAGGGGCCACACACACTGTTTTGACCTTAATAAAATGGCTCTAAGTCTAATGTTAGAGTCGCCTCCAAAAAATCCATCTTAAAATCCCATAGAACCTAGGCCTACTTTTGTTCTATTTCGCCATCAAAAATGCAGAATTGGCGCAACTTTTCCAAAGCGCGCACCCATTTTGTCTCGTGTTAAAAACCAGGGTCGCCAAAAAAGCACTAAAAATTGAAAAATTATGCTGTTATGTTGCAAGATTGGTAATCATGTAGAAATGCACACCATGCACACCTACCATTTCCTTCCGTAATTTGTCAATGAAAACTTCTTGTGGCAATCAGAAATGTCAAGATAGACCATATCTGACGTTTTCATGAAATTTCATAGCCAATTGCAGAAGAAAAGTAGCTAATTTTGACTCAAAAGTACGCCGATCGACGGCTGTGTCAGCGTAGCATGATGGATGATCGATTATGTGGAAGAGCGATATAAGAATGATAATCGATCATTGTAGTCTTTGTTACAGCCGCTTGTTTGGTGTTTAACCACAATTATTCGGCTCGACAGTAAAAAGTGGAAGAAAGAAAGTGATCTTGATGTGTCTGTTTTTTATCGTTTTAGTTAATTTTCTCCTGCGTGTGACTGTATATCTGTTAACATTTTTGTTGAGCGAATGATGGAAGGATATGTATGTGTACAAAACAATAAAACATACATATGAAAAAAAGAGAAAATTATCCATCATGAATATTGCACAATAAAATGGACCTGTGATACTACTACATGTCAATTTCAATATTCTGTTTCCACAGCGCCATGAGTACATTTTTAGGTAGAATGAGCACTTTCTTATAAGAATTCCACATATTTAACATACACTTTTTCTAACACTCTTCTCATTATAATTTATTATTAGACCTATATGTAGATTTATACTAACGTAATGTTAGAAACAAATTCCCATTGAATCAACTTCCTTCTCATCTTCTTTTCTCTCTCTCACTCTCTCTCCCTCTCCCTCCTAATAGCCTTACCTTTTTCTTCCACTTTTCCTTCAACCTCATTCTATTCCCTTCAACACTATTCAAATAGAATATCAACTTTTGTCATGATAAAATCAATACTTGCCACAATTTTTAAAGAAAGGACGTTCAAATGCTGGTATGAATAATCTGTATTAATAATTTGAAAAGTGATAGTGGCAATAAAAACAATGAGAAAAAAATACGAAAAAGAAAGTAGGGCCTACACAATGTGCACAAGTCGTGTTCGATTTAAGTGGCTAATTAGAGACTACCAGAATCGATTATAATCGTTGACATCGTTCTCTGCGAAATCGATGCACTACTTACTACGTCGCCGACCGACGTACTTTTCAGCTCCGATTTCTCATTTTTCTTCCCTTTTCGGCTTTCTAATTCCATGAAAATATCTGATATGGTTCAATTTAGCATCTCCAATAGCTGCACAAAATTTGATTGACAAACGGCGAAGCGAACGGTAGGTGTGCATTTCTACATGATTACCGCAAGATTTTTGTCCCCGCCGAACGAGTTCGAGCAGGGGACCATGAAACGGGCTCCGTACGTGTGTGTGTCCGTCCGTCTGTTCGTCTGTCCGTCTGTCCGTGTGTGCGTCAGTGTGTGATCAAAATCTTCAATTTGCTACTTTTCTGTCATTTATGAGCCAATTTTGATTCTGTTTGCTTTATGCACTTGTCAATGTAATGACTCGCCCCACTACCCCCGGACGTGGGTGCGTCATTTCCTCGTTTGGTCCGTCAAATTTGTGACCCAGGTGTTCGTCATTTTACCAGCTTTGTCCGTCAAATTTTTGACCGAGGGGTGCGTCAAAATCCCATCATTGTCGGTCAAATTTTTGACCGAGGGGTGCGTCATGGTACGTCACTTGGCTATGGAAAATAACACGCATTATTCTGAACCGAGGGGTGCGTCACTTGCTATGGAAAACTGCACGCATTTTTGCACGCTACCAGTACCGTATACACGTACCCGTGAAATTACAGTGAGCGTTTTCCCGCGGCAAGTGAAAGTCGGGAAGCGTTTTGGAATAAGAGGGGAAAATGCTTGCCAGAATCTGGCAAACAAATAATTTAAAAGCCACCCTTTCTCCTCACATTTTCTAAATAATGTTCTGTGGTGACAAAGGCGAATTTTTGACAGTAAAAGAAGCGGCAGCAGAAGAAACTGCCTGCCGCATGCCATTTTCTGCTCGCGGGATTAGCCCGACGAGACGCGCGACACTGCGCTGCAGTATGCATCCACCGGACTAGCAATGGCCGCGCACACACAGCACATCTGCACACATGTGATTGTCATGCATGGATTGCATGCACAGAATACACACTACAAATGTACGGAATACTTTAATAGTATCGTAGCATGCAGCAGCGTGATGTACGGTGAATGACGGTACGGTGCTTACAGGGCCAGGGTAAGGAAAACTTGCCGAAACTTTGACAAATTATGTTTACGAACCAAAAGAAAATGAAATTGCTTGAATAAAACGTATGCAAAAATCGTTTCAGTATTTTCGGGGGTGCGTCAAATGTACCGAGGATGTCCGTCAAAAAAGTGACTGTGGTGTTCGTCACTTTCAACGTGTTGTCCGTCAAAAAAGTGACTGTGGTGTTCGTCACTTGCAGCGTTTTGTCCGTCAAAAAAGTGACTGTGGTGTCCGTCAAAAACCCTGTGTGGTCAGTCAAAAAATGACCATGACGCACCCATGTCCGGGGGTAGTGGGGTGCGTCATTACATTGACAAGTGCATTATATGATAGCACTACATGGGAGCTTTGAAACATATCTACACAGAATTTCAGTTGTGACCTTTGACCTTGACCTTTGACCTATATTGTACACTTTGCTACAAAATGCTACTCCTTCGCCATTTCTAACCCGATTTCGATTCCGTTTGCTTTATGTGATGGCACTAGGTGAGGGCTTCTAAACTTCTACACAGAATTTTGACCTTTGACCTTTGACCTTGATTTTTGACCTATATTGTACATTGGCTACAAAATGCTACTCCTTCGCCATTTCTAACCTGATTTCGATTCCGTTTGCTTTATGTGATGGCACTAGGTTCTAGGGCTTCAAAACTTCTACACAGAATTTTGACCTTTGACTTCTTTGACCTTTGAAATTGATTTTTTGACCTATATTGTACATTTTGCTACAAAATGCTACTTCCGGCGGGGATATATATTACGCACCGCATAATTTCTACTTTTCCTTGTTTTGCTTATCGCAAGCTCAGTGTGATTGTGTCCACAAAAACACAAAAGAAAAACAAATGTCTGTACGTGTTAATGCAGTGAATAAATGTACAGGGGCTGAATGCAGGTGCTGAGACACCAGAATTCGGACACGAACAGGCGCCGCAACGTCCCTGATGCAACTTTGCACCGGCAAGGTATTAGGGTATGGCGTGTTAGGGTTAGGGTATTTTTCAGCGGCCTTGTATGTGTATTGACATTGAACGCGCATTGCGCATGTCCGAATTATGGGGAATTATCAATGTGATAATATTTGGGGATTTTGTAAAATTTTATGATGTATTGAACAAAATCAATATTGAGAGAAAAAGTGGTTTGGTATATTTAACATACATTGTTATGACCTTCTTTGTAGGTATAATTTTATGTGTATTATTTGAGTTATATGAACAAATATTGCAGAAAAGCTTAACCCGTTGAGGACAAGTCCCGAGTATACTCGGGCAGGTGTCTAGATAATCTATGGGAAATGCGTGTTGAAGCAAAATCAGTCCGTCCTCAACGGGTTAAGTGTCCAAAAACTGATGGTTTTACTCTATTAGTCTAGAATTAGAAATTTGGCAACAGTTTTATATTTTCACGTTTCAGCTTCTCTTCAATATCATTTCAATGCCAATTTGTCCGTAAATAAGGAAATTATTGCAATAATCGATAATCATTTCTGAGTGCATGCAGATTGTGTACGTGTGTACATGCTCGGCAGAGATGCATGTTCTGCTGAAAATAGCCAGCAAATGTGATGACTTATGTTACCATCGGGGTATGCAAGTTGGCTGGATAGAGATAGAGATAGAGAGCGAGAATTTGTTATTGATACATCAGCTTTGTGGATTTTTAACTTGGATGTCAATTGGTTACAGAAAAAAATGGACATTCTGCAGTAACACAAGCCACCCATGATTCGACCACAATGCAGTTCAAAATTCGACCCCCTGCGTACTAAACCTATGTATTTTTGCTCTTGGTCGAACCTTGGTGCAGGTGCCGATTCTGATTTTCCGCTCTGTATCGTGATAGTGACTGGTGTCCTCTCATGCATTTTACAGTTCGCCCATTGTTGCTTTCTTTTCCCTCCCCCCTCCCCCCCCCCCCCCTTCAAAAGAGGCTGATACAGGAACGCTTCAAAGCTTGCAACCATGGCAACATCGCTGTCTCTCTCTGCAAACCAGTCTGCTGCTGCGTCCTCCTCCATCTCCCTGGAGGCCCACCCATCGGGCCGGCAGGCGGGCATCCTCCCCGTCTCGGCCCAGATGCTGGCAGCCTCCAACGGGGCCCCCTCGGGCCCGGCTCGGCAGGACACCGCCCCCAGCCGTGGTGCCGTGCCGACCTCTGGCGGTGGAGATAACGCCGCCGAGGGGCCCACACAGCAGGTGAATCATCCATTCAAATATTGCCTGCGCTCATAAAATGACTCATGCTGTCAATATGGGGTAAAAGAATATGACATACCATGAACTGTAAGTACCATATCACTTAAACCTGGATTCATTAAAAAGTTTGTTACTTAAATGGTAGTTATTGCAAACTTATTTGCTTGGTTAATGTGATAGCATTTATCATAGTACCCATTTGGGCAAGTGGGAAGTAAGTTTGTAAAGGCCTGCTACTTCATCTGGATTCGTTGTGCCTGAAGTTTAACAGATTGCTATGTGTCTAAATGCTAGTTTTGACTGAAGAGTCCATGACCTCTCTCCCCTCCCCCAATTTTTCCCTGCAGGATCCCTCTTGCAACATGGCAAATACCAAAGAGAAGACTCCGATGTGCCTGCTGAATGAGCTGGCACGCTTCAACAAGCTGCAGCCCAAGTACGAGCTGACCAACGAGCGGGGGCCGCCCCACGAGAAGATCTTCACCGTCTGCCTGACCCTGGGCACCCAGACCTACGAAGCCTCTGGCCCGAGCATCAAGAAGGCCCAGCACGCCGCCGCGGCCCAGGCCCTCGAAAAGTGTGGCTTGCCCCATCCCATCCCCAGAGTGAGTTCTGTTACTGGTTCTAAAACCATGACCTGTATCACTTAGCCACCGCTTTTTTTTATTGTAATTTGTCCCCTTGATGGAGATAAGAGGACACTAGTAAAAAAAAAACTTACGAAGTATGTCTTACTCACCAGCAAACTACTGCTGCAAACTGGCAAGAGTAACCCTTTCAGTCTTTTGCCAAGTGTGCAATTCCCAATGCATGCAGTGATACACTGACCAACAATAATGCACATTACATTCTTGTTACCACATTATGAGATATGCAGGCACAGTTGACTTGTCGTGCATTCGCCACTGTAGCGTAGCTTAACCTCGATTCTAGACCGCCATACATCTGAAAGAAAAACTCTGTGTGTTCTGAGTGTAACAATTTGTGTGCACCATAGAAGCTCTGCTGACAATTACCTGTGTCTTAACATGTTCTCGTACTTGAATCTCCCATGCAAAAACCAGTATGGTTTGAATACAGGTAGAATGTGTTACATGTGTTTTGTGAGGTTTGTCCATTGATGGATAAACTGTAATTTCTTTGACTTGTTTTGGTGTTGATCTGCTAGATTTTGAAATGAAATGCAATCTAGGGATATACTTGACCTAACTATACACAGCCCTGTCGCTGTACACAAGTGTAAGTCGCGACAGGGCTGTACGGTGTGGACACTCCGTAATCTCTGTATTCCGGGGCGCCGACGCGATTTTGAATTTACTGCACCATATTTGTTACTACGACTACATAAGGTGAAAACTTTATTTATTTAGCTACCGTTTTCAGCTATTGATATTGATAAACTCATTTTGTAACTTACCAAAAATTGCACCTTTTTTAATCCTGTACGCCGCAGAAATCGTAGAAATTGCAGAAAATTGATTCGAAATGTCGGCGCAGCACTGGGCAAAGAGGGCGCTGTCGACTTCGCGGGCGTACAAACTCTAGCAGCGCAATTTGCATCGTTCAAAGCTGGGAAAGGTTTATTTTGAATGGCCCCGCGATGATCACAGCATTCCGGGTTAAGATTGGACTTTTTGCTCAGTGTTTGTTGCGTGAGGGCTCACTATGGACTGAAATACCATGCTCATAGTCCCAAGTATCTCAATTCACGTGAGTGAGTCGTAAAATTTGTGAAAACAATGTAGAAATTTTCAATAGTTTTGTTGTTGTGTGGTCTTGTTCGAGTGGTTTAGTAGATATGTGTATGGGGTTCCGTAGATATGTGTATCACACACCGTCAGACCCCGTGCTAGCTTTAGCGCACAGGGTCTGGTCGGGCTATACTTGACCATAATACTTCTCACACTGTCTCATAAAGGCTTTTCCTGCAGCTGCAGCAGTAGATAGATAGAAAAATAGAGAGAGATAGTATTAGAGATGAAGGGAAAAGAAATACTTGCATTGCCTCTCATCTTTTATTTATCTGCAAGCAGAACAATCCCCCAAAATTCAAGAGAAGGAATATGAGCCCCAATGCCGACGCCATGACTCCCACCGTTAAGCTCAACAGCCTGGCCATGAAGACGGGCAAACACGTACACTACATCCCCCTCAACCCCCTGCCCCCTCATCCCTACTATGGCGGCTACCGGGGGCCGCGCAACCAGCACCACAGGATGCCACACCCAAACCAAGGCATGCCCCGCATGGCGCCGGGGTTGCTCCCTCCGTCCCAGCAGAACCAAGGGCCCCACTCCCATCCAGAGCCAGGGCCATCGTTCCATCCCCCGGGCCCACCTGCCATGGCCCCACCACCCATGCAGCAACAACAACAGCAGCATGGTAAATCACTAAATCATTCATCCATTCATTCATTACCTCCGCCAAGGGAGGAGGTTATGTTTTCGTTACCGTTGGTTTGTTTGTTCGTTCGTTAGTTAGTTAGTTAGTTAGTTAGTTAGTTAGTTTGTTTGTCCATGGGCAAAATAACTCAAAAAGTAGTTAACAGATTGGGCTGAAACTTGCAGGAAAGGTTGAGAATGACACAAGTAACAAACGATTAACTTTTGGTAGTGATCCGAGAATTTTTGGGGAATTTATGAAGGATTTTTGATATTTTGGCAGGTAGGGTCAATGAACTTGGGAGTTCAGGCTGCGCGTATTTGAGGTTTGCCTGCGCGCACTAAAGTGCGTGCTCTAGTTTCTGCTGGGGTGAGGCGCGCCATGCAGCTGAGGGTTTATGACGTAACAAAGGCTTCTATATTGGGAAATCAGGCAACTTTAGCACACAGTGCTATAAGTACGTATGGGTGGAAAGCCATGGAAGAACAAGATCAGTGGTGAAAATGATTTGCATGCTTGGCGGAGGTCTGCGTTCTTAGAGTGCTTCTCTAGTTTATTTATTCATTCATTCATTCATTTATCATCCATTTATCCATTCATTGTCATTTTCATTCATTCATTCATTCATTCATTCATTCATTCATTGGTTTAGTCATATTAAGAATCAAACTGGTAGAATAAAAGTTCATTCATATGTCAGTCATTCATTTGTATGTTCATTCATTCAGTCATCCATTAATCCAACTATTCAGAATGTCATTCTTTTATTTATTATTTTTTTCATTCTTGGTTTCATTTAAACTGCTGAAATAAGAGCTTGCTATTCTTAATTTCATTGATCAGCAAGAGAATCAGAGAATCATTTCACAGGAAAATAGTGAAATGAACCTGAAGAATATGTATCATTAGAAAAGAGGGGAAAACATTTAAAATGTGTGCATGCCATGAGTTACCTTCCCTGTTAGGTTGAGTATGATAGGCAGTCATGAACAAAAGAGTAAGCTTTTTGTGTGAAAACAAAGATTGTGATGATATCTGTGTCACCGGTTTAAAACATAGGTCAGGGGTCAGCTAATGCCACACAGCCCAGGGGTTTGTCTGCCCAGGGACAGGGAGGAATGAAGGAACAGGGGCAGGTTCAGACACAGCCACCACAGCCAACCCCGCAACAAGCCCCGCAACAACCTCCGCAACAGCCACCACCACCACAGCAGCAGCAGCAGGGCGGGGCCCCGCCTGTCCAGCCTCCCAGCCCCAGTGGACTGCCGCAGCAGCCACAACAACCACAACAATCGCAGCAACTACAGCAACAGCAGCAGCAGCAGCACCAAGTCCCTCCCCACCACCAGCACCAACAAGGTGGCCACCCCTACGCCAACCACCACCACCGGCCCTACTTCCCCAGGTACGTTTAGTAGTCAGTGTAACTAACAAATAGCAACGGAACTTTGGAAGATGGATCTCAGATCCCTATGGTGACCTGCTCATGAGTGATGGTATCCCTTTGCAACAAAATACCAACTAGGGACCATATGGCTGTCGTGGAAGACTGCTCTTCCGAGTGATGAGCACTTTTTAACTAAAGCCAACTTTTGTTTTTCTTCAGATATTTCATGTCTTGATGGCCTTTTGACATTTGTTTTTCTCCTTACAAGTGATCTGCCATAGGTAGTGGAGGAAATGCAGACATTTCTGCCAAATTGTGTGATTCTTAGCTTCCTCTATGATTAGGAAGACATTTGTTGTGAGACATTGAGCTGCAACTTCCATTCCTGTGAATTCCCTTCATTTGGAATATTTGTCCTTTCACTCCCATGTGAATAGATCCCTATGAATGACGTACAGCAAATGTAATGTTAGCCTCATGATTGTAGTGCTACTGCTTAAAGGGTGTGTACAGTTATGGTTGAGGCGAGAATTTAGCTTTTAACGTTTTGCGAGATATTCAGAAACCACTCTATGAGATGTCAAAGAACATGCAATTCTAAGGGGTATCAAAAGTTTTTTGTCCCCGCCGAACGAGTTCGAGCAGGGGACTATGAAACGGGCTCCGTACGTGTGTGTGTCCGTCCGTCCGTCCGTCCGTCCGTCCGTCCGTCCGTGTGTCCGTCCGTCTGTCCGTGTGTGCGTCCGTGTGTGATCAAAATCTTCAATTTGCTACTTCTCTGTCATTTATGAGCCAATTTTGATTCTGTTTGCTTTATATGATAGCACTACATGGGAGCTTTGAAACTTCTACACAGAATTTCAGTCGTGACCTTTGACCTTGACCTTTGACCTATATTGTACATTTTGCTACAAAATGCTACTCCTTCGCCATTTCTAACCCGATTTCGATTCCGTTTGCTTTATGTGATGGCACTAGGTGAGGGCTTCAAAACTTCTACACAGAATTTTGACCTTTGACTTCTTTGACCTTTGACCTTGATTTTTTGACCTATATTGTACATTTTGCTACAAAATGCTACTCCTTCGCCATTTCTAACCCGATTTCGATTCCGTTTGCTTTATGTGATGGCACTAGGTGAGGGCTTCAAAACTTCTACACAGAATTTTGACCTTTGACTTCTTTGACCTTGATTTTTGACCTATATTGTACATTTTGCTACGAAATGCTACTCCTTCGCCATTTTTAACCCGATTTCAATTCCGTTTGCTTTATATGATGGCACTAGTTGAGGGCTTCAAAACTTCTACACAGAATTTTGACCTTTGACTTCTTTGACCTTTGACCTTGATTTTTGACCTATATTGTGCATTTAGCTGCAGAATGCTACTCCTTCGCCATTTCTAACCCGATTTCGATTCCGTTTGCTTTATGTGATAGCACTAGGTGAGGGCTTCAAAACTTCTACACAGAATTTTGACCTTTGTCTTCTTTGACCTTTGACCTTGATTTTTGACCTATATTGTACATTGGCTACAAAATGCTACTCCTTCGCCATTTCTAACCCAATTTCGATTCCATTTGCTTTATGTGATGGCACTAGGTGAGGGCTTCAAAACTTCTACACAGAATTTTGACCTTTGACTTCTTTGACCTTTGACCTTGATTTTTTACCTATATTGCACATTTTGTTACAAAATGCTACTTCCGGCGGGGACATATGTTACGCACCGCGTAATTTCTACTTTTCCTTGTTTTGATGAAATTCGGTTTTGAAATGGCTGAGATATCCCAAAACAAGGTGAAACAAAGAGATCCTAATAAAAAGCGTGGCCTGTCGCCTTTTATTATTGTCACATTTTTGGGTATCTCAGCCATTTGAAAAACTATTTTTATCAAATAAACGTTGAATTTTTCTTAAAATTACATGCTCTTTCATATTTCATAAGAGGTTTCTCATTATCTCACTTAGGAATGTTCAAAACATCAATCCCCACCTCAACCAGTACTGTACAGTCCCTTTAACCGCTGAATCTGAATCTTATGGTGATGCAACGACTGTCAAATTGTCTGTTTATTAATTCTGAATTACTGAACTGCTCAAAGAAAGAACATGGATAGTTTCTTATTGTATCATGCGCTCTATGTTGATGCAATTTACTGTTACAGATACCCGCGGCCATTCACCCACTTTGTCAAAGTCACTGTTGGTGACCGTGAGTTTGTCGGTGAAGGGAAGAACCAGAAAGCGGCCCGCCAAAATGCCGCCTTTAAGGCGCTGGGCTCCCTCGAGAATGAGCCCTCGTTGGTCAAGATTGACCAGGCCACCACGACCAACGTCCCCATCGATGGCAATGGGGACACAACCAGCGGGGACGAGAACAACGTGAAATCTGACATCAGTCTGGTCTACGAAGCGGCCAATGTCCACGACCTGAATGTCGTCTTCAAGGTAAAGCAAAATTAGAAATGTCCAGTGCACATGCCTGATAAGAATGCATTTAAAAGTCGAATTGATTTTGTGATGCAGCTTCATAAATGGAGATACTCAGTGCATCTGAGTTACAGAATAACTACTGAATGCGCCGAATATGTTGAATATTTCTAATATTGTTACTGTCTGGACAAACCCAAGAAATTCAAAATTCAAGAGAGTTCCCCCAATATGGTATTCTGAGGCATACTTTAAAAGGATCGTATAGTTTTGATTGAGCCTTAACTTCAGGTTTTTATCATTTTTTGGTGAGATAGTGAGAAACCTCTTATGAAATATGAAAGAGCATGTAATTCCAAGAGGGATTCAATGTTTATTTGATGATAATTGTTTGTTTTTTTTTTTAATGGCCGAGATATCCAAAACAGAGCGAACCTAATAAAGTGTGGGACCCACATTCTATTACGATCGTTTTGTTTTACTTTGTTTTTGGATGTATTTCATAAATGTTTTCTTGCTGTCTCTCAAAAAAATTAAAGCCCAATTTTCATCTCCACCAATAATGTACCATCCCTTTAAATCAGCCTTTTGTGAAAGTTAGTGGGATTTGTAAAGCAGGGTCACATTATGATCTGCTCCAACCGACCTCTTGTGTTTACATGCCCCATACCTCCTAACCCATTTCTTTTCCTCCACTCTTCCCCATCCCAACCCATTTCTTATCATCCCCCGACCTCCTCAAACCCATTTCCTTTCCTCCCACCTCCCCACCCATTTCCTCACCCCCCCCCCCCCACCCCACCCCCCAGGTGCTGGAGGAGAGTGGTCAGCCCCACCTCAAGATCTTCAAGATCCAGTGCTGCGTCGGCGACTTTCTCACCGAGGCCGAGGGGTCGTCCAAGAAGGCGGCCAAGCGCCGGGCCGCCGAGCTCATGATACCCAAGCTGAAGGCGCTCCCCGCGGTGCCGACCAAGGTGCCGGTGCGCCACCGCATGCACCCCCAGTGGGCCGGCCAGAGCAAGAAGAAGAAGCCCAAGTCCCTGCAGAAAACTCCCCCGCAGGACCCCAACTTTGGGGCCCCAGGATTACACCCTGTCAGCAGACTGGTCCAGATTCTCCAGGTATTCATTCAACCAAGTCATATACATGTGAATAGTAAGACAGGTTAGCCGATTTAAGGAAATTGTGAGGTAGCCAGGGGACTGTGTAAAAGGTAATAGTTCAAAGGTCAAAGTTCAGTATGTGTTCCCATGTTCTTTTGAAGATAGAGAAACTTAAGAAGAGATTTTTTTTTTTAAATCAATCCTTGTACTCACAATAGGTCTCACCTGGCGGGGACAGTGAGGAGGGATCTTTTATTTTTATTTATTTTTATTTACAACGTACCGTCCACATTGCTATCTCAGCTGTGCCCATGCTACAAGGGCAATCAGGATTTTGTGTGACTCCTACCATTTGACACCAGAGTTCGCACATGTGTACATTATGAACACAACGGGTGCTATCACTATGGCCCAAGGTCACTTTTCCATCAAATTTTGTCCCTGGACCCAACAAGCTCGGACTCAACAAGCTCAAGTCTGAGGGCAGAGTCCTGCAGCACATGACTTTGCAGGACGTAGTGTGAACTCCAGGACTAATGTGAACTTGCAGGACCTGTGCTGCTGGACCCAGTGTGAATGCAGTGAATATGAGATGACGGTAGGAAAGAGAAGGAAATTGTGCCTTGTTTATCATCAGAATGTCAAAGTTTTCTGTTGCTGATCTCTTTCCATATTTTTGTTTTCATCTCTTCTTACCGTTCTGCCATTGTAGGCTAAGAATGAGAGGGAGCCAGAGTTTTCTGTGGTGGAGGAGCGGCCGTATAGCGAGAGGGCGGGTCACCACGTGATGCGCAGACGGGAATTCACCATCCAGGTATGTCCGTCTGGACAGACACCTCATCTTCTTTCTCTTGTCTTTCTCTCATTCTATGTTCATGAGACCTCCTCGTGTAGTTTCCATTCTAAAGAATTTCTGATCATTTCCCAATCCTAGTCAAATTTTCAGCTACACATTTTCAAGCCTCTTATTTCCCAATGAAAAGTGATACATTCAAGGATTGATTCCATAGCTACAAACCCACTGAGAAATCGTGAAGTCTGTTGCTGTGTTACTTGCCATGACGCGAGTCATAGTTTACTACACATTAAGTTCATCACCTTGAATATTGACCTCGTTATGTCAGTACCAATATTCCCTTGTTAGTTTGGTACCTTCAGTTTTGATTAACGTGTTCGAGCAAATGAGGGCCTAATGACTTAACCTCATTAGGTAATGCACTCTTGGCCTATCATCCATTTATAGAAGTTGATTGTTGGTACATCCAAGCACAATTCTCTTGAAGATGACAACAATGTTTCTGATGACTGTGAGAATGATGGGTGATGACCTTGCTTAAGTCGACCTTGCATAAGTCAAAGGTCTTTTCAGTTCCTCTTTTTGAAATATTCTATTGATTTTAAACCTTCATTAGTCAAATTTTCTTGAAGTCTGAGCTGTTTCTTCAGTACAGACAGATTCGACTTGTAGGCAAGGTTGACTGTAATTAGCATTTGATAACTTTTTGTGTGCTATATGTTTTTGTTGCCTAGGTGACTGCCTCCTCCAAGACGGCCACCGGTAAGGGGAAGACGAAGAAGGAAGCCAAGAAGCAGGCGGCAGAGAACATGTTGAAGGAGCTGGGGTACGCCCCCACACCGAGAGAGACCAACGGGATGCTGACATCCAACGCCCAGCCATCCAAGTCTGCTCTCAAGACCGGTGCCAAGGTTTGTGTCCTGCTTCCTGCTGGTTTTCACAACAGATAAAAGTCCTCCATGTTTCAGATTTGAAGAGAAACCTTGGTTTTTTTTTTTTTTTTTTGTGGGGGGGGGGGGGAGGGGCAAAATGGTGGTAATTGCACAGCTGACCTGGTGTGTACACAATAGAAATTCACAGCAAAATCTTATGAAAAGTAGCAAATATGTGGTTGGCAAATATAACAGTGATTATGGTGATGATGGTGATGATGGGGATGATGATGATGATGATGGTTATGATGGTGATGATGGTAATGATGGTGATGATTGTGATGATGGTGATGGTGATGATGGTAATGATGGTGATGATTGTGATGATGATGATGGTAATGATGATGGTAATGGTGATGATGATGATGATGATTAGAAAATGATGATAGTAAGGGTAATAATGATAATGATTAGTATGGTGGTAGTGATTATTTTGATGGAATCATATGAGTGAGGGTAGTTATGTTACAGTCCATCAAAGAAAATCATAGATATATGATAAAAGTGCATGTACTCTAAATCTATCATCAAATGGAAAGACCATGCAGTGTTCAGTATCAGTAGATTTTGCAGGGAAAGTTCAGAGATGGGTATGTGTCTTTTTTGTTCTTGTTTGATCTGCACAGATAACTGAAGAATCTGACAGGAAAGTCACCTTCAAGGAAGATAAGCAGAAACAAGGTAAGGAAGGTACTCTCACCTAACAGTCCTTTGCGAAAGAAGGATGAAGTCATATTGGACTAGTAATAATTGTTTGCATGCAAGCAGTCCAACCAATCTATTCAAAGTTTACTATGACAATGTGCTTTTATCAGGAATACCAGATTGTAGGCATTAGTCTGAATTCAGGCTCTGGTAGATTTACATTTCATACCTTTTCATGTACAAAACACATTCTTGTAGGTGATTCTCAGGTCTTATCTTTCATTGTATCTAGTATCTTTTTTTTTTTTTTGTTAAAATGTAGGTTTTAGTTTTGATAGAAGAAAAGTGGTTCTGTTTTGTTTTGTTTTGTTTTTTTCCAGGATGAACTGAACAAAATTGATGTAATGTGAAAGGAAAAATTGTGAAGAGGATTTATCTGTGAAGGAGTTCACATTTTTTCCATGTCAACAGAGTATATAATTTTCACAAATGAAAAATTCTCTTGTGCTTTTGTTTTCACTAACACCACCAAAAAACAAACAAACAAGCAAACAAATAAACACACAAACAAATAAGCAAACACAAGCATTTGCTGATATCCATGTGACTACAAGACATGTCATTCATCTCCATCTTTTTGCGATCTTCTACAGCATCAAAGAAGGAAGAAATCAAGGAGGTCAGCCAGCCGACCAGTAACAACGCCGGAGGCAAACTCGGGCCGGGCCTGCTGCCCATGATGCCAGGCATGAACCAGTCATCTCAGATGTTCCCTGCCAACTCTACCCAGCCCGGAGGCCACAAGCTGCCAGCACAGAGTTAGTCTCTCTACCTCGCTCTCTTTTTTTATAAACCATCAAATACCGAAACCCTCATTTTGTTTGTTTTGCTGCGGTGTCTGTATAGTGTGAAATTTACTACAGGGTAATCTTGTTATAAGGAGAACATGAAACCCATGAAAATCAACTTGATATACAGTAAACCTCGGATAAGTCGACGTCGAGTGAGTCGAAAATCGCTTAACTCGAAGCAAAATAAAAAGTCCCGATTTTTCCCTATGCATTTTCTCTAAGAAATATTTGGATAAGCCGAAGTACGAGAGTTGAATTTCGGCTGTGTCGAAGTAAAACATTCAGTCCCTTTTGCACAAAATACACGTAGTTTACATCACTTGAGCCGAAGAAGATTTGTCTGGCATTCTCATTACATTTAGAGGAGAACAAAAAAATTGGCATGTCGCAGAACCCCGTCCCTGGCCTGCTGCAGGTAAGCATGCACACTCACCGTACCGCTCTGCACGCATGTCGAATACATACACGTGTGTATACATGTATACACACAGCACATCGATCCATATACTTTATCCATACACACAGCACATCCATACTTTATCCATATCAAGCCAGAACTCCTTGGTCAACCAATCGCTGCTTTAATATTTTAGTGACAGGCCAAGTGGGCGGAGCTTGTTTGTGCGTGCCCGGCTGGCTGTTTTGTTCAATTGGAGGTGGGATGGGCCTGGGAGAGTGTTTGTCTCAGGGTAGGTTGACAGAGATGGCTATACCTATGTTGCACCATAGACATAGCACATGCACATTGCCACATTAGGGTAGACATTCTCAGAACTACGTTTAACTACTAGTATTGATACAAATTCCATGTTCAATTTAGAACAAAATAAGAACATTATCTTCAAGAACAGACAAATTTGAATGCAAACGCACACACGCACGCACACACACATGCATGCAAATGTACTATAATACATGTACATAACTGTGAGTCGAAAAAAAATCGACTCTCGTGAGAGTCGAATTTCACTTAAGTTGACGCATTTTTGTCAGTCCCGAGAGCTTCGACTCATGCGAGGTTTACTGTATTAAGTTTCTCACTATATCACAGTACTGAAACAAAAATACATGTAAGTAAGGAATTTGGACTTGCAGTATCACCTTGTTATGAGAGGTTCTGTAGTATCCAGCCTCTTTATAACGAGGTTCAATTGTACTTGTTGGTTTTCTGTCATTAGATAAGAGTAGATCATATCTCTCTGTCATTTGACCTTGACACTTTTCCGAAAGTGTTTCTTTTGGTTGCAAAATAATTACATCCTCTTAATTTGCTGAATCTGTAACTGATTTATAGTTGGCTACACAAGATAGAAGAAGATAAAGGTCCCATTTTTTTTTTTTTTTTAAAGTATGCAAAGTTTTGTGAATTTCTTTCTGATTTTGTACACATGTCATGAATTTGGCCAGTTCCATGTAATTAGTATATTGCAGAGTGCATTGTAGTGGACTTCCGTTATAATGAAGTGCTCGGGACCAGTAGTTTTCTTTCGTTATATTGAAATTTTTTTATAACTAACAAGTAAACAATAAATAACATAGAGCTGATCATGTTGGAGCCTAAATTTTTAGTTTGTCATAACCAGAATTTTGTTATAACCGTGTTCATGACAATGGGAGTGCACTGTACCAGCTGTGTTCACTAGCACCCTTTACATTTGTAAATCTCTCAGCATCTGATCCATCCATCCCCAGGTCTGAACCGAGCCCCGGGAGCCCCCGTGATCGGCACCAACCTGAAGGTGTCACCGAAGAGCCAGGCCCTCACTGACATCGCCCGAGACCTGCTGAGCCTGGGCCACTCGCCCACGGCCGAGGCCCTGCTGAAGGGCACGGCTGGCTCCCACGCCATCCCCATGCTGTCCCGGCCCACCAAGCAGCTGGAGTACCTGGCCAAAGTCAACTCCCTCAGCATCAAGTTCGTCGACTACCCCAAGGTCAGTAGTCAAACCAACAGTTATTGAAGGGATAGTATAGTATTGGTGGAAATGAGAATTGGGCATTTAAGGTTTTTTGCAAGATTCCAAGAAACCACTTGTGAAATGCTACAGAACATGCCATTCTAAGACAAATTTGAAGTTTATTGAATGAAAATCAGGTTTTGGAATGGCTGAGACATCCAAAAACGAAGTAACACAAAGCAATCCTAATGAAAGGGGGTCCCACCTTAAAGGGATAGTACAGTATTGGTGGAGATGAGAATTGGGCTTCTAACTTTTTGCGAGATACCGAGAAAACTCTTATGATATAGTACAGAGCTTACCATTATAAGAGGAATTCAAAGTTTATTTGATGAAAATCGGGTTTGGAATAACTAAAACATCCAAAAACAAAGTAAAACAAAGCGCTCTTTTTTGGATATCTCAACCATTTCCAAACCAATATTCATCAAATAAACGTTGAATTCCTCATAGAATTACATGCTCTTTCATATTTTGTAAGAGGTTTCTCGTTATCTCACCAAAAAATGTTAGAAACCTGAAATTAGGTCTCAACCAAAACTATACAATCCCTTTAAGTTTTATTAGGATTGCTCTGTTTTGGATATCTCAGCCATTTCAAAAACAATTTTCATCAAGTAAATGTGGAATCCCTCTTGGATTGACATGTTCTTTCATATTTCACAAGAGTTTTCTCATTATCTCACCTGAAAATGCTAGAAACCTGAAGTTTGGTCTCAACCAAAATTATGCCATGCCTTTAACCTAGTGTTTGATAACCCAGGGCAATTACACCTATTACTTTATAGAGGTAATGAAGGAGGGTTCGGCTTGTAGTTCTATATATACAGATTACATGATGTAGTTTCCTTGGAGTTTACAGTGAAAATTTCTTATAGAGATTGCTGGAGTATTTCGTTAGAAATTACATTGATTACTTCTCAGGGAGGTTTCATGTAGGCGTTCCCAGTGAAATTATACCGAGTAGTTACCAGGTTGGTTACACCCAGTTGTTCCTAGTCAAATTTCTCCAAACACTTTCTGTAGATAATTCGCTGAATAGTTCTGTCAAAGTTACTGACAAGTGTCCTGAGGAAGGTTTCACCTACAAGTTAATATGTTATTTTTGTGAACATTGTTCTTTTTATGGTCAAATGCTTTTCAAAGTGTGGGAGTTTAATTTTATAATGATGGTTCATGGAAAAGCTTGTTTGGACTGCCTTACTTACCGCAGAAACTCTCTCACTATTTAACTGCTTAAGCCTAAAAGATTGCATTGTCCTTTCATTAACCTTGTCAAACTGGTGCAGAAGTTTTCTTTACCCAGGAGATCAGAGGGATTTCAAGTACTTTAACCCTCTCAGAGCCACCATCCCAAAATCCTAGGGGGGGGGGTTCATAAAGCTGATCTTAAAGTTACGAACGACTTAGGAACGACTGGTGATCAGTTCTTGTGCTGAATTATGGAAATTCTGATAAGTATAGCACATCAGAACTGATTACCAGTCATTCTCAAGTCGTTCATAACTTTACAAACAGCTTTATGAAACAGGGCCCTGGAAGACTGAGAGAGTCTAGTACTGGTCATGCCTGCCTCACCCTCACGGCCCTCGTGTGTGTTCGATCCCCAGGGTAACAAGGCGGAGTTCCAGAGCATCGTGTCTGTCTTCACAGAGCCCCACTCGGTCTTCAAGGCCTACGGCGCGACGGTCGAGGTGGCCCGCGACAACGCAGCCATCATCGCTCTGCGATCTTTCGCCGGCATCGCGGACGGCAGCGATGGAGGAAAGAAGGGCGGTCAGTAGGGGGCGCACTGCAGCTGCTGACGCACGTTTTCTCTCTCTTTCTTCCATCCCTCCGACTTCTGACACATCGGAAAAAAGAACAAGAAACCGCCAGTAAAGATGGCGTGTAGTTGATTTCCCCATGTGGATTGAAGTATTCTACAAAGTGTTTTAATTGGTTCAAATTGATGATTTTATTAACATTTAGAATTGCACTACATTTTACTTTTGTTCCCCCTTTTTAGTGTAAATGCTTTATGAAGAATTTTGCATGCAAGCATTAGAAAGCAGTGGACAGATGACATCAAAATCAGATGTCATCTCTTCCTTTGCTGTAGATGATAAATGTGTAGTCTTAAAGCCGAACCCAAGGACACAGATGGTGCCGATTCGGTGAATTGGAGTGACTGCTAGAATTTGAAATCGCGCTGAGGGATTTGCGGAGAAACGCAAATTGAGGGGGAAAAAGGTGTGCGACCATTTGGACCGAGCAATAGTCTACTGTTTGCATGTGACTTCGTAGCTATTTACAAATCTAGTAAAGCATCTGTGTAGTGTGGTATTGTGAATATTGTGAGGACAAAAACCTTTGTAGTTAAAAAAATGGCGCAAAACTGGATGGTCAATGGATGTTGTAGACATGATAACATAGAATCAGGTATGTTATGTTGGGGTTTCTTTGCGAGAGTGATGTCACTGTGGCAGCCTAAGTTTTGCGTCACATACCATTGGACATTGCTTTAGATTAGATGAGATGTTGGGTGCACATGTATATTATACTCATTTTATGGCTGGAGTACGTAGAAGTTTATTAGCATATGACTTTCAAAATTGGATGTGAATTCCATTGCTTAGTGGTTGTACAAAAATAGTTCAAGGAACAAGAGATTGAAAGTGGAATCCAACTAGTGTACAGTAGAAGTGTTACGACCATGTAAGCCATTCTTACTGTTTGATGTTTTTGATTTTCAAATTTCATTGTTGGTCTTGAGCAGATAGTGCTGAAAAGTAAGCAGGGTGATTTGATTAGGCTAAAGATCAATCTTGAATACGTTTTTGAAAACTTTTGGGATGGTCTTTTGATCCTTGTCCTATTTATGGGGAAAAAAAAAAACCCAGAAAGAGACAGAATGATATGTTGTCTGTTGTTGCTTCTAGAATTTTATTCTCAGCAAACTTGCTTGTTCCTAGACTTTGGCATGATGTCACCAAAAGAGCAGCAGTAAGTGCTTGTAAGTTTAACAAGTAGGGAGCCAAAGTGTGAATATAGCATTAAAGTTATGTTCATCTGTCGCTCTCTACAAAAGCAGGACCTTAGCCAGGCAAACCTATTGTGTGCACACTGTCAGGATGCAAACATGTGATAGTTCTAAGGACCTTGTCATTGACATATTCACATTACCACACTTGCTTTTAAATATGAGGTTTAAGTAAAATGTACTCAAGAGGCGGCTTTGGGAAAAATAAAATACAAAAAGCTGTTGCAGGATCTATAAATGCAAGGAGAGGGCCCTGCCATTGCTTTTTTATTTTCCTTTTAATGATTTCTTTTTTAATTTACATTTTTATTAATGTGAGGGAAGAATTAACCTTTGTTCCATTTTGTAAAAATACATTAATCTCTTTCAATGAAATAGAAAAACAAGTAAACATTTTTCCTCGATCTGAAGTTTCCTGCTCAAATTTAGTTGCGCATGCATGCAAGACCATGTCTTGATGAAGACTTGATGTCTTTGGAGAAATGTGGAAAATCGTTTCTCAGATAGAACTGAAGGTTAAACTAGTATTCTTGTGGATCAAGCAAAGTTGGGTAGTATCTCTATATCTCTTCAACTGTAGTAAGTAATGAAAAATCTGCAAATTTAATTTCTGAGAGAGAAGTAATAACCAAAGTGAAGCAAAGGTTAGTAAGGTGTGATAAAATCATCAATTTGCTTTGTGATAGAGATATATAATGTGTTATGGATTACTATAAGTGCTCTGTCAATGAGTGTA
This sequence comes from Diadema setosum, assembly GCA_033980235.1. NCBI lineage: Eukaryota > Metazoa > Echinodermata > Echinoidea > Diadematoida > Diadematidae > Diadema > Diadema setosum. The sequence goes on along the minus strand of CM067074.1, from coordinate 7,369,027 downwards.
TTATGAGCTCTTATTGTAGTTTCCTTCCCAATAAGCATTATTTCTTGTTCAATGGGATTTGGTGCTTGTTTTTTTTTTGTTACTAAGCCAAAGGTTATGAGTATAAATGTGGTAGAGCTGTATATTGTGAAAGATTATTGCTGGTAGACAAGGAAAGAGAAACTGCATTTTGAGCTTACTGTGTTGGAAACAAGCACCAAATGTGATTTGGAAGCAGTAAATGTCTTTACAGTATGAAATATTTTTGTACGTTTCATCTTGTGCGCGAATATCGGGGCGAATGTGTCGCCCACTCGCGCGCGCACGCTCAGAACAAGCTGTGATTGCAACTCAGAAAAATGCAAAAAATAATGATTCTGTTTTTCATCATTTTGTAGCATCTGCTGTTCAAACCAGTATAATTTTGATGGGAGGAGAGTCTGTTTTCATGTTGTTTTGGTGATTTTACTCAGTCCGAATTATTGCTACTCTGCATTTCTGAGAAAGACCTCACAGCAAGGTAACAGGTAAATGATATAAACCATTTATCAAAGAACTGGATAGGACAGAAGTTCAGTCTTTTAAGCTACCATTATAGTAATTTCTTCAGTGTTTTCTGTGGCGTGATTTGGGACTGGAGTTTATTAAGTCATGCTAGGCTTGCCAGCATTTCAAACTGAGGTTCAACTGTATCTTTGAAATGTCCCCCCTGCCACCCCACCACATAATGACATGTGACTCTGTTTATAATTAACCCCCCTCAAACCCATATAAGAATAATGGATCATCATCAACATTGCGTACAAGATTCCCAACAAGATTACCAAATACTTTTGAGGGAGTTAAGTATTCCACGGCTGCCCAATGTGAATGGCCCTCACCACTGCATTCTAGGCATGGATGTGGTTATTAAAGATTTTTCATTCATTGTTGCATTAAAGGTAAAATGTGGCTGCCAAGGAGTCATGTGGGTTGCGGCTCAGCCGATCACCTTTCCTTTAAAAAAACAAGAAGAAGTTGGAAATGGTTATTATGCACCTTGTCACCCATCATTATATTTCTTAATGCCTTGCGGCAAGATCTGTACTATGTTAGACATATCAGTTTTGTTATTGAACCGTCCCATTTCTTTTATATGCCTGCGAATTTACTCTTTGGAACAAAAAAAAAAAAAAAAAGATCTTTTCTCCAGCTCACAGAGAGAGTATAACACTGATGAGAGTTTGTTGAGCACTGATTTCATTCTGTATTTTGTGAATTTTGTGTCCCAAGCTCTCCTTTTTTCTTTTTCTTTTTTCATGTAGGAATTCATTTGCAAGTTTCCTACGTAATCTTTTAGAGGTACTTGCCGCTTTTCTCAACCTTTTCATATGTATTTTATATTTCCTTCCGATACATTGCCGAGGGTAGGAATTGTAGCGCATTGTGTCACCAAGATTTAATGTTTAAAGTTCTGCATTCATCATTCATTTGCTTCAGTTTGTAGATGTCTACATTTAGTCATTATATAGGTGATTCAAATTTATTGAAGCAGAAGAGGTATTTGTTACCAGTATTTAAGATCATATGTGATCTGTCTTGAACATGGAAACTTGATTTGTGTTAGGACAGCTTGATGTATTTATAGCAATCTTGTGTTTACAGTGCCATTATGTTCTCTTAAAGTTCATGTTGGTATTGGATCCTTGCATTTCTGTCAGTATTTGAACAAAGTAAAGATTGCTACTTGGAGAGAAACTCTTCAAAAGTACAAAATAATGGCTTCTGGTTGCTCTCTGTGCAAGATTCCTGTGAGAAATTTGTTTTATGACGCTGGAAAGAAGTCACAATTTTCCACTGATAAACTATGATAAACAAAACATTAACTTGAAGTAGTGATGCGCTGGTGAAAAACCACAAAACTACTTTCAACAACAACAAATGAACATGTATGTCTTCATCATCCCAGCATATTTGTTCCAACAAAGAATTCACTGCTTAGCGGAAATAAGACCACAGATTCTGTAAAATCTGGATGACACAAGGCACAAATTTTATTTCTTTGTTCTGACACTGGAAAGTTGTCACAATTTGGACTTGGGAATGTGATACGGCAGATTTTCCAGTGAATGTGACAGTTTGAGTTTCCTATACAAATGCTTTTGCACACAAAGGCATACACACACACACACACCCACACACACACACACACACACACATGCTCCCTCACTTTCTTTCTCTCTTTCTGACACACACACATACACACAACCATTGAATGAAATGCCATCTGCGGAACCTACAAGAACAGACCCAATCAATAAAACAAGACCCACACAATATCGTGCATTTGAACCCATATATAGGTACCATTTTAATAGAATGCTTTCCAATATACATGCTAGAGATTCCGTTGCAGCCATGATAATTGAAAATGAGGTATCAAAATTCTGTACACGAGACAAGAGTTCCTCTCTCCTCCTCCAGAAATAATATGTTCCTGAAGACAAAACATGAACTAAATCTCATTTTCAGTTGTTTTAAAATATGTACTACTGAGCAGGTGCCCAAAGTTTCATCCACAAAGTGGTATTCTGCCAACTGGTGTGGGCACTTTTCTGATCACCTACTTTGAAGAAAGGGATGTTCTGTAAAATGATGACACAACTTACTTTTATAAAGTGTCAACTGAAGAGATTATTTTAAATGACTGGTTAATGGTATAGCAGAGATGGCCAAACCACCAAATTTATTAAGCAGACGTTTCTATATGTAGTTCATTTTCTTTCTTTTTTTTTTGTGATTGGTAATAACATGGGTAAAGTAGATTCACACATTTCACCTTATTATACTATAATCATGGTCCATAATGTCTCCTCGGCATTTTAATGGGATGGTACAGTATTGGTTGAGGTAAGGATTCAGCCTTTAACTTTTTGCAGGATATCGAGAAACCACATTATGAAATTTTCGAGAGTATAGGCTCCTACAATTCTAGAGAAATTCACAGTTCATTTGATGAAAATCAGTTTTGAAATGGCCGAGACATCCAAAAACAAATTAAAACAAAACAATCCTCCCAAAAGGTGGGATGAGGTGGGTCCCACATTTTATCAGAATTGCTTTGTTTTTGATATCTCGGTCATTTCAAAACTAATCTTCATCAAATAAACTTTTAATTCCTCTCCAGAATTATAATTATGCTCTCTCATATTTTATAAGTCTCTCATTGTCTAGAAAAATTATCAAAAAACATTGAAAAACTCAATCTCCGTCTCAACTGAAACTGTACCATCCCTTTAAGCACATTAAAACCAACCCTACGTCTAAATGTAACCATTCAAAAGCTCTTAAGTCAGTCTATTGAGTTGGGTCAATGAAATGCATGATGCCCATGTATGTAACAGAGATATCAACTTTTCCATTTCACAATGAAGATCATTTCAAATGCGGTTCAGTTTTGCTGTATCGAGATGAACTTCGTCCCCTGCTAAAGCGATGCATGTTTGCTTGAATCAGAAATCTTTCACGGATTTGCTGCACTGCAAATTGCACTACAAATTAATTACCTTTGTTACACAGACATCATAATTCCTATAACTTTGGCAATGAATTATCCAGTCACATTGACAAAACCAATCACTTTAACAAATATTGGTATTGATGAGGCATTTCTAGTACTCTCCATGAACAGCTACATACTTTGATATGTTTTGTACATCTCAAGAATTATTTTCTCGAATTCACATATCCACTATGATTGGCACATAATATTGTATTTCAAGATTTTTTTTTTTCTTCAATCTTCAACAAACTGATTTCTTTATCCACAGCCTCATGGTACAATTTTTGAGATGGAAAAAAAGAAGACTGTAAAGTGGTAGGTAGTTGGATGTACATGTAAACTTTTGATTCAATATACAATATATTATCATCTTTAATACACACTTCACTTATTTGCTGTTTGTGCGACAAATTTCCATACACTGTGATTTTCATTACATATTCACATTAGCCCTACATAAACCAAAACATTACAAAGTTAAATGTAACTGAAACAAGAGAACAGAACACAGGTTGGTCACCAAACAAAACAAAGAAATTCGAGTCACAAGGCAGAATCATTATCATATTGTGGCCAATGTGGCACACACAATGTATCCCCTACTGGGACAGGTCATACTCATGAACATCTCATTATGCTGGAAGAAATGGTAAAACAAAACAGGACAGGAACTTTAATCCGGCATACTAGGCATGTAAAGCTATCTGAATATTCAGTGTTGAAAATAAGAAATGGCAGTCTCATAGTCTGAAATTTCCGACACCACTTTCACAAATTTCCAAGGCAGAAGACACCAGTTGCCAGGTCACTCAAAGTACAGTGGAAACTCAGTATAACAAGATTCTTGGGACCAAGACAATTTGTTCTTCGTATCAGATACTTCGTTATATGATCAATAGACAATAATCAATACAAAACAAAGGAAATAAATTCATTACGACCGGAAAAGATTTGTTTGCTATATCAGGAACTTTGTTACAACAGATCTGTTTATATGGAGTTCCCACTGTAATGATAAAACTACATAAATTCCCACAAGTCTGTTCGGCATTTGGATTGCAGCATATAATGGTCTGCTCACAACACAACACAAATTTTACCTTGGGTACAAGTGTGTTTACATTTATATATTTTCCACCTTGTTGCAGCAAACAAGACAAGAAGTGTTCCTACTGCACTGCCTTCCTGATATGCTAAAGAGGAAAAAACAACTACTGGTATAAAGTATTTCATTGCAAAGTTGGTTCAATACACTGGGAGTCAAATTTGACAGTTTCTTCAAATTTGACAGTTTCTTCAAACAAACTTGGTTAGATGCTACTTATGATAGTTACGATATTTTGAAGTTTTACAGAAGTTTTTATCCATCATAAAATTACTTCCATTCTCCCCATCTGATTTTATGCTATTTAGATTCTACTTGGAAGCAGAATAGCACTTGAAGGCACTGTATAATACTTAATCTCCATTGAGAATGACAAGGGCGTTGACTACATGTTCAGCCTATAGCTTATCATCCTTATCGGCTGCGATGGTTAATAACTCAGCAACAACCGTACCATTCTCACAGGACAAGATTGATGAATATAGAGTCTTCTTCAACATTAAAATAGCATCTGCAATTAATGTGCGTTCTGCTTTTGAAACCGATTTCATTTCATGCCTTGCAACATGAATTGAATACGTATACTGTTCTATTACAGCACGCCCTGAAGCAGGGCACACCAAACTTTCAGGTTATTTCTTGATATTCAGCAGCACAGGCATGTCTGGAATGAGTCTGAACACAATGCTTTCCATTTAAAAACACGATAACCAAATGAATGTCTCCAGTTTCATTCGAAGACAAAAACAAGGGCATCAACAACAACAAACAATAAAAATATGATTACAATACTATTTCAGGAGCATTATTTTCAGCACATCACAGATATAAATGATACTAGCTGCACAATTTTAGAATAACTTCAGTTTCAATTTTATCATGATGGACTTTCAATGAAATATAGGTGATTGTTAGGCCTTCCCAAAGTCCAGTGGTGTTAGATTTTGCCATTCTTACATTCACAAGCTATGTTATCATTCCACAGGATTCTTTGATCCCTTCCAGTTTTCTGCACAATAGAAATGTCCTTTATTATTATTATTATTATTATAATTATTTTTATTATTATTAATATGATTCTTTGCTCTGCAGGAAAGACAAAACAGTGCTCACCCGTTAATCGGAAACCGATTTAGCGGGAACCCTGCTTAAGTGCAACACAACTTGATGCAACAAAATTTTCACACGTTATTTCCACACTTACTCAGAACCAGGAACCACTTTATTCGGGACAAATCAGGCTGAAACACTTCCACTGTCCGTTCATAAATGTCTAAAAATGATAAGTAACTCCTTAGAAATAATTGCAGGGATTTCATTTCCTTACAGAAGGGTTATTTTTTAACCAGTTCCCATTAGATTATGCTGACTGCAGACTAAACATTAAGCAGTGATGAGCATTGTACTCCTATTTACATTACATCTCAAGTAGTATACTACATTATATATCAGATACATAGTCTGAATTCTATGAAAGAGTTACTGTGACAAGTACCCCCCACCCCCCCCCCCCCCCCCCCCCCCGGCCTATTAACATTGCTCTGTTCAAAAATTCTTTGCATTTGCTGACGATCCACAATGTCAATGAAATTACCATACATCATCGGCTGTAAGAGCATATTCTTTAGGAGGATGACACGAAAGAAAAGAAAGGAAGGAAAAAAGAAAAACAACAACAAAACTTTGCTCAGCCTAGTCTTCCTTCAAGGCAGAGATTGATGCCAGATAGGCTGTGCGCTGGGGCTTGTCATCAGCAGGACGGTTGTAGGGCGTCCACACTGGCTCCCCGACAAAGAGCCGCTTGGCCAAGACATAGTTCTGCAAAATCAAGAGAAAAAAATGGTAACTGTAGAAGAAATATTTGTAAAGATATAAAAGGCATTATTTACCATTTGCACATGAAACAAAAACCCAGCTTCAGTGCTTCAAAATAGCTCTAAAGTGTGAGTTAGAGATAGAAACAACCAATGTTAAAGAATTGCTAAATATACAAAATGTGAACAATAGTTATGATAAAAGTGTTTCTAGACTGAACCGTCTGCAGTTATGGTTGAGTAAGGAAAATAGTTATACCTCAGGGTTCGAAATTGGCAATGAACCGCTGGCCATTGGCCACCCAAAATCACGTCGGACTAGCTAAAAATCGAAAAATTCTGAAGTTACTAGTCCGTCTGGCTAGCCAAAATATTGCTTCAGTGTCAAAATTGATTCTAAGTAGTCCGCCTCGCTAGTTAAAAAAAAAGTTATGTGCGAACCCTGTTTAACCTCCTTTATATTTCAGGCTTTACTGCCAAATTTTTATATGGTAGAATGTTTTGTGATACAGTTGACCAACACATATGCATCAAATGTGATAAGTCAAACATTTTTTTTAAATCACTGCTGCTAATGGTAAACTGTACCTTTAAACACTTACAATTTTATTATCTTTGATTATAGATAAAGAAACAAATCTGTGTGTGTGTATTATATCCTAATATACTGCATATTACACACACACATTGCTCCATGGGGAGGGGGGGGGGGGGTCTCAAATGGAATAGAATCACCAAAAAAAAAAAAGCACCCACAATATTACCATGGCAACTTGAACTCAGCATCAATTTGACTGAACCAGAGTAGGTTTGTATTGTCTAACTTACTCTTTTCTTTTCATATAAATGCTCTGTAGTAATTGCTACAACATTTTTTTTTTTTGGGGGGGGGGGGCAGGGAGGTGATAAGTTGCATCTTTATCAATTTGGTATCAGTGATGTAAAGATTAAAATATCTTGATGTCGTTAGTGAACATTATAAATGCTACATTTATCAAACATCCAGGGAAAACCGTTCTGGAAGAGCTAATGCACTGTTTTGGTAAAGACAACCAGACTGACAAATTGATGCATCCAACAATAAAGGTGATGAACAAATGAACAAAGGAATATCGATTATTATGCTTTATAAATATATTTAAGCAATTAGGAATTATCAAATGGAAAAAAAAAAATATGTGTCTCGCCCATTCGTGTAGAAGAAATTAATGTTTTTCTAACTCCCGGCAGTTCATTGACCCCGCCTATGACCTTTGACCTTGTGGTGACCTTCAACTCCCCAAGGGACATTTACCAGCCAAGTTTGGTCACAAACGGACATGTGGATCAAAAGTTATGAGCCATAATTGAAACGCCCCGTAAAAAAAATGACATTGGGCCCTAAAAGTTTGTTGACCCCTGTCTGTGATCTTTGACTTTGTGTCAGTGGACTCGACAAAAATCCTTCAAAACTTCATAGAAATTCCTGGATTGCTACCAAAATTTAGTCATCTGTTCCTTGTGTCAGAACCAACCTTATACCAGCAAGATTCATCCCAACCCATTCCCAACTTTATGAGTTATTTTGCACACAGACTATTAACCCGTTGAAGACGAGTCCCGAGAATACTCGGGCAGGTGTCTATGGGAAATGCGTGTTATAGCAAAATCAGTCCGTCCTCAACGGGTTAACATACAAATGCTGACATAATATAAACATGGCGTCCTTGGCGGACGTAACGAAGTAGATAAATCATCACTCAAATTCAGCCGCCAACTCACATTGGTGTCAAGCGTGAAGCGGTGGTAGATGCCGGCCGGCAGGACAAAGAGATCTCCCTTGGTGAAGGCAATGCGCACCCAGCGCTCCTTGAAGTCGCGGAAGTCGAAGTAGCCGCTGCCATCAATGCAGAACCGGATCTCCTCATCAAGGTGGAGGTGTTCCTTGAAGAAAGCCTTGATCTGGGAGAGACGAGTGAGGTACCTCATTTGATTTTTGGCACTGAATCAACTCCTCCAATTACCATGATCATATTGAAGATGATTGAATCGAGAAGGATATTCAGACTTTAGAGAGAATGAAAACCAAGAGAAGATTTCATTTAATCTAATTCACTCATTCATTCATTCATTCATTCATTCATTCATTCATTCATTCATTCATTCATTCATTCATTCATTCATTCGTTCATTCAAGGAGAATGAAAACCAAGTACATAAATGAGTGAACACAGCAATATTTGTTTAACACATCAGTCAAAGACATATCTATGAATCTTTAACGTTTTGGTGCTGTCATTGCTGGATGAGAGGACTTCAGTGCATTGTGAGCTTGTTTATGGTAAAATGATGTAAAGAAAATTCAACATATTTTCATTTTTCTAGCATAATGAGAGAATTTGACTTACCTCTTCCAAAAATTAGGGAGAATAACATTATCTGAAATATGCCAGTAACAAATGGAGGGAATGTGTACTTATGACAATAATCACATTTTGTGGAATTAAATTGTTCTGTATATAATTTTCTTTATATTTAACTTTCTTAATAACAAGTAGTCTTATCATCCAGCAATGGCTGCACCAAAGCTGTAAAAAAATGTGTAACTTTTGCACAAACTGTTCGATTTTCCTCAAGCTTTCACTGATGTGTTCTACTTGTATTGCTGCCTCCAATGAATCCACATGTATATCAGGGTTTCATTCTCCTCAAACACTAATTCCCATTATCACCATCACATTACATCTAGGACAACTGAATCAAGTCAAGTAATCAAAAAAAAAAAAAAAAAAAAAAAAAAAAACAATACTGAAGCAAGCAGTCGACTAGATTGTTTTGGTCTGCTATTGAAGAAACTTTCAGACACACACATCACATCATCTACCTACAAATTGTATAGTATACAATTTCTTCCCTTGCTATCAACTATAAATACAATTGAATATGTTTACCTCGCTCAAGGTAGTTTTGGCCAAAGTATGGTTTACTCTACACCTTGAAAAATTGCAGTCATATCCACTCTATCTGTGCATTTTGATATCACCTTCTCATATATCTAATAGAATTATGTGAGCCAGACATCCATAAAATCTGCCAAACTGTGTTTCCCAGAGACTCCAACTCTCCCATTTTTGACAGGAGATCTCCCGCCCAAAACCCATTTTTGCAAAATCTCCCGTTCTCCCGCTTGAGATTTAATTTCTCCCGCCCTGGCTCTGTGTCTCCCGTTGGAAAGGATTTCTTACTTATTGCTATATATTGAAAAAATAAGCCTTAGATAGCACCAGAGAGCATCTAGAACCCTAGGAATTTCACGCCTCGCACACATCAAGTTGGAGTCTCCCGTTTGCAAGGGGTTTCAGGCGGGAGAATCTCCAGATCAGAAGGTGCTTTGGGTTGGAGTCTCTGGTTTCCTAGAATGGGTTTTATGTAACAAGGTCTAGAGCAGGAGGGACGGTCAGGTGAAGTGGTCAAACGTAGAAGGTCCTGAGAAGGACAACCAGTAAAAATACATGAAAGCAGAAAGTATGAAATTTTCACTTCGTCATGTGCCCCGCATCTGTGGGGCAGTCGGGTAACCATCAGGCGAAGCTGGTCTGAAGTCTGAAGTGGACAACGGAGGGAGGAAAGGGGCATTTGAAAGTAGGATGGGCTTCCATGCATTCATTACCTTTTCCTCGTAGTTTGGTAGCTTTTCCTTGGAGATGCAGACCTCATCTTCGTAGGTGTACCCACGCTCCTTCTTCAACTGATTGTACATCTCATTCTTTTCATGGTTGTCCGTTTCCAGCTGAAAGGAGAATTGGAAATACAAGGGAACTTCACGATAGCAAGCTGCTTGGGATCACGGAAATTGTCCTCATTATATCCAGTGCCTCGATATTGGAGGGATAAAAAGCAAATCACTAGAGAAGCACTCTGATGGCGCAGACCAGGAAGGGTAAAATTTTGAGAGGCGATGACATCCTCAACTCACTCAGTTGCATTATATTCAGAATGTTCAAGAACTGTTTTTTGAACGTCGATAAAACTTAACAGCTTCATAACTTCTGTAATGTTTATCATATTTTGATCAAATTTTCACTGTTGGGGTTTTGATGGGGAGCTAAATCTGGAAGCTATTTTCTTAGATGTGCATACAATATTATGGTCTTGCCAAGTTAATCTTTAGTCAAGTATCACACCAATGTATTTCACAGTCTGAACCTGCTTAATTTGTACACTATCCACCATAATGTTACAGATGTACCTTTGGGTGTGTTAAGGGCAGGCCGTAGGGGAGAGACAAGAGAAAACTGTGTTTTGTTAATTTTCAAAGAAAGATTAATTATTTTCACTCAACAAATTCTTTGCTTTTGATGGGTTTTTGCTTAAATAATAATAATAGTAATAATAATAATAATATTAATATTAATATTAATAATAATAATAATAATAATAATAATAATAATAATAATAATAATAGTAATAATAATAATAATAATAGTAATAATAATAGTAATAATAATAATAATAATAATAATAATAATAATAGTAATAATAATAATAATAATAACGTACGCTTAACGGGAGCAGACGTGTTTCTCAGGCTCTTAAAATACCATCTCGAAAAGGGGTTTACATTCATCAACATATTCCAAAATAGGTACCATTGGATTGCATTTGATATCAAGATCACGCTCATCTGGACCTTTTTTGGTGTTGACCTCTCTGGAAGCAGGAAAAAGTTGATTTATGTCACATTTTCAGGGTTGGAAATATTTGAATTGAACACTCGCGCGCAGGAAGAAAACACCGCGCAACCAACAGACTGAAAGCCTACGCGCACCCGGGAGGAAACATCACGCGCACCCGGGTTGGATACGAGGATTCTGTGTGATATACAATCAACGATTTCAGGTAACAAAAGTGATATTTTGTGGCATAATCACTCGAACCTGAAGCATCAGAGTGCTGAAAGTTGCCTGCTGTATCCTGCCTACGGAGAGAATGGACCCCAGTTCACGCCTGAGTTAGGTGAGTCCACACCTATTTAATCTCACTCGATAACAGTGATGGATATAAAGACTGTAAAAGATCATTCATCTAACGGTGGATATGAGTCTGGTTCTATGAACCGTCTCTCACCCGTCAGGAGAGACGTGGATGGTCAGGCGTCTCCTGGACGTAAACAAAACACTGACCATGATCAACATGAGGAAATGAGTGACAATGTGCAGAGACGAAAGTGGAGTAGAACAACCAACAAAGTTGTAATGAAGTGTTACTTTAAAAGTGAACCAAGGAAGAGAGGTTATCGACAGCGCATGAAGCGCTTTTGGGACGAGGAAGAACTCTTTGCAATATCAGAGCAGAGATTAGCTGATCAAGTCAGAGCTATAAGAGTAAATCGATGGTTCTCTGAAGTCGAGTTGGAGGAAATAAAGAGAGAGGTGGAGCAGAGAGATACAAATAACGATACATTGCAGAATAATAGACCCATAAATGATAACTGTGCTCCAAATACCACGCTCCACGCTAGTGATGAGGAAAATGAACAGATGGGGGCAGATACGGAAGCATCACGAATTGAATTCGAACTCTCTGAAGAAAAAACAACAATAAGGTCGAGAATCTTGGAATATATGACTGATTCTCAAAGAAGAAAGCTACCAGCTCTCAATTCAGTAGACAAACGCAAGCTGATGGGACATGTTAGGGACGTTAACGAAGTATTGGACACCATCGATACCACATGCATAACAGACACAAACGCTCTACTTTATGCTGCAGCCAAAGTTGTAACTGAAGATCTTGGATTTAAAGTGCATTCTAAGCAGAAAGTTGATAAAACTGAGCCATGGTGGAAAAGACGGCTGGAGGGACAAATAACGGAGATGAGGGCTGCTATAAGTAAACTGACTGAGAGCGAAAAGAGGCCCTGTAAGAAAATCAGAGGACTATCTCAAATTGAGAAAAGGTACAACGTAAAAGAAAAAGGGAGGACTGTCGTCATTGAAGAGCTCAAGCAGCGTGTGACGGCGAAGGCTGCCAAGGTAAAACGATACCAGCAACGTGTAACGCAATTCAGACAGAACAAACTCTTCAAGACGAACCAGAAGAGATTATATGAGGAATTGAGTGGTACTAGAAATCACCAGGAGGAACATCCAGACCCAGTCGAATGTCAACAATTCTGGGGTAAGATTTGGGGTAATCCAGTTGAACACAACAAGGATGCACAATGGCTAAAAGATGTCAAGAGACAGCTCAAGCATGTCGAGAAACAAGAAAACATCTTCATTGATACGCAAAAAGTGAAGAAACAACTGAGCAAAATACCGAACTGGAAAGCAGCAGGACCAGACGCAGTGCATGGATTTTGGATCAAACATTTCACGGCAGTCCATGAGAGAATAGCAAAGCAACTACAGCTTGCTCTAGAGAGCGGGGAGGTTCCCCACTGGATGACCACAGGCAGGACGGTCCTCATCATGAAGGACAAATCCAAAGGTAATGTTGCCTCAAATTACAGACCCATAACTTGTTTAAACATGATATGGAAGTTAATGACTGGCATCATAGCGAATGAGATGTATTGCTTCATTGAAGGGAAGGACTTATTCCCTGTCGAACAAAAAGGTGGGCGGCGAGGGTGCAGAGGAACTAAAGACCAACTACTAATTGACAAAATGGTGATGAGAAATTCCAAGAGAAGGAGGACCAACCTGTGTGTAGCCTGGATCGATTATAAGAAGGCTTATGATATGGTGCCTCATTCGTGGATCGATGAATGCTTGCAAATGTTCGGACTTGCAGATAACATCCGAGCTTTACTGACAAATTCTATGAAGGCATGATGCACAACCCTCACATCGAATGGCAAAGATCTTGGTCAGGTGAGAATACAACGAGGAATATTCCAAGGGGACTCACTGTCACCTCTCCTCTTCGTTATATCACTCATTCCACTTACAAGCGTTCTGCGAAATGTATCGGCCGGTTATGACCTCGGAGGAAATCAAGGCTCCCTCAAACATCTGCTGTTCATGGACGACCTTAAGCTCTTTTGTAAAGACGAGAAGCAGTGCGACAAGCTAGTTCAAACGGTTCGTCTGGTCAGCAAAGACATCGGCATGGACTTCGGCATCAACAAGTGCGCTACCCTGGTTATGAAGAGAGGGAGACGAGTGAAGAGTGCAGGAATACCACTCCCTGATGGAAGAATACTACAGAGTTTGGAGGAAGTAGAGAATTACAAATACCTCGGAGTGTTGGAATCTGATGATGTCTCGAACAATGCTATCAAAGTGTCTGTGACGAAGGAGTACTTCTCACGTGTAAAAAGTGTACTAAAATCACACTTAAATGGCGGACACGTGATCACAGCTCTAAACACCTGGGCGGTAGCAGTTTTGAGATACACAGGAGGAGTGGTCGAATGGACGAAGGCGGAACTGGCTGGTATGGATCGGAAGACAAGAAAGATGCTCTCGATCTACAAAACCCACCAAATGAGTGCTGATGTCGACAGGTTGTACCTGCCAAGGAAAGAAGGAGGCCGAGGGCTCGCGAGTGCGTCAGATTGCGTTGAAATGGAGCAAATCAGCCTCAACAATTACATAAACAGCAGTGAGGAAAAACTCCTTCGAGCCGTTCTGGTTGAAAGTGGAAATAATGTAAACGCCATTGATCCACTTACTTTCAAAAGCCAGAAACGAACAGAAAGAGCTGCAAAGTGGAGAGAAAAGCAGTTGCACGGGCAGTTTTGCAGAGAGACGGAGAACATCAGCAGTAATGACACATGGTTATGGCTGAAGAAAGGAGAACTGAAGAAGGAGACAGAAGGACTGATCATCGCTGCCCAAGAGCAAGCACTGTCAACAAATGCTCTGAAAGCCAAGATACAGAAGAAAGATGTGGATGCCACATGCAGGATATGCCGAGAAAGAGCCGAGACAGTGCAACATATCGTATGTGGCTGTAGTAAATTGGCGCAAAAGGAGTACAAAAGACGACATGACAAACTGGCACAAGTCCTTCACTGGGAGCTTTGCAGAAAACATGAAATACCATGTGAGAGCAAATGGTATATGCACGAACCACAGAAAGTTTCTGAAAATGATCAAGTTAAAATCCTGTGGGATTTCGATGTTCAAACTGACAATGTCATCCAGCACAGGCGTCCGGATATCATCGTCGTAGAAAGGGCTCGACAGATGTGCACAATCGTCGATGTCGCGGTACCGGGAGACAGCAGAGTAGCCGAGAAGGAGAAGGAAAAGATAGAGAAGTACCAAGACCTTGCCAGAGAGCTTCGCCGCCTGTGGAATATGAGAACGAAGGTGATCCCTATTGTCGTTGGAGCACTCAGAACAACACCAAAGCAGCTGCGACGGCACTTGGACGATGTTGGTGTGCCAGATCGAGTGCAAACGCTCCAAAAAGCAGCATTGCTGGGGACGGCACGAATCCTGAGAAAAGTACTGGAAGTCTAAGGTTCCAGGATGGAACTTGACGTGATATTAATCTCCAAGAGATATCTTGTGAAGATAGAGATAATAATAATAATAATAATAATAATAATAATAAGGTCTTATTTACCCAGGGTAACCTCTTCAGTGTTGCCACTGCTCTACCAGAGGGCCCTGCCATTATTATTACCCCAGCGTTGCCAGGTACCCATTTTGTACACCTGGGTCGAGAGGGACATGGTGGGTAAAACATCTTATCCAAGGACGTAAGCGCTGGGCGGGATTCGAACTCGGGTCCTCCGATCGGGAGTCGGGAGTCTTATCCAATATGCCACAGCGCTCCCACATGGAGACCTCCAAATGATTTTCAGACTTTAACATTTGAACAACCATAAACTAGTTATATTGAGTGCTGAGTTTCAGAATTTATAATGATAGGCATGAAGAATAAGAATGTTTTCAAAATTTATTTACACATTGCTATGAACAGATGATGACAAGGCATCCTCACTATAAGAATGTATAAGTTGGGGCTCAAGGAAGCAGAACAAAAGAAGAAGGCATGCATAGATTATACATAGGCAGATTTGTTAAAATCAAGCGGTATTGTAATGGAATTACACTACTACATAAATTTCTGAAATATGTGAGCCTCCTACATCACATTATCATTGTTCAGTGTAATTTGTTTTTAAAGGTTTTTCAAAGTATTGTTTCTCTGCTCAAGGATCGATCACAATAAATTCCACAAATCTATACACGGAGCTGTCGATTTATGCACTACATGATGCAAAATTATGAAAATTGTCTAGAATGCCCCTTTAATTACACTTGGGTCTGAAGTGAGCATATTATTACATTGTACATGACTGTCTCACTTAACATCACGAATCAACATCATGCACTATACATTGCCCCCAATGAGGGTGACATATGACACAACCATGTGACATACTCTGTTGTGAATGGCAAATATTCCTTTTTTTTTTCTGCTTTTCCGTGGGGGGAGGGCCTGGACACGCCACGATATGCATGATGATGCAATATCACGACTACCCAATTTTACTATGTTCTCAGCTAACACATGGAGGCCCTCGTACAGCTGAAAGTTTAATGTTTGTAATTCTGTCCTATTTATTCAGCTGTAACTTCACACCAGAAATATGGGTTATGTGTGGGCACTCTTAAAGAAGAGCTTACCACAAGCACATCATGGAGAACCTAGTTTCATGACATGGCAGCCTTTGTATAATTTAAAGGGAATAAACAATGAATATGTGGATTATGCAAATACAGCAATACAATAAAGTTTTGCAAAGTGTGAGAAAAATAAAAAAATCCATTCAAAAGCTTTAACTAGCTATCAAGAGTTTTAGTGCTGCAATTTCTAGATATGACGGCTCAATAGTTTTCATGTCAGAAGTGGAAATATAGATAATACTACATTATATTTTCAATTTTCTAGCAAAATGAAAGAAAACTTGCCTTTCCCCCATCAGATGGCAGGGGAAATCATATTATCATTAGCACAATTTGTTACAAGTCTAATTAGACTTGTGTACTTTTCAAAGAGAATGAAATTCTCTTTATATAATATCTATATCATTCCTCGAATACAGGTGTGTACAAATGTACATGTACATGTATTACACAACAAATTGTTGCAACCTATTCATCACTTTTATAGCAAATTTGTACAAATTACATGAAACAAATTAAAAATTCATAACTTTGGAATGGATCGTTCCCTAATTTTCCTCAGACTTCACTGTTGTGTGCTACTTTTACCGAACCCACACAGTTGTAATATATGCTTAGGGGTAAATTCCCCTTTAATATTGTATGAGTTGGTGTGATTCCCTATTGTTATCCTACCATCCCTATGCCTTGCCTTCCCCCGTACAGTAAGTACAAAGAGCAAGGTGCATCTCTTACATTCTTTTGATAAAAGAAAAACCTCTCCAATTCTTCAGACCATTATCTTGCTTTGTAGTTCAGTCCTATTACAAAGCAAAATGTAAAATAAACAAAGCAAAAAATTCAAAACCTTTGACTGTAACTGGGGCAATGCAACTGCACCTCCACAAAAAATCTCGGTCACTGTGACACAGCAACTTTTCTAGCATGAAAAGCTTTGCCTATCAAGTACAAGTGCTGCATTTAGAAAATTTGCAACAAAAAAAAAGAACAAAATGTAAAAACTGGCCCTCAATTCGGTTCCCACCCACGCCTTGGATCCACCATGGATAAATAACGCTTGGAAGCACATCTTCAATATGTGCAGGTCTCTCTGACCCGACTTTTATTTGAAATGTGTTTGTTCTGATCATCTACTCATGGTCAGGAAAGGAAAAAACTCATCGCAGGCTGGTCTGACCTGACCTCTTTTTGAAATGTGTTTGTTCTGGCAAATTCACTAATGGTCAAGATAGGAAAAAATTCATTACAGATCTCTTCGACCTGACCTGAAATGTGTTTGTTCTGGTCAAATCCACTAATGGTCAGGAAAGGAAAAAAAAAAAACTCTTGGCAGGTCTTTCTGACCCGACTTCGCTGCTTCAAATGTGTTCTGGTCAAATCCACTCATGGTCATGAAAGGAAAAAACTCATTGCCAGTCTATCTGGCCTGACCTCTTTTTGAAATGTGTTTGTCTCATTACAAAAGGAGATTGGGGGGGGGGGCCTGGGGGCCCCCTGGGTGGGGCATGGTGCCCATTTTAAAGGACAAGTTCGCCTTCATTAACACAACGATTGAGAGAATGTAGTAATATTAGTAGAACACATCATTGAAAGTTTGAGGAAAATCAGACAATCCGTTCAAAAGTTATGAATTTTTGAAGTTTTTGTGCAGTCACCGCTGGATGAGAAGACTACTGCAGTGTATGATGTCACATGCGTACAACAATATAACAAAAATATAAAGAGAATTTCACAAAATTTCATCCTTTGAAAAAAGTACACATTTCCTTGACTCGTTACTGATGTGTGTTATGGGTAATATTATTCCCATTGCTTTTAGAAAGAGGCAAGTCCAAGTACTCTTTTATTATGCCAGAAAAATGAAAATATGTTGAATTTCCTTTACATTTTCTTTATACTATTGTACTCATATGACATCATGAGCCTTAGTAGTCTCCTCATCCAGCGGTTCCAACACAAAAATTTTAAAAATTCATAACTTTTGCATCGATTGTCCAATTTTCCTCAAACTTTCACTGATGTGTTCTACTATTACATATTGCTGCATTCTCTCAATCCTTATGTTTATGAAGGTGAACTTGTCCTTTAATAAACTGAGATCCTAACCCCCTAGGGATGCTACCTGCCTGGTTTGGTAAAATCAGTCTTGGGGTTTTCAAGAAGAAGATAAAAATGTAAAAAGTTTTACACACAACGTACAATGGATGACTGACGACGGACGCCCGACGATGAGCAATCGCAATAGCTCACTTGAGCCTTCGGCTCAGGTGAGCTAAAAAAAAAAACTGCACGTGATTAGCTGACCCATATAATATACAAACATGCATACCTTTAAGTAGATTATGAATTATGTCAGTTACTGTAAGTTAACAAGGAAAAGTAGAAATTACACGGTGCGTAATATATGTCCCCGCCGGAAGTAGCATTTTGTAGCAAAATGTGCAATATAGGTAAAAAATCAAGGTCAAAGGTCAAAGAAGTCAAAGGTCAAAATTCTGTGTAAAGTTTTGAAGCCCTCACCTAGTGCCATCACATAAAGCAAACGGAATCGAAATCGGGTTAGAAATGGCGAAGGAGTAGCATTTTGTAGCAAAATGTACAATATAGGTCAAAAATCAAGGTCAAAGGTCAAAGGTCAAAATTCTGTGTAGAAGTTTTGAAGCCCTCACCTAGTGCCATCATATAAAGCAAACGGAATCGAAATCGGGTTAGAAATGGCGAAGGAGTAGCATTTTGTAGCAAAATGTACAATATAGGTCAAAGGTCAAGGTCAAAGGTCACGACTGAAATTCTGTGTACAAGTTTCAAAGCTCCCATGTAGTGCTATCATATAAAGCAAACAGAATCAAAATTGGCTCATAAATGACAGAGAAGTAGCAAATTGAAGATTTTGATCACACACGGACGCACACACGGACACACGGACACACGGACGGACGGACACACGGACACACACACGTACGGAGCCCGTTTCATAGTCCCCTGCTCGAACTCGTTCGGCGGGGACAACAAATCAGGACAATTTTGAACAAACAGAAGGTATGAACAATAACAATACTAACAAGAGACCTGCGGGTCTAGCGTTCACCGGAGTATCGTAGGTTCACCTTTCACGCAGACACTAATCTAAATTACACACAGCTCTACCAAATTTGACCAGGCATTCCCAAATTTGGACCCCCCCCCCCCCACTCATACAATGTAGTATCAATTTTAGCTCTATCGTTTCTGGTTCTATTGAAGAGCACTTTTTTTCAAGATTCCATAATTTGGGGGGATTGGGGCCCCTTGGGGCCTCCCTGGGTGGAGCATGCTGCCCATTTTAACAAATTGAGATCCTAACCTCCTAGGGATGCTACCTGCCAAGTTTGGTGAACATACATCATGAGGTTTTCAAGAAGAAGATAGAAATGTACAATTTAGCCCCCCCCCCCTGCCTGCAAAAAGGGGGGGGGCACCCCTGGATCTGCTATGAACAAACATGAAACTACAGTCATTAATGTACTAACTCACAGTATTAACTTAGCTCTATCACTTCTGATTCTAGAGAAGATTTTTAAAGATTCCTTAATTTTGGGAGGTTTTGATCCCTTGGGGCCCTCCAGGAGGGACATGGTGCCCATTTGAACAATTTGAGATCCTACAGTTGTACAAGTGCACGTCCCTAGGGATGCTATCTGCCAAGTTTGGTGAAAATTGGTCGTGGGGTTCTTATGAAGAAGATAAAGATGTACAATTTAGGCCCCATTAGGACCCCTCCACACCCCCCCCCCCCTCCCGAGTCCCAAGGGGGCACCCCTGATTCCGCCACGAACAAACTTGAAACTACAGTCATCAATGTACTAACTCATAGTATTAACTTAGCTCTATCACTTCTGGTTCACTTCCCCCCCCCCCCCCCCCCCCGGGCCCCTGGGTAGGGCATGGTGCCCATTTTAGAAAATTGAGATCCTAACTGCCTAGGGATGCTACCTGCCAAGTTTGGTGAAAATCCATTGCGGGGTTTTCAAGAAGAAGATGAAAATGTACAATGTAGGCCCCATTTGGACCTCCCCCCCACCCAAAGGGGTGCACCCCTGGATCATTCTGCCATGAACAAACTTGGAACTACAGTCATTAATGTACTACTTAGTAACTCAAACTTAGCTCTATCACTTCTGGTTCTAGAGAAGAAGATTTTGAAAGATTCCTTTTTTTTTTTGGGGGGGGGGAGGGGGAGGGAGGGGGTTGGGCCCCCTGGGGGCCCCCTGGGTGTGGCATGGTGCCATTTTAACAAATTGAGATCCTAACTCCCTAGGGATGCTACCTGCCAAGTTTGGTGAAAATTGGTCTTGGGGTTTTCAAGAATAAGATGAAAATGTAAAAAGTTTACACACAATGCACGACGCACGACGGATGCCGGACAAAGACCGATTGCAATAGCTCACTTGAGCCTTTGGGGTTTGGCTCAAGTGAGCTAAAAACCCATTTGCCTTGAATCAGCTATGTGTCACTTAGTCTTCCAAAAGGAGTTTTTTTTTTTAATATTTGAATTCAAAATTATTCATGAATTTTAACACTAGGGATCAAATACCAAGTATACAGACCCTGATATAGAACTGAAGTTTTAAAAATGTACTTTTTTAATTGTCCAAACTGGATTTGGGAAGAGTGTTTGTCTTGGAATTCATCACAGATTCGTAGATAAAGTGGGTATGATTTATTTTCTATGGTAAGTACAGTGTAGTAAACTATTGAATTTAAAATCTTAACTTTTCCAAAGTCTTTTTTTTTTTCTTTAGCTTGAGCAGAGAACCTTCTCTTTCTAAGTTTTCATCAGGCCCCATTATGCCTCAAAACTGTGCAACAACCGTATTATACTTGATTATATATGGTATGATATATATATATATTCATATATATTTGTATACAGTTGAACCTCTATTATCCGGCCTCCCTTTATCCGGATCTCTCTATTATACGGACGCAATCTCGCCGTGATTTTGCCCAACTCCTTGAGAACTCCTACACAAACACACATGAATTACATATTACTTCCAACATGATTAACATACATTACATCAAATTTCCTTCCAAATTGCTTACCCTCAGACATTTTAACATCCCCAAACATCCCCAAATGTAACAATGAAAAGGTTGCGGTATACACATTACTACATGTGGTACTACAATGGGCTACATCAGTACGTGTGTATGTATGTACATGTATAAAGCATCGAGTCTCCCGTATCCGGCCAAATCCCTTATCCGGATGAGCCCCGGTCCCGACTTGTCCGGATACAAGAGGTTCGACTGTATCAGTCAGATTTACTGGTCAATATCCCAATAGAAATTTAGCTTCCATTCTTTTTTAGCTTGTTACATTATATCACATGTAGACGTGATATACATATTATATTCAAAGAGGAAAAATACACTATTTGTATAAAAATAGTGTACACTGTATAGAAAGAGAAAAGAAAATCCCTACACAGTGTTCCAAAAATAAAAAAATCAGATAAGAAATATATGTTAGATATGACATTTAGAAATTTCTCATTTTTTTTTTCCAGAAAACATTTGACCTGTCCTTGGAATGTCAAAGGAGTGTGTTGATGATGTCATTATTTTTCATATACACGTACGGTATATACAGTGTGTAATATGAAATTCAGAAAAAAAAAAGCAAATACAGGTAATATTATATTCCCAGACCAAAATATATCAAAGGTAACATTTTATCTTTTTATTTTGGATGGTATTTTATATTTTATACAGTTGAAATAAGAGATTTTTGTTATTTTTGTATATGAGATGAATACCATATTGTGAGAGCATCCCATCATCAACTTGCATGCTGATTTGAATATTTGTAACGACTGGTCAAGAAGTGTTAAAAAAAGAGGAAATTTCAGAATGTCATAATGTCTCATTTGTTATCCAATATTGACTGTTTCCTGTACTGGTCTTTCAGGATTTTTTTTTTCTTTTTCCTATGAAATCGATGACCATAATTCTGGATTAGATTTCTACATTTGCAATTTTTTTCTCTCTCATGAAATGAATAATTACATAATTCTGAACCACTGACAGAACACAGGGCATGCATGAAACATAAATCTATTCTCTAATTTTTTTTCATTTATGTGCATCATTCTTTTATTCCAGTGATTTAACAATTTTAACATGTGTTTAAATGAAAAAAACCAAAAACAAAACAAATCATCGAACATCATGCATTCTTTCGTACAGTGTACTACGTTGAATGAACTCATTGAATGAATATTCATATAATTGTAACTTCTCAGCTTGAATTTTCCCCTTTTTTTTCCATACAGATGATATGCGTGTATAATAATGTGTGCTACGTTTTATTCACGCTTTCAAGTCAGTCTATAGGTATATGCTTGTACATTACCATCGCTAATACATAAATAAAGGTACAATCATAACTCTTTTTACTATGTAACAATTTCAATATGAAGCTATAATTGAATGTATGAGTCTTATTAATTAATTAAAGTGTTAATAATATGAGTGTTTTAACAAACCACTTTACCTTTTGAAAATGCCATGGGGAGCACTGGAATAAACCCCAATGACCATATGGATGGAACTGAAAGGGTTAATTCTAGTTTTTCATTAACCAATCCGCTATGCCTTTAAGAAGAAAGTCACTCTAAAATTCTATCAATTCATGAGGATGAAAAAAAAAAATCCAGCAGAACAGTGCAAAAAATCATCAAAATACGATAAAAAATATGGAAGTTTTTATGACATTCATAGATTTCAAAAATTTCAGAAACACGTCTTGACCAATCATTATGAATGAATCAATGAATGAATCAATGAATGAATCAATTAATTAATCAATGAGTGAATAGATGGATAAATGAATGAATGAATGAATGAATGAATGAATGAATGAATGAATGAAAATGAACGAATATTCAGAGTAGTCAAATGTATTGGTCTGTATGCTAATGCATAGAAATTTAGCTTTTATTTTTTTGAAGTGAAAACATAGTTCTGGTGAGGGTTTGAGAACCAGCCTTGCACCATTTCATATTTGCTTGCAATATATCGAAAGAGTCTACCAAGAAACTTACCTGGCTGACGCGATTTGCCGGGATGATGAGTTGTATCGCAGTATTTTGAGATAAAAAATAGTCTGTATACCGACTTTTATCCCAGAAGGATCGATATTAACTTGGTCTCAGGGACAACTCTGCCCTATAATTTCAGACAATTTATACGCAGTTTGTGATCGCCATATTCTATACAAAGGGGCATGTTCATTTTGTAGGCACGCCACAGAGGTTCTTTGATGCGCGCGTTGTATCAACTCGGCACATTTAACTGCGACCAGTAAGAACGCGAAGCGCTCCCATAGTGCAACACTGGAGCTGTACAATCCAGCCGCAGAGGGACAACTCATCCTGGCCGCCATCAAAGTGAGGCCGTTGTCCATGAGTCCGAGTTAGCCTGACCCAGATCGGTTAAGTTCTGAGATGCGAACCTTTTTGGTTAGTATTTTGCATTTACGTCGTTACCCAATGATCGAATATCTTCTTTAATAAATATTCCACACATTTCTCAGGCATACGGGTACAATTTGGAGCAAAATTTGACAATTTTGCAGGCGTACCAGAACTATGTGTGAGGGAATGGACAAGATGCGCTCACAAGAAATTACACCGACACAGTGTAAATTTGTTGGTTCACGGGTCTGCTGGGTATATAGGCCAGGTTTATTTTTATTCCCAACAAAAGAGGGCAGAAGTGGCTTTATCAAGACCTGTTATAGTGTCAAAGACAAACGAAATATACATTGTTATAATGGTTTCAAATTAATGATTACACCACCATAAGAAAGATATTTTTGCACTTATATAGCCTAGTATATGATATCGCATTACACAGAATGTACTAACCTGTATCAAAATGAACATATCTCCCTTCTGAATAATCTTCTATCCTATTCTACTCACTATAGTATGCAACACATCTAAAACTACATTTGTACCAAACATTCACAGAGCTAAGAAAACTACAGTAGTATGCACACACTGAGAATACTCGTAGCATGGCTACTTATCTACAGGAATATAATACAGTACAGTGGAACGTGTTTCTTTCTGTCATGCTATATACAGGTTTCTTTACTTCAACTTTATATTACATTCAGAGAGTACAGTGTGCAGTGACAGATGAAAAGTTAGATAACTAACTAGAGAAAGAGAAGAAGAAGAAGAAGAAGAAGAAGAAGGGGAAGAGAGAGAAAGGGGAGGGGGATAGAATGTACATTAGCGTCCTACTAACAACTACCATGTACTATAAAATGCATAAACTATTAGACTACTCTCCAGACCCTTGTTACTTATTGTCTTATGGTATCATCCCTAATACTTAATACATGCTCAATTCCTTGGTCACTCACTATCCTATGCCAGTGCAAAGAGAGAGAGGGGGAGGGAGCACGATGGAGAGATAAGTGAGGAACAGAGGGAGAGAGAGAGAGAGAGAGAGAAAGAAAAGAAAGAAAGAAAGAGAAGCACATCAATGACTATTAAAGTCTGCATACATCAAGACTACTACACTGTGGTGTATAGGACCCTAGTCACACATACAGCATAATGTCATCTCATTCAATAAGCAAGTGAGTGGCAACACAAATTTCCACTATAATGTTCCAGACAATTCTTATACAACCCAGATAAGTCTGAACCATACAATGCATATTACAACTGGAACCAAAATACTAACAATCGATAGAAACATATCTCCATACTATTTGCAAGGGAACACTAGTGTATAACAAATGACACAGAGGAATTGTTAGGTAGCTGCTTCCAGCAAAGACATCATGTAACCAACTCCTTAAATACACATTCGATATAAAAACTTACCCTGTTGTATCTCTTAGCATGGTGGCCGCATCTGCCCAAAGATTTCCTGAGTTCTCTGGCACATCCCGACAGAAACAGTTAGTGATTTGGATAGTTGCTAAAATTGCTCAGACACAGCATCTCAGTATTACTGCTCTCCATGAAGTTGTAAAAGCAAATGGCAGAGGGGCATTCTTGCCCTCTTGACCACACAACTTACTGGTAGAGAAGTTAATGAGGGGAAAAACAAAGCAGACAAAAGAGGAGGGGGGGGGGACCGAGGATGGGGGTAGAGAGAAGGAAAGAGGAGGAGGGACAGAGAGAGAGAGAGAGGCAGGAAACTGAGGATGCTTTGTGAATGAGGCAACCCATATAATCTTAAGTCAAACACTAACTTCCTGTGTTATTCTTATTAAGTTTGATGCCCTAACAAAAGTCCTGTGGTACTCCCTGTCCTCCACAAAAATGAACAAATTATCACAACTGGAGCACTTGAGTTGTACACCTTGCAGTGGTCAGTGTGGGTAAAGGGACAGCTCTTTGTCTCCTTAGTTTGATATGGCTGGTCATAAACTTCAGGGTCACAATAGATACATAGACATTGTTTGGCAATAAACTTCATGGTCACAATAGATGCATGGACATTGCTTGTCCCCTTCTTAATCCAATACCCACAGTGCATGTGTTGTAGGTATGGGCAAGGACAAAAATTTATCTCTACCTGTATTCCACATAGAGACCTACATATTGTATGAGTACAAGGGAGATATGTTATAGTGACTTATAAAAGTGACACCATATTTTGGACATCTAATCAAAGTGCTATGGCTGAAATAAAATGAAATTATTTAGGTGAAAGTGCATTCCCTTACATTCTCCCCTGCTTTTTCAGAAGTTTGTCCTCAAACTTACACTTTTCTTAGATCAATGTTGGAAATGTGCTCCATTTAACAAACCCCAAACAATTATAGTGACACTAACCCATACACACGAAATTTTCCTGACCAGCCCACAAACATGCACTAAAGGAACCAAAATAATTACAATAAACAGTAAGAATTATGTACACTATTTACAAAAACAACAGTCCACGCTGAAATGGTAACACTATCCTTAGGATGTCAGTGCACCTACCCTACGACTAAACGTAGATCACCAGTCATCCCATTTTACTTCGCTATCAAGGCCTCGTTGAAGCCTCTTGATTAATTCTTGACTGTCGACTTCACTTGAAATTACTCTGTTTGTTGAGGCATCAACATCTGCATCGTCTGAAAGGGTTTTGACAGCTGAGCGTGGGAGATTGAACGGATTACTATGGTTTCCCCTCCCAATTCTCGCACTACGACGGAGAAGATATGGGGAATGATTACATTCATCACTAGAAGTACCACATTCATCACTAGAAGTACCTCTTTCGTCTACCAGAGGATCATTAGGATACCTTCCAACTGCCACTAGATCTGGCCAGGAAGAAGAACTGGAGTCATCTGATGTGACATCTGCTTCTGGGCGTGTGTGGGCCCGACGTGCCTTTCGTCGCCTGCTGGGAGGAGGGGCTGGATCCCATTCCTGGCTGGTGGGGCACTCTCGGAGTTCTCTGCGATGGACAGTCCGTTGATCGCCGGCGCCGTCTGCTCTCTCTACGACATACACTGCTCCGTCCCCGGGACGAGAAACAACCTTATACACGGTGGGTTGCCATTCATCTGCTATCTTATGTCTGCCTTGTGGGTGGTTTTTTAGGTACACCCTAGTTCCTATTCTCAGGGGTCTCTCTCTAGCAGTTTTGTCAAATTGTGACTTTCGATTGTCGGCCTCTTGGATGAGCTTCTCCCCTGCCTTTTGGTACGCCCAGTGAAGAACCTCAGTATGGTCGGCAACCCAGTCATGAACATTGGCGAAGTCTTTGTGTGCTCTCTCCCCTAACAGGAAGTCAACTGGGAGTTTGGGATCCCTTCCAAACATAAGGTAGAATGGGGTGAAACCTGTAGAAGAGTGAGTGGTGGCATTGTATGCATACAGGACTTCTGGGAGGAACTCTGACCACTTACGTTTCTTCTCGGGAGGGAGTGTCTTGAGGAGATCGTGTAGTGTCCTGTTAAATCGTTCTGCCTGGCCATTTCCTTCAGGATGGTATGGAGTGGTATGAGACTTGTGTACTCCATACTGCTTGCATAGAGAGTGAATAAGTGCCGATTCAAAATTCCGACCCTGGTCCGAGTGGATTCTCTGAGGCACCCCAAACTTGCTGAACCACTCTCTCATGAGAACCCTCGCTGTTGTTTCTGCGGTTTGATTTCTCGTCGGTATGGCTAACGAGTATTTTGAAAATACGTCAGTCATGACAAGGACATTCTCCCTACCTGTTGAGTCGGGTTCCAGCATTGTGAAGTCCACCGCAAGCAACTCATTTGGGCGAGTCGCTATCATACCTCTGAGTGGCTCACGAATTTTTGGTGGGTTCTTGGCTTTAGTGCAGCGATCACATTGGGCACACCATTCAGCAATATGATTTGTCATTCTAGGCCAGTAACAGCGGCTCCTAACCAGGCTTGTTGTTCTCTTCACGGCCTGGTGTCCTGCTTGATCATGGCAAGCCTTCAGCACATCACCGACCAGGACCTGGGGTAACAGTAACTGCCAAAGTCGTCCTTCCTCGCACACACGATAAAGCAGCCCGTCTTTCTCCTTCACCTTATCCATTTGCCTCAGCAGGAGGATCACATCTTCCTGCTCGCTAGCTCTCTGCTCAGCATCAGGTTTCCTACCTTGCTCCCAGTAATAGTGTAGACGGCTTATGGCTGGGTCCCGCTGCTGGAACAACTGTAGTTGATCGTGTGTGTAGTTTGGGAATGGCACCTGTGTACTGCTGTCATCTGTATTCCCCCATGCACTCTGGGCATTAGACTCGACTGTGGTATGTTTCAAGTCATCTGGTAACCGGGTAACTCCAACCATCTCGCAGCAGGTCTGTGAACCGTCTGTGTTCCCGTCTGGGAGATGTGGTCTGCGAGATAATCCATCTGCTACCTTGTTGGCGACACCTGGTTTGTACTTGACATCAAAGTCAAATGAGGAGAGGGCACCCACCCAACGTTGCTCTGTAGCCCCCAATTTTGCTGATTGCAGGTGTGCAAGTGGATTATTATCTGTGAAGATAACAAACTTGCTCCCAATGAGATAGTCACGGAATTTTTCGGTGATTGCCCATTTCATGCCAAGTAGTTCCAGTTTCATGCTGGAATATTTTTCCATATTCTTCTCGGCTCCCCGCAGCGTCCGGCTTGCATAGGCAATCACTCGACGCCCTCCCTCTTGCCGTTGAAAAAGGACTGCACCAAGCCCACGAAGACTAGCATCAACCTCCACTTCAAACGGTTTTGTGAAGTCCGCAAACCCCAGCACTGGCGGTGAACACAGAGCACACTTCAGCTCTTCAAAAGCCTCCTGATGTTTTGCATTCCAGTAGAAGGGAGATGGCTTCTTCAACTTTGACTGGTTCCCTAGCGCAGCAACCAGGCTGTGCAGTGGCCCAGCGATTTGCGAGAATCCCCTCACAAAACGCCTGTAGAAGGAGCAAAACCCCAGGAAGGACCGAAGCTCATGGAGACGTGTTGGGGTTGGCCAGTCCCTTACCGCTGCAATCTTCTCACGGTCTGTATGTACACCTTCACTATTCACCCGGTGACCCAAGTAGCGCACTTCTGGCTTGAACAGCTCGCATTTCGAGGGTTTTATTTTCAGTCCATGTTGTCGAAGTCTCTCCAAAACTCGATCCAGTCTCTCCAGATGTTGTTCAAAAGTTGAAGAGTATACTAGCAAATCATCCAGGTAGCACAGAACAGACGAGAAGAATTGGTCCCCAAGACAAGCCTGCATCAGTCGCTGGAAGGTACCTGGAGCGTTGCACAGCCCGAAGGGCATCCGCACAAACTCAAACAATCCAAACGGCGTAGTGAAGCTCGTCTTGTGGCGGTCTCCTTCATCCATCGCTACCTGGTGATATCCCGACAGAAGATCAAGCGTTGAGAACCATCGGGCACCATGCAGAGCATCCATGGATTCGTCAATTCGGGGAATAGGGTGCGCATCCTTCCTTGTCTTCTGGTTCAGTCTCCGATAGTCCACGCAGAGACGAAGGGAACCATCAGATTTACGAACCAAGACAATAGGCGAGGCATATGGACTGGTACTTTCCTTGATGATGTTCTTGTCCAAGAGCTTCCTGAGGTGCTCCCTCACCTCTTCAAGCTGGGATGGGGGAATTCGACGATAAGGCAATCGGACAGGCTCATTGTCTTCAGTTCGGATCTGGTGGGTGACTTTTTCAGTAAAACCGAGATCATCCTCTGATGAGGCGAAGACATCTGCATGCTTCCTTAGGAGAGTTTCTGCCTTCTGCCTCTGGTGGATGTCCAGTCCCTCCCAGATCAGGCCTGGAGTGTTGAATAGCCCTTCCTCCTGCACTGTTTGGTCTGGTTCTACGTGGATGGCTACACGCTCACATAGTACACTGTTGTCATCAATCATGGACGTGCGCTGGACAGACCCGATGGGGGTGCGGGCATTGATGAAGATGTCTTCTTCAGTGGTGTTAACCAGCTGAACCCACAGTCGTCCCTTTGGTGTATATGTCACAGCAGGATTTAGGATGATGCCTTTCGGCGTCTGGGTGATTTGGTCTATGACGACTGCTGTCTCTGGGGAACATGTCGGTGCTGTCACTTGAATGATCTGTGCCGACCGAGCAGGAATCAACACTTTCCCTTTACCTGCAACGCGCACCAGTCCAATAACATCTCTTTCTACACTACTCCCAGGGTTGCTTGCTACTTTGGCACCGATTATAGTTGCCAATGTATTTTCCGGGAGATCTCGAAGAACATTCATCCCAAGAAGTACTGGATACCTCGGCCTGTGCTCAACCTTGGTGACAAGGATCCCTCTTTTAGTGATTTTCTTGCCAGCAACTTCAACATCAGTCTCGAAGTATCCGGAATACGGGATGGGTGTTCCGTTAGCCGCACTCAGCGAAAGCCAGTTACTTTCTTGCAGGGCTACCCCGGAGAACAATCGCTGAAAAGAGTCCGCTGTTATAGTGGTAACCTGTGAACCAGTATCCACTACAGCCCACAATTCCACCCCACCAATCATTATCTTTGTTGTGGGGCACTTTCCAACAATGTCCTCTATTCCCCTACTTACTGAGCCCTTCATTCGTCCTTCTGATGCCACACCCAGTACTTGGCTCTCAGTCCTGGGTGAGATTAGTTTCCCTGATGGGAAGATTGATGGCGCGCTGACACAGATGGTTGAGGTGTAGGCGGTTGGGGACATCTCCTGGCATAATGCCCTCGTTGGCCACATCGATAGCACTCTACGCTTTGTGGGTCTGCCTGTTGCCGGGGACGAGTGTAACTTTCAGACCTCCCCTCAAGTTTGGCCACCCGAACAGCCAATTCCCCCTGCTGGTACCGCATCTTTTCCAGCACCTCCGTCTGGTTTTTGATGGCAGAGGTCAGCTCCTCTACCATCTTACCCATTGCCATCGTTGCATCTACCTGGCAGGAGGTTCCTGCCTTCCGATAGGGACGGGCGCTTCTCTCTCCCTCATCCATCTCCACAGCCCAGTCCCTGACTTCGAGGAATGAGAGTCCTGGACTGTCCTTGACGAGGCGCCTCACCTCCCTTCTTAACACCATGTCCCGTAGCCCACTTTGGAACTGCTCTTTGAGGGCAGCTTCCACTTCCGGCGCACCTGTCTTGCCCTCCATCTTAGCTGCAACTCCCATCAGGGCATATCCAAACTGGGCCACTGACTCCTCCTCTCGCTGAGCTCTGTTGAACAACTGCCGGGTCAGTTGCCCAACAGTCTTCCTGTCTCCGAAGGTGAGCTCCAATGTGCGGAGGATCGACTCAGCATCCTCCTTCTCACCTGCTGGCCGATGGCGGATCTCCTGCCTCGCTGCTCCCCCCAAGTGTGCCATTACATAGTCCACGGCGCCCTCTCCTTTCAGCTTCCTCAGCTTCATTCCAGCTCGGATGTCCTCAATGAAGTCATCCACGCCATCTGTTCCATCAAAGGGGCGGATCTTTTTCTCCTTGGGTGGAAAGAAAACCTCCCTTCTTTGCAACTCCAGTTTCAGCTTCGCCAGCTCCTCCTGCATCGCCTCCATGGTAGCCATACTCCTGCCCTCTTGTTATTGTTGGGTAATCTCTCAATAGTGGCCAAGCCAACAGATGATTTTGTTAAGTCACAACTTGCCGTACCCCATCCGTACTACCAAATGTGAGGGAATGGACAAGATGCGCTCACAAGAAATTACACCGACACAGTGTAAATTTGTTGGTTCACGGGTCTGCTGGGTATATAGGCCAGGTTTATTTTTATTCCCAACAAAAGAGGGCAGAAGTGGCTTTATCAAGACCTGTTATAGTGTCAAAGACAAACGAAATATACATTGTTATAATGGTTTCAAATTAATGATTACACCACCATAAGAAAGATATTTTTGCACTTATATAGCCTAGTATATGATATCGCATTACACAGAATGTACTAACCTGTATCAAAATGAACATATCTCCCTTCTGAATAATCTTCTATCCTATTCTACTCACTATAGTATGCAACACATCTAAAACTACATTTGTACCAAACATTCACAGAGCTAAGAAAACTACAGTAGTATGCACACACTGAGAATACTCGTAGCATGGCTACTTATCTACAGGAATATAATACAGTACAGTGGAACGTGTTTCTTTCTGTCATGCTATATACAGGTTTCTTTACTTCAACTTTATATTACATTCAGAGAGTACAGTGTGCAGTGACAGATGAAAAGTTAGATAACTAACTAGAGAAAGAGAAGAAGAAGAAGAAGAAGAAGAAGGGGAAGAGAGAGAAAGGGGAGGGGGATAGAATGTACATTAGCGTCCTACTAACAACTACCATGTACTATAAAATGCATAAACTATTAGACTACTCTCCAGACCCTTGTTACTTATTGTCTTATGGTATCATCCCTAATACTTAATACATGCTCAATTCCTTGGTCACTCACTATCCTATGCCAGTGCAAAGAGAGAGAGGGGGAGGGAGCACGATGGAGAGATAAGTGAGGAACAGAGGGAGAGAGAGAGAGAGAGAGAGAAAGAAAAGAAAGAAAGAAAGAGAAGCACCTCAATGACTATTAAAGTCTGCATACATCAAGACTACTACACTGTGGTGTATAGGACCCTAGTCACACATACAGCATAATGTCATCTCATTCAATAAGCAAGTGAGTGGCAACACAAATTTCCACTATAATGTTCCAGACAATTCTTATACAACCCAGATAAGTCTGAACCATACAATGCATATTACAACTGGAACCAAAATACTAACAATCGATAGAAACATATCTCCATACTATTTGCAAGGGAACACTAGTGTATAACAAATGACACAGAGGAATTGTTAGGTAGCTGCTTCCAGCAAAGACATCATGTAACCAACTCCTTAAATACACATTCGATATAAAAACTTACCCTGTTGTATCTCTTAGCATGGTGGCCGCATCTGCCCAAAGATTTCCTGAGTTCTCTGGCACATCCCGACAGAAACAGTTAGTGATTTGGATAGTTGCTAAAATTGCTCAGACACAGCATCTCAGTATTACTGCTCTCCATGAAGTTGTAAAAGCAAATGGCAGAGGGGCATTCTTGCCCTCTTGACCACACAACTTACTGGTAGAGAAGTTAATGAGGGGAAAAACAAAGCAGACAAAAGAGGAGGGGGGGGGGACCGAGGATGGGGGTAGAGAGAAGGAAAGAGGAGGAGGGACAGAGAGAGAGAGAGAGGCAGGAAACTGAGGATGCTTTGTGAATGAGGCAACCCATATAATCTTAAGTCAAACACTAACTTCCTGTGTTATTCTTATTAAGTTTGATGCCCTAACAAAAGTCCTGTGGTACTCCCTGTCCTCCACAAAAATGAACAAATTATCACAACTGGAGCACTTGAGTTGTACACCTTGCAGTGGTCAGTGTGGGTAAAGGGACAGCTCTTTGTCTCCTTAGTTTGATATGGCTGGTCATAAACTTCAGGGTCACAATAGATACATAGACATTGTTTGGCAATAAACTTCATGGTCACAATAGATGCATGGACATTGCTTGTCCCCTTCTTAATCCAATACCCACAGTGCATGTGTTGTAGGTATGGGCAAGGACAAAAATTTATCTCTACCTGTATTCCACATAGAGACCTACATATTGTATGAGTACAAGGGAGATATGTTATAGTGACTTATAAAAGTGACACCATATTTTGGACATCTAATCAAAGTGCTATGGCTGAAATAAAATGAAATTATTTAGGTGAAAGTGCATTCCCTTACATATGTTTTGCCTTTAACTTGTTATACACAATTATTATTATTCACACACACACACAATCGAACAGTAACTTTAAGCAAGTGATATGACTGAAAGAAATAGAAAGACAGGAGGAATTTGCCATTTTAAAGAAAAAAAAAAGTATCTTTGAAAGTTTCAATTAACAATAATTCTGAACCATTGACAG
Organism: Diadema setosum; assembly: GCA_033980235.1. Lineage (NCBI taxonomy): Eukaryota > Metazoa > Echinodermata > Echinoidea > Diadematoida > Diadematidae > Diadema > Diadema setosum. The sequence goes on along the minus strand of CM067074.1, from coordinate 7,335,514 downwards.
TGCACAGCACAGGGCATGCTTGACCGAAAGATCGGTCTGTATCTGTCCGTTGGGGAATGTTCCGCGGAGACTACGTCTGGCTTCACGGATCCCCTCCGTATACAGAGGACAGCGTTAATGGCAAAATATAAAAGAGTCCTCCGGACAGACGGATCTTTCTGTCTAAGGGCATGCATGAGTGAATTATACCCTCCCTCATGAATCTCATTTTAGGCTCGCAATTCCGTAATTCCTTTATTCCAAATAGGCCCCTAATGTAATGAACATTCGACATACTTAGTATTCGAATATCGTGCATTTTACTACTTTAAGCCTGTTTAACATCGGCTCATGAATATTCATATTGGGTATCTAGGGTGGTATTCTGAAAATCTTCCTAAGTTTCTTCCTAAGTTTCTTCCTAAGTCAGAAACTTTATAGGAAGTGCCTAGGAAAGACAAAATTGGTATTCTGACATTTCTTCCTAGGCACTTCTTAATGCAAATCAAGCCATCCTTATCCCCAACCACGCCCTTTCCTAAGCCAATACGAAATGCCGTATCATAAGGAACTAACCAATGTCTGCCAATGACAATCGCATATTACTGTGACGTAGGGTCAAATACACGAGTGCGCGGCATGTCCCCTTTCTCACGCTTATTTCGCGCATCAAAGTACATGTGCGCGCAATGACTGATAAGCGCGCCTACGGATCACGATGCTTGCAGTTTGCTATTCTTAACAACGTACTTAGGACAGGGGTGTTCATGGAGCTTTCCTAAATATTTTCCTAAAATTCTTTCCTAAGTGCATTCTAGAATACCAACTTCTTCCTAAGTCAGAAATTTGCATATTCCCGCCCCCTTCCTAAGTTTCTTCCTAAGTCTACTTAGGAAGAAACTTAGGAAGATTTTCAGAATACCACTTAGGAAAAAATCCTGACTTAGGAAGAAATTTCTTCCTAGGAAGGATTTCAGAATACCACCCCTAGAATTCACAAATTTTCCATACGCATAAAACTGTATTATCATATGGGCTACGTTTTACCATTCCTAATCACAACAAGGTTGTTGGCGCATGCGCTTTATGCGCTGCAAAAAAGCACTACGGCAATGCATACAAAGTTCGCCGCGAGGACCGAAAAACTCAAACACAATCTTTCACTGGACTCTTACAGAAAATCGTATTGTAAATCAATGCCCGCGCTAGTGATTGTAAGTATATCGGCTAACAGACTGGCTCCGAATTTTAGCGTAAAACCATGTATTTTGGTCTCTGGTCTCCCGGACACTAAGCCATATAACACTACACAGACGAGTCCTCGAAAGCAATAGGCTAGCCTTGCGACCCCGACAAGTACGCGGGTAGCCCTGACCATGGCGAACGAACATCGCATAATCGTCAACATACATTTCCACCCCTCACGAGCGAGCGATCCACTTACATTCCAGAAAAGAATACCGTGTTTCTCCAAAAACTCGGCCGTGACGTATTCCGGAGGATTCTTATGGTGTGTCTCACGCTGATCGGCGTCCGAATCATCCATGAACCAGGCTTTGACACCCATTTTCTTAAATACTCTGTGTGGTACGACGTCCCACGTTCACTGCGTACGACTCGTGTTATGTTTCGGATGTTCTCGTAGAAAAGTACATGTACAGTGTAGTGTATGGACAAGCTGCATGCATGCCATATTTATACTGGAGTATGCTGCGCGATCAATGAGTACTTCAGTACCTGCCAGTTGTTGTTTTGGGGTCAAGGTTTACACGTTACACACACACACACACACAAAAAATACACGCAGTTACCGAAGAGATCTTTCTCCTACACTCCCGATCCTAGCGAGTATCGATAGGATATGGATCATGACTTGCGCCCCCGCGGCCGGGTGTAAGGATTGTAATGAGATGTACACAAGTGCATTATGCGTACATTGTACTGCCGAACCTACCTAAGCGACCACCTGTCCATGGCGTCCACCTGCCCCAAACGGCCACTAAACAAATCCATGAGAGAAGAAAACCCATGAGAATGTTAAAGACCCGGATCCAGTTTTATCAAAAGATAAAATCGATTTTAAATTTCCTTACCACACAGGCTGCCATAGACTTACAGTTGAAATCAACTATACAATCAATTTTAACTCTTCATAAAACAGGGCCCCGGTCTCAGGGTTCACGGCACCATAGGGTTTTGGGGTGTGAAAAAAACAAAACAAAACAAAAACGGGGAAAATTGGGCGAAAAAAATCGGACAAAAATCACAACACCAAGACTTCAAGGTTTCAAACAGGAGGGATACCATTGACCTTGTTGACTTCTAACCCTCCTCCCCAACCCCCATCCCCGTCCGGAGCCCCCACCCCCCCCCCCCCCCCATGCACTTGTCGACAGGCTAAACCCCCCTTCTCCCTTACTGATGCATGACCGCTGCAGTTAGATTTGATTGCAGGACTTTGCAGGACTTTCAGGAGTATCTAAAGATTGTAACTGGATGGTTTTCAGCAATGCCGCACTCTCAGCACACCGGCGTACCTTTCACGCTCAACAACCACACGATGACACTTCGAAGAACTTCAAAGCAGACAGTGATGTACAATGTACAAAGATGGTCATCTATTGTCTTATAATAGTTCACACTGAGTTCACAAGTAGAGAGTGGGTATCTCCCACTCAATGGAGTGGGTATCTCCCACTCAATGAGTGACCGATGAATACACGAATGCTCGAATCAACTAACTTCAAAGAACAAAATCATTCTATCTATATAATGATTCTGATGGTGCAGCACATGGTGCTATGGAAAACTTTGTCTAACACCACCTAGCAACAACATAATGAATATAATAGCATTTGCATGCTCCATCTCTTAATAATTTATGCAAACCATCATCCAATCAGTTGTCGGTTACATGGCTTTAGGCCATGATCATGCATGTTCCAAAGTGACCACCAGGCTGACCACTATAAGACTATAGTCTACTTTGTCTTAACGACTGTCCATTACCACCTGGCTGGTCATGATGGAAAATCCCATATGTGTGGTGCTTCTCCCTCCTCCCCGGGACTAGCATCCTTCCCAAAACTTTCCATATATTGAAGTTTCCCCAGACTCGACATTTTTTATATATTATACAGCCGAAACTTTCCACAAATTTCCAAAGACTCGACATTTTCTTTGTAGTTCTTTATATTATGGTTTGCGAACTCAACAATTTCTTTGTATCTCTTCATAATGGTTTGCAAAGGAGAAGACAGTCTGCTGAACAGGATCACCTTTTGCACAGAGCAAATATGGCGGCTGCAGTATTGATGCACTAACTATATGCTGTACAATGTCATCCTTTCAAATGACCGATATTCAATATTATCAATTTGTGATGAATGTGTAACACAGGATTGATCCACTTGCTCTGTCACAAAGATTAAGATACTTATTGCAGGGAGGTGACTTCCGTCTCCTTGCTAATAACTGGATGATATTATGATCCATTACACTCGGCTCTAATAATTATAGGTACATGTTTCAAGATCGACAACGTAATTCTTCATCGAATGAATGCTCGCTGCGTTGGCCTACATAATAAAGGCCTACAATTAGGAACATTTTTAAGTACAATCTTACTACAGTAGAGTTATGAGATTCTTATTTCATGATAAGGTGGAGACAATCAATGCATAGGTGATATGAACCAAACTCACAAAAAGAAATCAAGAAATGTAGATTTACACACCATTCTATCAGCGTGCGGAAGTTACAATTTGTGGGTCAGTGCACTGAGTGTTTTACATTATACACGTATCATCAGGAATCTATACGAGAACAAGAAAGACGAATCTTTTCATTTCAATAGCAATCATATATTATTACTTTTTAAACGCATGCAGAGCGGAACTATAGCTGGTAGAAAATGGGTGGAAATCAGAGATAAAGAATTTTGACCGCTAGTTTGAATGGTCGGTGAGATACGAGGGTCAGACCAATAATTATGTTCATTGTCTGCCGAAATAAAGACCTCAATCATGCCTATTCATTCGAGAATTATTCAAATACTGGGAGAAGGTAGCATTTGACTCTGAGTACAATGTCATTGTGCTATGTACGTTGTGTGCGTTTTTTTTTTTAACTATACCACGTCCTCGTCCCCCTTTTGTATCTACAATGTATTTTGCTTAAGGAAAATTTGTAGCCCATCAGTTATATCAATATTATGATCCATAGGGAGGCTTAGTCGTATCAACTCGTTGTGACGTATGATATAAAGTAAAGTAGAGGACAAAGTTAAATATACAACACAATATAAAGATTCGTTGTTTTTGTGTGTGTGTTTTAAATGCATCACACTTTCATGGATATCAATTATTATGGTAATATGAATTAGACTTTTCAGGTATCTTTGCCTCAAGTCATGTGACAGCGTTTCAACTCTCAGACTATAACATAGGCTTACTGAACATAGAGCACTGAAAACTAAGGGTTTGGGATATTTACTTCCGGCGTGTCCGGTAGGTCTTTATATATAGTGTTGCACCTTGCACTGCTTGATATAGGCGCGGTCTCTCCCTCTCATTATTGATGGTTATAGGGAGGTGATAACTGTCTTTATTCGGAACCTGTCATATGTATGCAATTGTTTCCACAAAGACAGGGAGAGTGTGCAGTAAAAAGCTCAATATCAAGACACACAGAACAATATTCTCTCTCACCGGGTCTTCCTCTCTCTCTCTCTCTCTCCCTCTCATTTTCTGTGGACAAAGCAAAGTCTGTTCTCTTTCTGTTCGAAGAATGTTCAATGTACATTAAGTTTGCTACACACGGCATTAAATTTAATCTACACGCTTATCTATACGATATACTGTACATAATACATTGTTATAATTTTTCCCTTTTGATTCTTTTCTCTACTTCGACGATGTACATGTTTATTGCATTTGACCGGTAGATGGCGCTAATTCACGAAGCTGTCACGACGAAAGAGATAACTTTGCGGACACCGTCAATTTACCATCTTATACAAAATGTAGTAGTATACTAACATTGTACTGATTCACCGCGTAGCTCATGAAGTTAATATTGCCACTGGTTTCAAGTTGACTTTCAAATCATATCTAGTCGCACATTCGCCAATTCCCCAACTGCCTGCATGCTAAACAAATTTACGCAGCCGCTGATCAAAAATCATAAACGAATTATCATTTTCATTGTTACATTATCGACATCAAACGACTGTTGAGGGAAATGGTGTATAAAAACTATACCAAATCAAGCAAAACAACAGGAGCCATATAACTTTCTATGCAAAGAGCATTGTATATAGTTGAATGATAACAATAGTAATGTTGATGATGATGATGAAGATAATAATAATAATAATAATAATAATAATAATAATAATAATAATAATAATAATAATGATAATAATAATAATAACAACAATCATCATCATCATCTTCATCATTCTAATCTATAGACGAAAAACATGCAAATTGAGCATGGATGAAAAAATAATGCTATAGACATGATCACAGAATTCCGTATTTCCTTATCTGATATTGGCTTTCAATAAAACTTGTCGTTGATTTGATTTTTACCCGTTACAGTCACCGATTGTGGAGTGTTACTCACTTTGTAGACCCTTTGTAGAATTTTGCCGAAACGATTTGTGTTATATGCATAGGAGTTTAAATACAAAGCAGGTATATCTCTTTTTATCAACCTGGTGGTATTTATTAGATTGACTCTGCTGAAAAACTAAGAAAATCATCAAAGTATTTGCTAAAATGGGTTTTGTTGTGTAAGAGGTCTCCCACAGTGTCATTGAGAAGATTGGTTTTTCATGTAATCATCTTTCTTTAAAGAATGCGAAAATGGCGTTTATATGTGTTTATATTCAAACTATATAATCTATACAATAATCATATATATATATATATACAATAATCATATATATATATATATATATATATATATATATATATATATATATGTGTGTGTGTGTGTGTGTGTGTGTGAGAAAGAGACAGACAGACAGATTATGATGTAACAATTTAGATTGTTTTAGAATGTTAAGTGGAACTCATTGGTAAAAAGTGGCCGAGAGAAGAAACTTAAAGAAGATGAGTCTTTGAAAGCGCGGTTAGATTGTATAATTTGTTTAATTTATGAACTATGCAAGACATTTCAGATATTATGAAACACATCGCTTGAATATAAACTAAATGATTACAAAGAATACAATATTCACCAATTACAAGCGAAAATATAAATACATGGAAAGTAAAAAAACAAAAGTGAGTATATTACCATTTTGTCTCTCTTAATCAAACCTAAATGCGTCTTTTGAAACTGAAGCTTGAAGTAGAAGTATAAAGAATATACTAAGAAATATAAAATAACATCAGTTTGTAACCAATTGTACAAAAACCTGAATCGATTTAAAGTGTGTCATTTTTCTTATTTCAGTATACACTAGTGGACCAACCAAGAATCGCTTCGAAGCCCTCTTCGATAACACTTATCGATGTGTATTTTGGTGCGTTTATTTTCATAATATTTTGCATTTCACGATATCACACCTATATTGATTTTAATCTGATATCCATTGTCTTATTGAAGACATAGCTACTGGATTTGTTGAAGTCAGTTCGGTACGTCAGTTTCAGGGGCGGATCCAGGAATTCCGTAAAGAGGGGCGCCTTTACAAAATTAAAGGGGGCGCAGGCACCCCTCCCCCTTTTTTATTTTTATTGTCGGGACTCATGAAGTGGCCCAAATTCGTTCGCTTCCCTTTGGGGTACGCGTGAAAATCGCGGATAGCACCGGCCAGCGAAAACAGTAATTATTAGGAGCCGCGTATATAACGCTCTGGGCATTTACATGGTCAATGCAGGGAGGTGGCCAGGGCCAGTTTTATCAAAAGATAAAATCTATTTCAAATCTCCTTACCACACAGGCTGCCATAGACTTAGAGTTGAAATGAACTATATTATAATCAATTTAAACTCTTCATAAACCAGGGCCCCGGTCAATGCGAGGCACTGTGTCATGTTATTGTGCAATGGTCAAGTTTATAATAATCACACATTAAGAAATATGATCCGCTGGAATGGCTTTTGCATACTCGTCACAGCAATAGTATCATTCAATAAGGGAATCAGTTATGATAAGTTGATTATGATACACGAAAGCGATTCGACAAGACACAGGTCTATACGCTCTTGATAAACCTGTCAAAAGCGCAGTTTAGCCTGCACGATAACGGTGAATAGCGAGATTCTTCTGTGGAATTATAGTTTGTGTGCTTTGTTTTCTAAGAAAATCCCCAACAAGCCTAAACACAAACGGATCACGATACTTATTCACCGATGGAATCCTTCTCATTTACTCACTTGTACTATCGATTAATCAAATAATACTTTTGATTAAGTCACATATTTCTTCCTCCATCATCCATCTATTCATCTATTCGATCGTTCTTTCAGTCACTCCTATAGCTTTGTTGAATTTTTTTTTTTACAATTTTGTCTGTCAACACGCCATATTCAAGGTACTTACAGCCATGTCTTAAATCGTAATTATTCCGAAATCATCCCTAGGTCTTACTGCCAACGACGATGGAGACAAAGTCCTCGTAGGCGATGTTGATCACGCCAGTTTTCGTCGTATCCCTCCGCCGAAACTCGTCCGTGAGGTACCTGATGAGCGCGCTGATCTGCATGTAGCCGTCCAGCTTCAACTCGGAGTGGTTGACGGGGTCGAATCGCGCCACGGCCATCTGGCAGAAGGCGGGTGAGAAGCGGTACCCCTGCTGGTTCAGAGCTGAGAGTTGCAAAGGGGAAACCAGATAAATTCGTCAGTAGTACATCTTTCACATGCCCTCAATAAACTATAATACGGACATAAACACCCCCAGTCATATACAGTAGTAAACATTATTACAACAATAGGCCTTCGGAGAAGTTCGCATTAGAAATTTTGCAACAAATGCACTCCAATAGACATGATACAGGTCATTTTGGGTGACCGATAGATAACCTTTCACAACGGCATTTGCTTTAAAATCACTATTAATCTTTAAACACATTTATGTTTTAAAACGTGGGAAACTTTTCTCTTCTGTATCCTTCCGATGTATATGAATGCCGATTTCGCCTCGCGCAATGACAACGTTATTTATATCATATTTCCGCATTGACGGTCCGACGGATGTCGGCCTATACAATATTGTATAATATAACATTTTTTCCGTCCATAGAATGTTCATTATAATTATCAAAAACATAAGGGTGTGTTTCATGTTTTATGCGTTTAGAGATATAGTTAACTCAGTGATGAGGGTTTGTCTTATGAAATATGAACAATGTGTTTAATGTATGTATGTATGTATAGGCGGAAACAGGAAAAAAGCAATGAAACGGGGCAAAGAAAGATAGACATTTGCATTACACGAGAACGAGACACTTTACTGTCTCATCAGTTTAAAGGCAACGTATGAGTTTATATAGAAGAACAAAATATCATGAATTATTCATTTTTTATTTTCTAAAGCTATAATTATCAGTGTCATCTGAATTGTTTGATACACTCATGATCACCGAGTACAGTTTTTTTTTTTTCATATAGAGCTTCAACAGGATGGCTGAATTACAACTTGTTTGTAATTATTTGCCAACCACAAGTACTCAATGCAATTTTCAGTTTTACGGAAGCACAAAGAAGACTGGAAGTAACAATCAAGTCACTTTTGATGCTGAATAATATTGTCGGACGTATACTGTTTTTTCTTGATGATGAATTTATTTATAATCATGCATGCTTGTGAGAATAATAGCTTGCCTTTATTTTCATTTCATTTTTCCTTGAACGGAAATCAAACAAACGAACAAGCAAGAGTCATTGATGCATGCGTATAGTAGCCTGTGAACACTTTACCAATTATATCGCTGAAAGAAAAATCATCTGATTGGAATGACAACTGGATAAGATTTAATTTTGTCACAATAAGTTGCAATTTATACCTGTTAGATTAGACTTTCCCCTACTGGATCTATAGGCTTCTTCAGATCGCTGTGAGAGAGTTGATTTCCAACAACTCTCTCACAGCGATCGATCTGAATAAGCCTACACAGATTCAGTAGGCGAAAGTCTAATCTAACAGGTAAATTGCCACTGATTGTGACAGATAAACTTTTACCCAATTAGCCATTATACCTTGTTGGAATTCCGTAGCATTTATGCCACCAGATCTGTCCGCGTCGAATCCCTCGAACACCCGCTTCCACTGCTGGATGTAGTTCCAGAGGGCGGCAAACTCTCTCATGTTGATTGTTCCGGTTTTGTCTTGATCAAAGATGCCTTTATGAATTTAATACGATAGAAGACGATTAGATACAAACTATGTTCCGATTTTAGAATTCATTCATACTTCCAGTTTCAGTTTCGGTTTCAATAAGTTTTATTTCTGTGCTTGTATAATGGAAATGGATATGACAAAATAGGAAAAATTCACATGAAGACATGCACCAGAGTGCTCATTTCAAATATGACATTTGTTCCATCCTGGAGGAGCCATTAGTTATAATAATAATATAATAATAATAATAATTGTTTTGGATATAAATTCCAAATTTTATTGTCCAAGAATGAAAATTCTTTTTGCCCAATATCGTGGGCCCGGCAGCCACTGAGCAGCGCCAGATCGACGTTGCTCTAACCTTTTCAACTGTTGAACGGCAAACAAGGTAGCAGCAACTCCCATCTTTTAACGTCTTTTGGTATGACGCGGCCGGGGTTTGAACCCACGACCTCCCGATTGTGAGGGCAGCCGCTCTACTCACTGAGCCAACACATCATTTGACACACCCCCTTCGTGGAAACCTACCCGGAGAAGGTATTGGGTGTATCCCGCCCTCTCTCCTGCCGTTTTATTGCCCGTGGCGAGAAATTTTGTTTTCCGGACATTGTCCTGACTCGGTCGGGGTAAAATAATAAAGTCGGTTAAAACAGGACTTTTTGGATGGATGAGGACTCTGGATGCCAAGTCAGAGATGTGATTTTTTTTTTTTTAACCACCCATGTGTCGGGGACTTTTGATAGTATATGCACAACACTGTGGGGCTTTCTGCCAATCTGCCCTCAAAACACACAAGGGGTTAAAGGTATATCATGAATCATCACCTATCATGTGTCTACAGGTTGCCTCGTCGAACGTGGTCCAGTTGGCATTCGTAAGGGCCTGCTGCAACTCCTTAGCCGTCACTTGCCCGGAGTTATCCTGGTCCACCGCGGTGAACCACGAGCAGAGCTCCGGGTCCATGCCCGGAGGAACTCCACCCGGAGCTCCCGGCGCGCCTCCGGGATCCCCATGGGCGGGGTGGTAGGCCCCAGGGGGTGCGGCTCCGGGGGCGCCCTGCTGGTATGCACCTGGTGGCTGAGCAGCGCCCGCTGCGCCGTAGCCTGTCAACGTATCAGGAAAGTATAGAATCATACAGACTTTAGTCGGAAAACGAGTTAACTCCATTGTTGTTTATTTGAGATACACGTATTTGCAATTAAACCTGCTAAACACAGAAAATGAGATATCTTTATTCATAACTTCAATGATAGTCCTTGTAAGTAACAAGTTAGTGAAGTATATAGACCTATTACCGGAAAGGTTTTATTCTGCTCTACCCGGTAATGGACTCACCTTAAAATGTTTGAAAATAATGCCTTCACCCTTTTTAGAAAGTATTATAGGCCCTACATTTAGGTCAGGAACGAAATGTCTATATGTAAGAGACATATCAGAACCCTTTTGCCAAGGTCTCGTGTCACTTTTGATTATTTAGTTTATGTCCTATTACCAGCAGCAAACTATAGCTTGCGATTTTGCAGCAAACAGAGAAGCAGGAGTGATCACGAAGTGATGATAAGCCTGAGGAAACGTGAGGACTTTGCAAAAGGCTAATACTACAATTCAATGAGCCACAAGATTACAAGAAAGGTCATGAACATACAATGTAACTCATTCTATAACTCTGGCAGTTAAGTAAAGTAAGATAAATGAAAAACAGTCGCTGATATCTTGAACATCGTGTAACAGCACTAAAAGAGAAAAAAGGAGGAAACAGATCGGTTTAAAACGCCGACGATGCTAGAAAATTATTAATAATCACTCTTCGATGCGTGTTGTATCTACTCATCTCAATGGGCACACATTTGAAATCCCCTTTATTTATTACACACTAATCGCAGTATCAGGCCAGACTTATAGTTTCCTACACCCAGGATATAGCGATTACAGGGCTTTCTGCAAAGTTACAGCACGGAGCGAAGGATCGAGGTATAGTAGCTCCATACATGGTTGCAAATGGAATTTAACCTGATAATATACACTCAATCCTGCCATGTTATTGGTATACACACAACGCGCTCTTATAACTAGATGTTAGCACATTCTGTGATAGATAAAAGCAATTATACATGCCTTTCTGTTTCACTTCGTGACTGATGATGAAAGAAATGAAGGTTACAATGGTATGAGGTGATTATAAAGCATTCAATCGAGAATAAAAAGTGAATATACACAAGTAGCAAATATTAATAGCCATTCCCGTTTAATTAACAATGAAGCAGTATACAATGTGCACAATCGCACACTATAGATTAGACATGACGCGAGGACATGTTAATCATTAACGTAATGGTCCATAATCGCATTCAGACACTGTTTACACAAAACTCCAATGGCGTCGCTGTATATACACCATGTGCGTACTAAGAAATTAAATGTGAGCAAAATTCTGATGTTGATTTCTAGTCGGCCCCACAAACTACAATTTTAACGCACCTGTCTAGGAGGTGGCGAGCATAGGGAAATCGTGCAAGTATGCAGGTCTACTCTAAACATTTTGCTAATGTTCCTCCTCATGTCACTTTCAGAACGTCAGCCGAAATAACCTGAATGTAGCTCTGCGCTCCACATTTCTTTCTTTCAGTTAAAGAAAAAATAACCACGTCCTTCTCTGCGTAAAGAAACGTGATGCGATTCTCATATTTCTGATAGTTTTATGGATAGTATACACTGAAGTATCTTTACTCTCACTGCCATCCCCATCCCCAGTGATTACAATGTACACAGGGGTTAATATCTACCACTCATGAATTTACCGGTATTAAACTCACCTGGTTGTTGCCCATACGGTTGCTGAGGTGGAGGAGCATGGCCGGGGTAACCTTGACCTGGTGCAGGTGCCTGGCCCCCGTACCCCTGGGGCGTTTGACCAGCGTATGCTGGATTGGGCGCTTGTTGGCCGGGAAAGCCTTGTCCCTGAGGTGGGGGCGCCTGTCCCTGAGTCGGCGGGAACTGTCCCGGATAGCCCTGTCCCGCTGGTGCACCAGGATACCCCTGAGGTGGTGCACTTGCTCCCGGTGCTGGCCCGCTCATGGGAGGTGCCCCGGGCCCTTGACCGTACTGGAGGGGCATCATATAACTATCATTTAATATTATGGCATCGCTGATGTTATTTACAGAGGCCGATCCTCTACTTTGCAACTTTAGCCATTAACATGAAAAATGGTGTCGACGCTAATGAAGAATGCTTGAACAATAATTAAGACGATAATCGTATATAACCACAATCATATGATAATAGCAATGCTCATCATCCTCATTAATGTTATTCATAATTACTGATATTCCATTATCAATTTTTCGGGCTATATTTTTCCACCAATTGTCTGATATTCCAGTATATGAGAAATGAACCATATTAGGCATGTTAGGCAATTAGGTAGCCATGATTCCCGACGTAAATTACCTGAAAATGAATCAAGACTTCCTCAAGAAACTATCCCGTAAATTTAATGATACTTGCCTGCCCGGGTGCTCCTGGATAAGCCATAATGATTCCGAATTTCCTCCTTTCTTTCCAGATAAAATTACGCTCAAATTGTCCTCAGAGAACACAGCTTGAGAGACGAAATCAATGCTCTTCGCCGCGAACAACACGAAAGCGTCAAGTGGCGCACGCACCACGGACTCAGCGACTATAAATGTACCGTTGTGAAGTCCAAAGTTCAAGCCGCGAGATGACTTCCAGCGGTGGAAGTATAATAATTCCTGCCTAATTTATGTCTACGAGAGAAGAGACTTCAGACCTGATGTGGACAAAATAATTATACATATACATATATTCCGAGAAGGTACACAAACGTCAGAGTTTGTTCGAATCTCAAACTAGCATACGCTAAATATCGTGTCATAAGCGTCACGTCTAATTTTAGCACTGAGGATAGATGGCAGCCCAACAGTAAGAGATAAACATACAGCATAATTAATCTTAATCATGCATAGAGTTATTTCCGATACGTACTTACGTTTTTCCTTTTGAGTTCTGAGAATTGCAGTCAGAAAATGAGAACAGTCATGGTAATACCAATTTGTGCTAATAATGATACTCCTAAGAATATCATTACAGCATTGAAGATAGATCAATCTTGGAAATCAGCGATATTCTAAAATGTATGTCCCTCGATAAAGTTTATGTGAATTTTGAAGACCCTCTGCTCGTTGACGAAAAATGCTGGTATTGCGCTAAATATTTCCTATTTTCCTATATCAACAAAAGATATAGCTTTTGTCTTTTATGGATGTAAATGCATGCGATACAGCGAGATATATGAAGACGTTTACAAAACATCTAGTCACCTTGCAAGTTATTCTGTACTTCTTTCATGAATTACTACGACTAGAAACGGCTGTAGGCCTATACTAGCAATAAATGGCAATTTGGAATTCATCAAGTTCAAATAACATCAATGAAAGAAATACAAGATATCAATACAAAATATAAATATACATATATGTATTCTCTTGAAGTATATGAAGTATTAGTTCAAATAGTTATTTGACGCAATGAACATAAAAATGCAATGACGTGAAAATCTTACAAAGTGGACGTCATTACTGTCATATATAATTATACATTCGCTGACGTCTCAAAGTTCAAGAGAATTCCATTTATGTATACTCGGGGTCTAGCCTTTGACCCTATACAAAACGCAGACCAATAAGTGTGTCAAGGACAAAACAAGCAAACCATATCACGAACAAAAAGAAAACCTAAACATAATCGGTAAATATATTTGAGAAAACGTGTGATCTCTAATCCAAAGTTGGTACATACCAACGCACTTACTATGCAGGTGAGACTGTGCCAACGATGTGGATTCGGACGTGATGACGTCACATTCAAACTTCTCCGCACGGTTACCGCGAAATACCAAGAATCGCGATGTAAATCATTATCACTTCCGTTTTCGCCTGAGGTTTCGAGGAAAAGCAACAGTACAATACTATACCAACCCTTCCTTTGAGAAGGGATGCCTAATTTACACTTTGTACGGACCTATCGACATACTAATGATTTTCTAGCAGAAGACAAAATTAATATAGAAAATCTTTTAGGTAGCATGATATCAGATATATTGAATTCCTGGGTGCTGATACAAACTGGGGAAGGATAGTGTTTCAGGGTTTTTCTTCCCCCTTTATTTTGACGCACACGGACAAAGACTACCCTCTCCCCATTTTCTTCGTTATCAGGACAATAACCATAATTCTCCATAATATATCTAGAGTTGCAAATTGGACGAGAAATTGAAGAAGAATGCAGTAAAAGACATTTGTATATGAATTTGGAACAGTGCACTCCCGTTATGCCGAACACGGTTATGCCGAAATTCCGTAACATAGAGGTAAAAATCAGGTCCAAAAATAATCATCTAAATATCTTAATTGGTTCGATACTTCATTGTTCGGTTATAACAACATTTGGATGTAACGAAAGAAAATCGCCGGTCCCGACGATTTCGTTCCGGGAGTGCACTGTACATGATATGTTTCTCAAACATTGCGGGAATCCCCAAAGTGTATGTACAGCATCATTAGGCCTCCATGTTGCATGATACACATCTAGTCCTGAAATGGACGAGGTGATTCAATTTGCCTGCATGGTGATTCTAATGTTAAACAGCTGGCAAAACTAGCTGTAATGATTGCACATTACACTGACAGTATACTCATGACAGTGAATTCGTTATGAAGATGTTTGCACTGCAGTTATAATGAACACGGTTATAACAAAATTTCGGTTACAACCAAGTAAAATTAGGGCCGCAACGTTATCCACTCTAGGTATTTTTATTGTTTATTTGTTCGGTTATAACAAAATTTTGATATAATGAAACAAAACTGTGGGTCCTGAGAACTTCCTTATAACGGGAGTCCACTGTACCATCAACAATACTGTATTTGCTTTTGAATAAATCTGTTACAATTTCGGTTACAACCAAGTAAAAGTAGGGCCGCAACGTTATCCACTCTATGTATTTTTATTGTTTATTTGTTCGGTTATAACAAAATTTTGATATAATGAAACAAAACTCTGGGTCCCGAGAACTTCCTTATAACGGGAGTCCACTGTACCATCAAAAATACCGTATTTGCTTTTGAATAAATCTGTACGGGGTATCAAATACCAAGTTTCAAATGACCCTTCGGAACTTTTGGCTCCTTCCAATTTCTGACTAATTTTATTGTATCTATTTCGTCAAATTCTTATATTGTACACAATGCATGTATAACTCTTTTTATTACTACACACACACACACACACACACACACACACACAAAACAATGAATAAATCAAACAAAGAAATTAGAATAAAAGAGTGTGTCACAAGTTGAATATTATAATTTCAAAGTATTGTATGTATGAGCAATTTCCTACATATCGTCACCCAATCACAATATGGAGCCAAGTAGACAGAGAAACAATGACAACATTCTTACAAATCCATGGTGCTGTTTTACTAATGTCGTATTTGTATCTTTGTCTTTTTTTACAGTGTAATAGAAAATACACTGTATACAGTCCAACCTCTCCTAACTGGCCTCCCTTTATCTGGATCTCTCTATTATCCGGGTGCCATGTTGCTGTAATTTTTTTTTCTTCAATTCAATAATTATGGAGGAAAGAAGGATATCGAACTCAAAACAAAATCCCTACAAAAACTCACATGAATAACATATTACATATTATTCCCAACATAATCAGCATACATTCAAATCAAATTCTCATCGAAATAACATGCATTCTAGAAAAAAAAAAAAAATCAGTGCATTGCTACCATTGGGTAGGTAGCCTTGTGTATCAAAATTTGAGTCTTCCATATCTGGCCAAATCCCTTATCCGGCTGAGTGCCGGTCCCAACGAGAGGTCGGACTGTATTGTGTTTTCTTCAAGGAAGACATGTGCTGACATGATGATTTGTATCACTCACACTGAGCTCATTTTCTGGGTTATGAGACTAGAAAAGTTGAAATCCATCAAAGTTTCAATTAATCAGTAACGCTTAGCTTTAAGTCTTGATGGCACTGCTACATTCTCTTATCACAGGAGCTAAAGTGTTGCTCTGTATGTGAGGACAACATTGACATATTGCACATGAGACCCAAAGTGGGATATGACAAGGAATTTTGGTGTTGAAGTTATCATTGCAAACTGAACCAGGGAGGATGATTATGCTTGTATAGCAGATATGGAAGCCAGAGCTTGATCAAAATTTTATCCTCGACATTACAATCTTCTTGTTTCAGTTTACAGTTTAAGTTTAGAGGATTTAGCAATGGAATAAAACATATACTCACATATAAAATTTATCACATAAAGAGACAGCTTGGAGAGAGCCAAAAGATATCATTAGACTAACAAAACAGTTGCATAATTTTCTGCTCCCCCTTTGTCTTCTCAAAAACCAAACAACTTGACAACAAAGAAGAGACAAAAATACATGCTCATACACACTCATACAAATGCAACACACATAGATACACATGTAAAGGACCCTATTGTACAAAATATCCAAAATATACAATTGTACAATCACATGTATATGATACCCCTCTTCCAATGCGAAATGCACACACAAAAAGACATAATATATGCATATTGTCCCGTTGGACATGCAATCTCTAACTGCGCTTTCTCGATTGTCATCTTCAGACATGCCTCCGTAGACAGCATACTTCAGAATAAGAACACTTTGGATGATATATACGCAAGTCTCACATAAGCTGACATGCACAGGACTGAAGAAAGTCTATTGACTCATGCAGAAGTCAACAAAGTAAAAACAGAAGAGAGGAGTAATATCGTAAACTTTTTCACTGCGTCACTTTAAATTTAATATGGTGGTTCACATGACAACTTCAATGAGGTACCATATTTCTATAATCTGTAAAATTTTTATTGTTGTTGTTGTTTTTTGTAATGAGGTTTCGTTGAATCAGCGTTGAAGTGACACTGCACTAGCTCCTTAAATATATCATGACTGGTGTCTATAACAATTTCAGCCATTCTTGTAGTCTCTTCCTTTCAAGCATGTTTTTGTTGTCTCTGCTTTCTGCCATTATTAGTTGCTAAAAGTGAGTCCATTGTGTTCTTGAAGAGGAGAGAAATAATTTGGTTTAAAATGACTCATGAGAACACACATACATGATGTGAAATGTAGATTTATATGATTGTCATACTACAGGATTCTTAGTGAAGACAGGCTGGAAATATCATTACTCTGTATTTCGTTTTAAACACACAGCATGAAATGTGCATTAGCCAGAAATGTGTTCTGCTTTTTGTATGCATCTTCACTGTCATGAACTACAGCATAGAATGATGACGCTTTTCCTGAGGTATAGACATGTCTCCAACCGAGTCCTCGTGAAGAAAACTGCCTTTCATCTCCTCTCTCTTCTGCACAGCATGATCACCAAGTGCTGAGACATATGCAGATGTGTAAGCATCGAGAGTTTTGCGCTTGGCGCGAACAAATGTGGATCACCTCTGTCAGCACATTGTACATGTATTGATAGCATCCTCCTGACAGTTTTAAAACCAAAATTTGTCTTTCCCTAATGACCGTCAGTCAAACTCATCATCGCTACTGGAGTCTCCACCGGCCATGGCTGGCAGCTGAGAAGTCTTGTCAGATGAGCAACCAGGCACATTGTCCTCCTCCTCCTCCTCTTCCTCCTCCTCCTCTTTGGCGGCATCCTCCTGGAGTGTACTCCTGATCTCTGTTGGCTGCTCTCCGTCATCCATCATCTGACAGAAGTTCTTGTACTGTCAGAACAAAAGCAACGTAATGATAAAAATATATCAATGACAATATACCATATGTCCCCCCAAAAATTACAACGGTACCTTCCACAACGATAACTTTAGAAATAGTGAATCAATCCAAACACAATTTCAGGGTATGAAACTATAACTCATAGCCCACATCTTACAGAAAACTCCATTTAATTTGCTTCAATGGTCAAAGAGAAATGAGAATTTTTTTCTTGTAGAGCATGTCAGGAATCCCTTCCCTCCAAGTTCTGTCTATTGTGTTTACACAATAAAATGCAGTTCCAAGAACATCCAAGTGCTAAACTTGGAAGAATCAGACTCATGACATGCTTTACAACAATCCACATTTCTCCGTGACCGCTTAACCAAACTGAATGGGGTTTTCTGTAAAATAGAGCTAATATGTTATATGTTAAGACACTGAAGTAGCATTTACATGGTTTAATCATATTGGGCATTATCAATGCAAAAATCTAATTGTATTTTTTTTTTGGGGGGGGGGGGACATACTGTAAAAAATATCACAGTAACACAAAAAAAAGAAAAAAAAAGAATAACTGCTGCAGCAGAATCCTTTGAATTATCACAACCACAGCTCCCATCGTTGACTTTGTCTATGGCCATACACTTGCTCTTGAAGAAATTACATCAGACTTGTTGATGCATCCATCAATATATGATTACAAAATTGGAATTCAAAACAAGATTTTAAAATGTTATTCACCTAACATTCTCTTATTTCATCCTTTATAATGTTCAACAGATATCTGAATTTCCCCTTTTCTTCATTAAAGTGCAGTCCTACTTGAGGTGTGTAACAAGACTAGTTAGAAGGCATAATACACTACCACGTATGTTGTCAGGTTTCTCAACAAAATGTAGCTTCTGGTAGGAGCACACTTATACTTGGAAGAGGTATGTACGTAGCTGTACAACTTATTTTCCCACAATGATGTTGTATAGCACAGAATCAAGTTCTTCATCATGGCAGTGGTATGTACCATGTTGACTTTGGTATTACATGTTTTAGGGTTTGCCCAAGCACAATGTATAGAAACATGAAAAGTCATACTAAGTGTGATATGATCTGTCAAGTATATTGCAAAAGCAAACACAATTCATGTATTTCATCATTTCACATGGGCTATGGGCAATGAGATATACCAAAAAATCTCACCAGCAATGACAGCTAATTTTCAGGAACAAAAGATTCCATTCCAACGTATGAGGCACAAACATTTTGCCAAGAGATTGTAATTTTGTGGTCAGAAAAAAAAAAAAATGTTATTCCATTTGCAATGATATCAAGACAAAAATAGATATACTGTAAAAGTGGTTTCTTTCACTGTGATTTTATTTTCAGGCTTTTCGCGTTTTGAGGTTGAACTGCGAATTTAACATCACACGAAAATGTTTTGAAAAGTCGCACGAAATTAACCACGCAAGGATATGTTTTGAACTCGCTGCTTGTTACAACGTTGTTGCGCACACATAAAAATTCCGCGCATTGCAGGTATTGATGGTCAACACACACACAGATTTTGCTGACTGCAAATTTAAACACACGCGAAAAAGTCGGCACCAATGGAAACCGCGAAAGTATCTGTACGCGAAAGAAATCACTTTTACAGTATCAGGATATTGACAGTTCAATGTACATGTATAACGTTGGTGTAACAATGTCTTTTCCATGTCAGAAGCCATTACTAGTCATTGCAGCAGAGAGATCTATTTACCTGTTCCAGTTTTTCGCGTAGCCGTAGGATTTGCTTTTCCTTAGCTGCCACTGTTTCTTCCAGGAGTTGGTACTTCTGCTTCTTACGCGCCCGGCACTCCCTGGCACTCTGTCGGCTTCTCTCCAGCTTGGCATTCCTGTCAACCCTAGAGGGCCTCCTTCCTCGCTTGCCACCTGCTGACTGGATCCGCCGCAGACGCCCGCTACTCCTACCAGGCTGGTCAACTCCCTAGAAAAGAAAAATGCCATACAAGTATTACATCAATAAGCAGGAAGGCTTTTCTATGAACTCTCACGCATCAATATTCATATCATACATTTCAGGATGGGGATTTGCTCTAAAACCAACAAAGAGGTTTTCCCAAAAGAAGTAAAAAAAAAGAGATAATAAATGAAAGTCTACACATTCATTTATGAAATGCATCTACAAACTGTAGCTTAAGCTAACAGACAATTAAAATGCTGAATGGCTGTGCATACAAGAACTGGAAACAACCTCAAAACGTAATTCATAACTTCGGGCTGTGATAGCCATCTTGTAACAGCTTTGAAGGCATCACAGCATACATCCACACGTTTGTATGCAGTAAATTTTGTTTTACCCACTTTGTATATAAATAGCAAGAGAGAACATCATTAAGAATATTACATTGTATTGCTCTTATTTCAAATACTATGCACATCTCTCCAATTTGTGAGTTGGCACACTACATACGCAAGCTGGCAGTCACTGATCGGCATATCAAAATTACATCATCATTTAATTTATCATAGGGTTATGCCACATCAATGGAAAGATGTTTACATATTTGCCTTGGACAAGCATAATGTGGGTATTAATTGCTGCTTGAATGTAGCACAATCATCGAAAAATACATGAAAAATTGCGAGCTAGGACAAGGATGGACTGATCCCCCCCCCCCCCATATCAAATGTAATCCAGTCACATCTTCCTATGGAGATATTTGCCTGAATTGATCATCACTAGCAGTGGTTACATAAGCAGGGAAATGTTGTAGAATTCGATCGGATTTCGTGGTGTGTCAATTTTGAGAAAATATGTCTTTATCTCACAGTCGGCAGCAGAGCACAGTCTTGAAATCTGATTTTTGAAATTTATGAAATTTGAGTTCTTTTTCTGCCACTGGGCACTGTCAGGCACACAGTATGAATTCTGCATACAAACAGGAGCTTGTCAGATTAGATATCCCTGCAGCTCTGGTCCGGGGGAGCAACATTTCGCTGGTGTGCCAGGTCAGAGAAGCTGTGCATGCTTGGGCTTGGCTGCATAGCCATAGGCTACACATGCAAGGAAACTGTGTCGAGCATGCCAAACTTTCATACTGTGCAACTTGGGGAATGGGGGAAATCAGGATAAATCGGGGAATCAAAATGCATAGTCTTAAACAGCAGATTTGAAAAAAAAAGTTTGTATTCACACTGCACTGATCTATACATTTTCGGGCATATCTTCCCGCAGAACATCAGTTTTCTGGTAGTTTTTTTTTTTTCTTCTTCTTCTTTTTTTAAATTGGTATTAGATTTTTGTACACTTACTCTCTTGTCTTGTTTAATTAGCTGGGGCAGGCCTAACCGCAGCAGCGACCCCATACGGACAAATACAGCCCCGCAACGGGGTTAAGGCAGGCCAACATCAACAAAGCAAAAATTATGCATTCAGGCCAGGCTACTAGTGTTGTACTAGAATACGTGTAACGTTAGATATTTTCTCACACGCACACCATTGTCACCATACCATCCATGCCATCCAGGCGTGCACTGCACACCTTGCTACAGACAAGTGTACATCTGATTTGTTTACATCATGACATAGGCCTACATGATGGCTGATCATCATATTCTGTAAAAAAGAATTAGGTCCTAGTGAAAGTAGTGTAGTAGGCCTAGATCTATATAGACTCCTATTAAAGGCCTAGTATTCAGTAGTAACAATGATAAATTTCAAGGATCTATGTGACAGAATTGTTGCACATGTTGTATACCATGCATTAAGATAACTATACACAGCCAAGTCGCTGTTGTAGTCTACTACAGCAGCGACTGGGCTGTGTATAGTTAGCATTAAGATTAACTGCACACAGCCTTGTCGCTGTCGCATGGCACACAAACAACACTCAACAGCACACATCTCACAGGAGTCATCCGATTATCTAGCTACATTAGTTGCAATATATGGGACCATGCTTTACGGATAACGGTGCGCTGGATGGAGTGGAAGAAACGCGTCGACGAACAACAAGCATTTTAAGTAGAAGGTGAGACTTTACTTACTTCCGCTTGGTTTTTCTCCGACGTGTCACCACCACCATCGTCTAACGAATATTCTGGTTTAGTCATTATGACTTACTTTGCTGAAATACAACGGAGGAAAATTGGGTAGGTTGGGTAGGTATGAAAGGAGATTGATTTCCGGTCGACGGTCATTATTGTTTGTAAACATTCGTGACGCACACGTACACACGTACATCCGATCAACTACCGATACCGCCGGAACAAGTTATCGATAGTTTTAATGAATCGGTACGTGTGACTCGATTAGTTAATTACGTGCACAAGCAGAACTCCGGATGATTTTCAGACTTTTACATTTGAACAACTATTATGTTTCAAAATATATAACAAATCACTTTAAACAAGGATGATGACATGGCAGATTTACCATAAGAATGCAATGAATGGGGCTGAAGGAAGCAGAAAAAGAGGAGAGAAAGCCATGCATAAATACTAAGTATTCAATAATGGAATAACATTTCTCCATTTCTGAAATAATAGAGCCTCTATGTCATCATCCTTGCTCAGTGTAATTTGTTTTAGGTTTTTCAGAATAGTGGTTTCTCTGCTCAAAGATCACAATACATTCTACGAATCTATGGGCGGAGCTAATGTTAAATTAGGCCTTCTTATGAAAATCGTCTGTAATTATACACTCAGAAAAACAGAAAGAAAAAAGTTTTAAAAAATTCAAGTTCTTATCTCTCACTGAATATAGGGCCTAATGTTCTATATACTATGCTAAAGGTAATTATATTAGCTGACAAAATGGTTGGTCAATAAAAAGGGGAAACTTTGCTGTACAGTTCTGGTTGAGGTGAGGATTTAGCCTTTAATATTTTGCGAGATATTCAGAAACCACTTTATGAGATGTCAAAGAGCATGCAATTCTATGGGGAACTAAACGTTTATTTGATGATAATCAGTTTTGAAATGTCTGAGATATCCAAAAACAAGGTGAAACAAAGAGATCCTAATAAAAGGCGTGGCCTGCCGCCTTTTATTATTATCGTTCTTTTTTTTGGATATCTCAGCCATTTGAAACCCAATTTTCATCAAATAAACGTTGAATCCAAATTACATGCTCTTTCATATTTCATAAGAGGTTTCTCACTATCTCACTTATGAGGAATGTTATATAAACCTGAATCCTCCCCTCAACCAGTACTGTACAGTCCCTTCAAGCATGAGTAAGCACAATTTCCTCTTCTACGGCACTATAAAGTAAAAATAAATTTTTCATTTTTTCCATCAAAATAATTCATGAAAATTACACATTTCATCAATTTGATACTGACATAAAATTTTATGGAAAGGGTAGCAATTATTCAACCTGCTTTCTGAAAGCGGTTAGTCAAATGCTCTTTCATTGTGCTAGAAGAGTGAATTTTTGTGGAATTCCCTTTTTTAATACTTTATTCATATTGTTGTCCACACATGACGTCATAACCTCTAGTAGTCTCCCCATGCACTGGTTCCAACACCAAACTTCAGAAATTCATAACTTTTGCATCGATTGTCCAATTTTCCTCAAACTTTCACTGATGTGTTCTATGAGTGTTGCTGCTTTCACTCAACCCACATTGCTCTTTGGGTCTCGGTTTCCCGTAAAACAAGTGGAGAAGTGATAGTCTTCTTGGACTGTGTCCCATGGGAAATAATTCCAGGGGCGGATCCAGGAATTCCGTAAAGGGGGGGGGGGGGGGGGGAGAGACATCATGCGCTCCTCCATTTTTCTTTTTATTTCTTTTGTTTAGACAAAACAAAAATAAGGGGGGGGGGGGGCGCCGGGCACACCCCTTGGTCCGCCACTGAATTCCACCTGAACTATGAAGTGCTGACACAGTTCTCCTATATACTAGTAGGTCTAAAAAATGTACTAATATCGTACATCAGATTTTTGTTGACATTAGTGAGTGACCAGGAAATATTCGTCACTATGACAATAAATATGATCATGACAATTTTCATATCAAATTTCGATTGGTTGAGTGTCGACAAAGGGAGCATTGATGGTTGCCGTTAAAAAAAAAAAAAAATATATATATATATATATATATTTATATATAGGCGACGGCGGACATCGCTTAGGAGTGAGATAGCATGCAGGCTATGGCATGATTTTCTAACTTTCGAATCTTGAAATTCCAAAAATTGTATATTTTTCAAATCTACAGGGTGCCGAACCCCCGTTTAAAAGCCCAACATCTATTAAATTCAAAAAGCCCGTCGATTGAAGTTCTTGTCACTTCGTCTGTCTATAGGTATACACAACATGACATCTGAAAAATAAATCCGGCGGACGCTCCACTATTTCATACAACAAAATAATGCATGGCAGATATTTTCGACCATTGCTGAGCGGCATGGTTACTTGGATATACCACAAATTTAAGGGTGGATTTTTTTCCCCCTATTTCCTGTAGGCCCTAACATCGTAAGGATGAGGAAACCCATTGAAATCTTGGCGTAGCTATAGCAGGGCCTAAAAAGTGTTTATAAAATTCTATTCTGTTACAATATTTGATTGTGTGGTATCAAATTAACGTATAGGTCAAACATATTAGCTATGTTTCTGTTTTCCTGAATATATTTAAAGAAGGAAACAAACATCATAGATCAGACAAACCTACAAAATTGTTACAGGGATTAGATGATCTCCAGTCGACTGATTTCATTGACATTTCATCTGGCTGCCGAACAAGATTCGACTAACAAGGAAATCGATTGAAGATTTTGAAGAAGCATGTCAAGTCAAAGTTGAGGCAAGGCATCTTTTTCTCAAAGAGTGATATCGGAATGGAACATGTCTATCATATCAAGAGAGCTCTTCAATCAGCACATTTAGAATAATTATGATCTGAAGAAGTTTTTAAACGAGGTTTTCAACTGTCCATGTACTCCAGCTGCACGAACCTATCACACCGTAGAAATTAATAATGATTATTGGTGCAGAGGGGCAAATATGCTCGGCAAAACTTTAAACCCTTAACAAAGCAGCACTGTGGTAAACACTAAACTAAGAATTGGCTTCGTTCACTCATAGGGCTATAAAGCTAACCTCATCTAGGCCTAAAACTAGTGCGTCGGCTTGCTTCGAGACGCTAACCGTCCTCTCGATAAGCCAGTTCGCAGTTCCACTTTGCTCATGAGCAGAAGAAAGGTCATTTGTACCAACATGCATGTTGGTTTTTAAATTCACTGGGATAAGCATCTGTGATGTCATGATTATTCATGTAATCCTTATAAATGCTGCTTGCCAGCACATCCACCTGACAGCAAAAGTGGTATTTGGCAATTATCAATAGATAGATAGATATAGATAGATAGATAGATCTTGGTTTATTTCATCAAAAGGAAATATATAGCAGCCCAGAGGCTGAATTGCGTGTTCTTGATGTAAATATACAAACGAAACAAGACAATACGATACTATAATCATTCACATTAAACAGTCTATCCAAAAAATTGAGCCTTATTACATATTCATATACTACAAATACAATTCTCTTTCAAAATATAATATTCCATCAACAACTAATTGCACATAATAATGATTACAGCAGAAAGCAATTGATTTAGAGTATCAAAAGACAAATAGATCTGCGGTTGTATATGCACGTATTTATGTATATTCATAACATGTGCCCCATTAACAATGATATTGATAATAATAACTCTTACCAAAGTTCAAATCAAATACTCAGAAATTGTACAAAAAACCTACGCCAAATAGAAAGAGATTGTTAATACATTCAGTGCAATACAATGAAATTGATGCTTTCCCAAGTCTTAATTGACGAATCATTCTGGTCATTAATTTGGTCTACGCAAGTTCATTCTTTGTTTGAACAGGATCAATTCCATTGTTACGCAAAGCTTACGCACTATGTCGCGCTAAAACGAGTGAAGTGTCCCTAACCAACTGAGAAAAAAAAGAAGAAAGGTCATTCGGACCAATGTGCCCATGATGAGCTAACAAATGTGTGGCGAACACAAATTCTTCGCGAGTAACGTATTTTCACCGCAGGCCGGTCGTTCCTCCGATCACCATAGCAACCCGAGATTGACACCTTTTCTTCCTCCACTTTCCTTCAAAAGCTTCACTCCACATCTTGAATAAGTCTCGCACATTGCTCCCGCTTACACTGTTTCATAAATTCAACATCGCATGCGAAGTCGTCAGTCTACTCGCTCAGTCAGCATTTCTCTCCAAACATTGGATTTGAAAACTGTTTTATCTCTCTCTATATATAAATTTCATCGTTACCCCTCGTGGTCACCCAACTCGGCACTCATCGGAGCATGTAAAACTACATGTAGTGCCATCTCTCTCTCATTCACGTGGATTAAACTTGTGTGCAGTCGACGGGGTGCAGCCGCGCTAACCTCCCAGCGCTATGTGTGGCTATGTATTTTTGGAACAAGGGGAGAGAGCTTTAGAATCGGAGGACCATTCGACTCTAGACTGCGAGTTAACCTCAACGAATGGTGAGTAGCAGGATAATTTATCTACAATCTATTCGCCCTTCTTGATAAATCAACGCTTACTGTAAAGCCCATTCATTTATTATGAATTTACTACATCATTTCACTGCAAAAAGTCCGGTGTTAAATATGAAACACCGAGCTGATGTTAAATTTCTGGTGCTCATTCATGGTGTTAGATTAACACCTCCGGGTGTCATTTCAAATATAAAATTGTTTTTTTTTTAATACTAGTAGTTTCTTAGGCAATGTTAGGGGCTGAATTTCTTGTTAATTCTGAACAAGACGATGAAGAATTTTCCGATAAAGTACTTGATTTTTGAAAAAAGTGTAAACACATTTACACCACAGTAACACCAGTTGGTGCCGGTCTCCTATTGAAGCTGGACGGGTGTTATACCATTGAAATTAACACCACCAATATCAAATCAACACCACCAATATCAAATCAACACCATGCGGTGTCATTAATGAATTAACTTTAGCGCAGTGTCAAAAATATCACCAGCCACATTGTCAAATTAACACCACGAAGTACCAGGTGAACACTTTTTAACACCGTCACAATACATTTTCTACACCTGTGGGTGTGGTCCTTTATTGAAGCTTGATCGGTGTTAGATTTAACACCCATGGTGTTAAATCTAACACCGATGTTTTTACAGTGTTGGTTCACCTCATGCTATAATTATATTCAAACGTGACTTTATCATTCTTCTAGATTTCATACAGTAACTTGTCGGCATCATTCATGTCTACTCTATGCAGAGAGGTGTCTACAGAGATGGAGTGGCAACTCTTCGTAATTCATGCAAACACAATGTTTCAGGCGCGGTGGAGCACCCCAATAATATCTCGCAGAAATCCATCGGCAGCCGAGCCTCATTTGCATAAAGTAAACAACATGTACTCGCGTAGTTGAGAAAAAGTAAACAACTTCTCAAGCTAATAACAATTTAAGGAAACCTATTTTCGGATTAAAATTGAGTTAGTTTGAATTTGAAAACATGTCCCAATATGCACATATAACATATTAAAGGATTTGACAATGATAAAATGTGAAATTTTGGTAAGCGAAAACCTGGCGAGCAAAATTACCAAAAATATGCCTCGAAAATCATCCTAAAATTCACGAAGTGTGATTGCGGAACCAAAGCGCCATTCGAACAATATACACCGAAATTTATTCATCTGCTTGCATTTTAAATGTCATACCGTAATATTCCCGGCCATGGTTGTGTTGGAAAAAACCAGAAGGTGATGTCAAAAATGACATGAACGCAAAGCGTACAGGTCGGTCCCATGTATATATAATCGCGTCACTGTAGCGTTGCATGTCACAGCACATACAACGCTTTGCTGCCTGCAGCGTGCGCACCAGCAGCTCAGCAGTCACCGCCGTGCGACACTCAGCAAAATTGACTGCGTCACATGCAAACCAACAATGAGCACGAAATCCTGAATCTCACGTACCACGCATGCCCAATATTACGGGAAAAGAAATGACGTCATTTTCAATTGTTTCGCTGACTACAATTTTCTATTCCAAACCCTGTAGAAACAAGTTGATTTCTCAAAAAGTACAGGTGGAACCAAGCGAAAACTTTCACCATATATGGATTTAGGCCTGATGAACTTATGTTGCCAATTTCGGACACATTGGAGCCCGGCCATAGTCCAGTCGGAAAAAACAGAGAGCATGTTTTGCGAGAGGTGATTTTCAAAACGCTTTAATATCTCAAGTTCTAGTGCAGCAAATTTCATAATTTTTTCATCAAAAGGAAGGTTTTTAAAAACTTAGATAGTGTGGGAAGTTTGAGTTTACTAGCGGCACGCATAGCGGCACAAGGAGAAGGTAAATATTTGACTTTTTCATGCACACAGTTTCGGGCAGCCGTGGATGCCCGTTGGAAATTCAAATAGAACGGGGCGATAATGAGATGCAAATTGGGGTGCTCCACCGCGCCTGGTTTGGGTTCATCCACTACGCCTGGATAAGTCATGCTCGGCACCGCTCTAGTTGCAAGACGAAGTTCGGAGACGAAGAACGCATTTCACCTTTCGTTGAATAACAAGCTTTATTTCACCGTAAAATTTTAAAGGAAATACTCGAATTGATTTGTATTAGAATAGTTTAGGAAAAAATTCAATATCATAAACATATTTCTAGTTTCTTCGTTACGCGCAAATCGAAATGAAATGAAAATTAGGCCCTCTTTAAAGGTACTAGCCCACATGACTTCAAGTACAAGTTATAACAGTAACATACCTCACCTGTCGCTCTTTGTCTATACCATTCGATAAAAGAGAGAAAATCATCGTTTTAAAATCAATTTTCAAACCGGGTCAACCCGACCCAAAAACCCAAAATCGAATTACAAGCGCGGGCTATAGCTACGTACATTGTACATGTTAGTGTAACACGTACGTGGACCGGAGCTAGCGAGCGTTATACGCATGCATACGGATTACGGTGCATTTTCATTTATTTTTATGAAAGTAATGGACTAATTGGAACGAAATTTTGCACAGGTGTTACTGCAATCATACCCAAACTCCATGCTAACTATACACCAATTGCTGCAGGTTTGAATGTGGGCTAATACCTTTAAAACCTAATGCGCACATTTCCACATGTTAGTTTTCTATCTCTTAATCTGGGATATTTCGATCTTTCCAATAAAGTGTTCCAGCGTGCTTTTAAACTATTTGCTGTTAAAATTGTCAGTTTTACACTGCATTTTGATTCGCTGCTCAAAATTCAAGTTTCAAGTTCAAGTTTGTATAACATTTATTTTCCATCTTTTTTCATGTAGGAAATCACATTCATGAAATTATTGTACAGGAAGGCAGAACTCAAGAATTCAAGGTACACAAATTCATTGTTGCCATCACATTGGAAGAGAGAGCGAATTGCAGTAGGGGCAAGTATTTCTACACTGGACAGCAAAAGAAAGTACCCACTTCTGTCAAAGGCCGCACACAAAAATTCGGGTGCTGTTCGTTATTCCGAAGGTTTGTTATTCCGAAATTTCGTTAATCCGAAACACACAAATTCCCTATACGTAGAGGTTCGTTAATCCGAACATTTGTGGCGTTATTCCGAAGGTTCGTTTTTCCGAAGATTTGTTAATCCGAAAATGAAATTCGGAAAAACGAACCTTCGGAATAACGAATCTTCGGACTGAAGAGCCTTCGGAATTACGAACCTTCGGAATAACGAGCTGTAACCAAAAATTCACCCCCTAGAAATATACAATTTTTGTACACAGGTGTGCTACAATGCCCCTTACTTATCACATGCACATAAGCAAGTTAATGTCTTCATAAAAAAGAAGAACTTGCCATGCACAGCATCTTGGTCATGGAATTAAAAGTCCCACACAACAGCACTTTCCACCATGCAAAAATGGCCACTGAATGGATAACATTTTTAAACAACCAATATGTCAAAGTGAACACCTGTTTTGTCAAAATGATGTTAATGAGTGTATTCTGTATTTAGGGATGCTATCCTTCCTGATTTGGCTAATTCTCAGAATAAAATCAGTTAGCTCTTTAGACTGGACATTACTTTACTCTGGTCTAAGCAAACTTCCACCAGGAAAATTATGTCAGGTCTTGTAAAGCTTGTATTCTAAGGCGGCTCATTCTGTTACATTTTGTCGTGATTTTTGATACAGTGACCAAGATGCTGTGCATATCATTTTTTTTCTTTGTAATAAAGATGATCACTTGCTATTGGGTATGTGATTACTAATGGATATTGCAGCATTATGTGTACAAATTGTTTATTTCTAGGTGGTGAATTTTTGTGTGCAGCCTTTGACAGAAGTGGGTACTTTCTTTTGCTGTCCAGTGTAGATGTGAGAGCGATAGTCCCGATTATTGATGCTCTCTTTTGTCAAAGCACATGGGTAACACTAGTCTAGCGGGCGACGTATTTTTAGCCTAAATCAGTGATTGGCAATCAATAGAGGGCGCGACGATCCGAATAGAGGCGTGGAACCGGGTGTGGCATGACAGTTGTCAGTCGTCAACTCTCGAAGTTTTATTGGCTGAGCATCGGATGTCAATCAAAACACGTCGCAGAGCCCGAAGAAATGCTAGTCTACTCTCCTAGGTATACTACAGATAATCTTTCAATAAAAATACAGTTTGCCTGTCTCTTTCAGCTTACTACAGTATTTTTTCACTCTTCTCCATTCTATTTGAGGTGTATTACATCTTTCCTTACTTCAAATAGAAAAGAATGATGGCAATCAGTGCAACTGACTTCAGTTGTAAATCTATGAGGGTTTTACACGTGGAAACTACGCCCAAATTACTGCCGAATGCAAACCTTCAATTATTGGAGTAAAGTATACTTGATATTTACTTTAATTGTACGTTTCGGAAATGTATTTGATATCACCACTCCACTTTATTATTTCTAACCTTGAGTTACCATATATTTTTGTATTAAACTTTGTATGATATTTGCTTAAAGGGTGTGTACAGTTCTGGTCGAGGTGAGGATTTAGCTTTTAACATTTTGCGAGATATTCAGAAACCACTCTATGAGATGTCAAAGAGCATGCAGTTCTAAGGGGTATCAAAAGTTTATTTGATGAAAATCAGTTTTGATATGGCTGAGATATCCAAAAACAAGGTGAAACAAAGAGATCCTAATAAAGTTGTGGCATGTCGCCTTTTATTATTAGCACTTTTTTGGATATCTCAGCCATTTGAAAACCAATTTTCATCAAATAAACGTTGAATCCTTCTTAAAATTACATCCTCTTTCATATTTCATAAGAGGCTTTTCATTATCTCACTTAGGAATGTTCAAAACATGAATCCCCACCTCAACCAGTACTGTACAGTCCCTTTAACATCAATAAAGCTGCCGTCAAGATATCAATCTCTATATCGGAGCACAATAGACTTTAAACAGGCATTTTCTGTCGTGTTCACGCGTGATCACACTGTCACGGAAGAACTCGTCCGCGGTAACATGGGCGTCCAAGGGGAAAACAAAGAGGAGCTGCGACACAAAAAGATTCCTGCAAAGCCAAAGGCACAGGTGAAATATGGTGCATTCTTTGCAATCATGAAAATCCGAGATGCCATCTATGTGGTCCTGGCAACAAGTAATGACAAACCGATTCAATCTGATTCACGTTTCATTACAAATGCATATATGAGGACATCTTTGTGGCCATTCTGTATGCATATGTCTGGCTAACTTGAGTATCATCAACAAGCGAACAACTGTGGTAAAATACACATACAAACACGCACACACACACACACCAACACACACAAACACACACAAGACGTATTACGCAACTGAGGCACAACACGCAACAGAAGTGTCCATGTCCAAATCGCTAGAAGTGACACGTGGCTCTGCTAAATAGTCTTGTACCATTTTCGCCTGGAACATCTCGTTTAGAGGTTAGGCGTGGTTGTTGAAATAACATTCGCTTGATTCGACCTGTCAGAAATGATTATACTCGTATTTTCTGACAAGATTTCAGAAATGATTAATATGTTCCTTCATGTCCTTTCTGGGATTCATCATTCCAAGGATCGTTAATCAGATAATAAAATCAGGTTCGTTATTCCGAAAACGAAATATTCTTTTTTTAGTTACAAAATACGTTGATGTGACAGCAATAATACAAAGGTTGAATATTATTTTATGCAGTGAAAATTGAATGAAAACACGCACACGTATTCATGCCTACACACGTGCACACACACGCATTGACACACACAAAGACAAGTATAATGACAAACATACACAAACTAAAAACGTCAAAAATAAAGCATTCGTGTATGTGCTGATAATCCCCTTTGAAATACGGCCCAATTCATAGATCAGCCCCTTCCCACTCTCATAACGCAAATGCATCAGACAGGCAGTTGTAAACCATGGATGACAGAAAAGGGCAGCAACGGTGACGAAATGAAATCAGCCCACAATGTGCTTAGCTAATACCTCAACTTATTTTCCACTTTGCTTAGAGTAGCACGCTTCTGAATGTGCTTTATCAAGACGTTTTGTCCAAGACACACGTGCTTTGGATTGCAAGGGTCAAATACCTCAGACAGTTGTAAATAAGGAGTGACGAAAGAAGGCGGCAACGGTAACGAAATCAATTCAGCCATAATATTCTTAAATAATCCATCAACTCGTAACATGCAACATTGCTGAGAGTTGCATGCTTCTCAACGCCAAATCAAGACATTTTATCCAAGAGACGTGCCCTTTGGATTAGAGGCTCATATACTTGATAACGTTGTAAATACAGGATGACGAAATAAGGCAGTATAGGGTGACACAAAATCGATTCAGCCAACAATATGCTTAGCGAAGACATGAAAATATTCTGCCACTTTGATTAGAATTGCATGCTTGTCAATGTTCTATATCAAGAATTTCTCTCCAAGTGGCATGAGCTTTGAATTAGAGGGCTGAAATGCATCAGACAAATGTACAGAAAGGGTGACGAAAAAAGGCAGCAACGGTGACAAAATCGAATCAACCTACAATGTGCTATGGTAATACAGTATCATACCACTTTGCTAAGGGTTACATGCCTCTCAATGTACTATATCAAAACGATTCTTCATTTTTTCCAGGACTCATGTGATTTGGATTAGAGGGCTAATATACATGATGAGGTTGTAGATAAAGGGCGAAGAAAAGAGAAAAGGAGAACGCTGACGAAATCGATTCAGGCAACAATACGCTTGAATAATACATCAAATCGTTTTACTACTATGATCGGAGTTGCATGCTTCTCAGTGTGCTTTACAGTGCATCAAGAAATTTTCCCCCAGTGACGTGTGCTTTGCATTCTAGGGCTCAAATACATGAAACTATTGTACATGAAGGGTGGTGAAATAAGGCAGCAACGGTGTCTAAATCGATTCAGACCACGATATGATTAGCTAATACGTCGAATTATTCATTTTGTTCAGAGTTGCATGTATCCCAATGAGCTTTTGATATGGGGACTCAAATGCATCAGAAAGTTGTACATAAAGGATGAAGATAAAGGCAGCAACTGTGAGGAAATTTATCTAATCCTAAATGTGACCGTGCAGCACAAAACGAACAAAAAGTCGCACACAGTGATTTTGTGTGAGGACTGAAAACAGGTGAAATGGGTCAACCTAACCAATGTTGAGTTTTTCATATTTTCTGAAAGAGCAAGTCTTTTTCTATTTTATATTAAAATTTGGGATCATAAAACAAACAGGAACTTGTGTTTTCAGCAGTTTTTCTCGAACACTTTTTGGTGGAATAGTGTGATTAGTTGTTTCTCATAGAACCCTCGTCCCATTTCTCAAAAACCCTGTCCATACACTTCACTTTCAACTCCAATAACTTTAGAAAGAATAATGCTACTTCATTGAAAATTGGCATTAATCATGCACAGAATGTGTTAATGAAGCATGCTTAATAATCTGATAATCCCTTCATTGTTGTTGCTCCGGTGGTCAACATCCTGTTTTTGTTCCATTCATCCCACAGCTAGCATAACTTGGTAAAGATTAAGCGCTTGAATACACCCTGTACTTCAGAGCCTGTTTTCTCAGTTCACACTTTCCAGACTGTGTCCTTTCTTTCCAATATTTAGATAGGTTAGAAGAGTCCATTTGAATTGAGTTCTACATCATTTTAAAGCTTAGAGTCTGCTCTCTTTCAGAATCTTTTTAACTAAAAATCCTTGTCTGGCGACTTGTTGTTTGTTTTGTGATGCAGGGTCACAAACGTGGTTAGGCAATATATCAACTCGTCATACCACTTTGATGAGAGTTGCACGGTTCTCATTGTGCAACAGCAAGACGTTTTCTCCAAGGGGCATGTGCTTTAGATTAGAGGGCTCAATTGTATCAGGGAGATGTAAATAAAGAGTGACGAAAACAGACAGCAACGGTGACGAAATCGATTTGGACCAAAATTTACTCAAGTACTACTCCA
This sequence comes from Diadema setosum, assembly GCA_033980235.1. NCBI lineage: Eukaryota > Metazoa > Echinodermata > Echinoidea > Diadematoida > Diadematidae > Diadema > Diadema setosum. Next base: position 7,300,866 of record CM067074.1, on the reverse strand, counting down.
CTCTTCATACCTTTCTACAGAGAGGCGAATGGTTCGTATTGTGCTTTATCAAGGCGTTTTTATCCAAGAAGAATGTACTTTGAATTACAAGGCTGCATGCTTCTCGATGTGCTATATCAAGAAATTTATAAAAGAGACATGTGTTTATACCAGAGGGGTCGAAAATACATGATGAGGTTGTAAATAAAGGGTGACGAAAAAGGCAATCAGGGTGACGGAAGCAAACAATGTGTCTAAATGATGCTTCAAATTGTTATACCAAATTAGTTAGTGTTCTATGCTTCTCAATGTGCTACATCAAGACATTTTCTCCCAGAGACATGCTCTTTGCATTCGAGGGCTGAAATACATGATGCCGTTGTACACGAAGGGTTACGAAAAAGGCGACAACGGTGACGAAATCTATTTAGTCCAGGATATGATTAGCTAATTCATCAAATTGTTATACCATTTTTTCACAGTTGTATGTCACAATGTACTTTATCAATATTTTTTTTCAAGTGGCATGAGCTTTTGATTAGACAACTGAAATGCATCAGAAAAGTTGTACGTAAAGGTTGACGAAAAATTCACCAGCTATGACGAAATCAAATCAGATCAAAATGTGGTTACGTGATATATCAACTCGTCAAGCCACTTTTTTGGGAGTTGCATGGTTCTCAGTTTGCTAAATCAATACGTTTTATCCAAGAGACGTATGCTTTGGATTAGAGGGCTTAAAAGCGTCAGACAGTTGTAAATAAATAGTGTCAAAAACAGGCAGCAAGAGTGACGGAATCGAATCAGCCCACATTTTGCTCAAGTAATAAATCAACTCGTCATATCACTTTACTGAGAGCTGTCTGCTTCTTCGGTTGTGCTTTATGAAGACATTTTATGCAAGACATGTGGACTTGGATTAGAGGGCTCAAACGCATCAGATAGTTGTAAATAATGGGTGACGAAAACAGGCAGCAGCGGTGACGGAATCGAATCAGCCAACAATATTCTTTATTAATAGTACATCAACTCGTTACACCGCTTTACTGAGACTTGTATACTTCTCAACGTGCGATATCAAGACGTTATATCAAAGAGAAAAGTGTTTTGGAATATATGGCTCAAGTACATCAAAGAGTTGACAGACAGGGGAAAACCCCACAACGAAGAGCTGTACGGTTCATATGCAATGACTACATTTTCCGCGATTCAGACTGTACAACGTGCATGGGGGAGAAACTGAACTTGCCAACTCTTACCTTGGGATGCCAGGTCCGGAGATTAAAATCATTCTTCAAAGTGGCAAAGGGGTTGGTCCCAGCCCTACATTCTAGAATTGTCTTCACTAAAGTAAGACCCAAGCGAAATATTACAGCAAAGAAATATAAAGAATGTAACGTAAGAAAAAAAAAATGTCGAAAATTACGTTACAAATCAGACTAAATGTTACAAAGTAATTCACTGTAACACATCAGTATACCGACCGAGTTTCCCTCTTTTTTTGTGAAACCGATCCTGGTCTGGAATTAACTTCCAGCTGAAGTCGTTAACAGTATATTAAAGAGGTTTTCAAAGCAAAGATTGAGCAAAGTCTTCTTCACTTTGACTACCAACGCTCCCAACGTGCCCTCTCTCACCCGGTGCCTTATACCGCAAGGTCCTGCACCGTACTACATCCAGAACCAGACAGGATGACGAAAAAAGGCAGTAACGGTGACGAAATTTAATCAAGCCACGATGTGCGTAGGTAATGCATCAATTCGTAATACCACTTTGCTGAGAGTTGCAGGCTCCCAAATGCTCTACATCAATATGTTTTCTCCAAGAGACAAGTGTTCTAGATTATAGGCTCAAATACATGATGACGAAGTGAATAAAGGGTGACGAAAAAGGGCAACAACGGTGACGAAATGGATTAAACCAACAATATGCTAAAATATTACATCAAATCGTTACACCAATTTGTTTAGACGTACGTGCTTCTCAATGAACTATTTCAAAACGTTTTTGTCGCAGAGATATATGCTTTGCATTCGAGTTCTTCAAGGACAAGTTCACCTTACTAGACATGTGGATTGAGTGAATGCAGTTATAATAAGCATATTGTTGCCTCAATCGATTTTGTCACCTCTGCTGCTTATTTTCGCAAGGGCGGATGCGATAACATTTTCTATAGTTTCTAGGATTCCTTTAAAATCATCTGCTCTTATCGTCATGGTTCGCTCGCATCTTAATAAAAACCGTGTTTAATTGGTCTTCTTGTTTTTGAAGGGAATATAAGCAACAATACTATGAATTAATATGATCAGTGCACTTCAATACACAAGGCCAGCGCACTGGAGCAAACTGCAACCCACTGGTAGAATTAAAACTAACTAATCACATTGTTATGTGTACTATGACTGAACTGCAAACCGAATTTGGTTCACGTGAGTGAACATGTATTACACAATATAGGCCTATTTGAAAATGTAGGCCTATTGGCATAAATTTCCAGTAAAGAGAATATGAGCAAAAATAGCAAGATTGAACAATCGTATTGCTTTTCTCAAAGCCAACCTAACTTTAATCCCCTTTGCTTTCTAATATAAATGCTATCTCGACTATATCATGGCCATTTGAGATAAAATATTTGTTGTACGGATGATTAAACTGTAGTCCTATTATTATTATACTGACCCATTCGTCTTGCACGTTGTGGTGGTAAAAGCACTTGTCACAGGCAACCATATTTTCTCAAAAGAAGGGCAATACAGAAAGCGTTTCAGCGCCTCTGTCACAAATTTCCATCATTTATCCATAAATTACAAATATATTCATCTCCCAAATTGATATGTTATAATAATCATCATAGATTTAAGTCATTTTCACCATGATCATATAAATCGTTGATGCTGTTTCTCCATAGTCATTAGACGACTCTTGGCGTTTTACGACAGCATGTTTTACAGTACTAGTAGTCGTTGAAATATTCTTAGAGTTGTCGGCCTATTTGCACACATATAGAATGCAAGGTTTCACTTCATATCCTATTACTCGATAAGTTATTACTCTATTAAGGCACTTCCATCATGACTGGTGATGTATGTGTCGCTAGACAGAATCTATAGCTCTATAGAGGATCGCATTTCCATTTTTCGCTATTCGAACAGAGTCACTTTCTTTGTCAGCTGAATTGGACATTGTGAAAAGTGTCTTTTCTCAGGCAAACTTATATCAAAGCAATGAAAATTCTGGCTTTCGTGCGCTGACCACTAACGCAAGTTATTTAAACAGATATTGGTTGAATAGATGCAGAAAATCATGGTGGATAAAGCTTGATAAGAAAACTATAACAGTGTGATGATAAAAGAGATAACAGGGTCTTTCACGAAGCGTAAAAGCGGTATCGTGTTTAACATTTTCTATGGAGTGAGAATTGTGAATCTCCACATGCAAGCGAAGCTTCTATCTAAAATCGTTCGTCACTGCATTCAGAGCAACAATTTTGAAAATTCCAATTCAGATGTCCTCATGCTCACTCGAGGTGCATCCATATTCAAAGAGTATGCTTTACCCATTTACGCCTATACTTCCTAGACCCCGTTTACAGTGCGAGGCCGGGCTCGGCCGCGGCTCGGCCGCGGCCGAAACCGGCCGCAATTGCGCGGCCGAGCCTCGCAATTTTGTCCGTTTACACTGCTGGGATCGGCCGCGCTTTCGATTCAAACCTTTCATTTTTTGGTCGTAGTGGCGCTCTGCTTGTAAACTAACGCAATTTGGTATTGTCTGGTTTTCAGACCCTTTGCCAACTGAATTCCGTGGCGACGAAGTCGCCGTTCGGGCAAAGGCCTTTGCCGAAGGAAAAAATCCTTTGCATGACAAAACCTAATTAAACTATACTAGTTTTCGACGTTGAGGGGGTTAATATCCTGTACAGCGAAAGATACAGGCAGAGGGTTTGGAAGCCAGACTAAAACTGGCCGCGCAATTGGCCGCGCATTTGGCCCAGTTTGCGTTTACACCAAGAAAAGGCCGGGCTCGGCCGCGGCTCGGCCGCGGCCGAGACCACCTCCAGAGCGAGGCCAAATGCGAGGCCAATTTTGGCCTCGCATTTGGCCTTTTGCGCGTTTACACTGAAGCGGGGCTGGACTCGGCCGCGGCCGAGCCGCGGCCGAGCCTCGCACTGTAAACGGGGTCCTAGTCATATTTCACACTTTCAACAAAAATATTAAAAAAAAAATACTGCTGGCGCTCTAGCATTTCCAAACATTTACCTAATGTCTATACTTTGTGATGCCACGTTGACCTGCTGTACACCTGGAAATATAACTTTAACTTTTCAACCAATGTATAACGTCCCTCGAAGCACTTTCTGAGATATGAAAACCTGGAAAATAAGGTATAGGAATTACCATGAGCTACCAACTATATAAGCACGTATAAAAATCATTCGTGGATGTTTTATTTGACAACCGTGAAATTGGATAAAAAATTACCATCACTTGTCTTTTCCGGCGCTTTGGCCATGGTCACATATCGTGCGTATTATGCTTCAGTTTCGTAAGTAGGTCGTGCTTTTTTTTCTTCCTTTGCGTGTGTGTGTATGCATCAGCCACATTGGTTAGCTTAATTTTCTGCATTGGCATGCATTCGGAATGGTCAGAAAGATGTCCTCATTTGCATTTGTAAAGAAATGTGAATCAGATTGAATCGGTTTATCATTACTTGTTGCCAGGACCACATAGATGGCATCTCGTAGTTTCATGATTGCAAAGAATGCACCATATTTCACCTGTACCTTTGGCTTTGCAGGAATCTTTTTGTGTCGCAGCTCCTCTTTGTTTTCCCTTGGACGCCCATGTACCGCGGACGAGTTCTTCCGTGACAGTGTGATCACGCGTGAACGCGCGACAGAAAATGCCTATTGTGCTCCGATATAGAGATTGATGTCTTGACGGCAGCTTTATTGATGTTAAACAAATATCATGCAAAGTTTAACACAAAATATATGGTAACTCAAAGTTAAAAATAATAAAGGGAGTGGTGATATCAAATACATTTCCGAAACGTACAATTAAAGTAAATATCAAGTAGACTTTACTCCAATAATTGAAGGTTTGCATTCGGCAGTAATTTGGGCGTAGTTTCCACGTGCAAAACCCTCATAGATTTACAACTGAAGTCAGTTGCACTGATTACCATCATTGTTTTCTATTTGAAGTAATATAAGATGTAATACACCTCAAATAGAACGGAGAAGAGTGAAAAAATACTGTAGTAAGCTGAAAGAGACAGGCAAACTGTATTTTTATTGAAAGATTATCTGTAGTATACCTAGGAGAGTAGACTAGCATTTCTTCGGGCTCTGCGACGTGTTTTGATTGACATCCGATGCTCAGCCAATAAAACTTCGAGAGTTGACGACTGACAACTGTCATGCCACACCCGGTTCCACGCCTCTATTCGGAGGTTTCTTACTAGACGTATTTTTAGTCAACTTGACTTCCACATCGTCGCGCCCTCTATTGATTGCCAATCACTGATTTAGGCTAAAAATACGTCGCCCGCTAGACTAGGGTAACACCTGTAGTTAACCAATAACTTCTCGGCGGTGCCGCGCATGACTTCAAAGGAGAGCAGTAGTTGTCTCTCCTCTAGCACCTCCGTGTTTAAAAATGTCAGCATTATGACAGAATCCGCGGCACCGTCATTTCATCCAAAAGGCGCGAAATGTCCGCTGACTGGCACCGCATTGAATGCTGGTTTGACCAGGGAGGTGGAAGAGCTTCCACCTCCCTGGTTTGACCATGAAACTACTGTATCAAGGAGTGGAGTTCCAACTGGCTGTAATTATCCAAACAGTTGTCACTTTTCTATTGATGTACAAAAGAATTCCACAGGTGCATCTGTGCCTTTGGTGGCGGGGTTTGATGCCGCCGTTTTGCTGAGCAATCTGAAGATTAATTTTGAACGTGAACTTAATGTTGGCTATATTTTGCTTGTTTATCTATTAAATGAAACGAAATCTCACTTAATGATAAAGCTCATTAAACAAAGGTCGATCCCTTCAAGAAATATGTGCAAAAGTGTAAATCAGAGCTGTATCACGTGAAAGTGTTTAAAACTGTACCCTCCCGGAAAGCCGGTTTTATCACTTTTTCACTTAATTCCTCCAAATAAAACTGATATGGAATAATCTTCGAGTACAATTCTATATTGATAGATATATCAGATTAGTGGCCGGGCACGGCCAGTCGAGTAATTTTCATTTTCATTTCATCATTTTTTGCGCAATTTCTATTCGCGCATCCCCGTGTCTTTACCTTTATATCCCACCTATCTTTCATAAGTAGGGATGGCGAAGAATAATTACCATCACAAAGACATATTTTCGTTAGAAAGTGGCTGATGATTATGCAATGAGACATGAGTCAATTGTCTTCCTATCTGCGCTGCGCGGCAGATCCAGTTTGCCACATGCTTCGAATACTTTCGAGTGGCGGCATCGAACGTGACTTCAATGGAAATACGACAGTTGTGACTCCATTCTCTTGACCCTCCTTGCAGTGAGGTGTTACTGTATTGACCATTTGTAATATTAGCTCCATGGTTTGTCGCATTCGCACTGCATTCGCAGGACATTTTAGGGGGGGGGGGATGCAGTCCAGGGAGTAGTCTGGGCTCAGTCCCTTTTCTTTCGAGCTGTGCACGTGATCAGAGGCTTTGCTTTGCTCTTGCAGAGTTGGAAACCTGATGTGATCAGTAGTTATACTTTGTACGAGCAGGGAGGTGACCTCCCTGGTACGAGGCAACCAAAACCCTCTGATTAGTGTTTTCCCGACTTTTGCAACACATGGCGTTCCATACAACCCCAGGTCAGTCTCACAGCGAACAGGTGCACCAATGATGATGAAGTCAAGACTATGGATCAGGCAGGCTGGATCGGGCGCGTGATTTGTATGCCTCGTCAGCATTCAGTAAAGCCTGCACTGTGAAAGCCATGTGTACGCACGTAGTACGTACGTCCTTGTTTACATCCATCCGCGATAGAGTACCTTATTCTTGCACGCACACACTGGGCTAGGCTGCTGCTGATGCTTTCCACCAGGTCTAGCGAGAGACCATGTGCACGAACCTGTACCTGATGGGCAGATTGACTTCTTTCGCGCAGTGTTTGTGTTTGTTTGTTTTTTTACTTCGACAGTCGTGACAGTATGTGTTGCTAATGCAAATAGAGAAGTCTAACTGTTTAATAGTACCGAGACTGAGGTGTACGTGTGAGCAAGAAGCACCTCGGATTCACAGCTCGAAATGCCTCAAGAATTTCACGTATTGCGCTGTTTCTCATGCCACATGTTCCAAGTGCATCAAGTGAAGAAGAGACCCAAGTGGCAATGCAAGGTTTGCTCGGAGAAGCAATCAGTCCGGAAGGTTTGTATTGAACAGTGTTGAACAGAACACCCCCCTCTGCAAACATTAAATTGCATTGGGCCATTGAATTTAATTTTATAACATGTTGCAGATTGTTGGAAACAGTTCTGCTAACTCCTGTCCTGTTAAAGGGGCTATGAAATCCGAATGCATGTTGATTTGTGTTGATTTATTAGACCCTGTTTAGAATCTACATCACTTTTGCGGTGAAACGAATATCTAACGTATAAAGAGAGTAGATTTAGGGGTAATCATGTAGAAATGCACACCATGCACACCTACCATTTCCTTCCTTAATTTGTCAATGAAAACTTCTTGTGGCTATCAGAAATGTCAAGATGGACCATATCTGACGGTTTCATGAAATTTCATAGTCAATTACAGAAGAAAAGTAGCTAATTTTGACTCGAAAGTACGCCGATTGACGACTGTCTCAGCGTAGCATGATGGATGATCGATTATGTGGAAGAGCGATATAACAAGAATAATCGATCGTTGTAGTCTGTAATACAGCCGCTTGTTTGGTGTTTAACCACAATAATTACGTCGGCTCGACAGTATAATGTGGAAAAAAGAAAGTGATCTTGATGCGTCTGTTTTTTTTTTATCGTTTTAGTTAATTTTCTCCTGCATGTGACTGTATATCTGTTGACATTTTTCGCTGACTAAATGATGGACGGATAATATGTGTACAAAACAGTAAAAGATATATGAAAAAATGGGAATTATCCATCATGAATATTGCACAATAAAATGGATTTTTACTACAAAACAAAAGCAAATACTGGGTTGCTGTTTTTGTATACATAATAAAAAAATGAAATGGAAAAATAAAAAAAAAAAACTATCATAAAAACAATTACTTTCTACTGTACCATTTCAATTTCAATATTCTGTTTCTTTTTAGGTAAAATGAGCACTTTATGAGAAGTCCAGAATATTAATACATGATTGTATAACATACACTTTTTGTAATACTATTCTCATTAATTTATTAAATTAGGCCTATGAATGATGAAAATTACTAGAAACAAATCCCCTTTGAATTCAACTTCCTTCTCATCTTCTTTTCTCTCTCTTTCTCTCTCCCTAATAGCCCAACCTTTTTCTTCCACTTTTCCTTCAACCATATTCTATTCCCGTCAATACTATTCAAATTAAATAATTTAATCTAAATTATTATCAACTTTTTTCATGATAAAATCAATACTTGCCACAATTTTTAAAGAAAGGATCGATGTCTTTATCCTGGTATGAATAATCGTATCAATAATTTGAATAGTGGTAATCATGATAGTGGCAATGAAAACAAAGAACTATCACAATAGCTCACTTGAGCCTTCGACCAGGGAGGTGGTCCCACGCCTCGCCTCCCTGCTTCGACTCGGGTGAGCTAACAATAAGAAAAAAAAAAATACGAAAAAGAAAGTAGGGCCTTGGGGCTAACGTTACACGTATTGCACAAGTCGAGTTCGATATTGTTAGTATAAGCGGCTAATTAGAGACTACCAGAATCGATTATAATCGTCGACATCATTCTCTGCGAAATCGGTGCACTAGTTACGTCGGAGACTATGTTCGCGACCGACGTACTTTTCCAACTCCGATTTCTCATTTTTCTTACCTTTTCGGCTTTCTAATTCCATGAAAACTCTCTGGTATGGTTCAATTTAGCATCTCCAATAGCTGCACAAAATTTGATTGACAAACAGCGAAGCGAACGGTAGGTGTGCATTTCTACATGATTACCGATTTAGGAACATTCCATATATTTTTAACAATTTTTTTCTTCTATTTTTCTTCAGATTACTTGGGAATGCCCACAAAAAATCCTTCCAAACCAATATTCCTCAGATGACCTCATCTGTCAATCATTGCTAAAGTAGGCCTAAATGTATAAGACATTGGAATGCACCTCCCCTTCGACTCCGCATTAAAGGGAAGATAAACCCCAAGAACAATGTGGATTGAGTGAAAGCAGCAACATTAGTAGAACACATCAGTGAAAGTTTGAAGAAAACCGGACAATCGATGCAAAAGTTATGCATTTTTAAAGTTTTGGTGTTGGAACCGCTGGATGAGGAGACTACTAGAGGTTATGACGTACGAGTGGACTACAATATGAAGAAAATATAAAGAAAATACTACAAAAATTCATTTTTCATGAAAATTACAAATTCCATCAACTTGATAATGACATATGTTAAGGGTAGCAATTATTCCCCCTGCTTTCTGAAAGCGGTTGGTCCACTGCTCTTTCATAATTCTAGAAAAGTGAATTTTTGTTGAATATCCTTTATATTTTCTTTGTATTGTTGTCCACTCATACGTCATATCCTCTAGTAGTCTCCTCATCCAGCGGTTCCAACACCAAAACTTTAAAAATTCATAACTTTTGCATCGATTGTCCGATTTTTCTCAAACTTTCACTGATGTGTTCTACTAATGTTGCTGCTTTCACTCAATCCACATTGCTCTTTGGGTTTACCTTCCCTTTAAACTTGCATGTTCCCTCGCCGTGTCTTTAATTTTTGCTTGTCGCATTGATATCACTGAAACATAATTTTGGCAAAACTCCTTGACTCTTATCGCGACTGAGTGTAGGCCTATCGGTAGGGTGGTACAATGTACAAATTGTATTCTAAAATCCTTCTAGGAAGAAATCTCTTCCTGAGTCAGGATTTTTCCCTAAGTGGTATTCTGAAAATCTTCCGAAGTTTCTTCGTAAGTCTGTTCCTAATTTTTTTCTTAAACTTAGGAAGGGGCAGGAGTATGAAAATGAGGTTGAGATACAAATTTCTGACTTGCAATTAAGAAGAAGTTGATATTCTTGAATGCACTTGCGAAAGAATTTTAGGAAAATATTTAAGAAAGCACCACCCCTGTCCTAAGTACGTTGTTGAGAATAGCAAGCTGTAACTATACACAACCCAGTCGCTGTATAAATAGCGACAGGTGCTTCGCACAGCGTCTGGTAGGGCTAAGCAAGCTGCAAAACATTGTGATAGGCGTGCTTGTCATTCACTACATGCAACATGTGTGATGCGCGAAATGGGTGTGAGAAAGGGGACATGCTGCGCACACGTGTATAATTTGACCAGTGTACCAGTGTACATCATACTGTGTAAGCTGTTTTTTCGTGAGGGTTAGATTTTCGCAAATTTCGCGAATCACAGTAGGATCGCGAATTTAACAAGCGAAAATGCCTCCATGCGCCCTGTTGATAGTGCATTGACGTAAACGTCGGCGTTGATTCGCGAAAACAACATCTCGCGAAAATGTCTATGACCTCGTCATTCGCGAAAATATCTGTACGTGAAAATAACAGCATATACAGTAATATGCAATTGTCATTGGTTGGTCCCTTATGATACGGGCTTTTGTGGCATTTCGTCATGGGTGGGGATAAGGATGGCCTAAAATTTGCATGAAGAAGTTCCTTGGAAGAAATTTCAGAATACCAATTCTGCCTTTCTTATCGTAGGCACTTATTAAGTTTCTGACTTGGGAAGAAACTGAGGAAGATTTTCAGAATACCACCCCTAGACTCTTCTGTATTGTCAGACACTTTTGTTGAAAATGGGGAGCCAGAGCAGACAACATTTTGGCGAAGGTGTATGTACTGATAGATAAATCTGCCTCTAATGTTAGTTTTGGGCCTGTAAATGTGTTGGCAGCTCTTTGATAAGGAAATGGTAAGCAACTTGTGAAATTCACAAGCAAAAAACAAAACAAAACAAAACAAAAAACATTGCATTTATAAGGTACCATATAAGCCCAAGGCATGCATAATCAAGGCTTGACATAAGAGATGGCCCATGACCACTGAAAATTGATGTCAGGCCACCAAATTTCCCAAAAGGCTACATTTTGGTGGCCCAACTGGGCAGCTAAAATTCAGAATGAATTTCTATATTTTCTTTTATTTTGGGCTACCTATAAGGAGAAAAAAAAAAAGTGAGTATGTGAAGTCCTAGTGGTAGTACCAGGTACAGATGTACATACTAAATAAACACTAAACAAAAAGTAAGTTCCCCCTAAAAACAAACCTGTGTAATTTATGAATCGGGAACCTCTGAGGAAATCTGAATACAGGATCATGTAGCTGTATTTCTCGGCTACCTTTCATGTGAAATTCAGTGGATATCACTTGGTCACGCTTGAGTGAGCATGACTTAAAGTAAAAATGGTCACTTTTTGAAGTTCACAAGCCCAATTTTGCAACTTTGATTTGGTGATATTGGAACGAATTTCAATTTTCCAGGATAAAAAGGCATGTAACGTATAATTTATGTGCTTCGTATCGTACCGTGTGACTTGTGCACAAAATTTCACGGTTGAATGAACACGGGGTGAAAATTACCAAAATGGCCGATTTGACATGTTTCTCGTGGTAATTTCTATCAATTGAGATTGAATTCGTATGTTGAACAGTTTTTACACACAATTCACGTAATTTCACGGTTGAATGAGCACATTAAAACAAAGAAAAATAACAATTTAAATTGTGCAGTAAGAATTGCGATAATTTTGCGCACTGAAATCAATTGTTTTAATGCTTTTTGTATTGTGTTTAGTACCACTGTGCATACAGTGATCACCTGACATTTTAGTCACGCTTCAATGAGCATGTGGGGCTGGAAAACCCTTTTTTACCCCATATAATAAAAAATATTCATTTTTTATGTTTTAGTTGATATGTTGGGAAATTACTCTGATTTCAATGAAAAAAAATAACATTTCGTTAAAAAATGACATTATGACATGCTTCAGTGAGCACATAAGATGAGCAAAGTGTGCAGGTCAAAACCATTTTCGTGGCTGAAATTCCCATAAGATTTACATTTGGTTGGTTTTGAAGACGTGTTCAGCGTTGTTAGTGGAAAGAGCCTAAAAAGTGAGTGCAGATGCTCCCCAATCTGTGTTATATTGCCATAACGTTCGCATAATAGCCAACCAACATTTTAAGCAACTATCATCACCATCACAATAATCAACACCACATGAACAACAAAGGTCACTACATGTTTCTCACCACAATCAATATCTGTCTCCAGACTCTCCATGCATATGTGCAGCACGGGAGGATATTGATGTTGAAAAAAAGTGAAATTTGGTACCATGTCAATGATTAATTGCATTTATTTTCCCTTTGAGTTAATGCATGACTTCATGACTTTACAAAGATCAAGAACTTAATGCCAAAATTACTATTCAGTAGTGAGAACAAAGGCCCGAAGATTTCATTTGCATAATTTTTCATCTCTGCTCCAACAAGGGGATTTCATCAAACTAAAGGCAGACCAATTTCCCCACGAATACTTCAATATGTAACAAAAGGTAGCCATGGATTATAAGGAGGGTTTCCGGCACCATGTACCCTTTGACGTGTAAGATTTTAAAGGAATGCCAAGGATCACTGAGACATTTATATCGGTCCTAAACGCAATAATGAAATGTTTTTCAGTTATAATAATAATAATAAGAAGAAGGTCTTATTTACCCAGGGTAGCCTCGTCAGTGTTGCCACTGCTCTACCAGAGGGCCCTGCTATTATTATTACCCTAGCGTTGCCAGGTACCCATTTATACACCTGGGTCGAGAGGGACATTGTGGGTAAAAACATCTTGTCCAAGGATGTAAGAACTGGGCGGGATTCGAACTCATGGTCCTCCGTTTGGGAGTCGGGCGTCTTATCCACTATGCCACAGCGCCCCCACAGTTGATTTTAAATGCAGAAGATCAATGCAACACCTGCTGGATGGTTTTAATAAGATAAATAATTGTTTCATAATGTGGTCATTCACCGTAAAATAAACCACATTGCCTGCAAAAGCCATTGTTAGCTTTCAAAAGCATAAATTCCTCCTCTTCACATGAACTTACCATGGGGATTATGGCCAAACTGCCAATTTTTCATTATGTAGGTTAAAAAAAGGGGTTTCCAGCCTCACGTGCTTATTGAAGCGTGACTAAAATGTCAGGTGCTCACTGATGTGCGTTTGGGTATTAGCACAATATAAAAAAGCATCATACAGTTGATTTCAGTGCGCAAAATTATCGCAATTCTTACTGCACAATTTAAATTGTTATTTTTCTTTGTTTTTAATGTGCTCATTCAACCGTGAAATTACGTGAATCGTGTGTAAAAACTGTTCAACACCCGAATTCAATCTCAATTGATAGAAATTACCACGAGAAACATGTCAAATCGGCCATTTTGGTAATTTTCACCCCGTGTTCATTCAACGGTGAAATTTTGTGCACAAGTCACATGGTACGATAAGATGCACATTATTTATATGTTGCATGCCTTCTTATTCTGGAAAATTGAAATTTGTTCCAATATCACCAAATCAAAGTTGCAAAATTGGGCTTGTGAACTTCAAAAAGTGACCATTTTGACTCAAGCGTGACCCAGTGATATCCACTGAATTTCACATGAAAGGTAGCCGAGAAATACTGCTACATGATCCTGTATTCAGATTTCCTCAAAGGTTTCTGATTCATAAAATATTGATGTTTGTTTTAGGGGGAACTTACTTTTTGTTTAGTGTTTAGAAGAGGAAGTATGTCTGTGGCCTTTGTGTGTGGATTAAATGTGAAATAAATTGCTGACCTTGCATGGGATCATGTTCAGTAATTAGCCTTTTTGGGCGGTCATTTGATGGCTATTTTGCTTGTCCTTTTTTCCAACAGGTATATGGGAGAGGCAGCGGAAAGGAATGTCGTCAGCTTGTCCAAACCCTGAATGTTACAGCCGTCGAAAGTGAGACATCAGTTGCTGGGGATTGCAGATCGCCATGGCAACATAACCCTGAAGATGATTTCCAGCAGAACCAACTTTTTTGCCTTAATGAGGCAAATCTCCAAGTAGGTATTCTAGCACTCACAAACTGTACACAACCTAAATAAACCCTAATTTCACCCCAACTCTATTCTGTCACTCTGTGTGACTCAGGATTACTATGTGCGTGTTTATACAGGAGCCTCTCGCATCGGCGCGCATGAGCCGGTATTTTACCTCCCGCATGAGCGCTTATTTCTTGTGTTTATACAGAAGTCAAAATACCGGCTCATACGAGCCGATGCGAGCGGACCTCAGCTGAACCGGACCTCTCGAATTTTGGGGTCAAGCATAGGTCACGTTCGCAGTGCAGTTTATTGCATGATGGGAAAAAATGAAAAAAATTAAGATGGCGCCGGCAAAGTCATCAGGACCACCAAGCTTGAAGGTCATTCTTGTAACGTTCCTCTTGACAACCACCCGGCCAAATGATCAATTGAAATCCAGTTTTTCAGTAAGAAGGAGAAGACGTGGTTCGATCATGACAGATATTAAAATACACGCTTTCCGGTTACCTCTCGAATTTCGGTCGTCTCTATAAACACACAGCAAAATACGCGAGGCTCCTCTCGCATCGGCCACCTCAAAAGGTGGCGGACGGAACCTCTCGCATGAGCCTGCATTTGGCGGCGTATGCCGGCATACACATTGTTTATACAGAGCAAAATTTGAGAGGTCCTCTCGCATGAGCCGGCATGAGCGCGTATTTTGCTTCTCTGTATAAACACGCCCTATGAAAATTTTTCATGTGCGTATCACAGTTGATGAGGTAAATGAATGTCTTTAATTTATGTCAATGTTTGATGTGTTTTGTTTTCGATTTCAGTTGGGGAGGGGGAAAGGGTTGCTTATCGAAACGCTTGCCCAAATTCCACTATTTCCAGTAATTGCTCTTCAATTTAGAAAAGTATTATGCTTTCCAAATTTATCTCTTTAGTGCAGTGTTAGGTAGATGTTGCTTATTTTGCAAAAAAGATTGGGACATTTTAAGGGTGGAATAGTCATCATCTACAGGAGGATGCAAATTTTAAAGCTTCAAAATATTATCTTGCATTGCCAGTGACAGTTTCTAACCGCTGGGTTTTCTGCCAAATCTAAGTGCTCTTCTTCTTGTGTCGGTGTCAGATGCCAGTAACATATCAAGGATAAACAACAGTAGGTCACTGCAACTAAAGATTCATAATTGTGAATGATGGGCCAAAAGGTCAAAGGTCACTGAACTCAGGTAATGGCAAGTGTAAAAATATGCTTTTCTTTTATGGTGTGACAGCCATGAAGCTAGTGTCTAATTGTGAAAGAGAAACCCTGACAAGAACAGTCATCCATGTTCATATCCTATGGAGAAAAAGAGGAAATATCACACTTGAAAGTGTGTGAACGTCAATGCATGCTATCCGATACCATCACTCTGCATCGCACACAGGT
This sequence comes from Diadema setosum, assembly GCA_033980235.1. NCBI lineage: Eukaryota > Metazoa > Echinodermata > Echinoidea > Diadematoida > Diadematidae > Diadema > Diadema setosum. Next base: position 7,285,202 of record CM067074.1, on the reverse strand, counting down.
GGAGGAGAGTTTGATTGAGCGGGCCCCGCAGCAGTCAAGGTGGGAGCAGTTCTGTGATGAGGAGGAGACTGACGTGTGTCAGGATGAAGTAGACGCCGATCATAATTCAGATTTCTTGCCAGGTATGCATTATTTAACCCTTTTCAATAGGGTGGGCTGATTTTGTATAAGACACATTTCCCATCTTTATAGACGCAATGCCCGAGTGTACTCCGGACTCGTCCTCAATGGGTTAAGAGGGAGAGGAATGTGCCCATATTGAAGTCACAAAAGCATTAGAATCCAGTCAAGTCATGAGTGCACGATCCAGGCAAATTTCGTCAGTTGAGAATGATAAGGGCGTTAAGTTGCCACAAAGCCCATAGTGTTGGAGACAACTTAAAGCCCTTCTCATTCTCAACAGACGATTTATGAATTTGTAAAGAACGTTGTTGATACCTGTATAGAGCTTGATACTATTTTTATGCCTCCGCCACGAAGTGGTACCGGAGGCCATTATGTTTTCGGGTTGTCCGTCCGTCCGTCTGTCCGTCCTTCCGTCCGTCCGTAATGAATTTTGTGGACAAGGTAACTATCAAAACCTGTTGAGGTATCCTAATGAAACTTGGCATGTATGTGTATTAGGGGGTGAAGTTGTGCCTATCAACTTTTGGGTGCACATGCTCAAGGTCAAAGGTCAAAAGGTCAAGATCAAATACATAAAATTTAGCTATTTCCACCATATCTATTGAATGCCTGAAGATATTTTCTTGAAACTTAGTGTATACATGTATTACCCAATTAAGACTCTCTGGTGAAAGTTTGGGTCATGAGGTCAAAGGTCGAAAGGTCAGGGTTAAATACATAAAATTTCACTATTTCTACCATACAGTATCTATTGAATGCCTGAAGATATTTTCTTGAAACTTAGTGTATACATGTATTACCCAATTAAGATTCTCTGGTGAAAGTTTGGGTCATGAGGTCAAAGGTCAAAGGTCAAAAGGTCAAGTAAAAATATTAAAACTTTTTTTTCTCCATACCTTGGAAAATTGTTCAAGGTATCGTCGTGGAACATAGTATAAAAAATATACTGACTGGAAGTGATTATCTAGAGAATGTAGGGTTCATGGGGTCAAAGGTCAGGGGTCAAAGGTCAAGTGCAACACTTCAAAATTTTACTATTTCCCTCCTATCATGCAATGCCAGCAGGGTTATTTTTTTTTTTTACACTTGGTGTATGCATACATGTGTAACCTAATAGAAATTCTCTGGAAAGTTTTTTTTTTTTCTTCTTTTTTTGCCTCAAAGGTCAAAAGGTCAGAGATCAATTGAAAGTGCTGAACTAACTTTTTCCTCCATATCTCGGAAGTGGCTCAAGTTATCTTGAAACTTAGCACATATTATGCATGTTCTACCTGAAAGTGATTATCTTATGAATTTTAGGGTCAAGGGCCAGATGAAAATGGTAACAATTTACTATTCAATTCAGAAATTGCACTTTTTCTCCACACCTGTACCTTGAAAATTACTTCCAATGCCTAAATGTATGAATGGGTCAAAGTCGAGTTAAAGTCCTTAAATCCCTAGATACATGCTCTCCTATTCATCCAATTAAACCTAGGTCAAGGAAGGTGAACATTCAACACATTTGTGACAAACTTGTCATTTCAATATTTTGCCAATTTTGTGAAAATGTAATCACACATTGTCCACATGTACTATCTAGACCTATTGGGAAAATCATGCATTATGGTGGAGGCATACCAGTCGCCAAAGCGACATTTCTAGTTTATTTTATTTTATTTATTTTATTTATTTATTTATTTATTCATTCATTTATTTATTTATTTATTTATTTTTTTTTTTTTTGGGGGGGGGACCTGGTGGCCTGTTCGGCCACTCAAGTCTTTGACTTTGAAATTTTGATGGCCCAAAATAAAAAGAAATATAACATTTAAATTTGAATATTAGCTATCCGATATGGCTAGCAAAAAAAAAAATGTTTTGAAAATTTAGTGGCCCAACATCAATTCTTAGTGGCCCCGGGCCACTGGGCCTCCACTAATGTCAATTCCTGCAGTAGGAATATCAGGAAGTTACCAAATTTGATGTTTGTAAGTTAAAGCTTGTCAATATATGCATTTGATATAAAATGCAACAGGCATTTGATCAAGTCTAATATTTCTTTGATGTCTCATTGAAATGTTGGTTACTGCATTTTGACAAACAGTTGGTTTAACTAAAAAATATAATGCGGTGAAATTTTGCTTGTACTTGCAGCATGAGATGAGTGATGAGAAAAAGGGTTATTTGTATTGGCAGCGGAAAAGTTAATTTGGTAGAATAATTTCTTTAGGAGTTTTGCCCAGTGTGTATCTTTGCTCTCTGTAAAGTTCCAAATGGGAAAATGTAAACTGTTATGATGACAGTGTCCTGTTTGGACGACCAGAATTTTAATGTCATCTTCTTTAAAGGTAGGGGATACCTTTTACAGACCTCCCAAAATGCAGCAAAACATTAAATATGAACCTCAGGGGACTTGTTTAGGCCACTGCTGAGAAATTTGGAAGTCAACAGTTATCTACAATTTGAATAATGCACAAAATTCAACTACTCAGTAGTTCTGTGTGTCAGCCACACTTAAGCCTTTTTGTTGCAGTCTTCTGTATCTTTTATCTATAAACACAAATCTAAAAGTATAAGAGCTGATGTAATAACATATAGAGTGTGTGACAAGAATGTATATAGAAATGTTTGTAAGTTTTGATGAACTTTCTTCACAAAATATACATGAGGGACACACATGCAGTGCATGAGTCTGCAAAGGTAGCCTAGTAATGTACTGGAATTTACGGTGAGCCCCGAAAAAAATTCAATTCAAAATCTAACGGTCAATAAAAATGTACTAAATGTTACCTTCCACTTTCCATACTTAATGGGAGTTTGTAAAATGATACTCTCTTCAACATACCACTGTATTTATACAACTCTTCATTTAAGGCATGCAAATGGGATTCCCTACCTTTAAGCGTATATAGGTGTACATGATGACAAAGACTCTAAAAGTATGTGTAAGTGTTTTAGGAGCCCAAGTTAATATGTAGAATATATCATGAACAACACTTTATGAGAGCAGTGATGATTGTAGTGGCAAGACATAATTACAACGATAGTCTCTGTCATCTGGTCAATTACCATTGTTAAATCTATTAATACAGGCAATGTGACAACAGAGAGACCAACAAGGGGTAAAAGGAAGAGGCGTGGTGTCAATCAACATGACAGGTTTGGAAGCCAGCCAAAGAGAAGACTAAAACAGGTATGTCCTGACTGCTGTTCTGATTTCTGGTTATCATCCAACATGTTTTGGCATAGACCTTTTATGTTATGTATCAAAATTATCTTTTCTACCGCCTGGTAAAGAAGCATTTCATTCACCTGCTCCAACTCATTAAGTTCCTTAGGCAGGAATTCATGCTATGTAAAACAAGAAATATTTGCATGCATTTTAATTTCATGAATTTTGCGAGAGACAAGATTTTGTGAAATTTGAGTGCACATTAAAGTTCTTGTCTACACTATATGCATTGAATGCCAATGGCAATTCGCAGAAATTTTATGCTGTCAAGAAGACCCTTGGCTCCAGTTTGCAAAAAAATTCAACCCTATTCTGACTGGTTATTCTGACTGGGGGTCTAATTGACCCCCCCCCCCCCCCCCCCTGTAAAAACTTGGTCTCAAATAGCCCAGTTAAAATAGGGTAATGCCATGAATATCTTGCTTTATAGTAGTTGTCGCAGGGAAAGCAAGCCTTTGGAAGGCTTGTTGGTTGTTAGGCTGCGTTCACATAGAAGTATACGGTATTCGGTATTTGCTATTCGCTTTTCGCTATTCGCTATTCGGGCACCCAGTACACCATCACCCGCACCTTCAACTCACCATCCCATGCAGTGAGGATTTCTTCCTCCTGCATCCCAGCAAATCTTATTAACAATTTCTTAACTGCATCAGAATGTCAGTCTACATGCTTATTTTTGCTAAAGGGCAAATCCAGACCAAAATTGTCATTATTTAAAAAACAAGAGATGGTATACGCTGCAAGAAAATCGAACAAGCTCGATTCCCACTGTGCTATACTATTCGCAGCTATTCGGTACTTTCGAATAGTGCCCTCTTATGTGAACCGGTGTTAGGAAATCCTATCCTTCGATTCAAGCTATAAGCGTGCCCTCAGAAACGAGCACCGAATACCCGAATAGTATACTTCTATGTGAACGCAGCCTAAGGGACAACCTCTGTGAGCAGAGCATGCTCGGAATTTGAATACAGGGCAGAAGCCGACTTGTTCACTTGTGTATACAAATGTACAGCTGTATGCATAGTTATTTCTCCAAGGACAGAGTATCCATTTACATACTTGTGCATATCATCAAGTAGAATGCACTTAACATGCATGGGTTCTTAATATGTCAGGTAAGCCTGAGGCAAGCTGTCTGGTTTTAAAACCGGAATATTGTTTGCTGCAGGAATATGCATGCTTGATGCAATGGACTGTTTCGGGAATGTATTCAAATTCTTAGCATGCTTTGTTCAAAACAGTACCCCTTGACAACCACAAAAGTTGCAGGAGGCTTGCCGTACCAAGCAACATCTAAGTGAATTCGTGCCTGAGGAATTTAATTGGAAGGAGCAGGTGAATGAAGCACTTTGTAACTAGGCTATAGGAAAGAAGCATCCATGAATTGTAGCACATTTGAACATTACAGAAATGTTCCCAACAGGGAAGTGGATAGTATGAATGTCATCAAGTGTTGTGCATAACTTTGTATCAAAGTTTGTTTCAGTCATCGAGAATACTTGCTCAGAAATCGCCTTCAACTTCAACACCTGATTCTTGAAACTTTGGTAATACATTCTTATTAATACCATATCGTATTGTCTGGTGAAGGAAGGGATGCTTTGTTCTAATCCTGCAATGATTCAGGTATACTAAATTTTGACCTCTCAGATAGTTGGCACATATTTTTGACCTATACACGTATGTTAAAGGAGACCTCCGGGTGATTCTCAGATTTTTACATTTGTACAACTATAAATTAGTTATACTGAGGACAGAGTTTCAGAATTTGTGATAATTGGGATGAAGACTAAGAATATTTTCAAAAAATAGAACAAATTGCAATGAACAAGGATGATGACATGGCAGAGTCACCATAAGAATGCATGAGTTGGGGCTCAAGGAAGCAGAACAAAAGAAGAAGGCATGCATAGATTACAGACAGGTGAACTTGCAAGCAAGCGGTATTGTTATGGAATAACAATGCTATCATTTCTAAAATATGTGAGCCTTCTATGTCATCATCCTTGTTCAGTGTAATTTGTTTAACGTTTTTCAAAGTATTGTTTCTCTGCTCAACAACCACAATAAATTCCACAAAATTATACAGGGAGTTGTCGATTTATGTACTACATGATGTGAAATTATGAAAATCGTCTGGAATGTCCCTTTAAGTTTCAATATAATGACTGTTCTTACACATAGGTACATATGTATTGTATGTTTTTTCAGTTTGTTAGATTTTTGGCTTTATTTTATTTATTCAGTTATTTATTTTTTGCATTCCCCAATTACCAGTAACTGAAGGGTAAAAGATAAATTGTGCTACTTTATTCTTTTCTTGTTATTTGCAGACATGGTATGCCACTGATGAACACTCTGATAATTCCATGCAACTTGAGCAGCAGTATTCAAAATGGGAAGGAGACGCTGATGATGGGAATTTGCCACCTGCTGGCCGCATACCACAGCAAAAGGAGGCTAAGCGGATGACTGACACCAGTGGGTGCAGTGAGAAAGGCATTCCTGCTCATTATTTGGTGTCTGGTGGTCGCACTGGTGACACCTACAAACTGTTTGGACAGTCTTCCAGAAGACCAGAGAACAAGCAGCAGCTAGGCAGTCCCTCTGCTATGGCGAGCCAAAAACGAAACCATGATGTGAATGCATGGACACACGATCCTCAGTGGATGCCAGATTCTTTTGATACCCAGGGAATGAGCGCAGTGTCTTCACGCACCAAAGAGACTGCCAGCGGCTTGAGCAAGTGGTCAAAGTATGCAACGGTAGAATCTGACTCGGAGGAATCTGAAGAGGAAAACACAGACTTTCTTTCGAGAGCAGAAAAGGATACCACTCTTCTGTACTCACATCACAGTGCTGTTTATAAGGACCTTGGTACAGAGACTCAAAGAGATCCATTTTGTGCTTCCCCTACCAGCGGAGAAGGAAAAGCAGAGTGGTATGGGAATGGCAGTGAGTACCACAGCAGCGTTATCCAAAGCAATGTATGGCACAGCAGTGAGGGTACAATGCAGAGGTTGGTGAATGATAGAGACTACTTGCAAATGAACAGTTATAAGAATCTAAATACACCAGTGGTGGCGATGGAGTGGGCCAGAATGTTGACTGAAAGGACTTCTGATACTTTGGCAGGTGGTGTCTTGAAGAATATTCAGAACAACGCCAAACCCCACGACTGTCATCAGGTTGCACCAGACATCAGCCAAAAGGATGGTGCAAGATGTAGTAGTTCTGAGAACAATTTGATTTTCAATTTGCCTGCAGAGGAGTTAGAAGATTTGCCAGATGACTTTGATGATTGGTGAATAGATTCAGCCTGGCATTGTGCAGAGTGTTTCGTCCAGTGCCAAGATGTCATGCTCACTGGCATTCTTGTGGGCAAAGGAATTTGGACACACTGATCTCGTTCATAATGTGCCTGAAAATCAAAGACAAAAAGAGATAAAATCAAAGACACTGTGATAGGAACGTATGTAATGACGTGACCCTGCATCAGTTTTCACAGACTCCTGCCTCAGTGTGACAGACTTGTGGAAATGGACAACTTGTAGAATGGAAATGCACAATTCTTCAAGCAGAGGTGTGAACACATCTTAAGTTTGCACTTTGTATGAAGAAACTGCTATCTTTGTTGTCCGTCCGCTGAAAGATGAACTGCATGTATCATCATTTGGATTGTGAGTTTTATGGCAGCATTTGTTGAACGTTTGAACAGCTTTTGAAACTCCACTGTGATACGTGACCTGCCTATTTAGTTATGTCTTGGAATTCAGACAAGGGTCATCTCAAAGCTGTTGAGCCAAGCTGCCCTCTAGACGGCTTCCTCAAGGATGCAAGATCTTCGTAGACCTCAAGGCGATGCTGCCCTCGGAGAGAGTGGTTCTGGCAGGATTGTGAGCTCTGTGGTGAAGGTAACGTGGTTTGCCTTACCCTGAGTGGCTGCCAGCCAGAAATACACCCTCTGAGTCTTGGCTCGTCAAATTCTCGCGAGAACAAGAGACATCCACTGCAAAGCAGCCTCGGCTAATCGTCTGCGTCGAGTTCATCTTGTGCCATCAACATTGCTCTCTTCTGTGGCGGGCAGCAAGTTTCTTTGGAGCAACATCCTTGCAGCAGCAGCCAGAGCCATCAAAGATACGTTGACTCCCGACGACCAGCAGGCCTGGTGATATGCAGCTTTAGTTTTTCGTCTTCCTCGCATGTTCCGAATGTGCTCAAAGTGAGGTTTGTCTGTCTGCTTAAAGCAGCAAAATTAATGATGCGATGAAGCATGTGTCAGCTGTTGGATGAAGTGATGTGTGATGAAGTGTAAAATTCATCCTTTTCAATCGACGGTGGATTCTACAAAGTTGATACGTTTGAGAGAGATTCTGTTTTCATGCACTAGTGAACAGCTGAAGTGCTTAAGCCTATGTATATCAGTCTTTGCTATCCAAAGTATGTTATTGTGTCAAATTAGTATTACTAGCTGCAATTTGATATTTATCTCACTAGCATTTGTTGAGATCACAGGGGTCTATCAAGCTCAATTAAGTGTGACAGATTAGAGTTGTTAAAGGTAAATTGTTGGAAAAAAAAAAGGACCCTGATGATTTAGTAACCAAAACAGCTAAATAAGGCTATCATGTATACTCTATGTAGTGTTAGTGATCAGTTTAAGACAGCGGACAAACTCCTTAAATGATTTGAGATGGATACACAGTATCTGTATGTTGTCAACACAACTGAATGTTGCCGACACAACTGAACGTTCTCTAGGAAGAGCCATGTTACAACCAAAGATCTTTTCTACTTTTCACTTTTATTTAACATGGTCCTTGATAAGTGTACCTATCCATGCACCCCTTGTTAGATTAGAAATAGGGACTAATTTGTATGAGACAAAGACGTTTTCTTGAAGAGTTAAGAGAATTTGAGTTCTGTCTGTATGAGTGAGTGTGTGTCCCTCTCTCTGTTTTTGTATGTGTGCTTGGTTTCTAGGTGACACAACATTTGCTCCTGTGTCAGTTCCTCCGGTCTGATTTTCTTCGATGACTTTCAGTTACGTTTATATTTGTGATAGGGTTTTAGTTTTAGTTCGATGTGACAATTAGGATTAGGGTTAGGGTCATGTTTATGGGTAGAATAGTGTGCAGATATTTCATGGGAACGGTTGTCGCAGGAGCAAATGTCATGGAATCAGTTGTGTGTTTTGCTTGATGTTTGTTGAGATATTATGTGTTTTGCTTGATGTTTGTTGAGATATTGTGTGATCTTGAATTCCTGCATATGACTATTTGTAACATTCACACAATTTTCATGTGTTTGTAGACAAACTCTTTGAGTTCTAGTCCTTGACTAGTGCGCTTGCAGCTGCACATTACGGAAAAAGCAAGAAGTCTTGTGATTGGGTGAGAAGGCTTTGCGGAGTGACAGACTGTCTGTCACACATCTTCCGAAAGCCAGCTACATGTAGAAGTACTGTAATTACACCAGAGATACTACACTTATTGATTTGGCTGTAAAGGAGGAAAACCCTCATATCATCATTGTTATGATGATGATGATGATGATGATGATGATTATTATTATTATTATTATTATTATTATTATTATTATTATTATTATTATTATTATTACTATTATCATCATCATTTCTACAACAGAAATAACACTCTGCAAGACATCGCTGTCGTTCTACACTCTCAGTCTGAAATAATATTTATTCAAGTAGACATAAAAAAATACACCCAACAGCATCCATCAAGGGCAACAGCATATTTTCCCAGACTAATGTCAACATTCCCTTTCACTCCTCAAACAAAATGTAATAGGAAGAATGGAGCTGAAGAAAAAGGTAAACTTTCATGGTCACTGTAATGGTCACCTTTACTCATTTGACCATCTAAGTTCATCATATCAACTCGTAATGTATAAGACTACAGTATATACCAAAAGAAACTTTGCGTTAAATTTACGTGTAACGCAAGCGCCGATCGGTACTGCGTTAATCTTTCTGCGTTACAAAATTAACGATCACCGTGCGTGAATGATCGTTACAGATCGTTACTGTGCGTTACAGATCGTTACTGTGCGTTAATTTTTAGATCTTGCGTTAGCGGACTTGTCATGTGGACTGGCAAGAAATCTCGGAAATTGCGAGACTCGGAGATGCTTCGGTTAAGTAACTGTCGTTCGTAATATTTACTACGGACAATTCCTGCCGGCGCGGAAGGCATTTAAATAGCGATATCAAATACCGAAAAGATTTTGTAGTTGAGCAGAACTCCCCTGGCAATGTCGTGTTGTCATGGTCGTCAAATTTTCGCAGTCAATGGAATCGGGCAAGCAAAAATTTCGAAGCCACATTTTTCCCCACAGCCAACATATTCCATCGAACATTGAACCCATTAAATCACACATACGCAAGCCTAAAACTAACGCCGACTGTCTAACGTTAGCGATGTCACGATTTCAACAACTGTCAGACACTTACTCAATTCAGGAAGGTGCAAAAGTCCATTTATATTCCAATACACAAAGTCACAACGTGTGTCTCGCCGAATAAGTGGTGGTAGTGTGTGGTGACAAAGCCGAGTATTTCGGCAGTAAAAGTAGCTGCAGCAGAAGAAAATGTCTACCACTTTCTGCTCGCATTATTACACTGCCAGCAGGTAAGTCAAGTGGTGACTTGATAGGCACGCTTCACATGAAAGTTTACCCAGAAACATGAAAAATCCCACGATGCCAAGGTGCTAGAGTGGGGAATGGGGAGGGGTGGAGAGGGAGAGAGACCAATCAACAGAAGAAACCGCGCGTACTGGCGCATTCTCGGAGGTCATGAACAGTCTGGGGTCTTGGAGATGAACAGAGAAGGAATGTTTAATTAAAGATAGCTCAAGTCGAAGACCCAGGATTACAAACGTTGATTCTTTTTTTCCCCTTTCATGAAACATGCCTTCACGTTTTGAAATGGTTGCACTCCTTTAAAAAAAAAAGTCTCCTACGATTTTTGTTAACTTAATATAGCCGTTTAAAACGTCAAACTTACCATGAAAGTGTTACTACTTGTAATACAATAGTTAATACAGTACTATACCTATTGCTTTAATCATATCTGTATAACACAAATTTGACTACCAATGACAATAAAAAATACTTGTATTTGTTTTGTGCGGATATTTTTTTTTTTGTCTTTATCCTAACTAGTTCCTATGAAATTTCTAATGTTTTTACGGCAGCATCAACAGCCTAAAATAAATTACTGACAGATTTATAGATTATAGAATTTTTGGCAACCATCCATTTGAAGGTCAGGCATGAAAAGCTCCTGATATTCAGCAAAAACAACTCAACAGATCAGAGACAAAGTTCCTTCAAATTTTGAGAAGCAGCACGCAGATTTGCTGGGCGTGGTAGGGTCCATGCTTTGAGATCGTCACAGTCGTGTTGTCACCAGGGAGGTGGAGTGTCTCTCTTCCACCTCCCTGTTGTCACGGAGTATCGGGAAGCTCTCACAAACTCCAGGATCACCCCTCCCTGCCAACTCCATGTTGCTCCCAGGGAGGCGGGAAGAGTCTCTTCCCACCTCTCTGTTGCTCCCCGACGTGCATCGTGAATGCGTGGCGTTTCTTGTCACCGTCCGTACCCGAGGCTGCTTTGTATTTGTCTTGGAATATTGATTCTTCTTGTCAAGACATGAGTGTAGTAATCGTTTTGCATGGCTATGTAAAAAATTGTGATACAACGTGTACTCAACTCGTCTTTGTGATTTTTTCTTCAGTCCAAAAGGAAGACAAAATAGTATCATGACGTTTGCAATTGTTCGAAAGGTCTGCTTTTGATAACTCATACTCAGTAATCACCCTTGTTTTCCCGCTCCCAGGCCCTCCAATTTTATTGAGCAATCCACACGCGCGCGCAAATTCCTTTGCCATGTGGTTTTGCCAGCCAGCTGTCGGAATGTGCTTTGAAGTTACATTTCAGCCTGGCCTGGCTGGCATGAATGGGTGTCGAGTTTCAATCAATACCTACTGTTGTTTTATTCTTGTATTTGAACATGTCGTTTCACCTGACAACACACGGAGATCGGGAAGGTGTAGGGCTATAGGGAAGAGGTTTTTGTTGTGTGTTGCAACCTAATCCGGGCAATTAACCCCAGAGGGCAATTACCCCCCCCCCCCCCCCCCTCCCCCGAATACTGGTTAATGGTAAGGTTAGAGTAAAGATTAGGGTTAGGTTTAGGGTGAGGAGTTTGGGTTATGGTTAGGATTAGGGCCAGGGGGAGCGTCCGGGGTAATTGCCCAGGAAGAAAAGAGGGACGCGCTTTTGTTCTTGGTCAAATCGATTTTCCTAGGTGATGCTGTGGAGCTAGAAAGGAACAAAAAAAGCAATTATGATGTCTGGCGTACTTCCGGGACGTCTTATTTTTCTTGCACTCTAAAATTTCCTATTGTTTGGCGTTATCAATGTCGTTAATTGTTGTATAGTTACCCTCTTTCGCATTATAAACTTAAAGTCCATAGAACATTCATACGCATTAAGATCACACTCGAAAAGCTATACTGGTGTATAGTTTGAACACAGCAAAATGAAATAACGAATATCCCGCAGATTTTCCAAAATTATGCGTCATGTGGGTCCATTCATTTTCTTTTCTTTTCTTTTTTTTTTTCATTTGTCTTCTTGTCGATGTGGGGGGTTCGTTTTCCCCTTTCGGCCCGATGCGATTACTCCTGGTGCTGACATTCTTTCTGCTCGTCTTCCGATTACAAGTTATGCTGTTGTTGTAAATAAATGCGCATGGAGCCCCAGCTGTATCGGAAAAAAAAAAAATAAAGCTATCTAAAGTTGACCTTCAAATACAAGTAAAATCTGAATCAATTTAATGGTACGGGTTCGCGGTTTCAATCCCCTCGAAGCCCGATATTTGCCTTTCAGCAAGACACTTTATCCACAAAAGGCCAGGGCTCCACACTAACTTTTATTTCGGTGGCCCGAAAAGAAAAACAAACAAGCAAAACTACCGGTCCTACTAAACATAGAAAAATAAATATCAAGTATTACTGAAGTGATACAGGTATACCCACGTCTAAATAAATGAATAGAAAATTTAGTCATCTTATACCGTTATTCTGAGTTCTAAGATTTCGCAAATAGGCTTATAGATTATAATAAAAGTTGATGCCTATTAAACTGGTCAAAATTGCGTTTGAAATGAGAAAGTGGGAGCATTTGCAGACATTGTAAACATCCGACATTTGTTTTAGCATCGTAAAGAGGGAAAAGTTACCGTTATTTATTTCTGATGGAAATTCAAGCAATCATCCAACATTTACAAGTATTTCAACACCTTCCGGACGTGAAAGCAAACATCCGCTCTTTATTTTATCATCTATGAGCCGATTGATACCGTTAATCATTTCCAAACGTACAAACAACAATCTGTTACTTATTTTAGCATCGTACGGAGCAGAATATTACTGTTATTCATCTCCAAATTCAAAAGCAGACACCCGACATTCATTTTATGATCGAAGGAGCCGAATGTCACTGCTGTCCACTTTCGAAAGTGAAATGAATCATCTGACATATTTCAGCATCGCACGGAGCCGAACAATGTTATATTGTTTTTCACATTCAAACGTCAAGGCAGACATCCGACATTTACTTTAACATCAAACGCAACTGAGTGTTATTGTTATTCATTTCGAAATGTTAAATAGCAAATGTCTGATATTTATTTTAGCATCTTAATTATGGAGCAGAATGTCGATACTGCTTTTCACTTCCGAACGTTCAAGCAATCATCTGACATTTATTTTGGCATCTTCCGAAGCCGAATGTTATTGAGCACTATTTACTTTCGAACGTAAAAGCGAACATTCGGCATTTCATCGTCGAATATATACAGAGCTGAATATCATTGTTATTCATTTCCGAACGTCAAAGGGATCATTCGACATACATTTTAGTATCTTCCGGAGCTGAATGTTATTGCCATTTACTTTCGAACGTAAAAGCGAACATCCAGCAATCATTTCATCATCGTACTGAGTTGAATACTATTGTTATTCATTTCCGAACGCCAAAGCAAACATTCAACATTTATTTTAACATCTTCCGGAGCTGATCATTATTGCTATTTACTTTCGAACATAAAAGCAAACATCCGACAGTTATTTAGCATCGTATGGAGCAAAATATTACTGTTATTCACTTCCGAGCGTAAAAACAATTATCTGACAATTATTTCAGCATCTTCTGGAGCCGAATGTTGTTGCTATTCACTTTCGAAAGTAAAAGCAAATATCCAACATTCATCTCATCGTTGTACGAAGTTGATTATTATTGTTATTCATTTCCGAACGCCAAAGGGATAATTCGACATTTACTTCAGCATCTTCCGGAGCTGAATATTATTGTCATTTACTTTCGAACGTAAAAGTAAATTTCCGGCATTTATTCTATCATCGTACGTAGTTGAATATCATTATCATTTATATTCGACCGTCAAAGCAAACATTCGACATTTATTTCAGCATCTTCCGGAGCCGTATTTTATCCTATTCATTTCCGAACGCATGAATCAAATATCTGACATTAATTTCAGCACCGTACGGAGCTGAATATTACCATTACTCATTTCCAAAATTAAGAGCAAACATCTGACATTTATTCTAGCAGCTTACGGAGCCGATAGTTACCGCTGTTCATTTTCAAAACTAAAGGCAAACATCCGGCTTTTTTGGTGGCCCGGCGTGCGTTTTTGGTGACGCCGGTCGCAAATTAACAATTCGCGAAATCGTGATTCGATTCGCGAAAAGACTCCGCTAAATCGCTTCACTCGGCAGGGGCTACGTCATCCTTTCACCAGGTCTCGTTACAAAACCAAAATCTCGCGTGAATTCTTGCGTTACCTATCGTTAATTTTAACGAAACATCGTTAATTTGTGATGGGGATCGTTACTCATCGTTACTCATCATTACTCATCGTTACTACAATCGTTAATTTTCCCGATCGTTACTTTGCGTTACTAACGATTCAGGTGAAAGCGCTTGCGTTAATGAAACGTTAATGTTGATTAACGCAAAGTTTATTTTGGTATATACTGTAAATCCCAAATTGCCATCACAATAAATCAGTATGTGGCCTCCGTTTGTTTATAAAGCATGGCCAAGGGTGGTATCTTGGGATGTTGGCTGCTGTGCTGGAGCAGCATGTCTTGTAGGTGAACCCTTACTGTGCCAGTGAATGCATCCAATATGCACTGCAGGAAAGTCATTTGCACCAACTTTGTTGGTTGTAATGTAATGCTTGTAACATCAATTACCGTATGGTCGCCACTTGTGTGTAATTCTTGTGCACGTCCGGGCTGGCGAACTAATATCGGCACTGAATTAGTTAGCCGCCCCTAGCCGGCCACACTGTATTAGCGTGTGTGTTATACATACACTTCAATGGAGGAGGCATTGTCGGTCACCGCGTTTGAAAATCTCCCTTAATCTGCCACCTGAAATCCATTCTAAATCAAAAACATCCTCGCATTAAAAATGGTTTTATCACCTGTTATATGGCAAAATATATTTTGATTAAAATTATTTGTGTTTTTACGGAGGAAAAAGGTGAATTACGAATGTATTTTGAGAGTGATGAAAATCCGTCGCCCAACCTGATCTCCGACCGCGGCGCACGTTACATGCGATGTGAATGTCTGGCGACCTTACCGCAGTGGCGACCATACCGTAATTAACGTTAGAGTGGTTTGTAAGAAGGCCTCCCAAGCTGATATGATCACCTGTCCGCATTCTGAGCTTGTGATAGCTTTCGAGTATTGCCATGTTCATTTATGGGCCAACGCAATTACCTTTCCCACTTGCAGCACTATGCCACACATAGATAATACAGTCTTACCACCACAGGTGGCTTCTCGTAGGATTCAATCACACCATCTGGAACTGCAAACTTCTTCCCCACGGTAAATACAGGTCTATCACATACAGAAGTAAAACACTTCACACCACATTTCGTTAAAGGACAGTGCAAATTGATTAACAGTGGCTATTTATATTGTAACATAACCATTGTCCTCCAGTTTCTCTCTGGATTCGTTTATATTGGCTTATGTATTCTATATACGGTCACGGCCATTTCAGTCAGAATCACATTACACACCAACACATCACACCACATTTTTCGCACAATCGACATCACTAAATCTTGCGCATCACAATTCAATCAAGGTGTGTGAAGAAGAATTTTATTTCTGTACGATCTGGATCCTTGGATACACAAGTGGGTGTGGCGTATTGAAGGAGCAATAAACAGCATCCGAGGCTATATGAGATGCCTAGCACCTATACACACTAGGTCACTAGGTGATGGAGAGATTGAGACGTAACCTCTTAGCACCGTCCATCCGCGACGAGTGCCAAGTCACCAACTCCCCCACTACACGAATGCGCTCGCATGTACTAGTACCCAGAAGTGCTGAGCGAATCCTCCCCAACTTTACAGCACTAGTAGTTGCCGGGCGCCAAGCGCGCCCGCCCTTCATGTATACCAAGGCTAAAGCATAGAGACAGAGCCCCTGCATTACCATAACAATGAATAAACCTGCCCAGTCTCTGTAATCTCTGGGAACTCGTTTTATTGTCATTTCATTACAATATAAATAATGACATATTGTTCTTTCTCTTTGCAAACTACCATGTCACTGTGTTTTCCTTTCTTTAAAACAAATAAAACCTCTAGATTATCCCCGCTCATTCAGAGGACCAGCGCTCAATAACGTTGAATATGACATGACAAAGAAGCCTTAAGATGTCCTGTATCATTGTATGATTCTCATCTACATTTGTGCACTTTGAGCTCCATATAATACATTTCTGTGACATAGAGTCTACATTGGTCTAGATCTATAACAAATAAACTTACCTTACAATCTTTCTATAACAAATGCACTTACCTTACAATCTCCTGACAAATGGTAGTCCCCACTTCCATGTCCAGAACCTTGCCCCTGAAGGGCAAAGAACCTCCCTTTGGGCATTCCTATCAGCTTCTTACACAAGGTACAAAACCCACAAAAATGCAGAAGTTTACATTGCAATTCTATAAGAATCTTATAGACTGGTGTATAATTTTTGAAATGAATTTATGAATTTGCAATTAACAAATGAATAGCAAAGATGAAGTAAATAACATTTTAATCTTGACGTCTTCTATCAAATGAATGCCAAGTAGCAATTGTGTATGCTGTTTTAGCCTTGGTTTTCTGTGCTGCTCTGTGTTGTAGATGGCGTTCTGGACGTCTTGTCGAACTTGGTCGCAGACCTCTCGAGTTTTTTCCAGACCTTAACTCTATTGCAGCCTTATTGTCATCATTCCGTGGAGATGTTTGTCTTGCAGACTCTTCAGATTGGTGCCTCGCAGAATGTCGTGTTCCGGCCTTTGAAAGAACGATAGGATGAAAGAGGCATTGAAGTGAAAGCTTTGCTTGCTTATTTTTATTTCCGTGAAAATCAACATATTCCATCCAGTAAGAAGAATGTTTTATACATGAAGGTCAAGAAAAAAAAAAAACATGGAGAGTAGCCCATTTGCAGTAGTGAGAAAGACTTTCACTTCTGGTCTTCCATGGGGCCCTGTTTACAAAAAATTTCACATAATCAGGGACTTAATAGAACAAAAATGTAACACAAACACATAATATTATAATGGTACAATACATTACAACATTTTGACTATATACCGTCTGTACTTGTCATCACATACAGCCTGCATGATCACCGAGTGCCATCCTTTGCGGTTAAAATAGTCAGTATTGAATTTTTCAGGGGCAAGAATTGGGATGTGTGTGGCGTCGATGATACCTGCGACCTGGGGGAATCCCTTTCGTTCGAAACCTGCTATGGTTTCCTGGAGTCTATCTCCTTGAGGGAATGAAATGTACCGCTGCAGCAGCCCATCCACTATTGCCTTGCACGTTTCATTTACAATAGTGCAGGCCGTGCATTTCGCCACCCCAAAAAGATGTCCGATTGTACGATAGTTACAATTGGTTGACAATCTCCAGAGAGTAATGGCGACCCGCTTTTCCACTGATATGCAAGACCTGTAGTTTGTGTCCTTTTTCCCGATTATGGGATCCAGCTCTGAGCACAAAAACTCATAAGTCGATCTGTTTACTCTAATGTTTTCTCAGAAATCCTGAGGTGGGAATTCCTCGTTCACGACTCGAAGCCAAAAATGGCCTGAACGGTACTCGCACCAAATCCGTGATCCACGGTACATGCAAGAACGATTGCATAAACGAGCATCAGTGCACTTTGACGACATGGCGGGCGATCCTCTTCAAAACAAACTCTCCTGCATCTTCTCAAACGATGATATTCGGAGACGGAGGCCTGATATTTATCCATCGTAATTCTCCGTCAAAAGACTAGTAAGTAAAACTTAGCCTAAAAGTGGTCAGGCAGTGTAAACGGGGTCTTAGTATGCTCATTTTAGCTGGTACATTGAGAAGGTCAAATAATGAAGGTGCGTGTTAGGCAGTGGGGAACTTAGTTGCACTAGTTGCCATGTTTTAGACTACCATGGTTTGTTTAAATTGATACATAATCTGTGGTCTAGACCATGGAAACGTGTGAATTTAGTGCCCCGTGCCACACATGCTTGTTCATCATTGGACCTTTCTTAGTGTATTTGCTTTGAAGTCAAGTGCACTAATACCACAAAATTTGCCTAATCCTTGGTCTGACTTTGAACCACCTAGATGTGATTCCTTTCTTTTTTAAAGAGTTTATGTCTGGCAAATATCCTAAATGACATAAATACCTGTTGTGTTGTCAAAGGAACAATGTCGTCGTCATCATCATAATCGGATGATTCACTCGTTCACTCGTATTTCTCTCCGACTTCGAGTGTGAGGTCCCAAATTTTCTGGGGTTCTTTTTTCCTCTTCCCCCTACCACTTCCTGTATCAACATCCGATCTGTTTTGACTCCATCACTGTCACAAACTTTATTTCGTTTCTCAAGAGGCTCTTCCCTGGGTTGGGAGGGGGGATGGGGATGGAGATGAGGAGGGGGAGAACTCTCCTTTAAATATTTTAAAACATCTCCACACATGCAAACATTGCAAGTAATTGGAGATATTCCTCAGGAATTTCGGGAAGTAACCACTTACCAAAAAGAACAGAATGGCGTTCCCCTCGTTCTGGCTTTTGACCTATTTGAAGCATTCTAGTGAGTAATCATACTCCCTCCATTGTACTTCTACTCTCCTATTTATACTTTCCTGTCCTTTTTTAATGCATTCATATTTCCCTTTCCAGGAAGTCGGTTGTTCATCAGGTCCATGCTTGACTGACTTTCTTTTTCCACTTTGTTCGCCAAGCTTCTTTTTGAATGTCATCATACATATAATTGATATTTTCATAAAGGGGAGTTCCATTATTTTCTCTTTTCTAACTTTTCCTGGTGAGCTACTGGCTCATTAATTGCTGCAGATCCCCAGGAGGCTTATTTTTCCTGAACAGTAAATTCCTTTACAGCAGTAGTCATAGTCGTTTCTGTAAGATACGGAAAACAGTTAGGGTGATAGCAAATGGGAGATGATATACATAGAACATACATGTGCCTGCTGTGTCAATGAGGTGCAGATTCTTCACAACTCTGGTAATCTTGTGTATTGCAAGTGAATGCAAGTGGTGTCTAGTAGACATTTGGCCGAGTGTTTTTTGAGTAGTCCATGTGTGCATAAAATAGTGCCCTGTCAGGTGGAGGTAGCCAAGGCGCAGGAGGGAGAAGAAATGAATGGTTGATGGCAGGTGGATTGATGGCAGGAGGGAGAAGAGATGAAGAGTTGGTGGAAGTTGGGTTGATGGCAGGAGGGAGAAGAGATGAAGGGTTGATGGAAGGTGGGTTGGTGGCAGGAGGGAGAAGAGATGAAGGGTTGGTGGCAGGTGGGTTGGTGGCAGGAGGGAGAAGAGATGAAGGGTTGGTAGCAGTTGGGTTGATGGCAGGTGGGAGAAGAGTTGAAGGGTTGATGGCAGGTGGATTGATGGCAGGAGAGAGAAGAGATGAAGGGTTTGTAGCAGTTGGGTTGATGGCAGGTAGGAGAAGATATGAAGGGTTGATGGCAGGTGGATTGATGGCAGGAGGGAGAAGAGATGAAGGGTTGGTGGAAGTTGGGTTGGTGGAAGGTGGGTTGGTGGCAGGAGGGAGAAGAGATGAAGGGTTGATGGAAGGTAGGTTGGTTGCAGGAGGGAGAAGAGATGAAGGGTTGAAGTCAGGTGGATTGATGGTAGTAGGAGAAGAGATGAGGGATTGGTGGAAGGTGGGTTGGTTGCAGGAGAGAGAAGAGATTAAGGGTAGATGGCAGGTGGGTTGATGGCAGGAGGGAGAGGAGATGAAGGGTTGGTGGAAGGTGGGTTGGTTGCAGGAGGGAGAAGAGATAAAGGGTTGGGGGCTGGTGGGTTGGTGGCAGGAGGGAGAAGAGATGAAGGGTTGGTGGAATGTGGGAGAAGAGATGAAGGGTTGATGGCAGGTGTGTTGATGGCAGGAGAGAGAAGATATGAAAGGTTGGTGGAAGGTGGATTGGTGGAAGGTGGGTTGATAGCACGTGGGTTGGTGGCAGGAGGGAGAAGAGATGAAGGTTTGATGGCATGTGGGTTGTCAGAAGGAGTGAATTGTCAGGACAAACTATAGAGCAGAAGCTCTGGCTTCTGGATTGCAGAGCTTTTTCATTGACTGCACAGTGTCCTCAGAAAACAGTACTTATTGAGAAATGATGATTGTTACCTTTCCTCATCTGATTTATAACAGAAAGGTCATCTCTCAGGGGGGTCTTGCTTTCTCCTTGTCGATCCATGTTCCCCTCTCTGCATCTTGCCTGTCTGATATCTTGAGTTGACAAGACTGTCTCCCATGCCTGGCATTGAATAATGGAAGTCTGGCACCTTTTCCCACGTCTGATAATTAATATGTTTTTAATTTTTGGAGAAGTTGTCTCACGACTGGGTCGTGCAATAGATCTGCTTTCTCTTTGTCGATCCATGTTCCCCTCTCTGCATCTTGCCTGTCTGATATCTTGAGTTGACAAGACTGTCTCCCATGCCTGGCATTGAATAATGGAAGTCTGGCACCTTTTCCCACGTCTGATAATTAATATGTTTTTAATTTTTGGAGAAGTTGTCTCACGACTGGGTCGTGCAATAGATCTGCTTTCTCTTTGTCGATCCATGTTCCCCTCTCTGCATCTTACCTGTCTGATATCTTGAGTTGACAAGACTCTACCCCATGCCTGGCACTGAATAATGGAAGTCTGGCACTTGTCTATTTTGACAGTTTGACAGAATTATGATTGTCCCAGAATAAGAGATCATGTTCAATTATAGGCATTTTTTTTTTTCTTCCTGGGAATAGTTGTGCAATTTCTCAACATCACTTTCCATAAGATGGTAGTTCCATTGGCTTCCGAAGTTCTTCGTGCCTGTTCCTATTCAGTGAGTAAGCAGCATCCCCAAATAGAAAGTTCTGATTAAGTTCAAGACCACTGACAAATCTGTTGATTTCATCTACCTTTTCAGCAAGGTTGTCTGAAAGGTATGTTGCCTTTGTGACCTTGCAAGCCTTCTTTAGGGCTTTTTACACTTGTAAATTTTTGCTTAGCCCCGGACCAACGGTGGGGCTAAGGGGGGGCCTTAGCCCCACCGTTGGTACGGGACTATCCTTAGCCCACTTTCTGTTTACACTCGTTTTTGCCAAAGTGGGCTAGCCCCACCGATAGTACGGTACTATCTGGCCCTGCAAAATAGCAGGGGTTAGCACCGCAATTGCGGTGCCAAGCAAGTGAGTGTAAACAGAACGAAAAAATAATCCTGGGCTAAGCGACGGAGACGAAGTCCGACCCTCACTGACCAATCAGAAACGAGGTAATCAAGTGCTGCCGGTGCGTGCATGTACATGTACAGTACACAGCGTAATTATGAATATTCATGTGGTTTGGAAAGTCCGGGGCTAAGAAATACGAGTGTAAAAAGGTCAGTTTTCTCCTTAGCCCCGGACAAGAGATAGTACGGGACTAATTGGCGAGTGTAAAAAGCTGAAAAAATTGGTACGGGACTAACGATAGTCCTGGGTCAGAGAAAGTCCGGGGTTAAGAAACACAAGTGTAAAAAGCCCTTTTATGAGTTTCCTCTTCCTCCTAGATAGATAGGAAAAGAAGTGCTCCCGACGAATTGCTTCCCGGCGAAGCCTCCTTCTCCTGATCAAAGATACGGCATCCCGTAAGCCCTCCATGATGATCAAGTGGATGCGATTTGAAGACAAAATTAATGTACGGTACCAACGGAATTGTAGAAAATAGACCTGGAAGCGAGCACGATCAAGATCGACGCGACGAATTTCGTGAGTCGATCGAGCTTGTACGCACGCAATACGCCCAACCGTGCCGTGGCCACCGTACCGGCGGCGGATGGGCGTACCCCGCCTGCTCTGCTGCTGTGTTTATGTACAGCACACGGATACGAGAGATTTTGCGCGGGGAAATCCACTTTCGAACCGCGCGCCAAGCAGAGTAATGATGCAAAGTACGCATGCGTCAAGTTTCGGGCTAATTTCCCCAAAGCGGGTTTCGAGCTGATGGAGACGCACTTTCGCAATATCGGGCAATTTTCCTAAACCGCAAAATAGCGCTCTATTTTGAACTTCGGGCTGATGAAGACACACCTATTGTGGTGTTTGGTTATTTGTCCATGTATTCTTATTGTTTCAAGAGTAATGAGTCTAGCAGATAAATTTTTTTTTTTTTTTTTTTTTTTTCTGATCAGAAGATCCAGCTGTGGGAAATCCCTTTCTCCAATGAAATTTGTACTTTGAACATTATGGTGTGCTTGCTTCACACTGTCGGCAACATCCCAGTACTTCCCTCCCGGCAGTTGAGCTTTCCATTGTCTCTGAAGTATCAGTAGCACTGCACACGAGATCAGCTCAAGAGCTTGGACTGTGATCATCTCAGACTCTGCGTCACATGTCTCCAGAAGTTTCTGGGATATGTTGTCAGTCACATCAAATGCTATTTTTCTTAGCATTTATACCATAAGTTAATCATAAACATTATATACTATACTTTGTACATCCCGTAAACATTGTAATATTCGCGATATTTTGAATTTTGCATGTTACATCACTTCTGACATTGATATACTGTACTAAAACCTATGTTATTTTTTTGGAGCCCACATCCTACAAGCTTTGCTTTTTAGTGGGTTCCTCATATTACACGCCAATTATATGTCCTTATACATTTGTGCATTATTGGTTCAAACTGACTGTGAAAAACATTTCTGCTTCAAATCAAATGGAATATAAAACTTGTATGAAATGTGGAATATGGAACATGCATTATTGGTTCAAACTGACCTTTGTGTGAAAAACATTTCTGCTTCAAATCAAATGGAATATAAAACTTGTATGAAATGTGGAATATGGAACATGAATAAAAAAAAAAAATGGACTGTTACAGTGAAGAATTGAAGATGCATCTTCCTTCCAATCATTCAGCTTTGTCTGCAAGATTGTAAAAGTGAACTGGCTATTTCTTCTGCAGTATCTCTTCTTAATTGATCAAGGAATGGCATGAATGAAGACTGTGCCCA
This sequence comes from Diadema setosum, assembly GCA_033980235.1. Classification (NCBI taxonomy): domain Eukaryota; kingdom Metazoa; phylum Echinodermata; class Echinoidea; order Diadematoida; family Diadematidae; genus Diadema; species Diadema setosum. The sequence continues at coordinate 7,262,216 of CM067074.1, read as the reverse complement.
TGCAAAGTGTTCTTCTTTGATAAACTTGATAATGTCGCAATTTGACCCAGTTGGATGAAGTTGGATGAAGTCTTGGATTCTAGCACTCAGTAAATTGTTATGGATTGGAAGTGGGATCATCAAAGTTAAAGAGCAAGTATTTGCGCACAGAAATTCAGCGGAGTGTCGATTCTCCTCTGACAGTGCTGCTGGATGCCTAAAAAACCTAATTTCTGGGCTTTCAATGAATCCCAGATATGGGATCCTCCTTGCTCCAGTGACAAAAGTCATTTGATCCTCTACATCTCCATCATCTACAAAAGAAAAATTACATTAGTTAGGATGGAAAAAAATAATTTAATGTGCGCATTAAATTAAATGTAACCCAGTGAAGTGGTCCCACCTCACATCCAACTGGACCCCATGGAAGACCAGCTTAACGTAGCTGAATATGGGCTATCCAATCATCTTGTCAGATGGAAAATGAACAAACAAACAAACAAACAAACAACTCCCATCTCAAGATTCTTTGTCTCCAAAAATGAAGAGACAGGGGAAAAAGAGGTAAAACGTGTTTGAGCTATTCATTCATTGATTTATTTTGCTTCAACACATTTGAATAGTCTATTATGGAAGACTGATTATAGTCAGGAGAAATGCAAACCTATGAATCCAATATAAAATGAACACGATGTGAAACATAGTTTTATGTTTGAACATGCACACATACATGTTCAAAGCCAAAATTTAATTTTACTACCAGATCAGGAAAGCCAAAATTTAATTCCACTACGAGATCAGCAGATCTCATTTTTTTTTTTAATTTCTGCAGTTGTGTTTTCTAAAGGATGGCCTTTCTGTGCTCTGATATTCCATTTGATTGACCAACAACAGCAAACTCATTGATCATTGAAATTTGCTCGAAATTAAAGCAATCGCACACTTTTAGTAATTTCCAATGTAATTTTGATGTAAAAGACTGAAAAGGATGCCCTCTCCACCACTATTCTTCACCTGCTCAAAAGGTAGTTGAAATTGACCTCAGCTGATGTCAACCTCCCAGTATCTGGATATCCCTTCATTAGCCAGGACCGAAGGGGATACGCCGGGTTCCCAATGATGAGTAAGGGTACCGCTACTCATGCGATCAACCACCTTTCCTGTAGAGAAGTAAAAATTAAGAGGTAGAAAGCATACTGTCATGTGTGGGATTCACTGGTGTAGATGATGCTGGTAGATTTGTCACAAGATCAGTTTCCTCCAAATCTAACAAAGGCAACAGTTCTGGTGGATACTCATCGACAACGATAACATCCTCAATTTGAATGGCTGCATTTCTCTCATGGGAAGTACTTGCCACATCTGAAACAGCAGATATTACATCTGGTAGTTCTTCTGAGGAATCAACCTTCTCTGATGAGGCTAGCAAATAGCACCTGAGATGCTTCAGGCCCAGACACTGTACTACTTGGTGAACGGATTCGTCTTCCTTTGTGCCAGTGACATCCGTGGCTAAATCAAAAACGATAAATTAAGTGGCGGCCGCCAGTTAGCTCCACTGAAATTGTTATACTTGAGTGGCACGAATGGGCTTCTGTATAACTGTTATAAATGGGGAGCATAAAAGTGAAGGAACATGTATAAGCGCACAGAAATTTAGCTGAATGTCGATTCTCTTCTTCTAATGATGCTGGATGCCTAAAACCTATTTCAGGGCTTTCCATGAATCCCAGGTAAGGGATCATCTTTGCCCTGCACTGCTAACTTCCGATTCCGTATGACGTATCTGTTCATGCCCAATTGCAGAAGAATATGATGATACTTGCCAGTGGTCATCTTCCGCCATTCCAAATCTGAAGATGGGACGAAAAGTCTCAGTCAAGACTCACAAGCTGCCTCTATGTGAAGATTGTGGGGCAGTAATAATCAATTGCAGCTAGTTCGTTTTCAATTCTTACTGTGATCCCCACACAAATCGCATGCACCTAATAATCGTCACATCCTCTCTCGTCGCATCCAATCCACTCTCCACTCGGAAAAGCGACGTCTTTCCCAGTCGCAAAAACAACATTGCACTTGCGACACCTGCTTCTAAGTGATTTCTTTGGAGCCAGGAGTGGGGTTTTCTTTTTCCCAGGTAGATTGACGACTTTGCTCGTTGGGTATTGTTTTGTTGGGGTTCCCAAAATGGGAATGACTTGGGTAGGGACAGGAGCAGAGGTTGGAATGGGGCGGGGGATGGGGTGGGGATAGGGTGAGGATGAGGTTGAGTGGATGTCTTTAGTTACGTTCAGACGGGAGCCCTTAACCTCGAAGTGAGGAAACTTCGAGGTTAGAGCTTGTAGTTAGGGACCGTGAAGACGCACTCGTAGTTAGCAAACCTTGAGGTTTGCTCGATGTTTCGAGCCACAAGAAATCTTATGGTTAGCGCTCTAACCACGAGCCGCGGGGGGTCCCCACTCGTAGTTACGCACCTTGTGGACACAAATAACAACGAACTTGAAGTTAAGAGTGAACCTCGCCATGAACCCCAGCCCCCACAATTTCCCTCTGCTTCCGGGTCAACCTCCCAAACGCACCGTAGCCAGCACAGTATCCAGCAGCAGTAACGTCATTGGTGGCGGAAAGCTACAGCTAAGCACGTCATGCTGTATAAAATATAAAAATGTCAAAATTCAAAAGTTGCATAGGCCTACCTGAAGTTTGCAAGCCAATCTTCATCACTCCATTCCTCCATAACAATGGTGTTCCACCAATGTAGACTCTTGGGGAAAACCCACCACCTTCGCGGTTGTCTCTCTCGCGCAATTGCTATGTTCATCATGAGCTCCATGGATTGTGTTAGCAGCATTCGCTGCCTGAAATGGCGTTGGTATCGCTCCCTTCTATCACCTTTCTGACAGGTATCGTTTTTGTTTCAGTGACCTCACGATCACTGGGACAAGAAAATCGGAAAAATCCACCGATGATTCGCATTCGAGGGCCAGCGGAATCACCGCCCGTTTTGCCGGCTCCATTTTCCTTCACTTTCAGATTTGAATTTTCCCGGTCGATGGCGCGCCCGTTCCCGCGCGCCCCTCGTAATCTAGTATTGGGGTCACCGCGAAACTTCCGGTTTTGTGGTTTTAACATCGAGCGAGACCCACTCGAAGTTTCGTAACCTCGAGGTTACGATTCGTCGTGTGGACACACGTCGTAGTTAGGGGGCAAAAGCTAAACCTCGAAGTTTCCTAACTTCGAGGTTAAGAACTCCCGTCTGAACGTAACTATTGTCACAACTGTCCTTCTCTTTCTGGTATGATATTCAGTGCATTTTCCGCTAGGGAATGTAATTCTGAACGCAATCTTGCACCTCGTTTGCGTATGGAGCTCTTTCATCTAAAAATGAAGTAAGATGAAAATGAGAAGTATTAATTATTGCTGCGGATCCCCAGCAAGCTTATCTTTCCTGAATGTCGGTAAATTCCTTTTCAGCAGTAGTCCTAATCATTTCTGCTAGATACCAAAAACAGATAAGGTGAGAGCAAATGGAAGATGGTATATAAATCATAGTAAAAAATACATACATTTGTGTGTGCTGTGCCAATGAGCTGCAGATTCTTCCCAACTCTGGTAATCTCTTGAATTGCCAGTGGTGTCTAGTAGACATAAATCTAGGATATATCTAGTTTTTTTTTCTGAGTGGTCCATGTGTGCATAAAACAGTGCCCTGTCAGGTGGAGATTGCTAAAGGGCAGCATACAGCGTACGCATTCTGTGCCAGTTCTTGATGGCATTCAGTTTGTCTTTACACTCTACACCAGTGCAGGGTTCTCGCCAGGAATTTCTTCACGCTTGTCGGCACTTAGACGCGCTGTTCTGGGGGTGGGTACGGAAACCTTCGCTAATGCTCAATACAACACAGATAAATCGCCGCTAAAAATGCCACTAAATGCGACATTTTCACGGAGATGTAATGAGCGTTGTGAGGGGCATATTCTCACAGAAACAATGCAGAAACTCCAAACCCTTTGTTGGCAACAGTTCCTAAATAATAAATGAAAGAGAAGTAGGTGCTGATGGTGATGGTTCCGTTTTCTTTTAGGCCTTTCATGTTTCAGTGTTGCAATATAATTAACCGTCTCTGCATCGCAACAACGCGAGCCGTGTACTCACTACTAGGGCCCAAATAAATAATATGTTGGTTTCCGGTAACATGACCTCGGGAACAGTGGGTCGGTAGGTAGGGGAAAAATTTTATTTTTCGAAAAAATTTTACCCTTTCTATGGAAAAATTTGGTGTCTGGTAACCAACCCCCTAGAAAAGTGGGTCGGAAGGTAGGGTAAAAATTATATTTTCCAAAAAAATTTTACCCTATATTTTATTATGTCTGTATTTGCTTCCTGAAGCACAACTAAAATCTGTGGGATGGGAAATCCGGAAAAAAGGACATATATGTTTTAGATATGACTTATTGATCTAGAATGTTCTTATTTATTTAAAAAAAAAACATGTTTTTGATGATACAAAGATTGAAATAAAAGGAAGAAACATCTTGGCTTGTGTACATGAAATGTATACACACACAAAAAAAACCCCCAAACAAACAAATGCAACAACATGTACTGCTCACTTTGTACAATTTTTTAATATTTTTATTCCACCTTCCAAGTTTCATTCTTAAACACTTTCTGCAGAACACACTGTTCAAAGAAGCAACATAGGTTTGTTTGTTTTTTTTCCTCAATGTAACATACTAGTGTGCAGTAGTGTTTGTCACACTACTACGCACACACATTGCAGATGAATGTACTGTACAAAAACAAAAATCATTTCAAGCAGATACATGTTCAAATGTGCACATTATCACAAATGTGTCAGGAGTATACTAAAGCAACCCTTTTTTGAAAATCAGTGTGAAAGTATTCACACATTAGTAATGAATAAATGACTTAACACTCAAAATGCACAAAAACAATGACAAAAAAGAAATCTGATATAATTATTTAAGACTTTTTTTTAAGAATAAAAACGTGGGGGTCCAGCTGGGAAAACTGCTTTGAATATCCTGTTTAAAAACCAAAAAAAAAACAAAACAAAAAACAAACTAACAAACAAAACAGACAGATTTGTTTTTGAAAAGCTTGGGAAAAAAAAAAACGATTTGGTCCCTTAAAAAGATAGATGTCACAGATAGATTTGACATGTACAATGTAAATCCTTGTATCATGATGGCCCTTCAAAAGTCCCCTGGATTCAAGGGATGCCTTCAAAGGGATTCATTTGGGTCTGACGTCTTAAATAACAGGTCATTTCAATACAGGATATGCTCATGAATATGTAGCCCAAAAAATAAATAAATAAATAAATCAACTATTATACATTTACATTCAATGTATATCAACAAAACAAAAAAAATTTTGGTGGTTCAAATTCATAGTGCAACTCAAATGGCATACAGCTGTGACACATGTTCATGACAATGTATAATTATCGTACTGTACTACAACAATTGTGCATTCTTTTCATCCTACAAAGTTTTACGCAACTTATGTTCTTAAAAAAAAAGTGATGTCTATATGTTCTTGTCAAAAAATGAAATAAAAATTGAAATTGAAATTGATGTCATTATTCAATATGACTGCAAGCCTTCTTTGTCCTGTCCACCATATGTTGGGGGAAACCTAATGAGCAGATGATCATGGTGACATGAAAATGTGAAAACTACACTTTCATTTTATTTCATAGAAGAGGGAGTGTCGGGAATGTATCTCAAAGAAAACAAAAAGGCAAGATCAAATTTTATAGAGTGACTAAAAGCCACATCAACCTTACAAAGAAAGTGAATCAATGTTTTCATATAAAAGAATGTATTTCACTTGTCTTAGTATACATTGGACTGAAAATACGATGTTGGTGAAATGAGTAAATGCACAGGTGAAATTTCATCTCTGTGTATATTTCTGTCAAACAACCAGTTCTGGGTGGATTTCCATGGAAAATTTCACATTTTTGTCGGATACATTGGAAAGGATGTAGATTCTCAAAATGTCTGTATCATTTGTACATACATGCATGCAGAACTGCTACAAAGCTAGATTTACAACAAATTCATAATTGCATTACAAATTTGTGCTGCTGTGGGATTTTGGAGTTGAGCTGGTGGGATGTTTCGGTCAGGCTGATGCAAACCACCAGCTTCCTCATCAACGTCTCGCTCACAATCCCACTGGGGGTCATATTCGTCTCGGAAGACCTCACAAATATTGTGCAGGGTGCAACAAGTAGCGATGACATCAGAAGCAAAAGCTGTATCTATTTATTGTTCCTCTAGAGAAGCCTCCTCCAGTGGCCCTTTAGCCTACCAAAGGCATTTTCTACCACCATCCTTTGCAGAACTAAGCCGATAATTAAAGTGCTGCTGTCTTCGGGTGATTCCAGGATGATGTGGATATATGCCTTCATTAACCATTGCTGCAGTGGATATGCCGGATCTCCGATAATGACGACTGGTACTTCCACATCATTGATGACTTGATTTAACTGTCCACATAGGAAAGACATGGAAGAAATTTGATTAGACACCAATGACAAGTCTGATATGAAAGTGGGAGTTTTGCATGAACCTTTCATTTCAGTGCAAGCCCATTACATATTTAAGGCTTACATCCATCCCAGTACAACATTACCATTGTCTAGTAAGCAATAGCAAGTCTGACAGAGAAACTCATGAATTGAATCAACAGTGCTACATGCAATTCATAAATTAAAGCAATCAACCAATAGTAACTTATCAGCACTTGTGGGTGCAGTGGAATGAGGAGCAGTGTAAAGTAAAACATTTCTAGTCGATAAACTGAAGTGCACCTACCTCTCTTGGGAAGAGATAGCCACCATTTTGAGTTGCATTAAATTCCGAATTCGCGAATACACGAGCATCATGTGTGGATGTGGCAAGGTGCAGGCGCAACTTTCTTTGTATTTGAACATTTTTGGCATTTTACAACGATGGCTAACAAATTTGACATCATTAACTTGAGATTCCCTGGAATCTTCAATATTTTTACCTGCACATCATAGCATATTTTATTCTTCCCTCCTCTCTTTTGCCAGTCAGTGAGTGGTGACTTGTATACCTGGTATTATATTCTTACAATGTCGCATTATTTTAAACAACCATTTCTGAGGCCATTGTCCTCGCCAAGTGTTTGCTTATGATGATGGTCTCTTGTATTTCTGTACATCAAGAGTTACTTTTGACTTTGAACGACAGATATATGAGACAGATATATGAGTACAGAAGACTCGGCAGTATGTTTACTGTACACTCACAACTCCAAGCAAGTGTATGTGAAATTTTCAAATACCTTTTGTTTGCAACATTACAATCTATTCATGATCTCCTTATTTTTTTATTAGACTCTAGACAAATTATACAGGTACCAATGTATTCATGACCTTCTTTCATATTTCTAGAAAGGCTTTAGATTAATCATACAGGTATAGTATTACCGGGCATAATGTAATACTGTATAAGTACTGTATTCTGTACAGCATGGTAATTCCGAACACGCACATTTAACTGCGTACTAACGACATTAAATACGCGTGGGACTTGGTAGACTAGCCTCACAGAGCGTTATATGGAACGAAATCGTGGGGAAAAAAAAGCGACACAAATTTATAGTAAGGAACGCTCATTTCGAAGGTGTCGCAATATATCGAAAACTGTACGAAATGTTCATCAGAATTTTTACTGTAAAATATTAAATTTAAGCCTCATTTACCAATTTTTTTCTTTGGTTTGTCGTCCGCTTGGTAAGATTGTGTACGGTGAATCGTGGTAGTATAGGAATGAATTGTGTTTGAATGCATGGTGCAACTGCAAAGATGCAATATACTGTATACTAGTAGTAGACGTTGATTATTTACGAAAATCGTATCCGGAATTATAATGCGATTTTACACCGCGCTAAAGGACAACTTTTGGGAGAAGGGTGTTCTATATTTTCCAAAATTCTGAGTGAATAACTTTCATAATTTTGCCGAATTCGTAGTTTTTATGACTTTGTGAATAACTGCTGTTATTTTTAGCAGAAAATCATTCTCTGAGTAAGGAATACAGAGCAGAGACACGAATCATACCAAAAATGGAAAAAACAAAACAAAAACAAAAACAAGAAAAAAGCGTCCGGTGATAGGATATGGATGAGTTCCCCTATATTTATCCTGGTCTCGGATTTCATTTGTAATCTAATGGCTATAGATTGGTTTGCATGTCCCTCACGATTTTAAATTACAATATGTAGTAGATCTAGTACAGGTTTAAATTTACCAATAGTTGTGGTCAACCACAGCCTGCAGGATTATGCTATGCCAGCCTTTCCTGTTGTGGTAGTCCTCGGGACTGTCCTTCGGGGCGATGACTGGAAGATGTGTAGCATCAATCGCCCCTGCGCACTGGGGGAAGCCCCTTCTTGCAAATCCGGTGATAGTTTCAGTGAGCCGATTGCCCGAGGGAAGAGATATGAACATTGTAAAAGAACATCTTTAATGGCGAAGCAAACTTCTCTGTTCATGACACAGAGAGTAGCTGTACCAATGCCAAACAATGTTGCAATCGTTCGATATTCCATTGGAGTTGCAAGCCACCACAACACAGCAGCAAGCCGACGTTTATAGTGAATGGGCCTGCCAAAATTTGTTGTCTCTTTTTCCAAGTGTGGACATAGGTGGTCCGCGATAAATTCAAAAGTTCGTCAACTCATCCGGAAGTGTTTTTTCCATTCTCCGTCATTGAATCCACGCAGGATTTGATCCCAAAAGATCTTGCCATGGTGTCTGTTCAAACGGCCCACGCGCCCGTCTCTCAAACTACCTGCTGCCACTGCTGCCGACAAGAATCCTACTACCAGTACATCTCGCTGTCGTTTACGATGGCGAAGAAGCCGTCGATGATGAGCGAGTGCAAATTGCTCTCTTGACCGATGCAAAGTATGTTGGTAAGAATTATCCAGCGTTGTCAGGATGTGCCTGCAGGCGCTTAATTGTGAGGCAAAAATCGCCACAAGCAGAATGCAGGAAAATTTAATTTTAAAACGATGAATTTAGAACAACATTTGAACGGACAGTATGTCATGTAGACGAGCTGTGTATAGAGAGAGACACGCATAACTAGCAAGCAAATGTGAAGCTCAGGTTTCCGCGCGAAAGTGATGTTCGAAAGCGCGCGCCGGTTTTTGGAGGGGAATTCGGTTACCATAGGAACGGATGCCGTGACCCTGCTAAGACCCACTCGGGCCTGCTTTCGCTCGCCCAGTATAAACAGACGAGAACCCGCTTTTTCATAGTGGGTTTTCGAACCTCCTCGAGGCGGCTCGAAAACCCGCTGGCAGTATAAACGGGGTATCTATCTTCTCTCCTCCTGCGCTCTTCGACTTCCATCTTCCTTTCCCAATCTTTCTCCCTAAGTTGGTGTTCCCGATCCATCACCATTTCATCTGCCAGGTGTTGTCTTTTCTCCATCTCTTGAACTATCTGTTCCTTTATGTCATCGTGTGAAGTCTGTAAAGCAGCTACAAGCTTTGTTTTAGTGTCTGCTTTCCTCTTCAGAACCCTTTTCTTTCCTTTCATATCTGAAAGAAAAAGTATATATATATACCATGGCTCGACACTCACTTTTTTGTTTGGTGGCCCGATGGGGCCACCAAAATCCTAAATTTCACATTTTTGGTGGCCCGAGAGAAAAATTTGGTGTCCCGAAAAAAAAAAAAACAATAAAAAACATTAAAAGTCCTTTTTTTTTTAATGAGTCAAATATTTAAGATTTATGATAGTAAGAATTAGAAGTTGGACATATCTATTCATAAATAAACTTCAACAAACTTGCAACACTCACTTTCAGGCACTCATTCAGTCCTTTCCATCCATCCTTTGAACAAATTTAACTGCTAATTTCCGGCGCAAAAAGTTAGGAATTTATTGACATACTTTTCAAAAAATTTTGGTGGCCCGAGGCGGGCCACCAAATTTGCCCTTTTTTGAAATTTGGTGGCCCGACTTTCATTTTTGGTGGCCCCGGGCCACCGTTAGTGTCGAGCCCTGTATATACATGGCATGTATGAGCAGGAAAACGGGACAGGAACATAAAGCACCTCACTATGAGGAGGTTTTTATCGCCAGTGAAATAAGCTCTTTATATCTGTACCTCGTTCTAAGCACCTCACTATGAGGAGGTTTTTATCACCAGTGAAATAAGCTCTTTATATCTAAACCTCCTTCTATCAGGACTGTAATAAAATAGAACAAAGAGTTGGGACCAGAAAAATGTGACCCGCTACAACAAAAGGATCCGAAAAATGGCATGATATTATTCCCTTACTCTTCTACTTCAATTTCATAAATGGTATGCATGGTACGCCTCTGTCAGTCAAAAACTTACAAAGTTGGGGGACACTCATCCTCTGCAAATCTCTGTTCTCAGAACCATCCATAATGATGGATGAAACGACAAAACAAACTGATAAAATTCGATGAATTCTCCATGTAGGAATTCGCAGGCGGAGTATACTGGTATATACTGGAAGTACACAGCACAACCGGAAACTCGACCCGTGATAGCCAGAACGCACTGCGACCAATCAAAAATGAGCATTTGATACAGCCCTCTAGCGGCTAAGTACTTATATATATTGTCGATCCAGCGAATTAAAATAGGGTGAAGGGCCACATTACAACTGATGTTAGTAAAGGAACATTTGCATAGAATAAATAAAATAGTCTCAGTGCACTTATTAAATGAAAAGAAACAGATTTTACAGATACCTTCATTGGCCATGGCCAGTTCATCTCGTAGGTGTTCCAACTCTCTCTCCTTCATGAAACATTCCTCACAATCCTCTAATTCATTGGATGGTGTTGGGGCTCTGTTACATACACTAGTATGTAGAATGCCATTAGTCTGGTGAAGAAGAGATGAACTGCTAGTTCCACTTATATTAGAAGCTGGGAGTATGAAGTTAGAGATAGATGGGTTTGTGGTGGAGTGAGCAGGGTTAGTGACAAGGGCAGGTGGGAAAAAAGATGAAGGGTTGAAGGCAGGTGGGTTGGTGGCAAGAGAGAGAAGAGATGAAGGGTTGGTGGCAGGTGGGTTGGTGGCAGGAGGGAGAAGAGATGAAGGGTTGGTGGCAGGAGGGAGAAGAGATGAAGGGTTGATGGAAGGTGGATTGGTGGCAGGAGGGAGAAAAGATGAAGGGTTGATGGAAGGTGGGTTGGTGGCAGGAGAGAGAAGAGATGAAGGGTTGGTGGCAGGTGGGTTGGTGGCAGGAGGGAGAAGAGATGAAGGGTTGGTGGCAGGAGGGAGAAGAGATGAAGGGTTGATGGAAGGTGGGTTGGTGGCAGGAGGGAGAAGAGATGAAGGGTTAATGGCAGGTGGGTTGGTGGCAGGTGGGAGAAGAGATGAAGGGTTGATGGTTGGTGGCAGGAGGGAGAAGAGATGAAGGGTTGGTGGCAGGAGGGAGAAGAGATAAAGGGTTGATGGAAGGTGGGTTGGTGGCAGGAGGGAGAAGAGATGAAGGGTTAATGGCAGGTGGGTTGGTGGCAGGAGGGAGAAGAGATGAAGGGTTAATGGCTGGTGGGTTGGTGGCAGGAAAAAGAAGAGATGAAGGGTTGATGGAAGGTGGGTTGGTGGCAGGAGGGAGAAGAGATGAAGGGTTGATGGCATGTGGGTTGTCGGATGTCGGGTTATCGGATTGTCAGGACGAACTATACAGTGGAGCAGAAGCCCTGCTTCTGGATTGCAGAGCTTTTTCATTGACTGCACAGTGTCCTCAGGAAACAGTTGTACTGAGAAATGATGATTGTTACCTTTCCTCATCTGATAACAGAAAAGTCATCTCTCAAGGGGGTCTTCCAATAGATCTGCTTTCTCTTTGTCGATCCATGTTCCCCTCTCTGCATCTTGCCTGTCTGTTATCTTGAGTTAACAAGGTTCTTCCGCATGCCTGGCATTGAATAATATAAGTCCAGCACCATTTCCCACCTCTGATAATTAATATGTTTTTAATTGTTAGAGAAGTCTCTCTCGAGTGAGTCTTGCAATAGATCTGCTTTCTCCTTGTAGATCGTTTTTTCCCCTCTCTCCATCTTGCCTGTCTGATATCTTGAGTTGACAAGGCTCTCTCCCATGCCTGGCATTGAATAATGTAAGTCTGGCACCGGTTTCCACGTCTGATAACATTTTTTTAATTGTTGAAGTCGTCTCTCGAGTGGGTCTTGCAATAGATGTGCGCTTTCTCTTTTTCCCACTCTCTGCATCTTGCCACTCATTTATCTTGAGTCGACAAGGCTATCCCCCATGCCTGGTTTTGAATAATAAAAGTCTGGCACCTGTTTCCACGTCTGATAATATGTTTTTAGTTGTTAGAGAAGTCTCTCTTGAGTTGGTCTTGCAATAGATCTATGTTTTCACTTTTCTCCCTCTCTGCATATCGCCACTATGATATCTTGAGTCAACAAGGCTCTTCCCCAGGCCTGGCATTGAAAAATGTAAGTCTGGCACCTGTCTATTTTCACAGTTTGACAAAATTATGACTGTCCCAGAATAACTTCAGGGAGTTGCGGGGGAATATTGCTCTGCTTCATTCATCGTCAGTTTGAGATTGTTGACAGCTGTTGCTTGATCATCAAGAGCGGTGGTGAGACGTTTTATTTCAGCATCTTTTGCTTTGAGGGATGCTTCCAGGTCAAAGATGCAGCCATCATGTTGATCGGACTTCTCCTTGAGACTGGTGCACTTTTGCTCAACTAGGTCAAGGCGCTGGACAAACTTTGTCATTTGTTTAATCATGGCTTTCTCAACAGCTTCTTCGATAGCTTTAAGGAAATAAGGACTCTGGATATACTCTCCAAAAGCCTGAATGATTGCTTCAGTACTTGTGGCTTTCCCTTTGCGGGTCTCCATATTGGGGTATCAAGTGCGACAGACAGTGTGACAGTAGTGCTGGAACCTGGAGTGATGACTATTACGGTGCTATACTCGGTGATGAACAGAAATGGCGAGGTCAGGCATACTGACTGCAGAGAAGCAGCCAGTGGACTGTATCTGTAATCCACATTGGCACTCTGAGACTATGATTGTAGAGCATAAGTCAATTCATCTTCACTTCGAGGTAGGTCTTACTCTTATATACCGTCACGTGAAGAACACTTGTGATAGTCATTTGGTGATAATCACGGGAGGTTTTGAGTTCTGAGAAGATGAGGCTTAACTTCAGATGTCACATGAGATACTCAGTAGCCTACAAGCAGTACACTGTGTAGCTAGGCGACTGAAGCACGCACAACTTGCTTGCACATACAACCAGTGAGGCATTCAGCACCGCTACAGATACACGTATGCACAGTACGCAGTTTAGTAGCCGTAGGACGACTCAGTATCAGTTTATCCAAGCACACTGTGCATTGACATTGATTAAGTTCAGGGTTTCCACGGATATAAGGCTGAGAGATACAGGTCACTGTAGCAAGAGGGCATGTAATATTGGTCCCGTGGTGTATGCAATATTAGAAAAAACTTACAGCAGATCGTCATTGTCACTGCAATTTCTGCATGAAGAACCGGTGGTCCATGACACGAAGATGAATGTGTGGGACTATAGCGCGAAAGAATGGTGTTTGCAGCGGTGTTTGCAGCAGGGACAGAACCACAAAATTCATTTTCAGCAGGTCCAGATGCATGAAATCACAGATAAATCAGTTGCATTATGTCTTTAGCTCTCAGAATGTGAGGCAGAGGCTAGGCACAGCGATGGCATGTCCATCTGTGTGATTTCTTGTGATTGTCACAAGTAAGTTGGAAATTGCCATGTATTTTAGGTTGTCTTAGGCACTACTGAGGAAAAATCCCCCTGTGAGTTAAAAACTCTGTAGCACCAACCTTTCCCAAGGAGGTCATTAAAATCTGACAAAGATGGCAAGAAAAAATGAGATTTTTACATTTTCTACCAAGTGTTGACATCTCATTGAACAGCCCCTTCGAGATGGGAGTTTCGATGTTCACCACACTATCTACTTTTTCGCTGTTCATGTAAATTCTCCTTGATGCTTGTTCACAGCAGTTGATAAAATATAGCCGTTCTTCTTGATTGGTGTTGATAAAACAATTGGAAATGTCTACTATATCACTTGCGTCATGCCAAGTATCATAATTTTGTGTACATTCCAAGGCTTCTCAGTGTAATGAACTTTAACAAATATTTGTCCCAGACAACTTTTGAGTCTATGACCTCCAAATGGTGTAGCTTTGATGTTGACTACGTTCCTCTGGTGAAATACATTATCTTTCTTGGGTAACTGGGGGCCACTATGGAGTATTTTGTAGTCTATCTTCTTCTCTGCACACCTTTTTCAAGTGCCATTTAATGAGTTATGTACCTGTCAATATATATATATATAAAAGAGATTTATAGTTCAAGGGTTGCAAGTGTATAATTCCGTTTCCAGCTCTAGAGACAGTAGTATTGTTAAACTGTAGTATTACCATGATTATAACATTTATGATAGACTAAACTGAATGCAGAATTACAGACTAGGCCAAAATGAATAATATGTTGGTTTCCGGTATCATGACCTTCTTTGTCCTGTCCACCATTTTAAGTTGGGGGAAACCTAATGAGCAGATGATCATGGTGACATGAAAATGTGAAAACTACACTTTCATTTTATTTCATAGAAGAGGAAGTGTCGGGAATGTATCTCAAAGAAAACAAAAAGCCAAGATCAAATTTTATAGAGTGACTAAAAGCCACATCAACCTTACAAAGAAAGTGAATCAATGTTTTCACATAAAAGAATGTATTTCACTTGTCTAAGTATACATTGGACTGAAAATACAATGTTGGTGAAATGAGTAAATGCACAGGTGAAATTTCATCTCTGTGTATGTTTCTGTCAAACAACCAATTCTGGGTGGATTTTCATGGAAAATTTCACATTTTTGTCAGATATGTTGGAAAGGATGTAGATTCTCAAAATGTCTGTATCATTTGTACATACATATGAAGAGTTTGTTTGCAAAAACCGATAAGTCCATATTTGCCAAATGGAGATATTTGCGATTAAAGGTCAAGAAAAATAAAGAGAATAATAAGAAAATTTTTCCTTCTTTTGACCATAACTTCAAAAATGTACCTTTATATGTAGTGACCAATATATCATTTAAAAGGTATTATTTTGTACTTTATGACAGAGACCGTACTTCAAAATCTTCAAAAATGGACTTATCGCTTTTTGCAAACAAACTCTTCATATACTATGCTACTTATACGTCTACAGTTTGCCACTGGCACAATTCAGACATCCCAGAAAGGTGGTATGCTGTACTGTCAGATCAGTTTTCTGCCATTGGACAAGAACTTGCTATGCAGCTCACAGTTGATGTGAGATTAAAGCAGCGCATCCTCCAATCTGATCCAGCGGCAACATGATTCAATGAAGTTTTGTTCTCATTTTTGCTTGCCAAATGCCCTCTGGCAGGCAGGCATTTTTCCTGCCGCTTTACAAGTGCCACATTTACAGGGCGGTGAGTTGGCTCAGTCGATAGCGCGTCTGCCTCACGATCACGCGGCCCGGGTTCGAACCCGAGTCTGGACTGAGCAATGTTGTGTGTAAACGTACCGTCCCCTCTAGCAAGAGGCAAAACACTCTGTCCCTCGGATAGGACATAAAATGGAGGTCCCGTGTATGAGAGAGTCACAGCTCATGCACGTAAAAGATCCCGCTTCATTCATTCATCGCAAAGAGCAGGGTGTCTAACCCGGTGAAGTGGTCCCACCCCACATCCAACTGGACCCCATGGAAGACCAGCTTAGTGTAGCTGAATATGGGCTATCCAGCCATCTTCACAGATGGAAAATGAACAACAACAACAACAACAACAACATAGTGGTAGGACTGTTTTGAAGTGTTTCTTCTTCTCTTGGTCAACGACTCCACCAGACTTCCCACAGTAGCAACAGGAGTCAATTCAGCCCATCTTGTAATATGCAAGCTCTAAGATAATCACCACAAGTCAAGGCAAGACGTGTCTGAATGATGGATGAAAGCTCATGAGTAGGAGGAGGCAGAGGAGAACCACAGCAATGCTCATATTGCCACAGCTGTATTGCCAATTCTCCCTGTTTCTGACTACTGATAACAGTCTTTGAGTAATATCATACACTCGCTTCTTCCCACACTCCACACATTCCACCAGCCCACATGCATGCTGTTATGTGAAGAGAGTTGTGTTCTTTCTTTGGAACTCCTAGGAAAATGAAGGGGAAAAAAGGACTCTACATGAAAAGACGAATCACTATGAATAATCCATTTTTATTTCAGCGCATTCTCTGTGTCTTATCTTCGAAGACCAGGATTTTGATTTGATTTTTAACATTTGGCTTGGTTTAGTATTGAAAAATAAGATTTGGGATATTGTATTCAATATGAAAATGTGGAAACAATATTCCGTGCAATGGTGTTCATATTGCAACAACAACAAAAAAACTTAATCATTAAAAAAATGTAGTTGAAAAATTACATCTGGAACAAACTTAATGTATACTTGTTCATCCAGGAGAAAGTAGTCCACTACAGATTTTTGACTACTGGTCTTTGACCCTGCCTTGTGTGATGGCTTTATAGAAGGTCGCTCTGCATCAGTAGTGTCTGTTCCAATGACATCTTCTGATGGCAAGTAGTGCTCTCCAGAGGGATCCAAGACTGGATCAGATACTCTCTAAAAAAGATCGAGTGAAAGTGTTCACTCTTGAAGGAGTGAATAACAGAAAAGAATGAATTTAGAGTGAAATTGGAGTGAAAATGTTCATATTCACTCGTTTTCCATGACCTCAGGGATCACTTCAAAATCTTCGAATGATCCCTGAGGTCACTCCAAAATGGTTGAAAATGAACATTTTTACTTAAAATTTACTCCAATTTCACTCTAAATGCACTCTTTTTTGTATTCACTCCTTCAAGAGTGAAAATTTTCACTCGATTTTTTTTTACAGAGTAGCCATTCATGGAACTGCATCTAGTGCAGGTTTTTTTGCAGCAGTCTTGATCATCACACTTCCTAATCTGGAAAGGGTAGGCATGAATTAAATGAAGACGCATTTAATTAAGGTACACAGCTTTCATGGCCACAAGACAAAGAATGGATTAAAATGTAGGGAAAAAATGCAAAGTTCAGCAGTCTTTGTATGGACTGTGATCCAATTTTGGATTGGTATTTTTAGTTTTACTGCTGGTTGTATTAAAAATTAATATCAAACCTCAATTCTTAATTCGTTATTAAAAAAAAAAATTGAACGGGGAAAAAAATCTCACTAGCAGCAGATACTAGTACAAGAAACACGACGGAAACATAGCATGATTATGTCGCACTCGCATTCGATGGATGGATGAAATTTATACAGTTAACAGGAAACTATATCGGCAACAGAATTCATGTGTCTGATTCAGGAAAGAGGTAAAGTTGATAACGCTTCTAACGATAAACCACGAAAGTGAGCGGTAACTAGTGCACGTACGGTACATTGCAGTATTGAAATTGCGTGTAGTTGTGCATGCTGGTGCAATTTTTTCTGCCATTCTTGGCAAGTATAAAATTTCTTTTAAAAGTCTTGTAGCTAAATTTCTTACACGGACGGACTACTGAATATTTTATTTTTCTCTATGAGGATGAAATTTACTGAGTCGGCACCTTTTGGTCGGGTCGGTCTGGTTACCGGAAACAAAAATAAATTTTAGTTTGGCCTAATCTATATTGAAATTGAAAGATAAATATTGCATTTACATGGATGCTTGCAAGACCAACAGAGTATTATGCCAGTCAGATGAGATCATATTGTATCACTACAAGCCAACTCAGATACATTTGTGTTATGAGGTCAACTTCGATGAAGACATGTAGGTAAATGTTTGCATATTTAATTAGTACTTATTTATCACATACGTATGCATAGATTACAAGTAAGAAATAATAAAAAAAGACATGTTTTGTGTTTGATGTACAGAAAATATTTTTACCAGGCTAGAAATTCATATTAATGTATCCAAAGGTTGCACATTGCAAAATCCATGGAATTACAATGAATTATGAATGAAATCAGTCGTTAACATAATAATTGATTACATTGTAAGTGTTAATGATAACAATTTGCATAAAAACGCAAACTTGACATTTCCTCTTACATTGGCTCATGAAATGCTATGCACTTCCATCTGTGCACAAGTAAGGAGAAAATGAGTTGTTTTAATATCGTCTCCAACGATGCGATGCATGCGGATGGCTTCTGATGTACAAGTAGATCGAGATGTCCAAATCTCTCTCTCCGATCATGTTGGTTGTGGGGACATTTTTTAACCTTTCTTGTATTTTTTTTGCTTGGGTTCCAGTACTTCCCACCAGGGAGGTTATCTTGACATTGCCTTTCCAGTATAAGTAGAATTGCACAGCATATCAAATGAAGGGCTTGTGTACACATAACATCAACATCATCATTTTCCGCCTTTGTGATGAGCACATCGAAAATGGCATCTCTATCCACAACTGCTCCTTGAAATACAGGCTCTCGCATCCATGAGGCCTTGTGGTTGTCTTTCCAAATGTCCAGATTGGTTTTGAAGTTTGTGAAGGGTGTCATTAGAGAGAGGATGTTGTCTGCCATTTTACCTTCGTGCTATAGTGGCTCTGTAATGAGTTTATGGACTAACCCCAAATGCTTTTAACTCGGCAAGGATGATTGTCTCAATTACGTCTTCAAAGATGGTCTTAAGTAGTTGGTTAGGATCTGGAAGTCCATTGACAAAGTTCCTGATGTAGGTCTGATGGTAAAATGTAGTTGCAGCCCCCTCAAATAATATATTTCTGTGATTACCTATATACTGTACAATGTGGTTGTGTTTGTTGTACCTCTTTTGACATTCAATACAACAAGACATTACGAGTATAAAAATAATATTTGTACAAACACCTACCATTCATATATAGATCTACTTTCAGTACATCCGACCACCTATCTGTTAGGGGTCATTCACAATTATCAACATTTTCACAAGTGTACAAACCATACACTTTTCAAGACCCCCCCCCCCCCTCCCCCCAAAAGTGTACGAAGAAAATGTTGATTTTTTCCCCCACATTTTATAGCTACGGTCACAAAGGTCCTTGCGAACGCCGTACGAAGGACTAATTTGTACAGCCACAATGGGACAAAAATCATTCGTATGGCGTTCGCAGGGCCATTTGTGACCGTAGCTTTATTTTCACTGTGTTCAGTTCTTGCTTGGTCTGTTTTTTTTTTCCAGTTTGTTTCCCTCCTTAGTTCTTGCTTGGTCTGCCTTTCTTCAGTTTGTGTCCCTCCTCATCCTGGTGCTTCAGCAGTCGATACCGAGTGGGATACTTCTGGTCACACACTGGGCATCTGTGGCTGGCCTTGTCCTGATTGGCATCCCTCAAAGCACGTACTCCACCGTGGATCAATTTGGTGTGCTTCTCTTCATCGGCTTTGCTGGTGAAAATGTATCTGAAAGTAAAGGAAAGAGAAGGCCACATTAGTTTCTGTATTTAGAGCACAAGATCAGGAGGGCAGAAATATGCAGAAATAATGTGCCCATGGGGCAATTAATACACTGCTGGGAGATAGAAGTTAATTTGAATAGCCACAGCTAGGATGAAAAAGTCACTATTATAAAATTATATATATCTGCAACAACATATTCTTCAGTCACAGTGTAGGTTACTGATTTCCAAAATGTGGTAGCCCACTGGGTTTATTTTAAAATGTAGAGCAACCACACAGTTCTGTACTATGTTCATGTATTTCAGGGCAAATCTCTTCTGTGATGGCTGGGCTATATTAAACACATAGAGTTTATTATTGCTTTGATTTTTTAAAACTCTTTCGCCCCTGTTGTCCAATGGTCTATGCATGTATTGTATCAGTAGCAATTCAATTTTTATTCCAAATATAAAAAGGAAATGAATGAGCAACAACAAAAAATGGAGAATATGAAAGATATTGAATACATGTACAGTATAATTATATTGTTTTGAATTGTGTAATTTTAACTTGTGGAAAAATGAACTCGAAATGAATAAATGAGCAACAAATAAATTGAGAATATGAAAGATATTGAATACATGTATAATTATATTATTCTGTATTGTGTAATTTCAATTTGTGGAAAATGTAGTTGAAATGAAAATGAGCAACAAATAAATGGAGAATATGAAAGATAATGAATACTTGTATAATTGTGTTTAATATTTCATATTGTGTTTATATTTTGATTTGTGGAAAAATTAACTTGAAATGAACTTGAAATGAACTTGAATGAGCAACTAACTAGGAACTTTAGTCCATATTTCAAGATTGTATAGACTTCTGTGTTCTGTGAAAACACACCAGTGCAGAGAAAATAAAACTAGTGGTGTGCTGAGAAACCTATTCAAAAATGAACTATAGATCACTGATATCATATACAGTGTCTTTTATTCACACTGCATATGACATTAAACAGTAGTACGTAAAGAAAAAAATTTATTAGAAATTATATGCAGCACAATAATCATACCTGCAGTGAGTGCAGCTGCGAGCTTCAAAGTTCTTCAAGTGCTGATCTGGACTACTGAAGGCCAACGATCTTTCCAGCTGGCGGAGTGTCTTGTAATGGCCTGGGTGTTCAGGGTCAGGGGTTATTGGAGGGAACAGCCATTTGTCACCACTTGGCATCTTCCACACTTTTGAAGCCCGGACTCCATCTTCCATGCACTTACATGTGCTTTCTCCACAACTGCCCTTGCGGAAGCACACAAAGCCACTTCTCCTGTCCATATGCGCAGAGATGTACTTCCACTCATCATGGGCCTCAGACAAATCTGAAGACTCCCGGATTCCACGTAGACTGGAGTGGAACATGTTCCGAACAACAGTGTATGTCCCATTTTCATCACCTGCGTTGGGTAACACAGCTTTAGAAGTGATCCTGAATCCATCGTGGACTCTCCCATCCCAGTACATGTTCAGACGGTTCAGAGCATTTTCGAACACAATTGTCTCCTTTTCCAACTTCTCGTCAGGTGAAATACTCTGAAGAGCAGGTGGAACCGTCTCACCTGGCAGGCATGCCGGGAGAGACACACCTGCCAGAAACTTCGACAATGGAGACCAGAGGTGCTCAATTGGATTGTAGCGAGAGAGACCAGCTGGCATGCACGTACTGATCAACATGTCATACTTTCCCTCCTTCCAAAGCTTACCAAGGAAGAATTCATTCAGATTTGTTTTAGGTGTCCAATCTGGGCCGCCGTCAGTTACAAGTACCAAGATGGGCTCGTCTAGACTGGGATTGTCCTTCATTATCACTTTCAGATCATTCATATGGTCTTCGATAGTTGTGGAAGTGTTTTTCACAGTCCGATTGAAAACCCAGAGGGGACCAGTGGAAGGGACTTCCACCACATCTTTGCCACATTTGTCCTTAGTGCTTGGGGCTTCAGCCTCTTTCATCTGAAGTTGCAGGTAGCCATCAGGTTCGATTAGATAGCCAGGGACTGGAAAATCATGGTCAGCATAGTGTGGGGTATCATCGCCAGGAAAAAATGTTCTCAGCTGGTGGTATCTGGACACAGCTTGTCCTCTAATATGGATCTTGGCCTTGCTGTCACATGAAAATGCTACACATTCATCTGGATACATTGCACACATCTGTCGCACGTTCGAGACAGTGGCAAAATATTCATGTGCATTTGGATTGTCTTTGCTGACATCACATGACTTCGTCCCAACACGTATATCAAGTGCGTCCTTGTGTCTGGCAGCTTCCCTTGAGTTGACTCTTGCAGGCTTCATCAAGTAGTACACTTTCGTCCGCGATATAGTATCCAACCCCTCCACATTTTCCAGAAGGTGTTTGCGGACATCATCGAGGGTGACTCCACAGGAGGTTGCAGTCCCAGTTCGCCTGCGTATGTGTGCACCAAAACCATGTAGCTGTACAAAGTTCATCATCACATCAAGCAGCTGTGGGTACTTTTCTTGCAGTGGTGTTTGTCCTGATTTCTGATAGAAAAAAATGCCATCTTCTGAACCATTATCTGACTGCTGCGTGCTTGGCAAGTCCTCGGTCTTATCAACAGAATCCAGGGTTAGGACCTCATACACAAGATTGGGTCTGAATACCAACTCAACATAGTCTAGAAGAACGTAATGTCCCCCTCTGGCAACACACAGCAATGGAAACATATCCAAGAGTTCATCAACAGCATTCTTGAGTTTGTCGTCTGTCAACTTGAAATGTTCAGCTAAAACATGGCCTGGTATCCCCAGCATGTCAGAGCGATGGCACATGCCCTTTAGGCTAGGGAATGAGTACAACTGCATAGCATTCAGTGGATCGAAGAGACTTTTGTCCCCATTGGATTCCATTTCGGTAATTTTCTCTACAGCTTTCTCCCAACTAAGGCCTAGAGAATTCCCGGCAAGCAGTTTATATTCAGAGTTGCCCGTCAGCCGATTGAACCTCCTGGCATTCTGTGCTCGAACACTAGCCTGCAGACTGTCAATTGCTGTTTCTAGGGCAGTCTTTGCATTGAACAGAACAGGAAGCATTTCCAGCATTTTCGTCAGTTTCTGCTGACAGGACTTAAGCTGGAGACCAAGATTCCCGCTTACTACTTTTAGTTGCGCAAGCTGTGTCAAATGGTGCGACAGTTCACTGATACTGGACTCTGCCTTCTGCTGCCTTTGTGAAACAACAGAACCTTTCTTCACAAAAATTTGCTGTTTCTGCCACGAAGCAACTAGAGGGAAATAATCTATAGCTGAAGCCGACACTGACGTCAGAGCTCTCATAAATTCTGGATGAGATTTCACGTCCTCGGTGAGTAGTTCCGTTGAAGAGATTTTCAATTTTTGACAGAGGAATGATACAGCAGTTATTTGTCCATCCAAAATGTGATTTTGAACTGTGCTTGTATTCATCTGAGAAGAACCAACCGTTTCCTCTGGCACCTGAACTGTCACAAGAACTGGCTCTTTTTCTGGCTGGCCATTGTCATGCAAATCTTGATCCACAGTTGCTGCCTGAAATAAAGACAAATCATGTTCAATGTTAGTTTTTGAAAGTGGGTCAAACATCAAGGTCAAGGGTCAAAAGTAAAAAAAAAAGTTTTGGTATAATGTGCAAGGTCTTGCTGCTGGTCATATACAATATGAAAGCCATATCTGCTCACATTCAAAAGTTATGACCAAGGTTAAAGCGGAATTAAACCCACCTATGTGCATTTTTATTATATGCAGAAAAATCAGAGAAAGAAAATGGTGAAAGTTTGAGCAATATCAGATAATCCATTCAATAGTTATCAATTTTCAAAGTTTTACCAAATCTGCGTAATGGCCACCTAGGGGATCCTTGAGTTGGCCACTGAGCCAATTTCTGTGATATGGACAACTCTCCATTCGTTTTGTACACATATTTTCACAATTTTTTTAATCAAGAGTATACATTTCCCCCTTGCTTGTTATTCTTATTCTTGCTTATTCTGTCCTTTCATAAAAATGAAAAATAGTGGTAATCTGTGTAGAGAGTTGTCCAAACTCTAATACACTGATATTAGGAGAGTTGCCAAAATCAAGGATCCTCATAGGTGGCCATAACGCAAATTCTTATAGCAAAACATTGAAAATTGATAACTCTTGAAAAGATATCCGATTTTGATGTATAAAAAAAAAAAAAAATCACCATTTTCTTTCTCTAATTTTTCTGCATATATATATTGAATGCAGATAGATGTCCGAGTTTAATTCCCCTTTTTATAAAAAAAACATATTGAGTACTTGACCACACCAAGATGTTAAAAAATTATTAAGAATTATGTACCAAAAGAAAGAAAAATATTCTGTAAAATATGAGCCCTCATTTGTCACAGTCATATGTTAGAATGGCTCGCAGGAATTTTTTAAAGGCAACATAAGCTGCTAATCCTTAAAATTGGCAACATTTAAAGATTCAAAATCACTATTATAGGTGCAAATTCGCAACTTTATATATTGGAAAGGATTGCCAAGTGTTCATATTTTTATATTGTCTACACAAATCAAGTTTCACTGAATTGTAATGAAATTAGAAAATATTTGTTGCCAATTTGATATTCATTTCCAAATGAGATGTGGTCTTGTACTCTGTGGGTTCAAGTTTCTGTGAGACAGACAGACAGACAGACAGACAGACAGAGTGGCAGACGGATGCATGAATAACGTTCCCTTCCTTTCCTGAAATAAAGCAGGAAAAGCAAAAAGAAAAAAAAAATACCCGAAATCAAATGTGCAGTTATTGGCTATATCGTGCTACTGGTCTCCAGGGACTACAAGGAGTTTGTGCCAACAATTCCTACGACTCTTTCAACTTCATTTGTACTTCAAATTTGATGTCTTAAAAACACATTAATTTTTTGTTGGAATAAAGCATACATGTAATCATTGCTCACAGAGCAAAAACATTCAACAATGCTGGTTTCGAACCCCCAATGCATCGACGAGCATAAAAATCGCTGCCCTCAATTTTAATATTGAGCTGTGCGAGATTCGCTGCCAGGGTGGGGTTGTCTACAAATATACATATCATCATTATGAATTGCGCACTGGCCGTGCACAGGACTCATTCTATTCGGATTTTTGTGTATTCATCTGTGCCACAGAAAGAATTGCCCGCCAGTGCCGTATGTAGTCCCTGGTCACATTTTCACGATAATGCCTGTTTGTTCAATAATCATGGGGGCTGAAAGTGGGGATATTTTTTATTACAATAGATCTCTACTTCTCTTGAAAAAGAGATCTGGTAGCTCCCAGCGACTAATCATCAAATTTCTAGGATGACAATATGTGCACACTACACGCCACCGTGGTGCACGGCGGCACCTTTTCCAACTTTCAAATCTTGTTCAAACAAATCTAGATCTAGATCTATACCGTATGTACACGGGAGAGAACTGGGCCCCACAACATTCAGCTCAATAAAATTAAGTTTTTCTTGCTATTGCAAGAACAATCAACAGCTTCAAAAACCCATAAACTATTCCTGGATTTTGGTATTAGCTGTTGATTATTCTTGAAATAGGAAGGAGAACTGAATTTCGAGTTTACCAAGGCCAGGGGGCCCCGAGTTCTCCCCTGTAAACGGTAGACATTACTGGTTGATCTATTACTTAGACTATTCTAGATATGTAGGCAAATTTTCCTAGAAATAGTTTGATTTTAATTTGTATCTGAATATTTTCTACATTAATGCAATTTATGATGGTGGAATATGAATTCAAATGAAATCTCTTACTTCCTCAAAATGGTCGTAAAGTGCGGCAAAAGTCATTAAAAATTGTGCGCAGAGTAATAATTGAGCGGGGCTGAGCCAGCCGCACCGCCGGCTGAGCCCGCCGGCCAGTAGCGCCGGGCGGCTGGGCCACCGGTCCGTGTTGCACTCCCAGTCCCACACTCTACAGCCTGCTTCAGGCCTGCTTCATAATCGGGGTAATTCTTCGGCATGTAAACATTGAAATACAAATTGCCATCAAAATATATGATAGAAAATCTGCCTACATACCAATAGAAAACAATTTATACACGAATCTCAAATTTTACTGAAATTAGTTACCTTTGGAACGACTTGGAAGAACGATTTGATCGTCCCCTTCTGATTTTTAACACGCTCCATCTTCAGCAGGGCTTTGTCCAGAACTTCAGTGAAGAGAACACATTGCGTAGACGCAGTGCGCCACAACTTTTGACCTTCCAACACGGCATCTGCTCGTTTCCGGTGCTCATTCACAAACACAAAAGCATTTATGAAGTTCATATATTTGTTAACGGGATTTTTGTGAACAATGCACCCTCGCTTAAGGAGGAATTCTGTTAGATTTTCCGGGTCAGTAGGTCTATTGTCCCTATTGTTCGCCATCTTTGACATTGTTTCCACGTACGTACGTACGCGCACATTTTTCTACATAATAATATAATATACCTAGATACCAAAGATCGCATGCGCGCGTATATCGACTACGCGACTTTCGGTGGCACAACTCACCAACCTTGAACATGAAGAAGGTGCGTAACTATGCATTCTTCACTCGCTGTTTCATTTCGGATCTAAAGTCGGTGATTCGTGTATTAACCGAAAGTCGTGTAGTGTGCGGGGGCCTAAGATAGCTATCTCTCGGTCATAAAGTGAAACGATGCCGCGAGAAATTGTGGGATTTTGATGGAGTGCGCGAACTATTCGGTCAGCGTGGAAAGTTTCCAGCGAGACGAGAGGCCGGGCCCGTGATCAGACGGGATGGGCGCGAGAGTATGGATCGACATTTTTTATAATTTGAAAAGCGTACGCCGGGTGCTGACCCCCTCCCCCCCAGCGTACGGTTTGTACGCTCGTGAAAATGTTGATAATTGTGAACGGCCCCTTATAGTATGCTATTATATCCGTATAATTGCCCATACATCGAACTAAATTTTTGTACTTCACTTATTTTGATACTTAACTTCAATTGTCATAGATGGAGTGGATTCTAGATGTACTCCTCTTGACGATTCCGCAACTTCGACATTGATGATTTTTACGTTTGCGTTAGATTCCATGACCATGTCGCAGTAGTTACCCCAGAGGGAAAATCCAGTGCTGTGCCCTTCTGCATCAGGTTGACATTCCTGACTCTTTCAGATTTGTACGTCCTGACTTTACCGATCTTCGAAACAAAAAAAAAATCAAGAACACATTTTTTTTTTTTTTATAGTTTGAGTCAACAGATCTGTGAGACTAACAGAAGAAGCATATGCCCATCCCAAAAGAAAAAGATACCCTAACCAAATTAGTTCATATACACCCTGTCTGTTGATTGCGGCTGTTGATTGCGGCTGTTTCATGTTCTCCATTCCAGGATGCTGTGGTGCTGGTATGCTCAGCATAATATGTCGCAGGATAATGTGGACCATGATAGTTCATATGGGGGACGTTTCATGACTGCATATCGCCCATCATCCTGGCAATCATGTTGGTCTGACGTTCCACAATGGCCATGACAGCAACGTTAAACTCCCTGGCTTCCCGTCTTTCTTCTCTTGCCCACTCTCTGTCTTCTCCTTTCCTGCACTCTTCGACTTCCATCTTCTTTTCCCAATCTTTCTCCCTAAGTTGGTGGTCCCGATCCATAAAAAGGGTGAAGGGCCACATTACTACTGATGTTAGTAAAGGAACATTTACATAGAATAAATATAATAATCTCAGTGCACTTATTAAATGAAAAGAAACAGATTTTACAGATACCTTCTTTGGCCATGGCCAGTTCATCTCGTAGATGTACCAACTCTCTCTCTCCTTCGTGAAACATTCCTCACAAACCTCTAAGTCATTGGATGGTGTTGGGGCTCTGTTACATACACTAGTATGTAGAATGCCATTAGTCTGGTGAAGAAGAGATGAAATGCTAGTTCCACTTATATTAGAAGCTGGGAGTATGAAGTTAGACATAGATGGGTTTGTGGTGGAGTGGGCAGGATTAGTGACATGGGCAGGTGGGAGAAAAGATGAAGATTTGAAGGCAGGTGGGTTGGTGGCAGGAAAGAGAAGAGATGAAGGGTTGATGGAAGGTGGATTGGTGGCAGGAGGGAGAAAA
The DNA here is from genome assembly GCA_033980235.1 of Diadema setosum. Classification (NCBI taxonomy): domain Eukaryota; kingdom Metazoa; phylum Echinodermata; class Echinoidea; order Diadematoida; family Diadematidae; genus Diadema; species Diadema setosum. The sequence continues at coordinate 7,234,554 of CM067074.1, read as the reverse complement.
GATGAAGGGTTGATGGCAGGTTAGTTGATGGCAGGTGGGTTGATGGCAGGTAGGTTGATGGCAAGTGGGTTGATGACAGGTGGGTTGATGACAGGTGGGTTGATGACAGGTGGGTTGATGGCAGGTGGGTTGATGGCAGGTGGGTTGGTGGCAGGTGGGTTGATGGCAGGAGGGAGAAGTGATGAAGGGTTGATGGAAGGTGGATTAGTGGCAGGAGGGAGAAAAGATGAAGGGTTGATGGAAGGTGGGTTGGTGGCAGGAGGGAGAAGAGATAGAGGGTTGGTGGCAGGTGGGTTGATGGGAGGTGGGTTGATGGCAGGTGGGTTGATAGCAGGAGAGAGAAGAGATGAAGGGTTGATGGAGGGTGGGTTGGTGGCAGGAGGGAGAAGAGATGAAGGGTTGGTGGAATGTGGGTTGATGGCAGGTGGGTTGATGGCAGGTGAGTTGATGGCAAGTGAGTTGATGGCAGGTGGGTTGATGGCAGGTTGGTTGATGGCAGATGGGTTGGTGGCAGATGGGTTGGTGGCAAGTGGGTTGATGGCACGAGGGAGAAGAGATGAAGGCATGTGGCATGTGGGTTGTCGGACGTCGGGTTATCGGATTGTCAGGACGAACTATAGAGCAGAAGCCCTGCTTCTGGATTGCAGAGCTTTTTCATTGACTGCACAGTGTCCTCGGGAAACAGTACTGATAAGTGATGATTGTTACCTTTCCTCGTCTGATAACAGAAAAGTCATCTCTCAAGGGGGTCTTGTTTTCTCCTTGTCGATCCATGTTCCCCTCTCTGCATCTTGCCTGTCTGATATCTTGAGTTAACAAGGCTCTTCTACATGCCTGGCATTAAATAATGTAAGCCAGGCATTTTTTCCCATGTCTGATAATTAATATGTTTTTAATTGTTAGAGAAGTCTCTCTTGAGTGAGTCTTGCAATAGATCTGCTTTCTCCTTGTCGATATATGTTTCCATCTCTGCATCATACCTGTCTGATATCTTGAGTTGACAAGGCTCTCTCCCATGCCTGGCATTGAATAATGTAAGTCTTGCCCCCGTTTTCACGTCTGATAACATTTTTTAATTGTTGAAGAAGTTTTCTCTCGAGTGGTTCTTGCAACATACGTGCTTTCTCTCTTTTTTCTCCTCTCTGCATCTTGCCACTCATATATCATGAGTCAACAAGGTTCTTCCCCGCGCCTGGTATTGAATAATATAAGTCTGACACACCTGTCTATTGTCACAGTTTGACAAAATTATGACTGTCCCAGAATAAGAGATCGTCTTCATGGGTAGTTCCATTGTCTTCCCAAGTTCTTCTTGCCTGTTTCTATTCAGTGAGTAAGCAGCATCCCCAAATAGAAAGTTCTGATTGAGTTCAAGAACACTGACAAATCTGTTGAGTTCATCTGCCTTTTCAGCAAGGTTGTCTGAGAGGTATCTTGTCTATGAATGTGATCTTGCAAGCCTTCTTTACCAGGTATAAAAATGCCCTCTTTCAAACTGGGCTTTCAACTCTTTCTACAGCTATCACTGGTGTATTCTCTAAAATACTGTTACTAATGATAGTGAAATGTGTGCGACAAAACACGTTATCTACATTACCTTCTTTCAATTTCTTACCATCATGTGTAGAATGTACAAACACGCCAAATAATCTGATGGAAAGATCTGGAAAATCACACGATCCGAATGCAGTTTGATATTATCCCTCACAAGAGTCCAGTCTGGTTTATTAATTCACCTTTTCACAGTGGGTGGAGAAAAACTGTTTTGAAAGTATGTGATCAGTGAAGAATCTTACTTCATACGTCGGCATTGAGGTAAGACATTGGTCAATAATTAGTTCGCTCTTTTTCAGAAAGAAGGCGAGAGGGCTGGAGATGGCAGCCATCATCCTAGCAGAAAAGAGAGAATAAGAGGAAAGGATAGGAATAGACAATTCTAGAGTACATGTATTGGCAACTGGGAACTCTGCAGTTGACGTAGTGCCCAGTGCCTGAATTTTAGTAATTAATTGATATTAGGATATGCCTCAAACCTGTTGCAAACATGAGCAGGTTGCCCAGGCGCTTTTCATCTGCAATGAATTCACTATGTGCATATATCCGTTGAAAGTATTCAGATGTGAATCCAGGAAGGTTGTTTGTGAAGTGTGTAAAGTGGTACAATGTTTTCTGGTGTGGTAATGAAAGTAAGCCAGACTCTCGTAAAAGCTTGTATGCAGATGTGGACTTAGCATGAAGCGATATCAATGCATGATCGTAATATGGCTGGGTGCCATCTCATGCCTTTTAAATTTCTTTCATGGAAATCTATCTGCTCTTCCCAAAGGAGTTGCTGGGGGGAATTTCTGGGGAACTCCTTTTCCAAGTTCTCCTTTTGCTGCTTCATGACTTTTGCAAATGTTTCATTCTCCACTACATTAATTGCTGGAGCTTCCATTTTGAACTTCTTTTTATCTGTGTTTTCAATCTTCGAAGCTTTTGTTTTAGAGATTTCCCACTCTTTTTTTTCCTGTCTCAGACATTTGCTTAGATTTTTTATTTTTCTTGTAGCGGTGTTTGCTTTCGGTACTGGAGAATGAATGGTTTCCCATCTTTTGCAGAGCTTTGCTAAGTCTAATCTGTAAATGTGGCAAGCATCACATCGTGAATTGGTGTTGGTCAGAATGGGGCAGCTTTTGTGTCTAATTATACCCCCACCCACACACAGTGTGAAGGGGGGTATATAGGAATCACTCTGAGGTCTAGATGGCTCAATGCAAATATGTGATGGTGATCAACTGAAATGAGTTAGAATAAAGTCAATAAGTTTTTCAGATATGACTCCAAACAAGTGCAAACAAGTAGAAACAATGAAAATACATGTCACGGAAATTGATATTTTCCTCAAAAAGCAAGAAAGGAATCTTTGGTCAAGGATGTGGATAAGTTTGAAAATTCCAACAAAAGGTGCGTACGGCTGTTAGATGTATCAAGGGTTTTTCTGGCTTTCATTGCTCTTGAGGTCTCATTATCTAAATATATAGGCCTAAGTATCAACATCTGCAGCACCTTGGTTTTATGATGTCAGAATACATGGTGCCCTCTCGGCAAAGTTCATATTTGCTTCAAAAAACCATCTAGAAACAAACAATATTTACTGAATGTTTTTGTCAAAATATGTAAGAAATTCACAAAATCATGTTAAATTTAACTTTTAGTGAACACCATGAAAATGTTCAAGGCATAATTTACTATTTGCAGATGAAACAAAATTCCAGCATTAGTGCTTTAAAATAGTTCTAAAATGTGAGTTAGGGATAGAAACAACCACTGTAAAAATTTGAATCCGTATAATCGATGTTAAGCATTGTCAAATACACAAAATGTGAACAATAGTTATAATAAGAATGCTTCCAGACTAAACCATCTACAGTTATGGTTTATTGAGAAAAATGCTAATATCTCCTCATATTTTAGTCTTTATTGCGAAAATTTTATATGGTAGGATGTTTTTGCTCCCAAAGGTAAACTGGACCTTTAACTGTAAGAGCAATTTTATCTACGCAGTAAAAAATAGGTTCTACCAACCTCATCAAAGCCTGACATTGTGAACTCGCTGTACCCTTGGGTAAGGTTGTGGGTGATTTTACCTCCCCCCCCCCAAAAAAAAAAGAAAAAAAAAGAAAGAAATCTGAGATCACTTTGAGTACTCTTCTCAATCCGGAGGAATTGCATGGTTGTTTGGACCAAAGGTATTACCCTTCTGATTAGCCTGACAATCCTCTAACTCATTGGATGGTGTTGGGGCTCTGTTATGTACACTAGTATGTAGAATGCCATTAGTCTGGTGAAGAATAGATGAAATGCTAGTTCCACTTATATTAGAAGCTGGGAGTATGAAGTTAGACATTGATGGGTTTGTGGTGGAGTGAGCAGGGTTAGTAACATGGGCAGGTGGGAGAAAAGATGAAGGGTTGGAGGCAGGTGGGTTGGTGGCAGGAGAGAGAAGAGATGAAGGGTTGAAGGCAGGAGGTTTGGTGGCAGGTGGGTTGATGGCAGGAGGGAGATGAGATGAAGGCATGTGGCATGTGGGTTGTCGGATGTCGGGTTGTCGGATTGTCAGGACGAACTATAGAGCAGAAGCCCTGCTTCTGGATTGCAGAGCATTTTCATTGACTGCACAGTGTCCTCGGGAAACAGTACTGAGAAATGATGATTGTTACCTTTCCTCATCTGATAACAGAAAGGTCATCTCTCAATGGGGTCTTGCTTTCTCCTTGTCGATCCATGTTTCCCTCTCTGCATCTTGCCTGTCTGATATCTTGAGTTAACAAGGCTCTTCTACATGCCTGGCATTAAATAATGTAAGCCAGGCATCTTTTCCCCCGTCTGATAAGTAATATGTTTTTAATTGTTAGAGAAGTCTCTCTCCAGCGAGTCTTGCAATAGATCTGCTTTCTCTTTGTCGATCCATGTTTCCCTCTCTGCATCTTGCCTGTCTGATATCTTGAGGTAACAAGCTCTTCCGCATGCCTGGCATTAAATAATGTAAGCCAGGCATCTTTTCCCCCGTCTGATAAGTAATATGTTTTTAATTGTTAGAGAAGTCTCTCTTTAGTGAGTCTTGCAATAGATCTGCTTTCTCTTTGTCGATCCATGTTCCCCTCTCTGCATCTTGCCTGTCTGGTATCTTGAGTTGACAAGGCTGTCCCCCATGCCTGGCATTGAATAATGTAAGTCTGACGCCGTTTCCCATGTCTGACAATTAATAGGTTTTAATTGTTAGAGAAGTCTCTCTCCAGCGAGTCTTGCAGTAGATCTGCTTTCTCCGTGTCGATCCATGTTCCCCTCTCTGTATCTTGCCTGTCTGATATCTTGAGTTGGCAAGGCTCTCTCCCATGCCTGGCATTGAATAATGTAAGTCTTGCACCCATTTTCACGTCTGATAACATTCTTTAATTGTTGTAGAAGTTGTCTCTCGAGTGGTTCTTGCAACATACCTGCTTTTTCTCTTTTTCATCCTCTCTGCATCTCACCACTTCGATATCTTGAGTTGACAAGGCTCTTCCCCAAGCCTGACATAGAATAATGTAAGACTGGCACGTGTCTATTTTCACAGTTTGACAAAATTATGACTGTCCCAGAATAAGAGATCATCTTCAATTCTAGATTGTTTTTTTCTTCCTGGGAATAGTTGTGCAATTTCTCAACATCACTTTACATACCATGGGCAGTTCCATTAGCTTCCCAAGTTCTTCTTGCCTGTTCGTATTCAGTGAGTAAGCAGTTTCCCCAAATAGAAAGTTCTGATTGAGTTCAAGAACACTGATAAATCTGTTGATTTCATCTGCCTTTTCATCAAGGTTCTTTGAAAGGTATGTTGCCTTTGTGATCTTGCAAGCCTTCTTTATCTTTATTTAAGAAAGAAGGCAAGAGGGCTGGAGATGGCAGCCATCATCCTAGCAGAAGAGAGAGAATAAGAGGAAAGGATAGGAATAGACAATTGAAGTTTGCATGTGTTGGCAACTGGGAACTCTGCAGTTGACCTATTGATTTCAGATAGGCTATCCCATTGCCTGAATTTTAGTGTGGGATTTTCTACAAATCCCAACAGGGGGATATGCCTCGAACCTGTTGCAAGCATTAGCAGGTCGCCCAGGCGGTGTTCATCTGCAATGACTTCACTATGTGCGTATCTGTTGAAAGTATTCAGATGTGAATCCAGGAAGGTTGTTTGTGAAGTGTGTATAGTGGTACAATGTTTTCTGGTGTGTTAATGAAAGTAAGCCAGACTCTCGTAAAAGCTTGTATGCAGATGTGGACTTTGCATGAAGCGATATCAATGCATGATTGTAATATGGCTGGGTGCCATCTCATGCCTTTTAAATTTCTTTCATTGAAAGTTATCTGCTCTTCCCAAAGGAGTCGCTGAGGGAATTTCTGGGGAACTCCTTTTCCAAGTTCTCTTTTTGCCGCTTCATGACTTTTGCAAATGTTTCATTCTCCACTTCTTTGACTGCTTGAGCTTCCATATTGAACTTTTTTATGCCTCCGCCACGAAGTGGTGCCGGAGGCATTATGTTTTCGGGTTGTCCGTCCGTCCGTCCGTACGTCCGTACGTAAGTCTGTCCGCTTTCGTTTACGCGATAACTTGAGTAATATTTACTGGAATGTTACCAAACTTGGTCCAAGTATGAAGTATGATGGGGCAATTATTTGATTAGATTTTTGGTGAAATCGGCTAAAGGTCAAAGGTCAAGGTCAAATCATGAAATTGTTTCCGTTTACGCGATAACTCAAGACTGGATGGAGCAAATTTCACCAAACTTTGTTGGGACAATTACTTGATTAGTTTTTCAGTGAAATCGGACAGAGGTCAAAGGTCAAAGATCAAGGTCAAATCCTAAAATCTATCTGTTTACGTGATAACTCAAAACTGGATGAAGCAGCTTTCACCAAACTTGGTCCAAGGATGATGTATGATGGGACAATTAGTTGAGTAGATTTTAGTGACATTGGCAAGAGGTCAAAGGTCGAAAGGTCAAGGTCAAATGCTACAAATGTTGCAATTTCCCCCATATCTATGCAATGCCCAAAGGTATTTTCTTGAAACTTGGTGTGGACATGTACTACTGCGTAAAGATTCTCCAGAGAGAGTTTCATGTCATAAGGTCAAAGGTTAGGTGAAAATGTTGCAATATCACTTTTCTTGCAAATGGTTCAATGTATCTTCGTGGAATTTGGTACATATGCATGTACTGTCTGGCAGGGATTATCTAGGGAATTTAGGGGTCATGGGTCAATAGTCAGGGGTCAAATGTCAAGGTCAACTCCTCAAAATTTTACTATTTCCCTCATATACTAGTATATGCAATGCTTATATTTTTAGTTTCAAAACTTAATACATGCATTACCTAATGGAGATTCTCCGGGAAATTTCCAGCCAGAAGGTCAAAGGTTAAGGGTCAAAGGCCAGGTTTCAATGCCCCCCCCAAAAAAAAAAAAAAAAAAAAAAAACACACACACACACACAAATCTATTTTGTACCATCATCACACTCTTTCTTCGTACCTTGGAAATTACTCAATGCATAAACTTCCCAAAAATTCCCCAAATATGTGTACCTGCACTCTTAGAAAATTCTAGCAAACCCAGTTCAAGACATTTCTGACAAACATGTCATTTCAATTTTTGGCAGTTATGTGAAACTGTCATGGATCACACATTGTGAAGACATTGTACTATACGCCTATTGGGAGAATCATGCATTATGGCGGAGGCATCAGTCGCCATAGCGACATTTCTAGTTTTAATTTGTGTTTTCAATCTTCGAAGCTTTTGTTTAAGAGATTTCCCACTCTTTTTTTCCTGTCTCAGACGTTTGCTTTGAATTGCTTAAATACTCTCTGGAAAAAAATCTTTACATGAAAAGAAAGAAAATTTTGTCTTCTTTTCCGCGAATTTCAAATCGTTTTGCCCCCACCCGTGCCCTCAACAAGAAATATGACATATTTCAACGTATCGCATTGGTTGATGCCAGAAGTTACACGTTATCGATAATCCGCGCGTGTGCCCACCGCTCCCACACTCCTTATGTCCACGAAGTTTCACAATGCAGACTCTTTTGTGGCATAGCGTAGAGTACATATGTAGCAAGAGCCACTACCTTGCAGTCCCCCATGGGCTCTGTCCAACTTTTCATCAATCATAGAGTTAAAAAAACAATCTCTGTGCCATCTCCAAACCGACTGAACATTGACAGCTAATTCTCTTCCCTTCATTAGCTGCCTATTATACTCCATGTGATCAAGCAAAACTACCGCGGTGGCATGATTGTCCTCATTGGCAACAGCTTCAATTAGAGGCCGGGTGATGAAGACAAGAGTCGGGTTCTGGCGGCTCATAGATGGTCACTCTCTCTCCTTTTGGCTTCTCTACCTCGCATTTTATTTCTGCAATTGCTGCCCTAAATGCCTTGTCTGGCAGCAGGCAGTCTCTTTTATCTTTGGTGATAGAGATGTCCCCCATTCTGTCTGCTCCATCCTTTACTGCACATGGTGAGTATTACATGCTCCTCCTCTGGATCCAGGCCAGCACGCTGGAGTCTCTGCACAATTTTGACATCTATTTCCTGCAGCTGGTGTTTTCCCTAGTGCATGGGGATATGGCCAAGCCACACCCTTCATGTTAGGAAATGACATCTCCAGGCATGGGCTGTCCACAGCTGTCAGGTCGACTGGCTCGAATGACGTCTCCCCAGAGATGTGCGCCTGTCCAGTTTTAGCTGGAGTCTGGTGAATGATCTCTGTTCCACCGTCTATACGAAATCTGTTCCACCGTCTATACGAAATCTCACGCTTTCAGGCATAAATGTTTTTTCTAGATCATCATCAAGAACCCTTGGCGGTTTCATTATGTGTATGCCCTTTGACTTCATGTTCATATACTGTGACTGGTAGTGGGATTTCGAGGTTTTGGTGGTTACTCTCATCGCGAGACAATCTTCTGCCGTCAGATTTACAGTTTCTTTGTTCCAGGAGGCCAGAATCTATATTCAGAATAAAGAAGAGAGAGTATAATCAGAGTAGAATCACCTTTATACATGATCACATGGTGAATATTATGAATGCATTTGACAAAATATACATATTTAGTTGATTGGTCCTGGAAATTCCCATAGACTGCAATGTAAAACCTCATTTACCCGACCAGGTTTTGGTAGTTTTACATAAAAAGTAGTCCCCGTAAATAAAGTATCAATTTTCCCCCTGTATTTGACCCATGTCATTCCAAATAATTCTTGCTTGTTGCCAATGTTAGTATAATAACCATACACCACAAAAAAGTCAAATGTTGTGATTCATTCAGACACTAAAGGCTAGCATGCTAGACAGCAAGCATGGCTTTAGCCTTTGTATAGGGACTATTTAGTTAGACTTGGGACTAAGTTTGGTACTAATTAGCTAGCATACCTGAGCAGGAAGATGTAGCTGTAGAAGGGTAGGCAGATCCTTGCTCTGGAACAGACTCACTGGTGTCATCACTATCCAAGACTGAGCCTCTTGGTGGGTTTATTGAGGGTCAATGTCCCAGTTACAGATTCACTTCATCTTAGAATTCCATTGTTCTTCTGTTGTTTCCTGACTTTTTGTTGTGTTCTAGCACTTTCTTAAATTGGCTCTTTATTGTATGGCAAGCCATTGGGAAAAAAAACAAAATATATTCGATGTTCACAAAAAATATATGCGCAGTTTAAATATATTTCATGTTTATGAAGATATATTGGCTGAAAAGCAAAGAACATCAATAAATAGGCTATATATAACATTTACCTTGAATCTTACATCATTCACATCAGGATAGGGAAGAAGATTTAGATTTCACTGATGCTGGGCCTGGGTGACAGTGGATACATTCAGACAGTCAAAGAACTTGTTGAAAATCTCAACAAATTCTCTAGTTCCCTCTGTAGAGCTGTCCTTAGTGTCCTTGCTCATTAGCTTTAGTGCATTAGCTACAGATTGACTTAGTACCTGTATTAAAATAGAAAAAAAAAGAAATCTAAGGTACAGTTTTAACACTAATAAAACTGAAATAGTATAATATTTAAATAGAATGTAATAAAATCTATACTCGCAAAAAGTGGTGCAGGTTTCTTGGCATGTCAATCAATGGTTTGAACTTAAACAGTACAAAACTTCTTAAATTACAATGTATAAAACTTTGTTTTATATGGTGATTTATCATGCTAACCATCAACTTTCCCTGTTGAATGTCCATTTTTGTAGTAGGTCCATGGTTGTAGCCACGCCAGCTTCTGCGAGGACTGGGGCAAAGTGTTCTGTGAGGGTCCTGACTTCCTCGCTTCCGAAGTCTAGTGCAGTGATCAAAATAAATTTTACAACAAAAAATGTTGTAAAATGAAAGTTGACTTACAAAAAAAAAGTAAAATTACAAGTACACTGTTTTGAATTCCTCCCAAATAATACACTACAGAGAGAAAGAGTATCACTTAGGCTTTAAATTTGTATTCATTAGAAATTCAGATTTTTGTCTGTCAAATAAACAAAGTGAAAGTATATAGATTTTAGAGAGAGTAAGGGTCTCTTCTTTGAAAACCCAACCTCACTGGAGGTCTGGAGATTTGGTGTCATCTTCCTGTTTCAATGGAAAGAACAAAATTTGAAGGGAAGATTTGTTAATGGTTCACAATTTTAACAAAAAATATTTCTCCTTATAAATGTTAAACTAAGGTAAAACCAGGTCAAAGATTAAATCTGATATCCAAGAGTCACATTAGCTGCATTCGACATTGTGCTGGAGTGACTTCAGGAGAAATTGAAAAACTTTCATATTTAAAGATGGTAAGACAATTATCTAATACTATATTAGTTAAGTAGCACATCTGTTGGGGTCACTCAGTTTGATAGCCAATGATTGAATAGGGTAGCACATATTTCTGTCTTTTCAATATTACAGCTTCGTGTGATACTGATGATTGACTTAATATGTCACACATGATTACAATCAAAGCTTGATTTTGGATATTTTAAGGGGTAAGGCTTAGCAGATCACTAAAAAATAGGTGGAAAAATATATACAGTCAGAAATATCTAACATCCAAAAGTCATAGATCAATTATGCATATCCTCATACATCAACAAAGAACTTTTTTTATGTCACTCCAAGGTTCATTTTATTGAAAGAAGGGAAAAAGAAAGAAAAAGTACCTTATCTTGTACTTAACCAGCGTCGCTGTAGCTGCCTCGATGGAAGCCGCAATCTCAGCTACAGTGTTGTTGGCACGTTGAGCTTCCTAGGAGACTTGTGAAAGCACTACAACCAAGTCAAGCATAAAGTGGGCAAACTTCATGAGATCATAGTTGCTTGAGAAATTGCTCCATATTGAACTCAAAGTCTGGGACAGAGTTACTATCATCACCTGTGTCGATGCTCTCACCGTCAACACCAGCTTGAGCCACAAACACTGGCTCAGAATATGGCCTGGGCCCAAGGATGCCATCAAGCTCCTCAAACCAAGGGGCTGTCTTTCTTTGTACTTCACTCCATACTCCCTGTAATTAATTTCAGTCATCATACGGTGCAAACAGTCAAAGGTCTAAAGGCTAACTCGAATCCAAACCACCTCACATACATACTTATTATGTTTGACCTCCCTTGCAGTTATGATGCTAAACATTGTAGTGTACTGTATGTTTTTGTATTGTTTTAGTTTTACATTATTCGTTGATTGATTTTTTCTTGGATTTGTGTGGCCCTTGAAAGGGCCTTTGGTATTTATTTCTCGGGGCATAGAACCCAGAGATAATCAAAGTCGAGGTCGTGGTCCGCGGCCTCTTCGTATTCGTCGATGATGCCATCTTCCTCATCGTCGTCGTCCGCGCAGAATTGGCCATTGCAATCTGGGTTCGTGGCACATTCCATCACGGCAATCAAGTGCCAGGGCACTGGTTCGCGGCCATCCAGGTCTTGTGAAGTCGAGCAGAGTTCGCACTGGCAGTTGGGATCTTCAGTGCAGGCCCTGATTGTCACGGCAAGGGCTGGTATAGGTTCTTCTCGTCTGTCCATTGTCTGCAACATACAATTTTTCATGAACATCTTCTTCGACTGCAAGCAGGAGGTTATTCTTGTGATCAAGCATGTAAAGGAAGTCCCCTATGTGACTGACATGATAGTAAAGTGAGGCCGCACCTTCAAAGAGGATGTTTGCTCTATTCCCCACGAAATCAACGAAATGGTTACTTGATCCGCAACCCAACAGGTAAGATGAAAAGACATCCTCAACACCAGATTTATCACAGCCTCTGTAGTGAAACGCTTTACTTGCTGTCCTGATTAATCTTGTCACACCAGATTCTGAGGTCTGCAAAACATGCACATGCTTCCCAGATGTTGTGATGTCTTCAAAGGCTTTCAGGACCTTGTCGACCTCCTCAGCAAAATTCACCAGTGGATGCATTTTGCAGAAAAACTGCCCAAAGTCTTGCATGCAGTTCTTTACCTCATTGGGAAATGATTCCCAATTATCTACAACATCAGGCAGCAAGTTTTCTCTTATGGACTTGAGTCGGTCATGGAATTGGGACATGGTGGCGCCCTGATCAGTCATTGTTGATTTGATTAATTCTTCATACACATCATTTGGATCTGTGTCTTCCAACTGAGACAACGTTCTCCCATAATACTTCATCTTCTCTGTGAAAGCCTCCAACACTGCATCTGTGTCTCCAGATAACATTTCAAGGAGTCCAATCGTGCGTGATGTGCCGTCAGGCAAGGTTACTTGGAAATTCTGATATTTCTTATGGTGCTTTGCTGTCCCATCCCCATGGATACAATTTCCACAAGCTTCTTCAGGTTTTCCGTCTCGCATCGCAACAGCAACCTCAATTGTTGCGAGATGATTGGCTTCCAGCATAATTTGTGTTCTGGTACCTGCTGACGGGAGGCGAGAAGCTGTTTTACCAGTTAGGTTTTTCTGAACAGTTCTAATAACTACGTTCACTTTGTTCAAGGACACATTCTGTGATATCATTCGCATTATAGTCTGACGGACACTATCTAAATACTTGCCATCAGCATATGTTGCAATATCCTCATCTTGTGTCAGCCTCAATGTCTCCTCTAACTCGTCATTACGTCTTTCCAAGAAGTGCATGCGCTCTGTGACAGTTTTCAGCTCTTCCTCTACATCCCCAGAAGCGTGTCTTTCTTTTGCCCTCTGTCTTTTGTTACCAGTGAGCAAAAACACACCTACATGCAAAGACAGGTTATAGAAAAGCTCAAAGTTAAGTTATGTATAAGTTTATAAGGAACAATTGGTCACATTTATGTTTTAGTATTAAATTTGTACATAATCTGACCACTCAGCAATTTTAAATCCACTAACAAACAGACCAACAATAACCAGATGCTTTGTTATATACTTGTAAGTTTGTCTTGAAAGTTGTTGGAAATGTGTACAGGTGTAGTTATGGTTAGCACAGACGTACAGAATCATCCAAAGTGTGTCAAGAAATGTTACTATGGCTACAAGATGGCCATAGTGTCTTCTGGTAGTGTCTTCTACAGGTGGATTCAACCCATGATGCTGTGGCAGAGAGACTGAAGAGTCCTGTTCATTGATGCACCCATGCATTGAAACAAAGGGTCCTAGAGGAAGTGAAACAAACAACCATACAAAATAATCAAACAAACAGTAAATGAACACATTTTAGTCCTGTAAAATATTTTCGATGTGAAATTAGCAGGTGTCTGTTGGCAGTTCTGAAAACCAGCTGGTAAGCAATCATACAGTGCATCTTGCACTAACACTTCGAAGCTCGTTCAAATTACTTTGTTGGGTTGGCCGGAAAATGAGAAGTTGTTTGACATAATGCAGGAAAAATATTTCTTTTTCTTTTAATTGGTTCTTTAAAAAGAGCAAATATTAAGACTCAACAAAGAATAGCATCAAACACAAAATCGACGCAATATCATTAGAAGGGGAAGAAAAATATGCAGTACACTATCTTCATCTCTTCCATCTTGTGTGGTCAGATGTAACAGGTATGTTGCTGTCGCTTGTCTTTGAGCAGGAGCTCTCTGCTCTTGATCTGCATCAAAACTGCCTTTACCATCAGCATCATCCTGCCAAGGAAAACAAAATAATACAGGTTCAGAAATTTTATGGAAATAAAAATTAACACTGACTTCCAGTTGGGATGGTATGCGATGTTTTGTTCGGAGGATGAAAGTATTTGAAGGGCAGCAAGATAAACTCATAAAGGTAACAGCTGCCACTCCACCGTAAACAGAATGGAGAGACATCACAGCAGGTAGGAGGGGCATGCGGTAAATCGACTTTTGTCGGCTGGGTAATGTAAGCCCTGTGAATAAATATAAGTTGTCCATATAGCAATACATGGGCAGAGGGACATTAATCTGGGGGGCTTTCATCAACGAGTTTTTCGGAGGTTTTCACCGACAAATTTGCTATCAGCCAATCAGACACAAGGATTTACACTGACAACTGTTAAAAGCTAATGAAATCCTTGCGTCTGATTGGCTGATAGCAAATTTGTCGGTGAAAACTCCGACGAACTCATTGATGAAATGCCCCCCAGGTTTAGAAAAACTCTGCTCTTCCAACAAGCAATTGAGTTTCCTGCAATCCACACATACTGCAATTATTGCTTAAGTTCTAGTCTTGTCCCGTAATGTCCAGCAGAGGATATTAAAACTGCCTCACTCGAGCATACTGGAACCAGGTGATGATGACAATGATGATGTACATTTTGTCCATATTTTACCATATAATGAACTGTATTGTCACTATTGAAAGAAACAACTCTGAAAAAGCTAATTGAAATTAAACCCAGTTTCATTTTGCTCATTGGTGATTTAAATACCACATTAATGATTACCGATTCGCTACATCAGAAACCAGGGAAGAGATCATGTTTGGTTGTCCAATCTAAGTTATAGAAGCACTCGTAGACTTTTAACAAAACTGTCCTCGGCCTACGCTAGGCACCTTAAAGTTACGATACGATACACACATCATGATTAATCACTAATGTGCTGCGCAGATAAATTTTTCAAGCTAGTTTTCAGATGTAAATTCGACAATAAATGGTTTCTCTCCATGATGAGTCAGGACGTGCAATTTTATTTGTTTGCTGATGTGCTTATGTTGGCCGCACGAACACAACGGATCGTATAATGAACGTCTGGGTGCTCATCGAGACCCAAACTACAAACGAACTGTACATGCCAAAACCGCACAGGAACTAATACATGGGACTAAAAATTATTGCGAAAAGTTTCGGTAACTCGCTCAAGAATATGGACATTTTGACTAGTTTGATGATTAAAAGACATAAAATAATACTATATTTCCGAGTGAAACTATGTTGGGAGTTAAATGATTCATAGTGACAGTCGTAATTTGGGCATTAAGTAGAAAATCATGATAGTTTCATCAACGAAATCCTTTCGACAATGGGTGGCGAAACTACGATGTTTACGAAAGGTAACGTATGATTTAAGAAGCCTTTATTTCGTACAGACGAGAGCGCTATAAAATCTGTATTATCACTCTCGAATATAGCATAAATCATTATCTCTTTATTCGAATGGGATTATATCATAATCATACGCTTGAAATTCTAATTTGTTAGTGAGAATATATCTATGAAAATATTCAAAATATATCGCAAATATCCCTTCGCTTTCCTTCGAACCCCTATGAATAAATGGAAGAGCCTAGTAAAGTCGCTGGGATTACACCGAGAAAGCCAACTCGTTCGTCGAGTTTTGCGTTCAACATTGATGCACAAAAATGACTTTCTGTTGATTGCTGGAGTCCATAGATCTATAATTTATCTGTATTGTTCGCTCTCACACACAACTTTGTACATGGTGGATGTGGTGTCAACACGTTTCTTGGGGAGACTGAAACCCTTATCTGTAGGAAGAACACTGTACAACAGGAAACCCCGTCTACGTTTTTCTGTCTTGGTGAATTGAGTCCACAGTGATACATCAAACTTCCAATCTTCGTATGAAGTGGTATCCACCTTCCATACTGGTGGGGCCACAAAATTGTCCTTTACCTTTTCAGCCATGTCTACTGTTGATTCTATCTACCTGTTCTAGTAACCTCGCTCTGCTACCATGAAAAGTAGATGGCTGTTTGGGACTTTCTAGTACTTGCATAGGTAGTTCCTTATCTTGTTCTAGTACTTGCATAGGTAGTTCCTTATCTTGTCTAACTCTAACTATTGGCATACATTAAGCCCCACCAGACCTGCAGAGGGAGATAACAACAAAGAACCTTATTAATAAAGCTAATCCTCAGTTATTATATTCTCAGTAAAAAATAAAAATCTACCACCAAGCATCCATTCTTCTCTTTTTTCTTCTTCTCCCTATATTACTATAATTCCCACAATCATTATTATTATTATTACTATTATTCTCATTATCATTCATAAATAAACCATTATTGTTTTCCTTTACATGTACTCATCAACAACAACTTAAACAACAACAAAATGAGCTACCCACCAGACTCGTCTTGTCAGTAAGATGATAAAAACCTGAACGCTCTTCGACATTGGTGGCAGTCACAAGCGCCCCGGCCGCCAAACCCATCATTCTCTCCACGACTTTCACATGTCTTGCGTCACAATAGGCCTCCACAACCGAATGACAACCTTTTCCAATAGCGGCTAACCGACAAAACTCCGACCCACCTTGTCTTCTTCTCATTTCACCTCGCTCCACTACTTTGAACTGTTTAGTAACGCGACCACTTATCTGGAATTAAAAAAAAAACACCAACAAATAACAAAAACATAATCAACAGGAAGTCTCCACAGTACCACCAAGCTAAATGCCATTACAATATACCATGTTCAATATTATAATTACAAACTCATTTAAATAGCCTTAACCCACTTAATAGAGAGACTGTGGGATCAACCTTGTTGCAGACAAATATCAAGATTTGAACATTCCTTAAACACATAATGAATAACTTCTCACGAAATATAATAGAGCATTTTATTCTAAAAACATTCAACATCTAATAGAAATAAGTTTTAAACTGGTTTTCGAATGGCTGACACACCAAAAAACAACATAGACATCTAACCTCGACACCTTAATTATACTACTGCATTTAAACTCTATTTCTATACACAAATGCATCAATTATTAGGCCTAATAACCAAAAACAATGTTATAAACAACAGTTTATTAAAATAAAATAAAAAAACACTCTGATATAGTAGTTATTAAACAGGAGTAAAAGACTCCCGACAGCCAGTACGAATGGGTACCTGGCAACACTAGCCCTATGGTAATAATACCAGCAGGGCCCTCTGGTAGAGCATTGGTAACACTGAAGAAACCACCCTGAATATATAAAATCATATTTGATTATTATTATAAAACTTCAACTCACATTGTCACCTGCTGCATGTTACAACCAGCCACAAGAACGTTTGTCACTCGAAAACAAGGAACCATGCACACATGGATAAAACGTAAACGACAAGCACCTTGAAAAGACCAACTTCAACCACCTCCACATGAAAACGAAATGACGGCGACAACGATCAACGCAAAACAAACACTTGTTTGGAGAAAGTAATACCTCGTAAATGTTGCCAGTGTATAAATTGTCAATCAAGGATTTAAAACCACAGATATAAACACCTCTTCCTTGACACTAACCTTATCTAAACATCAACCACCGCCAACGGATAAAGTGATGGGGGGGGGGGGGGAGGGTGGAAGAAAGGGGACAAAAAGAGGGAGAGGGAGGAGACACAGCACCCTCCAGAGCAGAACATTGTTTTGGTATTGGCATGAGCCAAGGTGCGTGTGTGTACATGTGTGTGAGTGTGACTGTTTACATTCTACAATGCTTTCCTTCTTTTTCCTATATTTTCGTTATATATATTGGACAAATTTCTCCATTCCAACTTTAAGCGAACGACCGTAGAATTCCCTCATAGAATATAAATTTGAAACTTTAGACAAAATAGAGAAAATTGAGTTCACTTTGAACGGTCCGCCACACATACCCCTACCATGCTCTTACGTAATACAACAGCTGTTGGAGCCATTAAACCCTCGCTCAGGCACCAGGGCTACAACGACTGAGTAGAAATTAATTCGCAATGGGCAAATATGTATCCTCCCACCATATTCTCAAACGAAGACCCATTGAAAAGGCATAACAAAATTAACATAGTCTGTAGGCACAATCGCTTGTTGGTCGTAAAGGAGTCTGCATCCGCCAAGACTAAACACACGCAATGTCACACTGCAACCTGTCTCAACAAGGGGTTGTACAGACTTTATATAAAAACAGTTTCTTACAGTGAAAAACAAACTCAACCACCTACCCGTTTGATTGGCTACTTTTGAGTGGCCACGACCCCCACTAGAGACTTGGCTGGCAGCACCAAAACAACTGGATAATTAAAAAAACAGAATAGCCAGATAACACCATGTCAATTGAGAATGATAAGCGTGTTAAGTTCCCACAATTCAAAATAACCCTTCTCAATCTGACCAGACAATGAAATAAAAACAACACTATTGGTTGAGATATCCCAACAAGAAAGAGCCCATCATAAAATGGAGAAACTTGAAGAACTATGTTTTACTAAGTTTTGAATAATTCCATACCAGATTCCACCAAAACATTGCAAAAAGTTTTAAGCTGACACACCATCTAACCAAAACTGTCATCTATGTAACACTTTCTTTTCTTTCTCTCTCTTTCTTGATAATTACGGTGTAGTCACGTGTCCAACAAACAAACACAAACCTGCTTTAACTTGCTAGGTAAATAAAATAAAAAAAAACTTGTTAAAGTTGATAGCTTTGAATTTTTCATGCAGAATATAGGTTCTAGTAACCTAATTTTGAGAAAAAACAAAGTTAAAGCAAAGAACAAATAGAGATTGTAATTTGTCATCACTGACAAACTAACGTGATCCGATTTTTTTCCCATCAACGAATCGAGTCCTGACCACAATAGGCAAGACCATACACATTTCACTTGTGAAAAAAAGACATTGGTGTCATGTTTGAAATCTCATTTAGAAAAAAAAGCATCACTCCTGGCATGTTTAGTAACATTTCTGCAGTCACTTTAAAGCAGACACACCAACAAGAACTGCACATATGACCTTTTTTTTTGTGAAATAATTCTTACGACATCGTCTACACTAAAAAATAGAACAGGTATTCAACAAGATATAACATGGAACATCTTCAATAAAAAAAACCAAACAAGTACAGAACAAAACCAACATCTGTCGAGGGAAACGGACACTCTTTGCCACAAAAATAACTAACTTTTTAACTAACACTGAAACGCAAAAGAACCATATGGCTAACCCTTTTTTCCCCAGTTTTGAAAGTATTGTTTGGGGTCAATTTACAGCGACAAAAGGTCTTGACATGAATCGGTAAATTCAAATATATAGACAAACGATCAGACAAAGAGAAAGAAAATCTAGTGAAAACTTGAAAACAGAGAAAAAGAAAAACAAATAGAGAATGGCTGGGATAATTCCTTGATACCTCATGCAGAGAGATGGTCACACAACGCTGGTGTTGGAGCTGTGATTGATGGTGAAGGTGCCGTGGCCATGGTTGCGGGTGTTGTTGCCACAAATGCTGGTACTGAAGGTCTGGATTCCGGGGGAACGCAGCGTGATGACTGCTTGTGTTCGTTAGAACTGCCGTCATCGTATGGAACTGCTGATCCCTCTCTGTCTGCCGTGCTCGTTCCCTTTGTTCTCTCTCCTCCCTCTTTGCTCGCATATTTTCCCGGTCTGCGTTAAGGATGTCCCTCATCAACTGCAACTACATGTAGATGCAAAAATGCATTATTAGAAGTAAAGGAAATAATTGCATCAGTAAATGCTGAAGATACATGTCAACAGATGAATGAGTCATGGACTGATGGTACCTTTGTTACAAAGAATTTAACACATACAGTGTTATACATGCCTCACATTTTCAAAATCTGTGCCCTAATAAATCATTCAAAGAAGTCCTAGGAATTACCTTTCAAAAAAAAAAATATATATATACAATATAGCTTCATTTCAAGACAATACATATAAAGAATAACTTGAGTGATATTTCACAATTATGATGTCTGCACGAACACCCAATATGGCACCACAGACACTGTGATGCTTATGTTGTTGGCTCATGCATTTGAAACTAGTGCACTTAGCAGTTTTAAAATTAACTAGCAACTGGCCCAAACTTGACGATATATTCATGAAAATCATAGCTTCATTTTAGATATTTTAAGGGGTAAGGCTTAGCAGATCACTAAAAATAGGTGGCAAAATATATACAGTCAGAAATATCTAACATCCAAAAGTCATAGATCAATTATGCATATCCTCATACATCAACAAAGAACATTTTTTTTATGTCACTCAGGTTCATTTTATTGAAAGAAGGGAAAAAGAAAGAAAAAATAACTTTTCTTGTACTTAACCAGCGTTGCTGTAGCTGCCTCGATGGAAGCCGCAATCTCAGTTGTTGGCACGTTGAGCTTCCAAGGAGACTCGTGAAAGCACGACAACCAAGTCAAGCATAAAGTGGGCAAACTTCATGAGATCATGTTGCCGCAGTTGCTTGAGAAATTGCTCCATATTGAACTCGAAAGTATATCATCAATGACACATGAGATGGGATGGGCATACTACATATTGCAAAAAAAAAAAGATGCACTGTTGATGTTTAAGCTGAATGTAAATATTTACCATCACACACAAGAAATATTGGATGATTCGTTATAAGTTTATTCCCCTCTATTCTTCATTCAATCTACTGTAGTCTACTACACTTACATCTAGCCTTTGTCCACATGGCAGTTTGATGACTTTTTCCCAAAAGACACTGTTTATCACTTCACTTGTCTCCAAAACTATTGTGCACACCGTTGATACACCAACACCGAATGTGTGGCTGAAAGTTCGCATTTCGGTGTTGGTGGCCAGCCTCCACAGCTTGATGGCAAGTCGGTGCTCTGGTCTAATTGCCCATCTAAACTTGGTGTCCATACGTTCAATTCTGTGTCCAATCTCTTGTAGGATATAGTTGAACGTGTCCTTCGTCATCCTAAATGGTAAAATGTGGGAAAATAATGAAAAAAAAACCACAATTTTATTTTCCCATAGTACTTGAATAGAAAAATTAGATGAGAACTTACCTGTTTGAAATTTGATCTTTATTTTACGAGGGACTTGTAGGAAGAGAATACACAGAGAGACCCACTTTCGCATGGGCAGTCATTTTTCGAAGCATCAAATGTGGCTACTGGATATTTGAAAGATTGTGGAGAACTTAGCCTCTAGTTTGAAAACTTTGGGAGGGAGAGGAGGGAATGTATTCTCTTTTTACAACTCCCTCGTGAAATAAAGATCAAATTTCAAACAGGTAAGTTCTCATTTAATCTTTCTATTTTACTTCTAGAGTCTCCGAAAGAGACTACATTGAGATTTTGAAGACCAGCAGCCATATTTGTAAGAAAGATAACAGAAATGACTCTATGAATTGTCATTTACCAAAAAGGGTAAATTGTTTACCTTGTCCGGTCATTTCTTTAGTAGAGCAGTTGTAAGACACTTGCTCCCATCATCGAGCAAGGGTTTGCTGTAGAACTTTCTGAAAGTTTGTTCACCCCAGACTGCAGTTTGGGATGACGTCCGGAGGTTGGCAATCTGAAAGTGGCTTCAGCTACAGTGTTGTTGGCACATTGAGCTTCCAAGGAGACTCGTGAAAGCACGACAACCAAGTCAAGCATAAAGTGGGCAAACTTCATGAGATCATGTCGCCGCAGTTGCTTGAGAAATTGCTCCATATCGAACTCAAAGTCTGAGACAGAGTCACTATCATCACCTGTGTCGATGCTCTCACCGTCAACACCAGCTTGAGCCAAAAACACTGGCTCAGTATATGGCCTGGGCCCAAGGATGCCATCGAGCTCCTCAAACCAAGGGGCTGTCTTTCTTTCTACTCCACTCCTCATGTTATGGTCTTTAATATTCTTATACCGCTTCCACAAGTACTTCATCCTCTTGGTCACTGCGTCTGCTGTCGGCAGTATCCCTTGTTGTTTCAGCGCCTCACTTATCTCAATGTGGGCAGCTGCTCTCTTAGGGCCATCAAGCAACTATTGCGGCCTACCCTTCAAGTTTTATTTTCTTAATGGTCTATTTCTAGTTAGATCTACATCTGTAACATGTACCTGCACTTGTCATCCAAGACAGCTTGCACTGTTATAGAAAAAAAACCTTTTTCTATTAAAGGAAAAGTTCACCTTCATAGACATGTGGATTCAGTGAATGCAGCAATTTTAGTAGAACACATCAATGAGAATTTGAGGAAAATCGAACAATCTTTTCAAAAGTTATGAATTTTTGAAGTTTCTGCTCAGTCACGGCTTGATTAGAAGACTACTATAGCTTAAAGTGATGTCATATGAGTACAACTTTATGTAAAGAAAGTATAAAGGAAATTCCAAGATATTCTCACTTTTCTCACATAATAAAAGAACACTCAAATTCTCTCTTTCAGAAGTCAGGGGGAATAGTATTACCCCTAACATAAGTCAGTAACAAGTCGAGGACATATGCACTTTATTCAAAAAGTAAAGTTTTGTGAAATTCTCTTTTTATTTCCCTTATATTGTTGTACGCATGTGACATCATACACTGTAGTAGTCTTCTCCTCCAGCAGTGATTGCACAAATGTTTTAAAGATTCATACTTTTTGAACGGATTGTCGGATTTTCCCCAAACTTTCACTGATGTGTTCTACTTACGTTGTTGCCTTGTGAAGGTGAACTTGCCCTTTAACTCTCTTCCAACTGACAATACACACAGAAAAAAGCCAAGAAAAAACACAATTTTTAAAATGTTTATGTGAGTAATTATTTTTATTAGTTATAAATGGATCCATACATCACTGAAAAGCTTAGAATATGAATTTTCACTTGATGTGTGGAAAAAGACATTATGCAAATTTATGCAAATTTCTCCTTATTTGCATATCACAAGCATAATAGCTGAAATGCCATTTTTCTCATATTTTCCATGTTTTTGTGCAGGTTATACAATTAGAACACCTGAAATGAACATTGTAAGGCATCCCAGATGCAAGGAAAATACCAGAATAATACTTTGAGGGGAAAAAATTGTTTTTTTTTGTGAAATTCATATTTTTTTATGAATTTTTTTCCAAATCTTGAATTTTTGCATTTTCACTCCAAATCATGTAAAAAACATATCGTGAATTGCTTTTGAGTCTAACTTACTTCTAACAAGCATGACAGGCAGCAAGTACATGGTAAATGATTTCCTCTTTATTTTGATAATACAATTTTTACAGTGATTATGTAAATTTGCATATTTATGCTAATTTCCACATCATGAATATTAATGAGGATGATGCTTTCAACAGTTCTCGACATTTCTGAGCTTAACTTTGAATTGCTTTTTAGTCCAACTTCATTGTAACAAGCATGAAAGTCAGTAAGTACATGTAAATCCTTTTCTTTTGTCTGTTATCATACAATAATTATGTAAATTTGCATAATTATGATTTTCTTCTAATTTCCACAATATGAATATTAATGCAGATGACGATTTTGACAGTTGATGACATATCTCTGCTTATCTTCATGAAACAAGCATGGTATTTGGAAAGTTAATATTTCCAAATTATGAATATCAATGAGGGAGATGCTTTTGACAGTTCTCAACATATATCTGAGCTTATTTGTTTGAAAAATCATATTTGATATCAATAAAAGTGCAGTAAAAGTATTATTTTACCATTCTAATGCAATTGTCTCAAAGGAATATACTAGTAATCCTAATGAAATATTGCATTGTCATTCACAATGAATATTCATGACTTGTTATTTCTTTGCAAAATAACATTTATGGAGCATCGTTGTATTTTTGAACTACTCACAAAATAAATACAGAGTATAAACAAATATAGAAATTAGTCAATGTCTTTCATCTCTGTGCTTACTTTCTGAATTTTTATACCCCCGCCAAATTGACGATGTAGGGCAATTTGTCAATCAGTTGCAATGAAAACATCTCGACGGAAGAATTTCCTGAATTTGAATAACAAAGCAGTACCCGCTGCATGCTATAAGGATTAGAACCAGCACTTGCTGTCGGGCGAAAGCTCGGTGGTCTAGTGGAGATGACGCCTGTCCGGTGATCAGGAGGTCGTAGGTTCGAATCCTGCTCGAGTATGTACGCCCAAGATTTTTTATCATGGCTACTACTAAAACACTGATCAATTCAGTGCTTATTTACGTCGATGTAGGGCAATTTGTCAATCAGTTGCAATGAAAACATCTCAACGGAAGAATTTCCTGAATTTGAATAACAAAGCAGTACCCGCTGCATGCTATAAGGATTAGAACCAGCACTTGCTGTCGGGCGAAAGCTCGGTGGTCTAGTGGAGATGACGCCTGTCCGGTGATCAGGAGGTAGTAGGTTCGAATCCTGCTCGAGTATGTACGCCCATGATTTTTTATCATGGCTACTACTAAAACACTGATCAATTCAGTGCTTATTTACGTCGATGTAGGGCAATTTGTCAATCAGTTGCAATGAAAACATCTCGACGGAAGAATTTCATGAATTAAAAAAAAAAGAAATCTTTCCTCCCCAACTTTAGCATTATACTGTATGCAGACAATCTTATCTGAAAAGTCCAAAGGCAGACTAATCATCCCAACATCTCTATCAACAGAATATATCAGTACATGTGTACAAGCAGTGTCATACACGTGTAAAAATATTTGTGTGTTACTCTCTTCATGGTTATGAATGAGTGAATGATATTCCACCCCCTTACTAGTAACAGCAACACCTGACCACCCTGGCGTGGAGTGTAGGCCAACATGACACCCCCCAAATGTTATAAAAATCTGCTCATCTTGCACCTTACCTTTCACAAGGTCCATAATTTTTCTTGACAGGTATCTTATTAGAGCATGCTTTGACTTGCGAACATGTAAAAATTTAGACCAATTTGGCGCAGGTAATGTATCATCATCTATCTCGCTCAGTGCTGTGTCAGAATCTTCATTGTCTTTATCCCTTCTTGACCTTTCAATTCCTTTTGGTGACATACCTTGTGTATCCACCTGATCAAACAGAATTCTTACACCTTTGAAACCTTTTCTGAAATGGGTCACAACCCAAATATCAACAATAAAACATGCATACTCACTAAATCTCTTAAAGTGCTTCAGTGGTGATGTATAAATGAAATTCATACCTTCAGCCACAAGACATGCTCCCTGTTGAGTAATGGTTGGACGACCAGATACTATTTCATACTTGCTTCCATAACGTTTATCAAGAATGTCATATATCACATATTTGGCACCTTTCTGGGGTAGATTATTGCGGTCACATATTGCTCTCAGATTTTCAATAAACTGACAGAGTCTACTGATTGTTTTTTTTTTGTTCTTCAGAAGAAGCAATCAAGCGCTTGCAACAAAGAGTTACGGTCCTAATTTCTTTCTGATAACTTGAAATCTTTCTGCGAGTAACTTTGGGTTTGGCAAATGTTTTCAAGTTATGCTTCCTTAAAACTGGCTTTTCTACACTATCCTCCTGAAGTATTTGAAATTTACAGAAATAGGTGTAAGCATCCTGTCCTATCTTTCTGTATGGAAGTAAACTGCTTTCTTGGTCTTTTGAAGCAGGAACTCTAGTAAATACATGGTATAAGCCTGGTTCCTGATCTGGCAAAAACATAGAAGTCTCAACAAGCTTACAGAGGTATAATTTCACATTAAAAAATTCAGACTTAATTACAGACTGTGAAAGATCTCGGTGAAGTATGGATGTTGAAGGATTACATACGTCTAGCTGTTCTACAAAATTGGTTATCAACCTTGCTTGGTACTGTATTGTACCAGCAATCTTGTCCATGTCTTTGGGTAGACTTCTTGAAAGGGCTGTTTTGCATTCTTTGTTTATGAGCATTTCATGGGCCTCATCTAATGCAACAGATGAAAAATTGATCCCTCTTATACTAGAAACAAAGGCACCATTTTTGAAGTGTACAAGAACATGCTCAGGTAAAGCTGCCATCATACTTAAATGGATTGGTATCAGCTTTGAATAATTTTGCCTATCACAAGCGTGAAATAATGGGACCATCTCTTTCAGAGCAGCATTTCTCAACTCGCGGTTGCCAGAGCGTACAGCAATGTAAAATTGGATGTAGGACATGCAGTCCCTATGAATGAAGTTGTTCCAGAATTTGAAAGTGTGTAGTTGTTCAGACATTTCGGTACAGAATGACATAAACTCTTCCTTCATTGATCCATACATTTCTGACATATGAAACTGATTTTGAAGTTCACCAAACACACTGGTATCAAAAGTATTATCATGAACTTTGAGTGAGAGTATTACAGATTTAACTTCTTCTAGAAATGCTTCATTTGAAAAAGCATTTGTTTTGCTATCTCTGTAATTAAGGAAACACTGAAATTGGAATATAAACAATGCCTCATGAACTTGGACAATGAATCGATGGGTGCGTTTGAAATTTGAACAACTTGAAAGGCTATTCAATGTCATGTTCTTGTGTGTAACTTTTGCAAGATCCTTCATTCCCCCATCCCAAAATATTTTCATCAGAACCTCTTGGTAATTCTTTAGCAGATGCCAATCTCCAATATATGGGATCATCCAATCTAGGGCTGCACTGTATTTACGTTTGATGTTAAGCAAGATCTTAAAAGTTGCTCCATCACCTGTAACAACCAAATGATTTACCCGTTTTGTGATCTGGAAAAGATCATACAACAGTTGAACTGAACTCTGCAAAGTTTGTTTGGAATCGGCTGGTTCGTCTAACACATACAGATATGAAAACAGCAATTTTTCAGTGGTTGTATTTTCACTATCTAGGAGCAGCTTGCATTTGAAATTTGGCAACAATGTTATCTAGACGAATATTCCTTTCTTGTAGCTAAATATCTCTCTTAAAAATAGAGAAATATGTCATCGTTATGTGCACATATCACCTCTTTTTCCTTATCAGAAAGAGTAAAGGTCTCCAAAGAAATTTGTGATCGTATATAGGTCTTGTATTGAATTGGTTGGAAATAATCTTTGGTCGGAACATCAAGAGGGTAAGACAGTTTAATCTTTTTTCGAGCAGAAGGTTTTCTCATTCTTTGAATGGATATGGCAGAGCTGGTAGTGGGATTGTCCAGCCTTTCAAAAGAACCGTGTAAAGTTTCACTACAGGGTTTTGGTTGCTGAGCCATGATTGAGGTACCATTCCAGCTACGCACTTGGTCTGCAGTCACAGCAGCATGTGACGCGAGAACATCAATATTATCAATGGTTACATACATGTGTGAAAGAATCATCGTTCAGGGTTGATAAACATCCCTTTACATCTCTGACCTCTTTTACATGTTGTAAAAATCTATCAAGGGTGCTTTCTGAGCAAGACAATCCTAACCTATTCATTATTCTTAGTAGCTTTGATGAATGTGACATTCTCTTTATGAAATTGGCCATAATTACATGGAAGGGATAAGTACATGAGTCGGTCATTGCAAACTGCAATAGGAAAACTAGAACAATTCTTCGGATTCTTCTTTGTATTCCATGCGATGTACTTTCATTTGAAAATGATATAAAGTCTTTGGTAAGACAAACGGAAGACTGTTTGAAAAATCACATTTCTTCTGTATTTGCTGTAAGCAAACTAATGATATTTCAAATGATGGGATCAAATGATGATACAGCATCTACTAGATTAAAATCAGCAGTTCCCTTTTTGGAGGCCTTAATCGATTTGTTTATCTCATCCGCAGTCACTTCACACCATGGTGCTGAAGCATAAGCAACTGGGGTAGGGATCTTGCCTTGGTTCGGAGGGGCGGGTCTTCCCAAAAGATCCCCCCAATATTGTTCCGTCCCCTCTGGAAAGGTTGTGGCCGCACCTGGAACCTTACTGTCCAGAATGTCTCTGCATGTGCGGCCCCTATCCTTCTTCCAACTCTGCTGGGTCTGTCGGTACTTCCATTGGGATTTTCTTTTCTTTGTCCCGCCCTGCTGGTCGGCCCGAAGGGCTGCAGGGCGGCGTGGTGAGGTGGCGCTTGGGAGCCACTCCTCCAGTTTACCCATCAAGAGGTCCTGAGCTCCCCCTGGGGAGGGGACCCGAAGGACCAACTCCCCAGAGATCCTCACAAAGGCCTCTTTCGGGGTCACCGGTGGAGCGGTCCCCTCGCTCGAAGCTAGCGTTGGGCCCGAGCTGTCATCGGTATCGGCCGAAACCGCAGCGGCGGCCTTGACCGATGTCTCCACGGAAGAAGGGCCAGAAGTTTCTTCCGTGGCTTGCTCGAGCCCATCAGGTTCGGCAGGGTTTGCTCCCACATCCGAAGCCCCTTTACATCTCATTTCCCTGAGGAGGGCTGGGTATCTGGCATTTTTGCGCCGCATACCCTTGATGGATTCTATTGTCCTGTGCGGCAGAACTTTAGATATGATTTGGTTTAAATTATAAATGGAAGCGGGTGCGGAAACCTCCGCACTCGCTTCCAGTCTCAGCTCCTCCTCATTCCACCTCATCTTCGGGTGTGCCCTGATGGCATCGGCCACGCCCGAATGGTATTCTTCCGGGTGGGACTTCTATCGTTCTACCGTTCTATTTTCTACCAGCTTAGGCGGCAATTTGCGGTTTTGCACCAATTCACACTTTTGCACCTTAACATACGTTGCCTTTGTAATCTTGCAAGCCTTCTTTATCAGGTAAAAATGCCCTATTTCAAACTGGGATTTCAACTCTTTGTACAGCTATCACTGGTGTATTCTCTAAAATACTGTCACTAATGATAGTGAAATGTGTGTGATAAAACACATCATTTGCATTACCTTCTTTCAATTCCTTACCATCACCATTGGTAGCATGTACAAACATGCCAAATATTTTGTTGGCAAAATTTGGAAAATCATATGATCCAAATGCAGTTCGATAATATCCCGCACGAGAGTCCAATCTGGTTTATGAATTCACCCTTTCGCAGTGAGTGGAGAAAAACTGTTGGGAAAGTATGTGATCGATTAAGAAACTTACTTCATACGTCAGCATTAAGGTGAGACATTGGTTAATAATTAGTTTGCCCTATTCAAGAAAGAAGGTGAGAGAGGTGGAGATGGCAGCCATCATCCTAGCAGAAAAGAGAGAATAAGAGGAAAGGATAGGAATAGACAATTCCAAGTGTGCATGTGTTGGCAACTGGGAACTCTGCAGTTGTTCTATTGAGCACAAATCTGCAGAGTCAATATCATGCTTGGTTCCAAAAAGTTCAGGTAAGAAAAACATTTTGTCAGGTTTTCCACTTTCAAACTCTGAGTTCTTGGTGAATGGTTTATTTATTTCGTGAACAATGTTAGTTTGATACAACATAAAATAAGTACATTAAATAAAATAAAAAAAATTGGAACACACCTAACACGATTCATTAATATACCTTCTGATTATAATCATTACATGCTCATGAATGGAATGTTGAGAGAGTAAAAGCAAATTTCAAATTTCAAGAAGAAAATTTAGAGACCGGACTTGGAGAACAAGTTTGAAAGAACGATTGATTGTATGAAAGAAATAGACTCTCCAACTGAGAGAGGAAAAACGTGAAAAATTACGCACTTGTAGATTTTTGCTTTGTCTGTTGAAACCAGAATTTGAGATTATATGGTGAAGTTTTCAACAGATGAGGAACATCACAACAACTATATTTTTCTGTCAGTGTCAGCAGGATTCATTGTGTAATGTCCAACACCATCTCCATGCTCCATGCGCATTTTGTAAGATTTTCGATTGCATGATGCGCCATCCGACACTATTGCTCTGACTTTAAAGGTAGGGGATACCTTTTACAGACCTCCCAAAATGCAGCAAAACATTAAATATGCTTGCTTAGGCCACTGCTTAGAAATTTGGAAGTCAACAGTTATCTAAAATTTGAATAATGCACAAAACTCAACTATTCAGTAGTTCTGTGTGTCAGCCACACTTATGCCTTTTTGGTGCATTCTTCTGTATTTGTGATCTATAAACACAAATCTTAAAGTACAAAGAGCTGATGTAATGACATATAGAGTGTGTGGCAAGAATGTATATAGAAATGTTTGTAAGTGTTGATGAACTTTCTTCACAAAATATACATGATGGACACACATGCAGTACATGGGTCTGCAAAGGTAGCCTAGTAATGTACTGGAATTTACGGTGAGCCCCGAAAAGAATTCAATTCAATATCTAACGGTCAAAAAAATGAACTAAATGTTACCTTCCACTTTCAATACTTTATGGGAGTTTCTAAAATGATACTCTCTTCAACATACCACTGTATTTATACAACTCTTCATTTAAGGCATGCAAATGGGATTCCCTACCTTTAAGTCTGGCTGTTTCAACTTTCAAAACAGTTTGCATTACGCAGTCATAAATTGCCCCACTGTAAAGGGTAGATGTGAGAAAAAATGCTACAGCTTCTTTCAGTAAACAAAATAAACTGCAAACCATTATAACAAAGGTATGAGTGGCTAGTTCATTAGAAGAGTCTTTCTTTACATGTGTTTCAAATTCCTGTAACTCATTGTTTATGTCACCAACATTAATGAAGCAAAGTAATCGTCCATTTGAGGTTGAATACACAAGCCCAGACTTCAGTTTCATCTTGTCACAGACAAGGGTCACATTTCTTTGCCAGTCTATTTCTACTGCAATTATTCATTTCCTCCAACATTTGCTATATGATATCACAATGTACACCTGTCTTGGCATCAGTGAAATGTGTGTATCTGTGGAGTGTACCGATCACTGGTAAAATCATGAAACTGCTGTCTTTTATCAGTTTATATGCTGCAGGGGATTTACTGTGAATTGCAAAAGCCCAGCGAATGATAGGTGGGTGCCATCGAATTTGCTTCCTGTCAGTGTGTTTAAGGGCTTTCATTTGTTCCTGCCTTAAAAGTTGTTGTGGCTAGTCATTCTCTTGTAGTTTTTTTTTTTTTTTTTATTTCATCTGAAGCTTGCTCTGCAACTTTTTCCAATACATTTTATTAAATTGTCTTTCAATACAACACTCGTGTTTAAACATTTGTTGTACCCTGTCCTTAAGTCTATTTAGTTGCTGCTTCACCTTCACACGATCTTTCTGTATCAAAAGTTTTTGTCATGCTTGATTAACTGTCTCTTCTTTGCAAAAACTTGATAATGTCATCGTTTTCCCAGTGGCATGAAGTCCAACCAATCTGCATCTGTTGGATACCAGTTCATCCCGTTGCTCTGTCGAACACGACATGTTCTTTCATTTTTCGCTCTTCCTCCGTGAGTTGGCGTTGGAAGACTGGAGGGCGATCCTCTCCCTGTATTGTACATGGTAGATACACACTGACCAGCGCATTGGTCAGAGGACTCCACAGGTGTTCAATGGGATTTTGTGCAGAGTCTCCGGGGCAGTAAGATGTGATGATCAGTGAATCCAGATTCATATCCTTAAAAAATTGTCCATGATAAAATTCGTTCACCTGATGATTTACATTGAAATCTGATCCTCCATCGACCACCAAAGTTACAACTGGTTTGAAATCGTCCTTGACCAGAGGAGCTAGGTCAGCCATGTGTGTTTGGATATTTACTGGTGTGTGAGGTCCTCTAAGTATCACATGCGAATCACCATTCACAGGTTTCCTGAACATGGGAGATAAAAAAATAAGTTTGTGTAATAAATTTCAGTTACATTGCCATCTACAGTAATGCACAAATTTTCTATTCCATCATCAAAGGCTTAAGATATTCTGTAGTTTCTTTTTCCTATTTTTTGCGATTTATTCCATAATTTAATGTGCTTGTTTTTCAAATAGATTCTTTTTTGAAAACTGGGAATTCAATTAAAAGATACTTAATAGCGAGAATGAATTAATAATGAAATTAGAAAAAAAGTGTGATTTATAAATTCATTTATCTGCACAGCATCACATTTTGCAGAAACAAAATTCTTGAACAGAAATTGCATGAGATTGAATATCTGGTGAACCCCGATATAATGAGCACCTCATTACAACTAGGATATTTTCCCCGGTCCATTATCATTGTTATGCCTCCGCCACAAAGTGGCCGGAGGAATTGTGTTTTCGGGTCGCCCGTCCCGTCTCGGTTCTCACGATATCTCAAAAACGGTTTGAGCTATCAACTTCAAACTTGGACCCTGTATACGTATCAATTTCTCATTATAATGATGTATCGTACAGTAAATCTTGGTCCCGGCAAGCTTGTTATATCCACAGTCACCTGCATTTCTAAAATTCAATTAAATTAATTTGAATTCTGATGTGCCCTTTAACCTCATCAGTCCAGGCTCTTTTTTTTTTTTTTTAATGCAAAGCCCGGGTTGGTGTGTGTGTGTGTGTGTGGGGGGGGGGGGGGTCTTACATAGTTCATAGACACATTCCTTGTGCACACATTTCCCTACCATCTCATGATAAATTGTGCATCATTTGTATTGATAATAAAGTCTGTAAATAATAATAAGTTGATATTTATAATCACAATAACTAACCTGAAGTGTTCTCTTCCAAGCTCATCCAATGTTGTACCCCCCGATACGGGGTCCATCTCTAGATAGCCAGATGGTGTCAGAGAATATCCTGGTACCGGGAAATCATGGTCGAATTACCGGGGCCTGTCGTTGGATGCGTACAGCTTCCTAATCTTCAACCGCCGATCAACTGATAGTGTCTGGTTCCCCAACTTCACCTTATTCTTGTTATCGGCACTGTAGGTCTTGACGTAGTCACCATACTTAGATGCCAGCTCGAAACAGAACTTCACTCGAGAAGAGTAGAAGTGACTATTCTCGCTGCCTGTACGAAGAGAGTTGTCCTTCGCTGGGATCTTGGCATTGATGTAGCATTTGTAAAGCCCTGATGATTTGAAGGAACGATTAGGCGGGCACATCCAATGGGCAATTGTCCGTGTACCTATGAAAGAAAATTAATGGACAAAAAAAGTCATGAAGAAATGAATCTCTTTATTTCAAATACAACAAATTTTCTTTTACAATACTGTATATCGCCTGTTTTTCAACTTTTCAGTTTGCGTTTGAATTTAAGTGGAACTTGACTGTTTGATGATGATCTAGTACGGAGGCATTGTACACGCGTATGTCATGGGGCGACCACCCAACCATGTACTTCGAGTTTCCAGACCTAGGGACCACAAGAAGACTTTTTTCTCCCGAAATGACAAGTTTTATATATTAAAGCAGCGCAAAGGCATAATTTCGCGCTTTCTTGGGGGGGGGGGGGGGTGAGGGAGGTAGGGACTGGGTGGGATGAATGAAACAATCGTCTCTCTAAATTTGTCAGTTTAACCTGAAAAGTAGGGATCCTACATGAAAGATTCCTAAAGGAGTGTTCAAACCCATACCCAGTTTTTAGGATCGTGGTACCCATTATTAAGGATTTTGTGCGGCCGCAGGACATACTATTCCACACAAGCGCGCTATTTTGCTTCAAATTTGGCCATTATTTGGCCAAATTGTTTTTTTTTTGCCACTTGAGTGGCACATATCCGTTCAACTTACTACATGAGAACCCCCCCCCCCCCCCCCCCCGGGAGAATATATGCATTCATGTATGCCAACACTGAAATTTGTAGGTAATGCTTTGGACCCCCCCCCCCCCCTTGTCCGGGGGGGGGGGGGGGGGGGGGGAGGGGGGAGTCAGATATTTTGGTTTACACATGCGCATCAACGGGTTGAAAAATATCCCCCAAGTTACGTGTTTTGCACTTTGATGAAAAACACCCCAAACGAGGATCTTCGCAAAAATAAACCCCGAAAAAGTTTTATCATTTAATGAAAAACAACCACAAAGTCAAAAAATGATCAGTAGTATGATTTCTTAACAAAATGAACCCCTAAAAACAGTTTTACGTGTGATATCACAATGTACCCCAGCCCTGGCCTTCGCATTTGTCTTTCAAAGTGACCCCTAAATTTTATGAGTAAAGCGTGTTACCTGTCTATCGCCGAAAAAGACCCCTTTTTACCTGTTTTTCTGTGATGCGCATGTGTACGCACATATCTGCCCCCCCCCCCCCCCCCCCCCCCCTTCGTTACAGGACCTGGGACTGGGTTCAAATTTCAAAACTTTTTTCCCCTCTAGTCAGGGCTTGTATGAATTCCTTGCGGGAAAGACTTGAACCATATTGCCATGTAGCCTATAGTAGCCATGATATTACCCAGGTAAAATTTAAAACTTATCACTTGGCTTGGGTGAGATCACACAGGGGGGGGGGGGGGGGGAATCAATATATTTTGTGGACGGGGATGTGCCGCTCTGATGGTCCACTTTTGAAGCTTCCATAAGTCGTTCCCAAGGTATGCAATTCCAGGAAATATCCGTTTTCAAGGTGTGCAATTTTGGGTCAATTTTATAGTTTTTTGGGCCCATTTTTTTTTTTGCACCGATCTAAAGGCATCCAAATTGCCAAGCGTTCTTGACTAATCTAAATCGAGGATTTAAACTTATTTTGAATCTGCAGACTCCGGCCCAATTTCAGTGGCCCAATTTCAGTTAAAGATTCTTTGAATTCTTTTTCCTCGCATTTAAGAGAAGTGTGATTTTTATACCCTTTTTTTTTTCAGTACAATATTTTCAGTACATATTTATGTATGTAATGCACTTACACTTTTAGCACAAAGAACACTTTTAATTTATGAAAAAAGTGAAGGGGTAGATCTAGGACGGATGCCTCCTCTGCTCTCCTGGTTCAACTGCCCTGTCTAGAAAGATTATCAATAACTCGATGCCACTGTTTTATATTTGTGTGGGTTTTTGTTTGTTTGTTTGTTTTTAGCTCACCTGAGCCAAAGGCTCAAGTGAGCTATTGCGATTGCCCTTCGTCCGGCGTGCGTCGTGCGTCGTGCGTAAACTTTATACATTTTCATCTTCTTCTTGAAAACCCCAAGACCGATTTTCATCAGACTTGGCAGGTAGCATCCCTAGGGGGTTATTAACTCAATTTTTAAAAATGGGCACCATGCCCCACCCAGAGGGCCCCAGGGGGCCCCATCCCCCAAATTAAGGAATCTTCAAAAATTTGGGCCCTTATTGTACATTTTCATCTTCTACTTCTACTACTCTTCTACTAATTTAGATTATTTTTAGTGAGTGCGTGAAAGGTGAACTTGCGATACTCAGGTGAGCGCTAGACCCGTGGGTCTCTTGTATACCTAGGGATAACAGAAGTCCATTTTACTACTTTGATAGTGACAACTACACATCTCATGAATGATCATAGCTGTTTGCAGTGTTGTTCCCAGATGACCATACTGTAATAAGGATGTTGATATTTCAAGATGCACCACCAGCATTTACAATTTGAAGTTGATGGAATAAAGCCATTTAAAATTAGTTCGTCTCTTTGTGTCTTCTGTGAATTTCTGTCTTTTATGAAGAACTCAGAATTTAAATTTGACAC
Source organism: Diadema setosum (assembly GCA_033980235.1). NCBI lineage: Eukaryota > Metazoa > Echinodermata > Echinoidea > Diadematoida > Diadematidae > Diadema > Diadema setosum. Next base: position 7,199,454 of record CM067074.1, on the reverse strand, counting down.
ACATTTGATAAGTATTTCAAACATATTGCACATACAGAGCAAGACACAATCCCTGAAAGATGACATAAAGGACATATAGTACAGAACAAATACAGAACACTTGAGTTTGTGGTATTTTTATTGAAAACGATGGCTAAATTTTTCAAGTTACAAACTGAATAAAAGGGTCATTTACAGACTTAGTCTGTGAAACCTCAACGCAGTTGAACCTCGTTACAATGACCTTAAGAAAATTATGTCATCATGAAACCTCCTTATATCAATGCTCTTTATAACAAAGAGTCCACTGTAGTACAAATTTCTTGTGTATGCTCACTGACAACCCGTAACTATTCACAGTTCATCCCCCTGCCTAGAGTGAATCATAGTTATGTTAATTACTTCTAAACCCTAACTGGCATTAACTCATATTGAGTGATTTACAAATTGAGTGATAATTTAGACGACATGTATTCATAAAAAGTAATGAGACTTCAATTTGTGACGGGACGCTTGAATGTCCCAAATTATTCATAAAAACCATGCTGCAAGAGTTGTAATGTGTATTGTGGACATATTGTGAAAAATGTTGAGAAGGGGGGGGGGTGCTACCTATCCCCCCCCCCTCCCGGCCAGATAGGGTTAAAGAAGAGCATACTTCATGCAAACTGTAAAGGTAGCTACATTGAAAGCAATCATAAAATTTTAAAATTGTAAATGCTAAGTTTACTAAACATTTTCATGCAACCTCTTCCAGACATCTTCTGGTGTACCATATAAAAACCCTTCATAAGCTCATATTTAGTGTGTGGTTTATACTGTTTTTAAGGGCATAGAATCAATTTGCTCTGTTTGAATCACGCTCTAATCTTATTCAATATATTCTCAAATTTGATGAATATTATAAACAGGTTCTGAAATCATTTAGATGGTTCTCAAAGATGTTTAGAAAGCTGTGTTAGTAAGCACTTTAAGGGTTTTGTATGGTAGATAGTCAATTACTAGAAGAGGAAGCCAACTTTACCATTAAACGGAATGTCTAGACCACTTCCAAGCCCGGAGGGGTATCCTCCATTGAGATCCATACAGCATCCACGACAGTGAAAATGAGGAAAAAGAGTATAATTTCAGGGTGACAAAACCAGCAAACTATTGAAAAAAGGGTATCAAAATCACACTTCAGTTACTTCTCTCCCTGTTAAGGGTATGAAAATCAGAAAGTCACAATCCTCGTTTAGGGTGCTTTTCAGAGGGTAAATTGCGAGGATGCTGTACCAGCGCAAATGTAAGATAAACCCCCAGGCTTTCAGGCTGATTTTAATCAACACCCCTCACTTTGCTCACTTTGCCGCCTTTTTATTTTTTATATTATTTTAACTATATTTTAACAATATTTTAACTATAGATATGAAATACAAGAAGCTTACATTAATGCCTGTACTTCTCCTGACCTTCTTCTGTTGTACGCAATAAGGCTGGCTTCGGCGATTAGCACCACTTCCTTGTAGTTGGAGAATGAGTGATCATCAAGGTCTGCACGTCTTGCTTCATCTTTGAGATGTGTAGCAAACTTCTCAATGTCAGTGGGCAGAGGCAGAGGCACCCTCTTCCTGTGCTTCCTCTCCCGCAGCAATACTCGTTCCAACTTTGTTGACCATTCTATGTCCATCAATTTAAGAAAGTCCTTTGTCTGTCTCCTCCCGGCATCATCTCCAGCCTTGATGGCACTTACTAAGGTTATTGAGGCAAGCCTTTTGAGATCGGTTCCCAATTTGAGGGCATGAGAGGGCGTTTTCACATTCTCTGGATCACTCTCATCAGGACTGCATGTCAGTACTGTTGCTTCTGCCACATCTGCAAAATGCGCAGGAACCAAGTAGTCTCTCAGAAATGTTCCTGTGGTTGGTCTGGCTAGTGTTCTTAAGTGAAAGAAGCCTGCTCAGTAGGCGCATTACTGCAGAAGCATAATACTTGCGCATCAGTTTATTTCCTACATTCCGTTTCATGTAATCATTTCCCATCAAGACAATGAGGGGATCGTCACGTGCCAAATTTCCAATTTCATTACGTTTCAGTATTGGAAGGACTTCTTCAGTGAGGCTTTTGCTAGGACTTCCCGATATTCTTCCGGAAATGATGTTGCTCTGCACAAGGATATTGCCTTTGGTGAGAGTTTCTGAGTAGTTGTCATGTGCAGGGCAATTCTGTTGATGGCGTGCAATGATCGTGATTCGTAACCACTCAAGGCAAGAAGGACAGGGTCCGTAATCATCTTTCGAGAAGGAAATTTCATCTTCGTTCAATCTCCGAGACAACAGTAACTCTCCACTTTTCTTTTCCAATACTTTCACATTATGCATGTTGTCCCCTTTGTTTCTGAGGATTTGCAGAAGATCTTTCTCTTTTTCTGTTTTTCTTGGTTTTGTGTGTCATTTGATGATTGATTTACTTCTAGTCTCATTATCTCTACAACTGTTTTCCAAGAACATGTTGCGAAAAGTTTGATACCATTTTCTCACAGTAGGGGCAGCAATGCCTTGAATTATACACTCTGTCTGACTTCTTCTAACACCCATTCCGGGTTGTGGAGGACTTCTGTACTTTTTTGACATATACTGAACTATCCTGCACATCTCTTATGACTTCATCGTCAAACTTTTTCACATCCTCCGCATCAGATGTTGATGAGTCATTCGACCTGCTCTCACTCTCATTATCACTGGCGTCAGGCTCTATCAGTCTAGTATCACTGTAAGTTTCTGGACATTCATAAGAATGTGTTGACGAGATTGACTCAGAATTTCTTGATGTGAAATCACTGTCAGATGAATGTGATTTGTCCCCATCCTACTTCTCAGGACAAATAATTTGAATGACGAATGTTTGAAATAGAATTTGAAAAGTGCGAAAATGGACCAGAAATATATTACGCACGATACGGTAGGCCTTATCAGTATTATAACATGCATACAAAAGCATACATAACCATGCCACAGAGACACTGTACACAAAACACACTAGTATACATTTGCAATACATACATGTACACGTGTTTACACGTTCGGTACCGGGTTGACACGACCCAGTTTATAAATATGCGGCCACAGCGCGCATTTATTTGGGGCCCTTTTTGGGGTGGGTACAACATGAAGTCACCATGCCTGCTATGCATTGCTGCCTGTGACTACCGCGGTATTCCACTCGCCGTGCCCACCGCGATCTTCCACTTGCTCTCATATCGCCCGAAGCAGCGAATGGCTATTTGTATTTTACGGGCGATCATCGGGTGAGTGGCAGACCGTGGCGGGCATGGCGCCCACCGCGGTAGTCGTCATGCTGGCGACGGGCGTCACATTAGGTAATAAAAAATTTCCTACGCCTAAAATACAGAAATGTGTGCGACAAAACATGTCACTTCTGTCACCTTCTTTTACCAATACCATCACCAGGTGTATAATGTACAAACATGCCAAATATTCTGATGGCAAAATCTGGAAAATTGCACGATCCAAATTCAGTTCGATATTATCCTGCACAAGAGTCCAGTCTGGTTTATTAATTCACCTTATTCACAGTGAGTGGAGAAAATCCGTCGGGAAAGTAAAGTATATGGTTTTCGAGGCGAGATTACCGTGTTTTCAAGTTTAGGACCGGGGCGTGCAACAACACCAGGAGACAAATCGACAGTCTCTGCGTCACTGACATCATTCCCTCCCTCGCTTCTTCCATCAAGATGCTCGTCATCTTCTTCGTCACTGTCTGGACCATGATTACTTTCATCAGCTTCATCAGCATTTGCAGCGGCTGCCGAGTCCGACGTACAACTACCGGAGGAGGAGGCAGCGGACAACACAACATTCAGGGGTTGTGAAGCCGAGGAAAAGAAATGAACTTCCCCACAAGTCTATTGACAATGGCTTTACACACATTGTGTGTCATCAGCCAAGCTGTCGTCTTCCTGACTCCGAATAGATGACTGATGCACCTGTGGTTACCAAATGCCAGACTGCAATCGCCACTCTCTTTTCAGCAGATATGACCCGTCGTTCCCATCCTCAACAACTGGTGCTGTGGAGAGAACTCTCTCCCCTGTGAGCTGTTCCGTCCTCGTCGGTGAATCCCTTCTGGTAGTCCCCGACAGGTGCAGCAGAGCGTACTCTCCAAGCCAAGATCCTATGGAGGGTCCTTTGATCGTGAGCGGCCGATAATCACTGGGGCCCTCCGGGTGTGAGGACTTGGAAATGAGAACGGTTCTTCCCTCTCTAAGCGCAGAGGGGAGACCAAAAGCCAAAAATCCATTAAAAAGCCACTGGAGTTTAAGTGTATCCACCTGCGCAAGGTCTTTTAGTAATCTCCCATCCCGTCCAGTGGCGGTTCCCTTTTTGGAGGCCGTAATCGATTTGTTTATCTTATCCGCATTCACGTCACATCATGTTGCTGAAGCATCAGCAACTAGGGTAGGGATCTTGCCTTGGTTCGGAGGGGCGGGTCTTCCCAAAAGATCCATGCAATATTGTTCCGTCCCCTCTGGGAAGGTTGTGGCCGCACCTGGAACCTTACTGTCCAGAATATCTCTTCCAACTCTGCTGGGTCTGTCGGTACTTCCATTGGGATTTTTATGCCTCCGCCACGAAGTGGTGCCGGAGGCATTATGTTTTCGGGTTGTCCGTCCGTCCGTACTTCCGTCCGTCCTTCCGTCCGTCCGTCCGTCCGTCCGTCCTTCCATCCGTCCGTAATGAATTTTGTGGACAGGGTAACTATCAAAACCTTTTGAGGTATCCTAATGAAACTTGGCATGTATGTGTATTAGGGGGTGAAGTTGTGCCTATCAACTTTTGGGTGCACATACTCAAGGTCAAAGGTCAAAAGGTCAAGGTCAAATGCTTAAAATTTCACTATTTCCCCCATATCTATGCAGTGCCTGAAGATATTTTCTTGAAACTTTGTGTATACATGTATTACCCAATTAAGATTCTCTGGTAATAGTTTGGGGTCATGAGGTCAAAAGGTCAAAGGTCAAAAGGTCAAGTAAAATGTTAAAATTTCACTTTTTTATCTCTATCTTGGAAATTGTTCAAGGTACAAAGTATATATACATGTACTGACTGGCAGTGGTTATCTAGGGAATGTGGGGTCAAAGGTCAGGGGTCAAAGGTCAAGGGCAATACTTCAAAATTTTACTATTTTCCTTATATTTATGCAATGCCAGCAGGATTATTTTTTTTTTAAACTTGATGTATGCATGTATAACCCACTAGATATTCTCTGGGATTTTTTTTTTCTTTTGCCAAGAAGGTCAAAGGTCATAAGGTCAAAGATCAAGTGAAAGTGCTGAACTTACTTCTTTCTCCATATCTTGGAAGTGGCTCAAGTTATCTTTAAACTTAGTACATATTTATGTATGTTCTGCCTGACAGTGATTCTCTTATGAATCAAAGGCCAGATGAAAATGATAACAATTTACTGTTCAATACAGAAATTGCACTTTTACTCCATACCTTGAAACTTTCTCAAGTGTGTAAACTTATGAAAGGGTCAAAGTCGAAGTTAAAGTTCTTAAATCCCCAGATACATGCTCTCCTATTCATCCAATTAAACATAGGTCAAGGAAGGTGAACATTCAATACATTTGTGACAAACATGTCTTTTTAATATTTTGCCAATTTTGTGAAAATGCAATCACACATTGTCCACATGTACTATAGACCTATTAGGAGAATCATGCATTATGGCGGAGGCATACCAGTCGCCATAGCGACATTTCTAGTCTTTTCTTTGTCCCGCCCTGCTGGTCGGCCCGAAGGGCTGCAGGGCGGTGTGGTGAGGTCTTGTGGCGCTTGGGAGCCACTCCTCCAGCTTACCCATCAAGAGGTCCTGAGCTCCCTCTGGGGAGGGAGCCCGAAGGCCCAACTCCCCAGAGATCCTCACAAAGGCCACTTTCGGGGTCACCGGTGGAGTGGTCCCCTCGCTCGAAGCTAGCGTTGGGCCCGAGCTGTCGTCCGTATCGGCCGAAACCGCAGCGGCAGCCGCGACCGGTGTCTCCACGGAAGAAGGGGGGCCAGAAGTTTTTTCCGTGGCTTGCTCGAGCCTGGGTTCGGCAGGGTTTGCTCCGAAATCCACATTAACAAGGAGCTTATTTGAAACTCCTTGACATATCTGAATTTTGCTATTAACCCGTAGAGGTACATGGCTTTGCACAGGTATAAATCAATCAGCTTTTTTACTTGAAATCCAATTTTGATGAGATTTTCAGCATTATTTTAATTTTATTTTTTTTTATTCAAATCAACTTTTTGCTGGGGTGGACTTCCCCTTTAAGAGAAACTGCAAAAGTGTCTCCTCTGTGGGTTAATGGATGTAGTGACAACCTTGCTTTGCTGCTATATGATGTTTAGGGGTCATTCACAATTATCAACATTTTCACAAGTGTACAAACCATACACTTTTCAAGACCCCCCCCCCTCCCCCCCAAAAGTGTACGAAGAAAATGTTGATTTTTTCCCCCACATTTTATAGCTACGGTCACAAAGGTCCTTGCGAACGCCGTACGAAGCACTAATTTGTACAGCCACAATGGGACAAAAATCATTCGTATGGCGTTCGCAGGGCCATTTGTGACCGTAGCTTTATTTTCACTGTGTTCAGTTCTTGCTTGGTCTGTTTTTTTTTTATGCCTCCGCCACGAAGTGGTGCCGGAGGCATTATGTTTTCGGGTTGTCCGTCCGTCCGTCTGTCCTTCTGTCCGTCCGTCCGTCCGTCCGTCCTTCCGTCCGTCCGTCCGTCCGTCCGTCCTTCCGTCCGTCCGTCCGTCCTTCCGTCCGTCCGTCCGTCCTTCCGTCCGTCCGTCCGTCCTTCCGTCCGTCCGTAATGAATTTTGTGGACAAGGTAACTATCGAAACCTGTTGAGGTATCCTAATGAAACTTGGCATGTATGTGTATTAGGGGGTGAAGTTGTGCCTATCAACTTTTGGGTGCACATGCTCAAGGTCAAAGGTCAAAAGGTCAAGGTCAAATACATTAAATTTCACTATTTCCACCATATCTATTGAATGCCTGAAGATATTTTCTTGAAACTTAGTGTATACATGTTTTACCTAATTAAGATTCTCTGTTGAAAGTTTGGGTCATGAGGTCAAAGGTCAAAGGTCAAAAGGTCATGGTCAAATGCATAAAATTTCACTATTTCCACCATATCTATTGAATGCCTGAAGAGATTTTCTTGAAACTTAGTGTATACATGTATTACCCAATTAAGATTCTCTGGTGACAGTTTGGGTCATGAGGTCAAAGGTCAAAAGGTCAAAGGTCAAGTAAAAATATTAAAACTTCTTTTTTTTTCTCCGTACCTTGGAAAATTGTTCAAGGTATCTTCATGGAACATAGTATATACATGTACTGACTGGAAGTGATTATCTAGAGAATGTAGGGTTCATGGGGTCAAAGGTCAGGGGTCAAAGGTCAAGTGCAAGACTTCAAAATGTTACTATTACCCTCATATTTATGCAATGCCAGCAGGGTTATTTTTTTACACTTGGTGTATGCGTGTGTAACCTAATAGAAATTCTCTGGAAAGTTTTTTTTTTCCCTTTATGCCTCAAAGGTCAAAAGGTCAAAGATCAAGTGAAAGTGCTGAACTAACTTTTTCCTCCATATCTCGGAAGTGGATCGAGTTACCTTGAAACTTAGTACATATTATGCATGTTCTACCTGAAAGTAATTATCTTATAAATTTTAGGGTCAAGGGCCAGATGAAAATGGTAACAATTTACTATTCAATTCAGAAATTGCACTTTTTCTCCACACCTGTACCTTGAAAATTACTCAATGCCTAAATGTATGAATGGGTCAAAGTCAAGTTAAAGTCCTTAAATCCCTAGATACATGCTCTCCTATTCATCCAATTAAACCTACGTCAAGGAAGGTGAACATTCAACACATTTGTGACAAACTTGTCATTCCAATATTTTGCCAATTTTGTGAAAATGTAATCACACAGTGTCCACATGTACTATCTAGACCTATTGGGAAAATCATGCATTATGGCGGAGGCATACCAGTCGCCAAAGCGACATTTCTAGTTCCAGTTTGTTTCCCTCCTTAGTTCTTGCTTGGTCTGCCTTTCTTCAGTTTGTGTCCCTCCTCATCCTGGTGCTTCAGCAGTCGATACCGAGTGGGATACTTCTGGTCACACACTGGGCATCTGTGGCTGGCCTTGTCCTGATTGGCATCCCTCAAAGCACGCACTCCACCGTGGATCAATTTGGTGTGCTTCTCTTCATCGGCTTTGCTGGTGAAAATGTATCTGAAAGTAAAGGAAAGAGAAGGCCACATTAGTTTCTGTATTTAGAGCACAAGATCAGGAGGGCAGAAATATGCAGAAATAATGTGCCCATGGGGCAATTAATACACTGCTGGGAGATAGAAGTTAATTTGAATAGCCACAGCTAGGATGAAAAAGTCACTATTATAAAATTATATATATCTGCAACAACATATTCTTCAGTCACAGTGTAGGTTACTGATTTCCAAAATGTGGTAGCCCACTGGGTTTATTTTAAAATGTAGAGCAACCACACAGTTCTGTACTATGTTCATGTATTTCAGGGCAAATCTCTTCTGTGATGGCTGGGCTATATTAAACACATAGAGTTTATTATTGCTTTGATTTTTTAAAACTCTTTCGCCCCTGTTGTCCAATGGTCTATGCATGTATTGTATCAGTAGCAATTCAATTTTTATTCCAAATATAAAAAGGAAATGAATGAGCAACAACAAAAAATGGAGAATATGAAAGATATTGAATACATGTACAGTATAATTATATTGTTTTGAATTGTGTAATTTTAACTTGTGGAAAAATGAACTCGAAATGAATAAATGAGCAACAAATAAATTGAGAATATGAAAGATATTGAATACATGTATAATTATATTATTCTGTATTGTGTAATTTCAATTTGTGGAAAATGTACTTGAAATGAAAATGAGCAACAAATAAATGGAGAATATGAAAGATAATGAATACTTGTATAATTGTGTTTAATATTTCATATTGTGTTTATATTTTGATTTGTGGAAAAATTAACTTGAAATGAACTTGAAATGAACTTGAATGAGCAACTAACTAGGAACTTTAGTCCATATTTCAAGATTGTATAGACTTCTGTGTTCTGTGAAAACACACCAGTGCAGAGAAAATAAAACTAGTGGTGTGCTGAGAAACCTATTCAAAAATGAACTATAGATCACTGATATCATATACAGTGTCTTTTTTTCACACTGCATATGACATTAAACAGTAGTAAGTAAAGAAAAAAATTTATTAGAAATTATATGCAGCACAATAATCATACCTGCAGTGAGTGCAGCTGCGAGCTTCAAAGTTCTTCAAGTGCTGATCTGGACTACTGAAGGCCAACGATCTTTCCAGCTGGCGGAGTGTCTTGTAATGGCCTGGGTGTTCAGGGTCAGGGGTTATTGGAGGGAACAGCCATTTGTCACCACTTGGCATCTTCCACACTTTTGAAGCCCGGACTCCATCTTCCATGCACTTACATGTGCTTTCTCCACAACTGCCCTTGCGGAAGCACACAAAGCCACTTCTCCTGTCCATATGCGCAGAGATGTACTTCCACTCATCATGGGCCTCAGACAAATCTGAAGACTCCCGGATTCCACGTAGACTGGAGTGGAACATGTTCCGAACAACAGTGTATGTCCCATTTTCATCACCTGCATTGGGTAACACAGCTTTAGAAGTGATCCTGAATCCATCGTGGACTCTCCCATCCCAGTACATGTTCAGACGGTTCAGAGCATTTTCGAACACAATTGTCTCCTTTTCCAACTTCTCGTCAGGTGAAATACTCTGAAGAGCAGGTGGAACCGTCTCACCTGGCAGGCATGCCGGGAGAGACACACCTGCCAGAAACTTCGACAATGGAGACCAGAGGTGCTCAATTGGATTGTAGCGAGAGAGACCAGCTGGCATGCACGTACTGATCAACATGTCATACTTTCCCTCCTTCCAAAGCTTACCAAGGAAGAATTCATTCAGATTCGTTTTAGGTGTCCAATCTGGGCCGCCGTCAGTTACAAGTACCAAGATGGGCTTGTCTAGACTGGGATTGTCCTTCATTATCACTTTCAGATCATTCATATGGTCTTCGATAGTTGTGGAAGTGTTTTTCACAGTCCGATTGAAAACCCAGAGGGGACCAGTGGAAGGGACTTCCACCACATCTCTGCCACATTTGTCCTTAGTGCTTGGGGCTTCAGCCTCTTTCATCTGAAGTTGCAGGTAGCCATCAGGTTCGATTAGATAGCCAGGGACTGGAAAATCATGGTCAGCATAGTGTGGGGTATCATCGCCAGGAAAAAATGTTCTCAGCTGGTGGTATCTGGACACAGCTTGTCCTCCAATATGGATCTTGGCCTTGCTGTCACATGAAAATGCTACACATTCATCTGGATACATTGCACACATCTGTCGCACGTTCGAGACAGTGGCAAAATATTCATGTGCATTTGGATTGTCTTTGCTGACATCACATGACTTCGTCCCAACACGTATATCAAGTGCGTCCTTGTGTCTGGCAGCTTCCCTTGAGTTGACTCTTGCAGGCTTCATCAAGTAGTACACTTTCGTCCGCGATATAGTATCCAACCCCTCCACATTTTCCAGAAGGTGTTTGCGGACATCATCGAGGGTGACTCCACAGGAGGTTGCAGTCCCAGTTCGCCTGCGTATGTGTGCACCAAAACCATGTAGCTGTACAAAGTTCATCATCACATCAAGCAGCTGTGGGTACTTTTCTTGCAGTGGTGTTTGTCCTGATTTCTGATAGAAAAAAATGCCATCTTCTGAACCATTATCTGACTGCTGCGTGCTTGGCAAGTCCTCGGTCTTATCAACAGAATCCAGGGTTAGGACCTCATACACAAGATTGGGTCTGAATACCAACTCAACATAGTCTAGAAGAACGTAATGTCCCCCTCTGGCAACACACAGCAATGGAAACATATCCAAGAGTTCATCAACAGCATTCTTGAGTTTGTCGTCTGTCAACTTGAAATGTTCAGCTAAAACATGGCCTGGTATCCCCAGCATGTCAGAGCGATGGCACATGTCCTTTAGGCTAGGGAATGAGTACAACTGCATAGCATTCAGTGGATCGAAGAGACTTTTGTCCCCATTGGATTCCATTTCGGTAATTTTCTCTACAGCTTTCTCCCAACTAAGGCCTAGAGAATTCCCGGCAAGCAGTTTATATTCAGAGTTGCCCGTCAGCCGATTGAACCTCCTGGCATTCTGTGCTCGAACACTAGCCTGCAGACTGTCAATTGCTGTTTCTAGGGCAGTCTTTGCATTGAACAGAACAGGAAGCATTTCCAGCATTTTCGTCAGTTTCTGCTGACAGGACTTAAGCTGGAGACCAAGATTCCCGCTTACTACTTTTAGTTGCGCAAGCTGTGTCAAATGGTGCGACAGTTCACTGATACTGGACTCTGCCTTCTGCTGCCTTTGTGAAACAACAGAACCTTTCTTCACAAAAATTTGCTGTTTCTGCCACGAAGCAACTAGAGGGAAATAATCTATAGCTGAAGCCGACACTGACGTCAGAGCTCTCATAAATTCTGGATGAGATTTCACGTCCTCAGTGAGTAGTTCTGTTGAAGAGATTTTCAATTTTTGACAGAGGAATGATACAGCAGTTATTTGTCCATCCAAAATGTGATTTTGAACTGTGCTTGTATTCATCTGAGAAGAACCAACCGTTTCCTCTGGCACCTGAACTGTCACAAGAACTGGCTCTTTTTCTGGCTGGCCATTGTCATGCAAATCTTGATCCACAGTTGCTGCCTGAAATAAAGACAAATCATGTTCAATGTTAGTTTTTGAAAGTGGGTCAAACATCAAGGTCAAGGGTCAAAAGTAAAAAAAAAAGTTTTGGTATAATGTGCAAGGTCTTGCTGCTGGTCATATACAATATGAAAGCCATATCTGCTCACATTCAAAAGTTATGACCAAGGTTAAAGCGGAATTAAACCCACCTATGTGCATTTTTATTATATGCAGAAAAATCAGAGAAAGAAAATGGTGAAAGTTTGAGCAATATCAGATAATCCATTCAATAGTTATCAATTTTCAAAGTTTTACCAAATCTGCGTAATGGCCACCTAGGGGATCCTTGAGTTGGCCACTGAGCCAATTTCTGTGATATGGACAACTCTCCATTCGTTTTGTACACATATTTTCACAATTTTTTTAATCAAGAGTATACATTTCCCCCTTGCTTGTTATTCTTATTCTTGCTTATTCTGTCCTTTCATAAAAATGAAAAATAGTGGTAATCTGTGTGGAGAGTTGTCCAAACTCTAATACACTGATATTAGGAGAGTTGCCAAAATCAAGGATCCTCATAGGTGGCCATAACGCAAATTCTTATAGCAAAACATTGAAAATTGATAACTCTTGAAAAGATATCCGATTTTGATGTATAAAAAAAAAAATCACCATTTTCTTTCTCTAATTTTTCTGCATATATATATTGAATGCAGAAAGATGTCCGAGTTTAATTCCCCTTTTTATAAAAAAACATATTGAGTACTTGACCACACCAAGATATTAAAAAATTATTAAGAATTATGTACCAAAAGAAAGAAAAATATTCTGTAAAATATGAGCCCTCATTTGTCACAGTCATATGTTAGAATGGCTCGCAGGAATTTTTTAAAGGCAACATAAGCTACTAATCCTTAAAATTGGCAACATTTAAAGATTCAAAATCACTATTATAGGTGCAAATTCGCAACTTTATATATTGGAAAGGATTGCCAAGTGTTCATATTTTTATATTGTCTACACAAATCAAGTTTCACTGAATTGTAATGAAATTAGAAAATATTTGTTGCCAATTTGATATTCATTTCCAAATGAGATGTGGTCTTGTACTCTGTGGGTTCAAGTTTCTGTGAGACAGACAGACAGACAGACAGACAGACAGAGTGGCAGACGGATGCATGAATAACGTTCCCTTCCTTTCCTGAAATAAAGCAGGAAAAGCAAAAAGAAAAAAAAAATACCCGAAATCAAATGTGCAGTTATTGGCTATATCGTGCTACTGGTCTCCAGGGACTACAAGGAGTTTGTGCCAACAATTCCTACGACTCTTTCAACTTCATTTGTACTTCAAATTTGATGTCTTAAAAACACATTAATTTTTTGTTGGAATAAAGCATACATGTAATCATTGCTCACAGAGCAAAAACATTCAACAATGCTGGTTTCGAACCCCCAATGCATCGACGAGCATAAAAATCGCTGCCCTCAATTTTAATATTGAGCTGTGCGAGATTCGCTGCCAGGGTGGGGTTGTCTACAAATATACATATCATCATTATGAATTGCGCACTGGCCGTGCACAGGACTCATTCTATTCGGATTTTTGTGTATTCATCTGTGCACAGAAAGAATTGCCCGCCAGTGCCGTATGTAGTCCCTGGTCACATTTTCACGATAATGCCTGTTTGTTCAATAATCATGGGGGCTGAAAGTGGGGATATTTTTTATTACAATAGATCTCTACTTCTCTTGAAAAAGAGATCTGGTAGCTCCCAGCGACTAATCATAAAATTTCTAGGATGACAATATGTGCACACTACACGCCACCGTGGTGCACGGCGGCACCTTTTCCAACTTTCAAATCTTGTTCAAACACATCTAGATCTAGATCTATACCGTATGTACACGGGAGAGAACTGGGCCCCACAACATTCAGCTCAATAAAATTAAGTTTTTCTTGCTATTGCAAGAACAATCAACAGCTTCAAAAACCCATAAACTATTCCTGGATTTTGGTATTAGCTGTTGATTATTCTTGAAATAGGAAGGAGAACTGAATTTCGAGTTTACCAAGGCCAGGGGGCCCCGAGTTCTCCCCTGTAAACGGTAGACATTACTGGTTGATCTATTACTTAGACTATTCTAGATATGTAGGCAAATTTTCCTAGAAATAGTTTGATTTTAATTTGTATCTGAATATTTTCTACATTAATGCAATTTATGATGGTGGAATATGAATTCAAATGAAATCTCTTACTTCCTCAAAATGGTCGTAAAGTGCGGCAAAAGTCATTAAAAATTGTGCGCAGAGTAATAATTGAGCGGGGCTGAGCCAGCCGCACCGCCGGCTGAGCCCGCCGGCCAGTAGCGCCGGGCGGCTGGGCCACCGGTCCGTGTTGCACTCCCAGTCCCACACTCTACAGCCTGCTTCAGGCCTGCTTCATAATCGGGGTAATTCTTCGGCATGTAAACATTGAAATACAAATTGCCATCAAAATATATGATAGAAAATCTGCCTACATACCAATAGAAAACAATTTATACACGAATCTCAAATTTTACTGAAATTAGTTACCTTTGGAACGACTTGGAAGAACGATTTGATCGTCCCCTTCTGATTTTTAACACGCTCCATCTTCAGCAGGGCTTTGTCCAGAACTTCAGTGAAGAGAACACATTGCGTAGACGCAGTGCGCCACAACTTTTGACCTTCCAACACGGCATCTGCTCGTTTCCGGTGCTCATTCACAAACACAAAAGCATTTATGAAGTTCATATATTTGTTAACGGGATTTTTGTGAACAATGCACCCTCGCTTAAGGAGGAATTCTGTTAGATTTTCCGGGTCAGTAGGTCTATTGTCCCTATTGTTCGCCATCTTTGACATTGTTTCCACGTACGTACGTACGCGCACATTTTTCTACATAATAATATAATATACCTAGATACCAAAGATCGCATGCGCGCGTATATCGACTACGCGACTTTCGGTGGCACAACTCACCAACCTTGAACATGAAGAAGGTGCGTAACTATGCATTCTTCACTCGCTGTTTCATTTCGGATCCAAAGTCGGTGATTCGTGTATTAACCGAAAGTCGTGTAGTGTGCGGGGGCCTAAGATAGCTATCTCTCGGTCATAAAGTGAAACGATGCCGCGAGAAATTGTGGGATTTTGATGGAGTGCGCGAACTATTCGGTCAGCGTGGAAAGTTTCCAGCGAGACGAGAGGCCGGGCCCGTGATCAGACGGGATGGGCGCGAGAGTATGGATCGACATTTTTTATAATTTGAAAAGCGTACGCCGGGTGCTGACCCCCTCCCCCCCAGCGTACGGTTTGTACGCTCGTGAAAATGTTGATAATTGTGAACGGCCCCTTACAGCAATTACATAATATTCTTACCTGTGCAGCAAGGGAAACTCGCATGCGTGATGAAGGAGTCAGGTTAAGATGTTCCGCGGTGATTTTGTTGAGCATTCGCAGTCCTTGTGCTGTACCATCTGGATTGATGTGCCCAGTGTCCCAAGCGTTGACATCAAGGATATGTCTCCAGGAAATTGGAGCACCTCTAAGCTACAGAGAATAACCAAGGAGCCTAAAGCTCCTTGGAATAACAAGTAATAATTAGAATTACCATCAAATGATTCTTACACAAGAAACATAATGCTACACTAATAGAAATTGTCAAAGGAAATGATTTAGCACTATAATTAAGGACTAATAAGAGGCTACTTGGTGAATTGAAGACTGAAACATTTTTTTAATAAAAAAATATATATATATATGATATACAAGAATTCTTAAATCTACATGAATGTCAAAATTAAGAAACGTAAGACCAAGAAGTACTTTAGAGACATTACCTACGTGTACATGATAATCTGAATAACTTTTCTACTGACACAGCATCATTACTATTTTGTACTTGGAGGATGAATCAATTTGATAATTCCAAAACTATTTACCATCATATTTCTGGTGTTGTTATGGCTGCTAGAGTTTTCGAAGTTGTTTCTTGTTGTTTTGATCAGGTGAGGGACATCAGAGATAAAATATATCTTGTGGTCAGGGTTGAAGGGGTTTATTGTGAAGTGCTCTGAACTGCACAATTTGTAGAATTTCCTGTTTGTGGTGGCCCCATCTGACACAAATGCACGAACATGGAATCCTGCAAAATGCAGTCGCTCCACCCCCTCCCAGATAATGTGGTACAACTGATCGGCTGTCATGGCATCACATGGAAAAAAACCAACTGGAGTGTGAAGATTATGAAAGATCCCTCGGATCATGATGGTAAGTGCATGTGTTGCAATGTTCTGCGTAGTGTTGTCTTCTGCCTCTTTTCGATACTTCAAAAGTTCATTGTTAATGTCTCCAAGGTTTGTAAATCCGACCAGTTTACCTCTTGACGTGTAGACAAGGCCTGATTTCACCTTCATTTCATCAAAGACGACCGATACATTTTTCTGATGGGGTGGCAGAGACTCAATGTTTATGTCCTTGGCAATCTTGGAAAGGAAGTCTGAAGAGTATCCAGGGTTGATGTCAAAGCAGTGTGTGTAGTTGAAGAGTGTGTTTTTATGGGGAAGGTGGAGGTACCCGGAAGACCGAAGAAGGTCATATGCAGCAGGGCTTTTGGAGTGAATTGCAATGCAGAGGCGGAGAATTGAAGGATGCCAACGCATCTGGCGGGGTGGCTTTGTGAAAAACCTCTGTTGTTCCTCCCACAGAAGCTTTGCTCACTTTCTTATCGATGATTTCCCCTTCCTTTCGGATCATCTTGTGCAAGGACTTGCGTAGCCGCACTAAGTTCTCCCCCATGGCCTTCCTTTCCTTACTCATTTTTTCCAAGCGATTACGCATCTCTGTTTTTGACAAGTGAGCATGTGGCTTGAAGCTTGACGTATTCGCTGTTTCTTTCTCCTTCTTTAACCTTTTGCGAAGAATGCCCAGATCCGTCCTGTAGATGGTACAGGTACGACACCATCCGACATCACCTTTGAGGATGGGGCAACTGTTGTGTCTCAATGACACATTCAGAGAGTCATATTTACTCGGATGATGGTATCCAGGACGGTTCATAACATCTTCTGGGCTAATATCACCAAAGTCTTCATTGCCTGGGCAGACATGTGACTTCGTGATTGCTTCTAAAAACTCTAGAATCTGCGATGGAGACAAATTGGGTGGAAAATCTTTGAGAATGTCAATTCCCGGATCTATTACCTTGCCATAGTGGTGAACCCTCCAACTTCCGTCACATTACATGATGCAGCATTTCTCCGACATGCCTTCATCATCCAACTCGACAATGATCACCTTCCCCTCTCTTTGATTGAACACCATCTTTCCTTGGAGCACGTCCTGCGCATTCATCACTGCATCTAGAATGCCACCATCTTCCTCTTCGTGCGAAACACAATATTTGCAGTCCGGTGCATGAGGCTCAAAATCAGGAACAACAATGCCGATACTTGCAGTTTGCCTTTTTCGTTGCTTCTCACGCCATCTCGATAACTTCTTCGAGCAAAGCCCACAAACCGAAGGAGGATGAATATCATCAATGTCGAGAGAAACATCGATGTTAAGAGCCCTTTTGATAACAGCAGACCATGTTGACTTCGCTTGGTGTCGCTTATTTGGCAATGTGATACCATGGCTACCACACAATCTACAGATGTCCTGAAGTTTTTCCTTGTGTCTGTCCTTGTCGTCTAAAAAAACAATAATAACAATAACAACAACGATAATAATAACAGTAATAATAATCATTAAAAAAAAATAATTCTATAATAATCCGGTGATATTTACTCACATCAGTTTTCTAAAGCTCTATGAAGCTGAATATAATGTACACAACAAAATCACATATATTTGTTAAAAAAAAATCTTTTATGTGTCATGTTCTTAGTATTTTATAAATTCACATGATAAAGTAAACCTAATAAATAACTGAATGAAATGAACATATAAAATTTCACATTTACACTTTGGTCACTATTCAATTATTTTTCAATAATCTAAAGGAAAACAAGCAACAAAATACTGGTTCAAGTGAAACATGATGTAGCTCACAGGATATTGACTGAAATTATGCATGGGATCAGCGCACAGGATAGCCATTAAATTTACAAAGTTAGAGCGTCGATTCGGGTAAACATGCAGTCATTTGTACATCCACAAGAAGATTAAGATCGAGAACCTTGTCGGACTACAGTATGCCTGCTTGTACTTTGTTTTTAATGTTCTGAATGGAAGCTATGAACATGTAAATTCCAGACCATGCGCCACATAGGCAGGCTGGAGGATTCAACTACTGATGTCATCTCAGTGACACTTTTGTACAGTCCTATATATAAGAATTGGAGTGATAGAAAAACCCACTTTCAAATAGACGCTACGTAAACATCATCACAACACACCAAAATGACTCACAAATATCACTTCTTCAACGATTATTTTCAATTGCAACAACATAAAACATGAAAAAAATGTATGACCTACGGATAATTTTCCATAACTCGAGGAATACGAAACACAAGAGTGGAAAAAAAAAGCTGAAAATCTCGGCCAACAAGCATTCGAAACTCGGCTTTCCTGAAGTTGGCCGCTGCTGGCCGCAGTGCAGATGAAAGCGTTTGTAAAGACGAGACTTCGATCTTCAAATTCATATATTACGCATCATGTGGATATTTGCGGAATTTTACTTATCATAATCATAACTTAGCTAATTAAATATTCATAAAAACACATGATAACATCATCACTCGCCCATTTTTTGTCTGATTTTCGTGATTTTTTTTGGAGAACGAAGAGAAAAGCCAGCAGAGTCGATTGAACATAAATGCGCATGCGCATGGGATACCCCTACATACTGCGCAAGCATCGACATGCTACAGCTCCCCAGCCCACATCATGCTAACACGGTCGAGTGAGCAAACACTACAGCACCGAGCGGCATGTGTTTGAAGCACTTGATGAAATGGTATGTCGGTTGGTGCACGGCCCCCTTGTACCACGGCCACAGGTACACTGTGCAGTGCAGCTGTGGCCGTTGGCCCTGCACGGGCACAGTCGCTTCCCCGTCCTGAATTTACACACACCAGAGCAAGTACAAGACACAGGGTCTCCGACCCAATCGTCTGCGTTCAGAATGGACAACTCAGCGGTAATATCCGCTACCCATGACGATGTGTCATCGTCCATGATGGCCACCCTACCTATAATCTGATCTGACAATTACAGTGTAGTTAACGAGTGACGACGATCGACGGTGCGATGAAGAGAAGGCGTAGTCGTACGAAGTGTAGGCAGCTAGCTACTATAGCTCATGCGAACATTGCATCACACAGTACATACAGTATACCATACATTCAATTCACATTACACAAAACGTACTGTCCCGCGCTCAGATCAATCAAGCGAGCAATTGAGATCTATAGCGCGATACATTGCTTTAGCGATGTCTTGCGCACACACATTTCGCTTCATAGCAACTTCGGAAGCGAGTTTACATGCTGCCGCCCACGGCTGAAATATGTCCATGTATCCTCGCGACTGGGTGTCTTTAAATGTGTTTTAACTTCTGTTATATAACTTCTTTTATGTCAGGGAGTTACAGCATCGCTTAGAGCCATTGGTTAACTTTGTGGTTGACCAATTTAAAAAAATTCTAAAACTGAGCTGCCAGACCTGTCTAATTATGTTCATATGAATGAAAAAACCTCCAAGAATGCAAAATTAATGAAAGTCACACATTCACTATGATGATATTATGTAGATTATATTTATTTTTGTCCACGACAATAATTCAGGCACAGTAATCAATGGAGATGATATTTTAGGTTTTCACTTTTTTGAAGCACTAAATGAAAACACTGTTACAGCAAGGCAATGTCTTGATGTCATTCCCATGGCCCACTAAACCAGTATATCTGGTGATATCAATCTGCAGTGATTTTCTATTCACGCAGAGAGAGAAATTTCAGTTAAATAGTGCAATGAAAATTTTGCACATCTCATTTCCGTAAGGTCATGATTTCCTATTCATACCTCTGGAAAAGTTTTACTGCAACAAAGCTCTGTTTCAAGGTTCTCCCCTCTTCCTCTGAAGTGAGCGAAGACTGTAGCATGCTGATAATTGTAAAATCAAACAGAATGACAATGATAAAACATTCAATGCATTTTGAAGTATAGATTACTTGAGAATAGATGTTTTTATTCATTCATGATATCAATGATGTTACTCATTTTGGGATAAAAATATCATGTTATAGTTTAGAGGGTATATCAAACCAAAAACTAATTAAAAAAACTACTATACCTGTCAGGAGATTCCAAATTTGAAAGGCACTGCGGTTGGTTAGATAGTGTGGACTCTGCAGCATGTTCTGGGGAATTTCATCCCTGAAAATAACCCTCTTGCAATCATGGCTGGCGTGTTTTGCTCGTTCTTTTTTAATGCCCTGTTCATTGTTCACTGGGCCAAGATCACTAAAGCCAAGAGCTTTCCACTTGAGGTGAAAAACAGACCACTTTTTAAGTTCATTTCATCCATGATGACACATATATTTCGCTTAAATTCAGGCATTTCTGTCACTTCATGTTGGCTCATTATGTGTTCAAGAAGCTGGATATTGTTTCAGGGTTGTACATCAGTGAAGTGAGAATAACTAAATAATGTATTCTCATGGGGAAGCTGTAGAAAGCCAGAATTTCTTAAAAGATTGTACGCAGATGTGGACTTTGCATGGAGGGCGATGCACATCTTAGGTACAGAGGGATGCCATCTCATCCCTCTAGAAGATGTTTTGGCAGCCTTTGCCTGCTGCTCCCACATGATCCTCTGTGCGGACCACTCTGGAAGTGAATTCACAAATGATTCTTCCCTTTTTAGTACATCTCGAAAGATATCATCCTGCTCTGCTGGTATCTCTTTTTCCTTCTTTTTCAACGATCTTTGATATTTTTGTTTCCAACTTTTCTATCTTTCTTTTCATCGTCTGAGTGGTTATTGTCGATGTAGTTAGATGCTGTTGGAGTGTTTCCCTTGATAGGTGTGCATATGGAAAGGGCAGTGATGACGGTGTTGTGGAAGACTTTGTATATGAGGCCGCAAGTGTGCTCCGATATATTCTGCAGTTTGATGAAGTTTGACTTTTGCAGGAGTTTTGGCCACATCATTCCGTCCTTCAGATGCATTCAAAGTCATGGGACGACCGTCATCGTCAGGGGGGTAAAACTTCCACGATATAAGGACTCATGTAGGCGATAAGAGACTCAAAAGAAAAGGAAAGAAAGTAAAAAGAAGAAGAGTCATCCAATTAGTGACACGCGCAGCCAGGGGAACGAGAATATCTTTCCGTCCCCTCCAGGAAGGATGTGACCGCACCTGGAACCTTGGCGTCCAGAATATCTCTGCATGTGCGGCCCCTATTCTTCTTCCAACTCTGCTGGGTCTGTCGGTACTTCCATTGGGATTTTCTTTTCTTTGTCCCGCCCTGCTGGTCGGCCCGAAGGGCTGCAGGGCGGCGTGGTGAGGTGGCGCTTTGGAGCCACTCCTCCCGCTTACCCATCAAGAGGTCCTGAGCTCCCTCTGGGGAGGGGACCCGAAGGCCCAACTCCCCAGAGATCCTCACAAAGGCCTCTTTCGGGGTCACCGGTAGAGCGGTCCCCTCGCTCGAAGCTTGCGTTGGGCCCGAGCTGTCATCCGTATCGGCCGAGACCGCAGCGGCGGCCTCGACCGATGTCTCCACGGAAGAATTAGGGGGGCCAGAAGTTTCTGGCTAGCTCAAGTCAGGGTTCGGCAGGGTTTGCTCCCACATCCGAAGCCCCTTTGCATCTCATTTCCCTGAGGAGGGCTGAGTATCTGGCATTTTTGCGCTGCATGCCTTTTATAGATTCTATTGTCCGGTGTGGCAACACTTTTTGATATAAATTGATTCAAATTGTATGTAGAAGCGGGTGCGGAGATCTCCGCACTCGCTGCCAGTCTCAGCTCCTCCTCATCTTCGGGCGTGCCCTGATGGCATCGGCCACGCCCGAATGGTATTCTTCTGGATGGGACTTCCGCTCGTGCTGACGTCGACCCGTGAAAGATTTGAATTTGTTGGAGCAAATCGTACAAATGGATTTGTTTAGAGGGTATTTTAAACCAAAAACTAATTAAAGTAACTACTATACCTGTCAGGAGATTCCATATTTGAAAGGCACTGCTGTTAGTTAGATAGTCCAGACTCTGCAGCATGTTCTGGGGGATTTCATCCCTGAAAATAACACCCTCTTGCCATCAGGGCGAACATATCGCTGGCGAGTTTTGCTTGTTCTTTTTGAATGCCCTGTTCATTGTTCACTGGGCCAAGATCACTAAAGCCAAGAGCTTTCCACTTGAGGTGAAAAACAGACCACTTTTTAAGTTCATTTCATCCATGATGACTCATATATTTCGCTTAAATTCAGGCATTTCTGTCACTTCATGTTGGCTCATTATGTGTTCAAGAAGCTGGATATTGTTTCTGGGTTGTACATCAGTGAAGTGAGAATAACTAAATAATGTGTTCTCATGGGGAAGCTGTAGAAAGCCAGAATTTCTTGAAAGATTGTATGCAGATGTGGACTTTGCATGGAGGGCGATGCACATCTTAGGTACAGAGGGATGCCATCTCATCCCTCTAGAAGATGTTTTGGCAGCCTTTGCCTGCTGCTCCCACATGATCCTCTGTGCGGACCACTCTGGAAGTGAATTCACAAATGATTCTTCCCTTTTTAGTACATCTCGAAAGATATCATCCTGCTCTGCTGGTATCTCTTTTTCCTTCTTTTTCAACGATCTTTGATATTTTTGTTTCCAACTTTTCTATCTTTCTTTTCATCGTCTGAGTGGTTATTGTCGATGTAGTTAGATGCTGTTGGAGTGTTTCCCTTGATAGGTGTGCATATGGAAAGGGCAGTGATGACGGTGTTGTGGAAGACTTTGTATATGAGGCCGCAAGTGTGCTCCGATATATTCTGCAGTTTGATGAAGTTTGACTTTTGCAGGAGTTTTGGCCACATCATTCCGTCCTTCAGATGCATTCAAAGTCATGGGACGACCGTCATCGTCAGGGGGGTAAAACTTCCACGATATAAGGACTCATGTAGGCGATAAGAGACTCAAAAGAAAAGGAAAGAAAGTAAAAAGAAGAAGAGTCATCCAATTAGTGACACGCGCAGCCAGGGGAACGAGAATATCTTTCCGTCCCCTCCAGGAAGGATGTGACCGCACCTGGAACCTTGGCGTCCAGAATATCTCTGCATGTGCGGCCCCTATTCTTCTTCCAACTCTGCTGGGTCTGTCGGTACTTCCATTGGGATTTTCTTTTCTTTGTCCCGCCCTGCTGGTCGGCCCGAAGGGCTGCAGGGCGGCGTGGTGAGGTGGCGCTTTGGAGCCACTCCTCCCGCTTACCCATCAAGAGGTCCTGAGCTCCCTCTGGGGAGGGGACGCGAAGGCCCAACTCCCCAGAGATCCTCACAAAGGCCTCTTTCGGGGTCACCGGTAGAGCGGTCCCCTCGCTCGAAGCTTGCGTTGGGCCCGAGCTGTCATCCGTATCGGCCGAGACCGCAGCGGCGGCCTCGACCGATGTCTCCACGGAAGAATTAGGGGGGCCAGAAGTTTCTGGCTAGCTCAAGTCAGGGTTCGGCAGGGTTTGCTCCCACATCCGAAGCCCCTTTGCATCTCATTTCCCTGAGGAGGGCTGAGTATCTGGCATTTTTGCGCTGCATGCCTTTTATAGATTCTATTGTCCGGTGTGGCAACACTTTTTGATATAAATTGATTCAAATTGTATGTAGAAGCGGGTGCGGAGATCTCCGCACTCGCTGCCAGTCTCAGCTCCTCCTCATCTTCGGGCGTGCCCTGATGGCATCGGCCACGCCCGAATGGTATTCTTCTGGATGGGACTTCCGCTCGTGCTGACGTCGACCCGTGAAAGATTTGAATTTGTTGGAGCAAATCGTACAAATGGATTTGTTTAGAGGGTATTTTAAACCAAAAACTAATTAAAGTAACTACTATAC
The DNA here is from genome assembly GCA_033980235.1 of Diadema setosum. Taxonomy (NCBI): domain Eukaryota; kingdom Metazoa; phylum Echinodermata; class Echinoidea; order Diadematoida; family Diadematidae; genus Diadema; species Diadema setosum. The sequence goes on along the minus strand of CM067074.1, from coordinate 7,175,575 downwards.
CTGTCAGGAGATTCCATATTTGAAAGGCACTGCTGTTAGTTAGATAGTCCAGACTCTGCAGCATGTTCTGGGGGATTTCATCCCTGAAAATAACACCCTCTTGCCATCAGGGCGAACATATCGCTGGCGAGTTTTGCTTGTTCTTTTTGAATGCCCTGTTCATTGTTCACTGGGCCAAGATCACTAAAGCCAAGAGCTTTCCACTTGAGGTGAAAAACAGACCACTTTTTAAGTTCATTTCATCCATGATGACTCATATATTTCGCTTAAATTCAGGCATTTCTGTCACTTCATGTTGGCTCATTATGTGTTCAAGAAGCTGGATATTGTTTCTGGGTTGTACATCAGTGAAGTGAGAATAACTAAATAATGTGTTCTCATGGGGAAGCTGTAGAAAGCCAGAATTTCTTGAAAGATTGTATGCAGATGTGGACTTCGCATGGAGGGCAATGCACATCCTAAGTACAGAGGGATGCCATCTCATCCCTCTAGAAGATGTTTTGGCAGCCTTTGCCTGCTGCTCCCACATGATCCTCTGTGCGGACCACTCTGGAAGTGAATTCACCAATGTTTCTTCCCTTTTTAGTACATCTCGAAATATATCATCCTAGTCTGCTGGTATCTCTATTCCTTCTTTTTCAACAAGCTTTGATATTTTTGTTTCCAACTTTTCTATCTTTCTTTTCATTGTCTGAGTGGTTATTGTTGATGTGGTTAGACGCTGTTGGAGCGTTTCCCTTGATAGGTGTGCATATGGAACGGGCAGTGATGACGGTGTTGTGGAAGACTTTGTATATGAGGCCGCAAGTGTGCTGCGATACATTCTGTAGTTTGATGTAGTTTGACTTTTGCAGGAGTTTTGGCCACATCATTCCGTCCTTCAGATGCATTCAAAGTCATGGGATGACTGTCATCGTCAACATAATTGTTGATGTCATGCAAAGATGTAAGAGAAGCACTTGTTTGGTCTCTTGATCCCATTAAAATACATTTGATTTGTTACCATGGTGACCAGTTTCTCGAGAATTAACAACGTTAAGGTGAAAAGTGCCCCTCACAGCTCAGGAAGACATTTTTTGAAAATGTAAAATTACAGTCTTGCCAAAAATTTCAAAAACATAACAACATCTGTAGTATGGGAGAATTTTCCACAATTCTGATGGACATTAAGAGTGAAAGAAAACAAAAATTGAAAGCCTTATACAGCGCGAGTCAGGAGTTTATTCTGCACTTATTACACTTTCAATTGTCTATCAATAGGCATTTTAGGTGATTTTTAAAAATGATATAAGGCCAGGAAAAATTAGTGGAGAATAAAAGCCCTACTCTTCCCATTCACAAATCTTTTTGAATTTTTCAAATTGGTCAAGCGGTTGCAAAGATATAGGCGTTTTAATGTCACAAGACATGCCCATTTTTCAACCTGGGGTCAAAGGTCAATCTTTTGTTTTACTTTGTTTTAACAATGGCACCGCCTGAGAATGTACACAGACAACTAAATTGCCTATAATTCCTTTACTGTTTGAAGTATGACAATGAAACTTGCAGGATATGATGATTATAGATTGTGTCACAATTTTGCACTGTTTTTAAAGAAATATGATTCATATTTTGAAAATTATGAATATTAATATTCATAAAAATGCATATAAATACTTTTATAAAATGGGTTCAAGAATGTAGCCAATTGGAAGCGCTGAAATGAGTCACGTGTGCGTGCATTAATTTCTTCAGGTATGCACTAAGAAGAGTCTCTCTTCCACCTCCCTGGCCTGACGTACGTCACAATGTTTACACTAGCAGTGCGCACTCAGTCAGTTGTTACAAGTGTGTCACGCGCTACTATACGCGCTGTCAATCCTGTAAACAACTTCTAGTTCGGGCCGCCGGCTGCCACAACAGCTGGCGGCCTTTCTTGTGCATAACAGTACGTGGCGTACGTATACTCTTATACGTACGTACAGTACTTATGTGCGGGATTTCCGAGTGCAACGTGCGTAAATGTTTGGGACGAACATCTTCGGACATCTTGACTTTTTGAGCGAGTGCTACATGTAGCTGACTGGTATTGACCCACAAAGGTACGTGAATGATGCTGTTAGTTTTCGAACCATTTTATAAAACAAATGATGCACAGGATTATTTTGTGGCGTTAGTGAAGGTGCGGCGCACTCTCGAGTATTGACAACGGTTGCAAACATGCACTCGGCTGTGCCTCGTGCATGTCGCACCATTGTCAATACTCTCGCGCGCGCCGCACCTTCACTAACACACTCTATCCTGTGCATCATTTGTATAGTAACAGAGTGATGAATCACAATAACTCAACAAAATTTGCAGGATAGCTTTGTAGAATATTTTCCCACAAGTTTACAATAATTTTTTCATGAACATTACATTAAAAATATTTTATTAATATCAATATTAAAAAGTAAAATATAATGTATGTTAATTGGTAATGGTTAACAATACCAGGAAAAAATGCAGATTTGCTAAATGACATGTTTTGCCAGAATCCTGTCAGAAGGCCACATTAATATTATTAATACAAATATGAATACTGATATTCAGATGAAGATATGAATATTAATATTCATATTGGTCCATAGATTTCTGGCCATAAATGTTCGCAATATCTGAGTGGAAGTTGCCTTTCATCTTCATATCACTTTCTGCCACAACATTGCAAAATTCATATTTTTCATTTTTTGACAAATATGAATATCAATACTACACACACACACACACACACACACACACACACAATCACACAACTCATGGCACACATACATCTTTTGCAGGTCGCAGGTATAGAAACAAAGCACTACAAAACGCAAGTTCAATAAATCGTTGAGAAATGTATAGATGTATTCTGCCATGTGATTTCAAATTCACTTTATGTTCACTCTACTGGAGTTGTCTTTAAAGAAATACAGAGCAAAAACCTATATCAAGTCTCAGTCAGGTTTTAAATTTTGGGTTTGAAAAATGCATACTGATGTAGTACTGGGAACACATGGATAATCAGCACTATGCAAACATTATAACAGTTCCACTTACATAACACATGTGGAAGCACACATTAAGTGTGAAGAACATGTGTGACTTATGTTATATATGACATCAAACACCAATGATCGGCCTCTATCAGGGAGAGGTTACCCTGAGCATATATACATTACATTGTGATGGAAAAATAAAACATCTAATGTACCACTTTTCTCATTTTAGAAGCAAACATCAGTATTTACCATTAAGGTACAACAAACTGATGTGGACAAAGCCGCGGCCGAGCCCAGCCCCGCTTCAGTTGACCTCGCTCTGGAGGTGGTCTCGGGCGCGGCTCGGGCGCGGCCGAGCCCTGCCTCTTCTTGGTGTAAACGCAAACTGGGCCAAATGCTCGGCCAATTGCGCGGCCAATTTTAGTCTGGCTTCCAAACCCTCTGCCTGTATCTTTCGCTATTCAGGATATTAACCCCCTCAACGTCGAAATCTAGTATAGTTTGAGTTGGTTTTGTCCTGCAAAGGATTTTTTTTCCTTCGGCAAAGGCCTTTGCCCAAACGGCGACTTCGTCGCCACGGAATTCATTTGGCAAAGGGTCTGAAAACCAGACAATACCAAATTGCGTTTGTTTACAAGCAGAGCGCCATTACGACAAAATATTGAAAGGTTTGAATCAAAAGCGCGGCCGAGCCCAGCAGTGTAAACGGACAAAATTGCGAGGCTCGGCCGCGCAATTGAGGCCGGGCTGTAAACGGGGTCTAGGCCACTGAGCTTTCGCTTGACAGCAAATGTTGGTTCTTATCTTTATGGCATGAGGAAGGTACTGCGTAATCATTCAAATTCATGAAATTCTTCCATCAAGACATTACAGTTGATTGACAAATTGCCCTAATTTGATGAATATATGCACTAGATTGAACGGTGTGTTAGTAGTAGCCATGATAAAAAAATCATGGGCATAAATTCTCAAGCTGGATTCGAACCTACGACATCCTGATTTCCGGACAGGCGTCATCTCGACTAGACTACCGAGTTTTTTCTCACCAACACATTTCTTGCCCTATACAATGCACATATCTAATGAATGGAAATCAACAAACAAAGGTGAAATTTTGTTTTCATTCTACTTGAACACACTTACAGGACTTTGAAATTACATATCAACAGTTTGAATTATGAAAGAAAAAATGCCCATGTCAAAAGTTTTTTAAAGTCTATTATCAAAACGGCAAGATATCACACTTTGACAGTGATAAAGTCATTGAGAGAGTCCAGATAAAAGGTTATAGATGAAAACCCCACATATTTTCATTACAGTGTGTAAAGCATAATCACATGTGAACATGTAATTCCCCTTTGTTCAAATCTTGTAGGAGGAGATACACTTCCAATTCTGATTCCAGATCGTAGTCGATGGCATATAGTGTCTTGAGTGTATTCGAGTGCAGTTTGTTGATTTGCTGGACAGTTCCACTGTACCATTTTTTTTCTTTATCCACATTGAAGAGGTGGTCTATCCGCTTACCTACTAGCAGCTCCGGATTTGCTAAGAGTGATTGTAGATGATGTCTTGAGCTGTCTGCTGCACGTTTTTGTCTTTCATGTTCAATTTTCTTGGATAGTTTCTGTTTTTCTCCCCGCCGAACGAGTTCGAGCAGGGGACTATGAAACGGGCTCCGTACGTGTGTGTGTCCGTGTGTCCGTGTGTCCGTCTTTCCGTCCGTCTGTGCGTCCGTGTGTGATCAAAATGTTCAAAATGCTACTCCTTCGCCATTTCTAACCCGATTTTGATTCTGTTTGCTTTATATGATAGCACTACATGGGAGCTTTGAAACTTCTACACAGAATTTCAGTTGTGACCTTTGACCTTGACCTTTGACCTATATTGTACATTTTGCTTCAAAATGCTACTCCTTCGCCATTTCTAACCCGATTTTGATTCCGTTTGCTTTATATGATGGCACTAGGTGAGGGCTTCAAAACTTCTACACAGAATTTTGACCTTTGACTTCTTTGACCTTTGACCTTGATTTTTGACCTATATTGTACATTGCCTACAAAATGCTACTCCTTCGCCATTTCTAACCCGATTTTGATTCCGTTTGCTTTATGTGATGGCACTAGGTGAGGGCTTCAAAACTTCTACACAGAATTTTGACCTTTGACTTCTTTGACCTTTGACCTTGATTTTTGACCTATATTGTACATTTTGCTACAAAATGCTACTCCTTCGCCATTTGTAACCCGATTTCAATTCCGTTTGCTTTAAGTGATGGCACTAGGTGAGGGCTTCAAAACTTCTACACAGAATTTTGACCTTTGACTTCTTTGACCTTTGACCTTGATTTTTTACCTACATTGTACATTGGCTACAAAATGCTACTCCTTCGCCATTTCTAACCCGATTTCAATTCCGTTTGCTTTATGTGATGGCACTAGGTGAGGGCTTCAAAACTTGTACACAGAATTTTGACCTTTGACTTCTTTGACCTTTGACCTTGATTTTTATTATGCCTCCGCCACGAAGTGGTGCCGGAGGCATTATGTTTTCGGGTTGTCCGTCCGTCCGTACGTACGTCCGTACGTACGTCCGTACGTACGTCCGTACGTCTGTACGTCCGTACGTCCGTACGTCCGTACGTCCGTCCGCTTTCGTTTACGCGATAACTTGAGTAATATTTACTGGAATTTTACCAAACTTGGTCCAAGTATGAAGTATGATGGGGCAATTATTTGATTAGATTTTGGGTGAAATCGGCTAAAGGTCAAAGGTCAAAGGTCAAGGTCAAATCATTAAATTGTATCCGTTTACGCGATAACTCAAGACTGGATGGAGCAAATTCCACCAAACTTTGTTGGAGGATGTATGATGGGACAATTACTTGATTAGTTTTTCAGTGAAATCGGACAGAGGTCAAAGGTCAAAGATCAAGGTCAAATCCTAAAATTTATCTGTTTATGTGATAACTCAAAACTGGATGAAGCAGCTTTCACCAAACTTGGTCCAATGATGATGTATGATGGGACAATTAGTTGAGTAGATTTTAGTGACATTGGCAAGAGGTCAAAGGTCAAAAGGTCAAGGTCAAATGCTACAAATGTTGCAATATCCCCCATATCTATGCAATGCCCAAAGGTATTTTCTTGAAACTTGGTGTGGACATGTACTACTCCGTAAAGATTCTCCAGAGAGAGTTTCATGTCATAAGGTCAAAGGTCAAAAGGTCAAAGGTTAGGTGAAAATGTTACAATATCACTTTTCTTGCAAATGGTTCAATGTATCTTCGTGGAATTTGGTACATATGCATGTACTGTCTGGCAGGGATTATCTAGGGAATTTAGGGGTCATGGGTCAATAGTCAGGGGTCAAAGGTCAAGGTCAACTCCTCAAAATTTTACTATTTCCCTCATATACTAGTATATGCAATGCTTGTATTATTAGTTTCAAAACTTAATACATGCATTACCTAATGGAGATTCTCCGGGAAATTTCCAGCCAGAAGGTCAAAGGTTAAGGGTCAAAGGCCAGGTTTCAATGCCCCCCCCCCCCAAAAAAAAAAAAACAAGAAAAAAAAAAACACACACACACACACACACACAAAAAATCTATTTTGTACCATCATCACACTCTTTCTTCATACCTTGGAAATTACTCAATGCATAAACTTCCCCAAAATTCCCCAAATATGTGTACCTGCACTCTTAGAAAATTATACCAAACCCAGTTCAAGACATTTCTGACAAACATGTCATTTCAATATTTGGCAGTTATGTGAAAATGTCATGGATCACACATTGTGAAGACATTGTACTATACGCCTGTTGGGAGAATCATGCATTATGGCGGAGGCATCAGTCGCCATAGCGACATTTCTAGTTTACCTATATTGTACATTGGCTACAAAATGCTACTCCTTCACCATTTCTAACCCGATTTCGATTCCGTTTGCTTTATGTGATGGCACTAGGTGAGGGCTTCAAAACTTCTACATAGAATTTTGACCTTTGACTTCTTTGACCTTTGACCTTGATCTTTTTACCTATATTGTACATTTTGCTACTAAATGCTACTTCCGGCGGGGACATATATTATGCACCGCGTAATTTCTACTTTTCCTTGTTGTTCCTTGAAGAGTTCGTCCTGTGTGTCCTTAGCTGTGTAGGTTATTGATGATGATGATGATGTACGTGTACTGGATTCAGATGTTTGTGCGGTCATGTCATTTGAGAGGATGATTTCCGTCAGGTGTTGGAACATTTGAAGAGAAGTGAACTGAACTTGGTTTGCGCTTAACTGCATGCGTTCCTTATTCGGTGCTCTGCATTTGAGTGTCTTTTGCATAAACTGCAACAGTGAGTATATTGCTCTTCGTGCAGTATTTTCCCCCTTCAACTTTAGTTCATCGTATTTATGTGAAGCTTCTTCCACAGTGGTCCATACCCCCCCCCCCCCCCCCCCCCCGAGTCACGATGTCAGTTACAAGGGCAACAGCTTGCTTCCTCTCCTTGTCCTCCTTTCTCGTTTCCTCTTGTGTTTTTCCTGCAAGAGTTCCCATCGATCTGCCTTGATCTGTTTCATTCTGTTCTGGTATTTGTCAAGAATTTCCTTTGAAATAGCTCTAGCTTGGGCCATATACTTCGATCGTTTAGGGGGATCAAGGCTGCTTAGCCATTCCGGGGTTTTATTGTTCACCCACATTATGAGAGTCGCGATGGTGAGAGTATGTGCTGCTGGTTTGGTGCGTATCAGGAGGTCCAGCTGGGCAAAATCCCTCTCAGATATGACATTCGTCGAAGGTACGTTCTGAAAGATTTCTGCATTCTCGACATTCCAATACTTCCCTCCTGGAAGTTGGTCTGCAGATTGCCGTTCCAGGATGAGCAGCATGGCACAGCATGCCATTTCAAGTGCCTGCACACATAGTGCTTCAACAGTTCTGTTGAAAAGCTTGCTGGATATGTCATCATGGATGACGGGCAGGTCAGGAGAAATGGCATCTCCAAGAAGAAGTGGAGTTCCATCTTCCTTCCACTCTCGCAATTTAGTTTGAAGATCATGAAGGTGAGTGTTCACAGACAGGATGTTTTCAGCAGCTTTGATTTGTCTCCACAAGGGTTCAGTGATTGTGTGGTGGATGATCCCTAAAGCACGGAGCTCTGCGAGGTGAATCGGTTCACCTATGTCCTCCTTTGTTTCTATTCAATAATCACACACGCACGTGCATTGTCTACGGGGCAGTTGAAAATAATATTGATTCGCGTTGAAAATGAAGTGAGTTGCAAAAATGCTGGTAAAATTGTGAAAATTGTGGTCATTTTCTTAGTAATTGTAAACTACATTTGATACAAAAACTTAGATTCCCTTTTGAAGTTACAAATGTTCGTATTTACTATCCTGGCATTTAAGAGTTTGTTTTGATACGCCAAATTTTGTCATATTTTGTCCAGGATTAGGGCCTCTTGCCATACACTGTCATTGTCCCAGGTCATTGTACATATACATATAATATCACAGCATAGGTATAGCATTGGACCTGTAGGGGTGGGGTGCCCGGTGCACCCAACATAATAATGGAAATAATGTACACCGATTTCTATATCTGGGGCAACAGTATAAGATTTGCATAAATACACTTAACTGTAAACAGTCTGCATTACATAAAAAACTTCAGTAGTGTTTCAGGGAAAATACAAATAATGAGTTTACCCCTCCACGCTTTGCAATGGTAGAAATACTTTAAATAGCAAAACTATTTCTTTCTTCGACAACGATAACTGTAAAGACAGAAATTTATTAGACCTACTTGCATCGATCTCCGGTCCTGCATGCACACAGAATGTAAGGGTCTAGCCAGTCTCGATCTACATGTACATTAGGGCGTTATAAATTATGGGTAATAACTCTGTAAACTAGGGCGTAATAACGCCGTAAATTAGGGCGTAATAATACACAAATGATGCACAGGATAGAGTGCGTTAGTGGAGGCGTAGCGCACTCGAGGGTATTTACAATTGTAAAACATGCACGAGGCGAAGCCGAGTGCATGTTGCACTACATTGTAAATACCCGAGAGTGAGCTGCATCTCCACTAACGCCACAAAATAATCCTGTGCATCATTTGTTTTATAAAATGGGTCGAAAACTAACAACATTTTTCATGTACCTTTGTGGATCAAGATGTCGGAAGATGTTCGTCCCAAACACGTCGCACTCGGAAATCCCGCACATATTAAGTACTGTACATATAAGAGTAATAATACGTACGCCACACATGTTATATGCACACAAGAAAGGCCGGCCGGCAGCCCCAACTAGAAGTTGTTTACAGGATTGACAGCGCGTATAGTAGCGCGCGACGCACTTGTAACAACTGATTGAGTGCGCACTGCTAGCGCAAACATTGTGACGTACGTCGGCCGTGGATCCGGATGTTAGTGAGAAATTAATACAAGCACATGTGACTCGCTTAGCGCTTAGCGCTCAGCGCTTCCAATTGGCTACATTCTTGAACCCATTTTATAAAACGCCGTAATTTAAAAAAGTGTTTTTCTTTTGGCGGAAATCAGCCGCCATACGTAACACTTGTGTAGAAATATAAAGCAGTGTAGACCAGTGTGTTTCTTTTTATGCATGGACCTACAAAATAAATTTATGTTGAGTGCAATCATGGACCTATGATCCGTGGTGCTATCAAGTCAGTAACATAAGGAAGATTTGTTCCTCTACAGGTATGGAACAAATATTTCTACTGTTTATTTTCATTGCTTTCATAAGTAAATCAAAGATGTATAAGTTCACAATCTTTATTTATCATACCATTGCAAAACTGTTTATCAGAAATTTACCTGAAGATTTCGGCTTTTACGTGAAAATCCAGAGTTCTCCACATTATTTCTTGTTGTCTTTATCAGATGGGGAACATCACAAAAGAAATAGATTCTTCTTTCCCCATCTAATGGATGTACTGTCCAGTGAAAGTGTCCACACATTCTGTAGAATTTGCGGTTCGTTGACGCTCCATCCGAAACAACTGCCCTTACTCGCAATCCTACCGTCTCTAATGCCGAAACAGTTTCCATCACACAGTCATAAATCTCGCTGCTTCTTAGGGTCCTTTTTGCCACAAGTCTCTTCGCATGTGGCTTCGGGGCTCTGCCCGTAAACAAATTTGTAAAGTATGCCTCGCAAGCTTGCCGCAAGCTTGTGGGCCAGCTCCTGGCAAGCTTGCGGCAAGCTTGCGGGGTTCCAAATAATTAAAGGAGCTGCCGCAACCTTGCATGCAAGCTTGCAACCTTTCAATGGAAAAACAAATATTCTCACCTTTTATTTCATTGAGTTCCTCAGGGTCGAGAGCATAATGAGCCGTATCTCCTACATTGTTGATGGCCCTTCAGGTCCCACATGCCTTCCTGTGGGCCAATGTCTCCTTGCCGAATACACTCTCCAGCAACGCGAAGAGGAGGGCTTCCTTTGTTTTCCCCTTCCTGAAGGCTTCCCTCTTTTTCATGTTCCCTGTAATTGTAACCCCTCCAGCATACAAAGGGAAGAGTGTCTTAAAATTGATAGTTCTAATGAAAGAAAAACTGGAAAAATTATTAGAATATGACTACCGCTCTGTTATGCCACTTTACCACCAAAACTGTTCGTGTTAAAGCCCTTCCGACAAAATATCAGATTAATCGAACCCTCATAACGTATTTATATCATCAATAAATTGTATTACCAGTGGGCTCAATATGGATGTAATGAGGGTTCGATTTATCTGATATTGCTAAGTCAAAGTAAGCAATAGATCTGTTAAATTTAAGTAGATAACAAAAGAGATATGTCTAAGCATTGGTCACTCAATGAATGTCTTTTGTCGGAAGGGCTTTAACACGAACAGTTTTGGTGGTAAAGTGGCATAACAGAGCGGTAGTCATATTCTGATAATTTTTCCAACACTGGAGATACTGTTGGCATGACACAAGGGACAGGGCCACATTTCGAAAGTTGTGATTGATGGAAGCAATTCGTTTGAAGTATTGGTGCTTTTCAAGTGGGCTCAGGCCGTCCATGAGATCTTTATTGATGACTCTGTCCATAGTGTGCCGCTCCCTGAAACTTCTCAACAGGAGTGTAAACTTTCGGTTCATGTTTCATGTTGGTCGTGACATGTTCGGGGCTTGCACAGGGAAACGATTTTGTAACATTTTGAAGGGATTTTCTCCTCTTTCTTGTTGAGATTCATTTATTGTGTAGGTAGAATTTCTCCTCAAAGAAGTAAAAAATTCTCACTGAAAATTTGCAGAACCACTGAAAGTTGTAGCTTATGCGCTTATGTGTACCAAGTCACAGGAGAAAGGAAATTAGCATGTGTTTCTCGCATCGCACTGTCCACAGCAGCAGTAGTGATAATCATTCATAATGGTATACATGATTTGAACACCCAGGGTCATCTAATGAAACATAACGTATTTATATCATCAATAAATTGTATTACCAGTGGGCTCAATATGGATGTAATGAGGGTTACGTTATGTTTCATTAGATGACCCTGGGCGTTCAAATCATGTATACCATTATGTAGGTCCTACGCTTACATTAAATACACAATATGTGCCAAAGTGACTCGTGAAAGTATCTAGTGCAATGGAAATTCTGATCATTCTGACGAATACTATGCATGACTTCCTAGAAGGTAACATACGACCAAGTTGGACAACGGATAAATGCCTTCAAGTATGGTAGAACAATGTAGCCAACAAACCTCCTGCCAGCTCCTCACATTGTGACAGAATAACAACAATGTAGGATAAATGCATCACAGAAACTGTCATCTTCATATCCAGACCCACCACAGTCACCTGCTTTCCTGTTGGTGTGATTATCTGCTCCAAGGTCTTCATGTCCAGACCAACTACAGTCACCTGGTTTGCTGTTTTTGTGATCATTTGCTCCTATATCTTCACGTCCCGACCCACTGTTGTCACCTGGTTTCACGTTTCTGTGATCATCTGCCCCTAGGTCTTTATGTTCAGATACATGGCCAGAATCTATTCAGAATAAAGAAGAGAGAGTATAATCAGAGTAGAATCACCTTTATACATGATCACATGGTGAATGTTGTAAATGCATTTGACAAAATATACATATTTAGTTGATTGGCACTGGAAATTCCCATAGACTGCAAAGTAAAACCTCATTTACCCGACCAGGTTTTGGTAGTTTTACATAAAAAGTAGTCCCCGTAAATAAAGTATCAATTTTCCCCCTGTATTTGACCCATGTCATTCCAAATAATTCTTGCTTGTTGCCAATGTTAGTATAATAACCATACACCACAAAAAAGTCAAATGTTGTGATTCATTCAGACACTAAAGGCTAGCATGCCAGGCAGCAAGCATGGCTTTAGCCTTAGGGACTATTTAGTAAGACTCGAGACTAAGTTTGGTACTACTTAGCTAGCTTACCTGAGCAGGAAGATGTAGCTGTAGAAGGGTGGGCAGATCTTGATCTGGAGCAGTCTCACTGATGTCATCACTCTCCAGGACTGAGCCTTGTGGTGGGTTCATTGAGGGTTGATGTCCCAGAAACCGATTCAGTTCATCGTAGAATTTCATTGTTTTTCTGTTGTTTCCTGACTTATTGTTGTGTTCTAGCACTGTCTTAAATTGGCTCTTTATTGTATGGCAAGCCATTCGATGTTCACAAAAAATATATGCACAAAAAATATATGCGCAGTCAAAATATATTTCATGTTTATGAAGATATATGGGCTGAAAAACAAAGAACATCAATAAATGTATGCGTTGTGAAAAAAAAATTTATGCATTGTGAAAAATATATGAGCATAAATAAATATATTCGTTGTGCAACAAATATTTTGTGGAAAAATATATTCGATGTTCACAAAAAATATATGTGCAATTAAAATACATTTCATGTTTATGAAGATATATGGGCTGAAAAACAAAGAACATCAATAAATGTATGCATTGTGAAAAAATATATGCGTTGTGAAAACTAAATGAGCATAAATTAATATATCTGTATATATAGTATACATATGTATAGTATAGTATGTGTCAAAAACATATGTGCTGAAAAATTGTGAACATAGATAAATATATGCTGTAATAAAAAAAAGAATTAGCATAAATAATACATATAGTATGCACATTTGTTGAGAGGATCTTGATCTGCCGCTGCCTCTGCCACGTCCATAGCAGCCATGGCTGAAAACTGCTCTCGGCTCATGGCTGAAAACTGCTCTCAGCTCATGGCTGAAAACTGCTCTCAGCTCATGGCTGATTGCACTTCTACTAGCGGTACTGGTGGTAGTCCCCCTTGTGCTCCTACTGCCCGTACTCGAAGACGCACCGCCAGTGGTGTCACCGGTACTGGCAGGATCGACCCCAACACGAGTTGCAGCTCCTCGCGCCGGAGTTACGGTAGATGGGGCAAGCAGCGCGGTGGGTGTCGCTCTGCCTCTTGTTGTGGGTGACGTTGACGTTGTCACTCGGAGTAGGTTAGACAAGGTCCCAAGAGTTTCATCTAGTTGTCTTAAGATATGCTGCGGAATTTCCGCCATATCTGTCACGTGGTATATAGGCCTAGCTCTGTAGCTGAAACAGCTTATCGTCTCACAAACTCAGGTGATTTCTTCTAGGACTTGTAATAGGCGATCACAATACTTTAACCGGCCTCGCGTTTACACAGGTACACCAAGTTAGTACCACATGGCCCAAGTGCACGTGTGTGCCGCCTGCGTATATATGTTGTTGTTGTTGTTGTTGTGATTTTAAGGCGTGTATCGTTCAGTTATGGATATTTACAAGTTGTATGTATGCCTAGTCTGGTTTCCAGACCCTTTGATAACTGGACTTTCTTATTTTTTCTTTCCAGCCCTGGAGGACGCGGTCGTCACCTTTTTTGTCGAATGTATAGCAAAATAGTACGAGCAGAGGGTCTGTAAGTCAGGCACCGCGAGAGGAGGAGATTGTTTTGGTTTTGGCATGGGCTATGTAGCTCCATGGTGCGTGTGTGTGTACGTGTGTGTGTGTACTTGTAGACATTCAGCGTATGCAGACAGAGCATGCCTGTACTGCAGCCCACCTCCCCAACTCATCCATGGCTTGTACTTTATCCCCAACAGTGAGCATTTTTTGTGCTTCTGTACAAAATTAGCAATGCATACTAAATATTAAGTAGTCAGTCTAGGAAAAGAACGAGAAGACTCCAAAGGCACTGTGTCACTTCACTGCATTACAGACGGTCAGTACATGTATTTGCATGCACACACATGTGTACCGGTACGGTATATGTAGTACGGGACGGGTTACCAAATACCGCCGGCATAACGCCATACGTTCGCGATGCAAAAAAGAAGTTCTTTCACAAATTTTGTAGTTGTTGTGTTAATATTGGGCCTTTTTGTGTATGATATCGATAGCTTTTATATCTCTTAGCATAATTGTCACAGAATCCTCACACTTTTTAAACTGTACATCAACATAAAAACTATTGCCGATCGCAAGGATTACCATATCAATGTGCGAGTAAGGGCATATTGCGCATGTAGAGATGCATGCAGCTGGTGGTCGATGTATCTGTGTACGTGTACGCATGCATTACACATTAACAGCACCGGCAAACTGGCAATGCTGTCCTTCTTATTCAATAGAATATAAAATTGAAAACTTTAGAAAGGATAGAGAAAATTGAGTTCACTTTGAATGGTGTGCCACAGGCAGATATCCTTATCATGCTCTTAAGTAATACAACAGCTGCTGCAGTCATTAAACCCTGGCTTGGCCTCCAGGTTTGTCACGCCTGAGCAGAAAGTTAATTTGCAATGGACAAATACTTCGACTCCCAACTCTCAAACGAAGAATCGTTCGGGGGGGTATAGCACCCCAGTCAGCTTTGTTAAAGTGGGGTCTCGCCTCAAACGAGGGATTGATGGCACGTATACTCCAACACACATTTTTTTTCACAATACATGTATTTATCAATGCTCCTGTATTTTCTTAGCTCATACATTTTTTCACAAAACATAGATTTTTCTTGAACATCTTATTTCACAACGCTTATTAGCTCACCTGAGCCAAAGGCTCAAGTGAGCTATTGCGATCGTCCGGCGTCTGGCGTCCGTCGTCCGTCGTGCGTAAACTTTTTACATTTTCATCTTCTTCTTGAAAACTCCAAGACCGATTTTCATCAAACTTGGCAGGTAGCATTCCTAGGGGGTTAGGGACTCAATTTGTTAAAATGGGCACCATGCCCCACCCAGGGGGCCCAAACCCCTCAAAATTAAGGAATCTGTAAAAATCTTCTTCTCTAGAACCAGAAGTGATAGAGCTAAGTTAATACTATGAGTTAGTACATTGATGACTGTAGTTTCAAGTTTGTTCATGGCAGAATCAGGGGTGCCCCCCTTGGGTCCCAGGGGAGGGGTCCTAATGGGGCCTAAATTGTACATTTTCATCTTCTTCTTGAGAACCCCGTGACCCATTTTCACCAAACTTGGCAGGTAGCATCCCTAGGGGGTTAGGATCTCAATTTGTTAAAATGGGCACCATGTCCCACCCAGGGGGCCCTCGGGGGGGGGGGGGGGGGGGCCAAACCCCCCAAAATGAAGGAATCTTTAAAAATCTTCTCTAGAATCAGAAGTTATAGAGCTACACTGTAAGATAATACTATGAGTGAGTACATTAATGACTGTAGTTTCAAGTTTGTTCATAGCGGATCCAGGGGTGCCCCTCTTGGGGGCGGGGGGGGGGGGGGGTGGGAAGGTCCAAATGGGGGCCTGAATTGTACATTTTCATCTTCTTCCTGAAAACCTCATGATGGATTTTCGTCAAACTTGGCAGGTAGCATCCCTAGGGGGTCAGGATCTCAATTTATCAAGATGGGCACCATGCCACACCCAGAGGGCCCCAGGGGGCCCCAATCCCCCCAAATTAAGGAATCTTAAAAAAATTTGGGCCCTTATTGTACATTTTCATCTTCTACTTGAGAATGCCTGGTGAAATTTTAGTAGAGCTGTGAATAATTTAGATTAGTGACTGCTTGAAAGGTGAACTTGCGATACTCAGGTGAGCGCTAGACCCGCAAGTCTCTTGTTTTGCTTAGTGTCTTCAGTCTCTCTGAAGATTTTCTCCTTGCCCCAGATCCATATGACGGCCAACACCTCTGTGTCCTGCCAGTGAGCCCCTGAGGCCGACACAGACTGAGTAGTACATGCATCTGCATGTAGCTATGTAGGCTAGCACCGCATGATCACGATCTCGACGCCTCGTTGCACAGACATGACCGAGTCGGACTCTCAGAGAAAATGAAAACTTTGTCTTTGAAATTTTTGTTTTGAACTCGACTTACCTTCCCACTAAAACAGACAGGAAAAAACAACCAACTTCTTCGCTTCAAACGATCCCCATGGAGTGAATACTTCAAGCTCTATCCGTAGTCAACAATCGGAGCGCCACAAATGAACTTACGAATTTCGTGTTACCTCAGATCAACAGCTAGGCATGCAAGAAGATAGCTAAACCGTACACGTGTATTTACTACTCGTATATGGTATACAGTATGAGAAGCAGCTGAGCAAATCGGATGTTGACGTTTACGATTTACATTTACAAATGATGGGATTAAAAATACCAGATTTTCTGAATCTTGATCGCGCTCACACAAACGACGCTTGGCAAAATAATTGCAATTTTTCTGAAAAATCACACTAGTGCGAGTTGGATTGCGATTAGGATCGCAAAAATCAGTGAGATTTTTCTGTCCACACAGGAAAAAAATTCGAAATTTTGATCGCGATAAGAAAATCAATTTTTAAATCTCACTTTTTCCCTTGTGTGTGAACTGGCCTTTTGTGAGAGTATTATTTCTTGTAATTGTCCAGTTCATGCAATGTTGGGTCAAAGTTGGCTGTCGGATTCTTGATGTTTGTTATGACATCCAGTTTTAAGTCGTTCATGGCTGATGACAATTGTTGAATTTCTACTTTACTCTGTATTCTGTGTGTGTCAAGCTTTTCTTGGAGTTCATCACTGGAAGCTTCACTCTCTGCTAGTCTTCTCTTCAGGCCTCTTGTCTCAGTTTTTTTTTCCCCTTGGAAAGCTCAGTCTGCAGTTTCTGCTTCCTGGGGGTGTCTGGTGTCTTGATAGGGTTGAGATCGGGGCTTTTGGCAGGTGTCTTCCACCAATTCACTCTATTTTCCTAAAAACCACTACTTGGCAAGATTCGAGCAATGCTTGGGGTCATTGTCCTGCTGTAATCTGTGGTGACTGGGGTACACTTGCCTGATGAATGGGAGGAGTGTGTCGTTTAGGATGCTCTAGATGTAGAAGGCAGAGTCAATGATGCCACTAAGACTAGGAGATTTGATGGGCTACATGGGCTTCTGCTTCCTGGGAGTGTCTGGTGTCGTGATAGGGTTGAGATTTGGACTTCGACAGGTGTCTGTTACCAATTAACTATATTATCCTGAAACCACTGCTTGGCGAGATTCGAGCGATGCTTGGGGTCATTGTCCTGTTGTAGTCTGTGGTGATCGGTGTACACTTGCCTGATGAATGGAAGGAGCGTGTGGTTTAGGATGCTCTAGATGTAAAAGGCAGAGTCAATGATGCCACTAAGACTAGGAGATTTGTCGGGCTACATGGGCTTCTGCTTCCTGGGAGTGTCTGGTGTCTTGATAGGGTTGAGATTTAGACTTGGACAGGTGTTTTTACCAATTCACTCTATTATCCTGAAACCACTGCTTGGCGAGATTCGAACAGTGCTTGGGTCATTGTCCTGTTGTAGTCTGTGGTGATTGGGGTACACTTGCCTGATGAATGGGAGGAGTGTGTTGTTCAGGATGCTATAGACATAGAAGGCGGAGTCAATGATGACACTAAGACTAGGAGATTCGTCGGACTACACCTTGATATTCCCGCCCACACATGTAGTTTCCAGTGGTGCTTCGGGGTAGCCCTCATTGGACGGTCGTGACCTTCCTTGGTAAAGCAAATGCTTCTGTTGCTGTTAAGTTGAATTGTTGATTCATCTGTAAAGATGACATCATCAAAAGATTTGTTCAATGCCTACCCCTCCCAGCAGAAGTCCAGTCTCGTCGTTCTATTCGCAACGCGAGCCATTTGAAAGTATCGTGCCTTACAATTGACGGCGCAATCGCTTCAGAGTCGTAACTGTGGCTTTGACATTGATGAGATCCTTGAGGATACACTGAAAATTAAATGCAGTAAATTTGTTGTCGTTTTCATATAATTGGTCTCTTATCTTGAAGAATTGCTCCAGCTTTGAAGACTTGCGTGTCGATGGCTTGGCTACAATTCAACCGATCTTCTGGTACCTCGACAGGAAGTGAGATACAGACTCACAGCTCGCTTGAACGTCTTCGACCTGTAGTACTCTCACTATCGTTGTTGGCTTCAGTCCCTTTGTAGCTATGTATACTACACTTTGTTGAACAGACTCAGACATTCGACCCATTCTTCTATGACCATGATTCAGTTAAAGTTTAAAAAAAAATAAAATCTAACAATTGTATTCTAAAGTTACAGATTTTTGAACTTTTAGTACTGCTATGGCTGGATGAGGAGACTGTTGACAGTTTGTAAGGTCACATGCATTGGACGATCTAGATATGTGTATAAAATACAACTTTATTTCTCCACAAATCAAAGCATGTAATAAACAATCTGAAAGAGAAGTAATACAGTGGACCATTACAACACAATTGACAATGACACAAATATAAAATCATAATAAATATGGATCAGCTGTTTCTGGTAAAAAATCAGAATAAAATTATTTCAACATACCTTTAACCTGACACCAGAAATATTAAGTAATCATATACAAGTGCCAAAATTCACTGCCAATAAATTTGATTAAATCCACCCCACATAATCTTTTTATGCATCTAATAAAAAGAAAATGAGGAAATTTTCCAATCAAAATAAAAATGCAATAAACATATTATCCTTTTGGATGTCAGTTCATTTTCACTGGTACTCGGTAAATGTTGTGCAGTCCTTAAATAGCAGTTAGCGTTCCGTCCTTGAATAAGTCGTAACTGTTTAGAATTGGTAGCATCAAAGTGAGGAAACATGAATTTGCATATGGGAATTCAGCTGAATGTCGTTTCTCTTCTGCTAATGTTGCTGGATGACTTAAACCTATTTTGGGGCTTTCCATGAATCCCAGGTGTAGGATCTTCCTTGTTCCAGTGACAAAAACCAATAGATGCTCCAGATCTCCAGCATCTACAAAAGAAAAAAATCGCGCACGCTGCTATCGTGCGATTCTGCTGCGTTACTAGCCTGGATTGCTTGCCTACATTCCTCAAGCTTTTGTTTGAGTGCACCTATTTCGTTTTCCCTCGCTCTCTTCGACGTCCAATACATCTTCGCTTTCTCACAAGAATCGCGTTATTCGGCAGCAGTCTTATTCTGGGACTGCAAGCGCTTCATCAAATCTTTTAGCTCTTCTTGAAAACGTCGGCACTTTCTACTTTCGGAGGTATACCTTGATCTCACAACATTGAGTTCCCATTTTAACCTCTCAACTTCCTTTTTTGTTGAGTTTGAGTCGAGTCTTCATTGAGATCTTAATTATTGTACATCACTTTCTACCATACCCCTATTCTCCACAAGTGTTGCAACGCTCTCCTTGACAATGCAGCTCCAGGGCAATGCACTACGCGTATGATGCGCAGAGCATTGTTATGTTATGTTTTTCCCCATAGACTTACATACAGTATTGATTAGCTGTTTTAGCCACTTTTTAATGTCAAATATTTGTCCAACTCAAAGAAAAAACAGTTCAGTTAAGTAGAAAAAAAGCATGTGATTCACATCCCATAAGTCAAATTTTGTGAAAAAACCCTAAAAAAACAAAAGGTCGAAAAACAGAAATACATAATTCAAAAAACAATAGAATACAAAAATAAACACATAGCATAAACATATATCCGTTTGGATGCCAGTTCATTCTGGAAAAAAAAAAATATGAAATGAAGCATAATGAAACATCTGTGACAACAATTCCACTTGTATACTTAAACTAAAACAGAGCATATTTCTTTGTCCTTTCATCATAAGCTGTTTTAACAAGCTGAAAATGTAACATTGAATTAAGTTTATTAATGGAAATATCAATGCCATGACATTTGGAGAGATAAAACATAGAATAAAGCATAGTAAAATACCATGAAAACAAGAAATTGACACTGAAATATTTCTTGTGATGACCTATTGTTAGGAAGTAAAGTAAAAACAAAAGCGACATACCCTCCTAAGGTAGACTTTCATGTTCCCCCAGATGTGTTCAATTGGATTCAGGTCTGGCGACTCTGCAGGCGTCTTCCACCAGTCGATGTTGTGCTGCCGCAAGAAGTCGATGGCCAGCCGACTCATGTGTTTTGGATTGTTGTCCTGCATCAGGCACCTTCCGGAAACTTCTCTGTAGGTGAAGATAATGAACGGCAACAGGTACTTCCTTACCATCTTGTTGACGTAGAAGTCTGCCCGCATGATTCCTTCAAAGATCATCGACTTAGTCGCTTCTTGTCGGAAAATTCCGCCCCACACATGTACCGACGCTGGGTTCTTCGGTCTTCCTGCCTTCTTCCTCGGCTCGTCTCGATGATGGTAGGCATCCCTGGCATGGCGCTCCACCCAGAAGGTGCTTTCGTCGGTCCATATTACGTTGCCAAACTCCTCCCCTAACTCGTACATCCGCAGACAGAATGCCAGTCTAGCAGTCTAGTTGACGGTTCTTATCAACTGTCCATACCTACACGAGATCTCCTCCATCCAAGCTGCTGGTGAGCCCTCTTCACCGTCAAAATATGGATGGGAATGTTGGATGCCTCGAAGAGTTTCTGTGCAATGGCGGCGGCCGAAATCTCACAGTCCTCTTCGACGACCTTGTCAATGAACCGCATGTGCTCTACTCGATCCCCTAAAAGCCCTGTCTCTTGAAAGTGTCTAATACATACAGTAGCAAATGTGACTTTCTAGGGCAAATATAGTTTTGAAGATGCAATCATAAATATCCCCTCTTCTCAAGGCTGAAGAGGGAAACCATGCAACTGCTTGTTTTTGGGGAAGAAAAAATTCCCTGCGCCATTATTGTAAATGCATGAGATGCTAGGTCATCCCAATCCTCTTCCACAATTTTCTGAATCGCTCATAATTCATTGTTCACTCTCCCTACTTTGACAAATCCAAGAAGACATCCTGAAGATGAAAGAGTATACCAATGCAGATTTAATTTTCATTTCATCACACAAGATAGATATATTTCGCTGATAGTCATTTTCGATATTCATTTCAAGCACCATTTGTTCTATTATATCGTGGTGCACTCCTGTCCTGGTCGAAATGGCTGACTATCTTGAAAATAGTAAAAGACCAGTTCTCATCTCCACCAGTACTGTATCATCCCTATGATAAGTATTTACTTGAGATGCAAGTTTCACTCGCATGCGAAGTGAAGGAGTGAGATACAGGTGAGCATCCTCAGGTCAGCAGCAGAGTTCCAAGTATACGGATCAGTTAGATGGGTCCAGTTGATTTTCTTACCACGAAACTAGAATTGAAAATGTACAAATAGAAAAATAATTAGGGTCTAAAAGAGTTTATTCACTTTAATCTATTATGTAATCATTCATTTAATTTCATGAAAATGATAACTTAATAAGTCATTTGTTGTATGCCCATATTCAAACACGGACCTGTGTTGATTATGACTTCTGAATATCAAGGTTATAAAGTTTTGTTTATGGTGTGTAAATTAATGCTTTAGGATGGAATTTGTGCAAAAGATAAATTCAGATCTCGTGTAGTTTCATTCAGTTATTTTCAATCTGATTTTATTCCATTTCATTAATCATTTCATCAATTGCAAGCATCATAATATGCAGGTATTTCCACTATCAAATACATTTTGAATTTGTGTATCATCTCATACAGATTGATATTTGAATACCACACGAGCCAAGCGATTACAACTCTATCATGTATTGTTTTTCACCATTGCCTCATAAAATCATTATACTATTCAATATTTTGGCTTTTGCATGAAAATCAAGAGTTCTGCATGTTATTCCAAGTTCTTTTGATCAAATGGGGAACATCACAAAAGAAGTATCTTTCTTTCGTGATCCAGCAGATATGTTGTCCAATTATCATGTCCACACATTTTGTAGAATTTTCGATTCATTAACGTGCCATCTAAAACAATGCTTCTCACTTTCAAACCTACTGACTCTAACACTAAAACAGTCTCCGTGACGCAGTCGTAGATCTCGCTACTTCGCAATCTCTTTGTTTTCATTGAAGAAAAAATGCCTCTCGCCTTTAGCAAAAAGGCATGTGTTGCAAAAAGTGGCTCAACTATGTCCTCATCATTTGCCATTTCCTGTTAGAGTGATCGCAACTCATTATTCATATCCCCTACATCTATGAATCCCATTAGTCTACCTGTCGAAGAAGAAAATGCCAATCCTGAATGTGATTCATTTCATCAAAAAGCAGTATTATGTTCATCATGGGCTTTATGTTCCTCAGTTAAATCTGTAACTTTAACCATGTGTTCAATTATCTCCTCATGAATGCCAGTCTTGGCTTCCGTGTAATGGGTATATTCATGTATTGTACTTTGACCAGGAAGTAAGCATTCCACTTTCCTTCATGAGGTTGTAGGCTGCTGATGATTTGTGGTATATCGCAAAACACAATCGGAGGATTTTTGGAGACCATCTCATTTGCCTGCAATCTTTCACCTGCATTACTTTTTTTTTTTGTTCTTCCCAACAGACACCCGATACAATCTGTCATTCACTAAGAATAGTCCTCCCCTGTTCTAATATGTTAGCCATACTGAAGTATACTCCATGAACGTGTCACCATCGGTCGTCTTGTCATCAACCACCCTCCATTTCATTACTGGCAACCTAAATTTTTGTCCTAGAGGCAACTTCATCTTCGCATACCTCTTAACCAGTGCAAAAGGCACATATCCAGCAATTAGTCTTAGAACTCCTTCCTCCTGTTTCGTCATGAGGTTGTGTGGATTATCTTTCTCTATGGAGTGGTCATTATCCGCTGATATAATATCATGCAGCGTTCTCCTCAGCACATACTGCAAAATTGCATATATCTCTAAGTCCATATCTATTACATTTTTTAACACTCAGGAACATTTCCCATTTTCTTTTAATGTCACTTCCACACTTTTATTTGTGGAATGCCTTGCATATTTCTGTCCAACAGTATATCCATCCCCAGAGATTTCACATGACACTATATCTTCAATTATTTGATGGGACAGTTTGGAGAATGATTCACTATCACATTCAATTTAACAACATTGATGTCAATACCATCATATCCTGCACTCGTTCCACTCTTGAAATCACACACAATATCAATAATCACCTTTAATACTGGTTATGGGAGTAAAATACGCAGTTCGTTCATTTACATTCAGCTGCCGTTCATAAACACTGTTAAAATATTGCACATCATTAGTGAGATAAAAACCGATATTAACAAAATAATCATTGAATATATTGACCATACCATTTTCATCTACAACAATATGACTATTTGAAATAATACTTTCAATACAAACTTTGTTAGACTTATTACCCAGACTTATTACCCACTTCTCTCCCCCAGTGGAGGCTCCATACTTTCTTTTCCTTCATCCCCACCTGTTCTCCTTGTTTCCCCTTCTATTTCCACTTCTTCCACCTCTCCTGTTCCCTGTCTTACCTCCTCTCCTTGCTCCCTTTCTCCCTCTTATCTTTCTCCATCCCCCACTCTACCAGATCTGGCACTTGGAAATTGAAAGAGCGTTCGTAGGAACGTCCTTAATTTCTCTACGCCACTTCCTCTTTTAGTTTTTTTGAGCCTCCGCTCTTGATCGGCCAACCTCGCTATCTTCAAACGAAGGCAGGACTTGTCTATCTGAGCAATGTTTACCTGAAACAATGCTTGCATTAGATTGAATATTATGTTGACTTGAAACTTACACCTTCTTGTCCATTTGTACAATTCTAAAACGACACCGTTAACCAAAAGTGCACCCGTCAACTTCGTCCATTCGATTGGTCTGTCGTTTGCGAGAGCCATCAAGACATCGTGTCCTATCCCCAAATCATCACACATAGGTCTATCACTCACAGACACATTCACAGTCGAACTCATACTTACCTCAGCATCCAATGCGTACATGCTTTTACCTTCCTTGATCTTGTGCAATCCCGCAAGATTTTGCTTCTTTTTGTGTCTTTGAAACACGAAGATTGTCAATGAGTGGGAAAGCAAATGAAATGTAAGCTACAATATCGGAGGATGATTGAATAGTAATGTTACAGCAATCGTGATTCAAACGTCAGTATATCAATAACTGAGATGAATCACAAATATCATTAATGTATATCAAAAATAATAATGGTCCCAATATTGAACCTTGAGGCACTCCGCAACGAATAGATTTATATTAGATAAAGAACAGTGATTATCCACAGATACAAACTGATATCGATTAGACAGATAATTCTCAAACAAATGCCATAAATTCCTGCGTATTCAATAATCGTATAATTTACTTAACAAAATTGAATGATCTAACGTATCAAATGCTTTACTTAAATCAAGAAATAATCCAACAAAGAATTCTTTATTATCTGAAGCTAAAGTAGCTTTATGAATGAAATCAAGAAGGGCCATTGATGCGGAGTGCCCCTACCTGAAACCGTATAATATCTGACAATATTGCACGAAGACAAAAAAAATCATATAATTTGTTATAAAGACACTTCTCAAAAATCTTAGAAAACAATGACAATACAGAAATCGGGCGATAGTTTGTTACATCATCAACTTTCCCACCCTTATGTACAGGAACGACCTTTGCTTATTTTAGTCTATCAGGAAAAACACAATTTTTTTAGACACACAAGCATTAAAAATAGATGAAAGTGGCGAGGCAATAAGATGAATGATTCGTTTAACAACATTGATGTAAATACCGTCATATCCTGCACTCGTTCCACTCTTTAAATCACACACAAATATCAATAATCACCTTTAATACTGGTTATGGGAGTAAAATACACAGTTCGTTCATTTACATTCAGCTGCCGTTCATAAACACTGTTAAAATATTGCACATCATTAGTGAGATTAAAACCGATATTAACAAAATAATCATTGAATATATTGACCATATCATTTTCATCTACAACAATATGACTATTTGAAATAATACTTTCAATACAAACTTTGTTAGACTTATTACCCAGTTTCTCTTCTCTCCCCCAGTGGAGGCTCCATCCTTTCTTTTCCTTCATCCCCACCTGTTCTCCTTGTTTCCCCTTCTATTTCCACTTCTTCCACCTCTCCTGTTCCCTGTCTTACCTCCTCTCCTTGCTCCCTTTCTCCCTCTTATCTTTCTCCATCCCCCACTCTACCAGATCTGGCACTTGGAAATTGAAAGAGCGTTCGTAGGAACGTCCTTAATTTCTCTACGCCACTTCCTCTTTTAGTTTTTTTGAGCCTCCGCTCTTGATCGGCCAACCTCGCTATCTTCAAACGAAGGCAGGACTTGTCTATCTGAGCAATGTTTACCTGAAACAATGCTTGCATTAGATTGAATATTATGTTGACTTGAAACTTACACCTTCTTGTCCATTTGTACAATTCTAAAACGACACCGTTAACCAAAAGTGCACCCGTCAACTTCGTCCATTCGATTGGTCTGTTGTTTGCGAGAGCCATCAAGACATCGTGTCCTATCCCCAAATCATCACACATAGGTCTATCACTCACAGACACATTCACAGTCGAACTCATACTTACCTCAGCATCCAATGCGTACATGCTTTTACCTTCCTTGATCTTGTGCAATCCCACAAGATTTTGCTTCTTTTTGTGTCTTTGAAACACGCAGATTGTCAATGAGTGGGAAAGCAAATGAAATGTAAGCTACAATATCGGAGGATGATTGAATAGTAATGTTACAGCAATCGTGATTCAAACGTCAGTATATCAATAACTGAGATGAATCACAAATATCATTAATGTATATCAAAAATAATAATGGTCCCAATATTGAACCTTGAGGCACTCCGCAACGAATAGATTTATATTAGATAAAGAACAGTGATTATCCACAGATACAAACTGATATCGATTAGACAGATAATTCTCAAACAAATGCCATAAATTCCTGCGTATTCAATAATCGTATAATTTACTTAACAAAATTGAATGATCTAACGTATCAAATGCTTTACTTAAATCAAGAAATAATCCAACAAAGTATTCTTTATTATCTGAAGCTAAAGTAGCTTTATGAATGAAATCAAGAAGGGCCATTGATGCGGAGTGCCCCTACCTGAAACCGTATAATATCTGACAATATTGCACGAAGACAAAAAAAATCATATAATTTGTTATAAAGACACTTCTCAAAAATCTTAGAAAACAATGACAATACAGAAATCGGGCGATAGTTTGTTACATCATCAACTTTCCCACCCTTATGTACAGGAACGACCTTTGCTTATTTTAGTCTATCAGGAAAAACACAATTTTTTTAGACACACAAGCATTAAAAATAGATGAAAGTGGCGAGGCAATAAGATGAATGATTCGTTTAACAACATTGATGTAAATACCGTCATATCCTGCACTCGTTCCACTCTTTAAATCACACACAAATATCAATAATCACCTGTAATACTGGTTATGGGAGTAAAATACGCAGTTCGTTCATTTACATTCAGCTGCCGTTCATAAACACTGTTAAAATATTGCACATCATTAGTGAGATTAAAACCGATATTAACAAAATAATCATTGAATATATTGACCATATCATTTTCATCTACAACAATATGACTATTTGAAATAATACTTTCAATACAAACTTTGTTAGACTTATTACCCAGTTTCTCTTCTCTCCCCCAGTGGAGGCTCCATCCTTTCTTTTCCTTCATCCCCACCTGTTCTCCTTGTTTCCCCTTCTATTTCCACTTCTTCCACCTCTCCTGTTCCCTGTCTTACCTCCTCTCCTTGCTCCCTTTCTCCCTCTTCTCATTCTCCATCCCCCACTCTACCAGATCTGGCACTTGGAAATTGAAAGAGCGTTCGTAGGAACGTCCTTAATTTCTCTACGTCACTTCCTCTTTTAGTTTTTTTGAGCCTCCGCTCTGGATCGGCCATCCTCGCTATCTTCAAATGAAGGCAGGACTTGTCTATCTGAGCAATGTTTACATGAAACAATGCTTGCATTAGATTGAATATTATGTTGACTTGATACTTACACCTTCTTGTCCATTTGTACAATTCTAAAACGACACCGTTAACCAAAAGTGCACCCGTCAACTTCGTCCATTCGATTGGTCTGTCGTTTGCGAGAGCCATCAAGACATCGTCTCCTATCCCCAAATCATCACACATAGGTCTATCACTCACAGACACATTCACAGTCGAACTCATACTTACCTCAGCATCCAATGCGTACATGCTTTTACCTTCCTTGATCTTGTGCAATCCCGCAAGATTTTGCTTCTTTTTGTGTCTTTGAAACACGAAGATTGTCAATGAGTGGGAAAGCAAATGAAATGTAAGCTACAATATCGGAGGATGATTGAATAGTAATGTTACAGCAATCGTGATTCAAACGTCAGTATATCAATAACTGAGATGAATCACAAATATCATTAATGTATATCAAAAATAATAATGGTCCCAATATTGAACCTTGAGGCACTCCGCAACAAATAAGTTTATATTAGATAAAGAACAGTGATTATCCACAGATACAAACTGATATCGATTAGACAGATAATTCTCAAACAAATGCCATAAATTCCTGCGTATTCCATAATCGTATAATTTACTTAACAAAATTGAATGATCTAACGTATCAAATGCTTTACTTAAATCAAGAAATAATCCAACAAAGTATTCTTTATTATCTGAAGCTAAAGTAGCTTTATGAATGAAATCAAGAAGGGCCATTGATGCGGAGTGCCCCTACCTGAAACCGTATAATATCTGACAATATTGCACGAAGACAAAAAATCATATAATTTGTTATAAAGACATTTCTCAAAAATCTTAGAAAACAATGACAATACAGAAATTGGGCGATAGTTTGTAACATCATCAACTTTCCCACCCTTATGTACAGGAACGACCTTTGCTAATTTTAGTCTATCAGGAAAAACACAATTTTTTTAGACACACAAACATTAAAAATAGATGAAAGTGGCGAGGCAATAAGATGAATGATTCGTTTAACAACATTGATGTCAATACCGTCATATCCTGCACTCGTTCCACTCTTTAAATCACACACAATCTCAATAATCACCTTTAATACTGGTTATGGGAGTAAAATACACAGTTCGTTCATTTACATTCAGCTGCCGTTCATAAACACTGTTAAAATATTGCAGTCATTAGGGAGATTAAAACTGATATTAACAAAATAATCATTGAATATATTATTGACCATATCATTTTTATCTACAACAATATCACCATTTGAAATAATATTTTCAATACAAACTTTGGTAGACTTATTACCCAGTTTCTCTTCTCTCCCCCAGTGGAGGCTCCATCCTTTCTTTTCCTTCATCCCCACCTGTTCTCCTTGTTTCCCCTTCTATTTCCACTTCTTCCACCTCTCCTGTTCCCTGTCTTACCTCCTCTCCTTGCTCCCTTTCTCCCTCTTCTCATTCTCCATCCCCCACTCTACCAGATCTGGCACTTGGAAATTGAAAGTGCGTTCGTAGGAACGCCCTTAATTTCTCTACGCCACTTCCTCTTTTAGTTTTTCTGAGCCTCCGCTCTTGATCGGCCAACCTCGCTATCTTCAAACGAAGGCAGGACTTGTCTATCTGAGCAATGTTTACCTGAAACAATGCTTGCATTAGATTGAATATTATGTTGACTTGAAACTTACACCTTCTTGTCCATTTGTACAATTCTAAAACGACACCGTTAACCAAAAGTGCACCCGTCAACTTCGTCCATTCGATTGGTCTGTCGTTTGCGAGAGCCATCAAGACATCGTCTCCTATCCCCAAATCATCACACATAGGTCTATCACTCACAGACACATTCACAGTCGAACTCATACTTACCTCAGCATCCAATGCGTACATGCTTTTACCTTCCTTGATCTTGTGCAATCCTGCAAGATTTTGCTTCTTTTTGCGTCTTTGAAACACGAAGATTGTCAATGAGTGGGAAAGCAAATGAAATGTAAGCTACAATATCGGAGGATGATTGAATAGTAATGTTACAGCAATCTTGATTCAAACGTCAGTATATCAATAACTGAGATGAATCACAAATATCATTAATGTATATCAAAAATAATAATGGTCCCAATATTGAACCTTGAGGCACTCCGCAACGAATAGGTTTATATTAGATAAAGAACAGTGATTATCCACAGATACAAACTGATATCGATTAGACAGATAATTCTCAAACAAATGCCATAAATTCCTGCGTATTCCATAATCGTATAATTTACTTAACAAAATTGAATGATCTAACGTATCAAATGCTTTACTTAAATCAAGAAATAATCCAACAAAGTATTCTTTATTATCTGAAGCTAAAGTAGCTTTATCAATGAAATCAAGAAGGGCCATTGATGCGGAGTGCCCCTACCTGAAACCGTATAATATCTGACAATATTGCATGAAGACAAAAAAATCATATAATTTGTTATAAAGACACTTCTCAAAAATCTTAGAAAACAATGACAATACAGAAATTGGGCGATAGTTTGTTACATCATCAACTTTCCCACCCTTATGTACAGGAACGACCTTTGCTTATTTTAGTCTATCAGGAAAAATACAATTTTTTTAGACACACAAGCATTAAAAATAGATGAAAGTGGCGAGGCAATAAGATGAATGATTCGTTTAACAACATTGATGTCAATACCGTCATATCCTGCACTCGTTCCACTCTTTAAATCACACACAAATATCAATAATCACCTTTAATACTGGTTATGGGAGTAAAATACGCAGTTCGTTCATTTACATTCAGCTGCCGTTCATAAACACTGTTAAAATATTGCACATCATTAGTGAGATTAAAACCGATATTGACAAAATAATCATTGAATATATTGACCATATCATTTTCATCTACAACAATATGACTATTTGAAATAATACCTTCAATACAAACTTTGTTAGACTTATTACCCAGTTTCTCTTCTCTCCCCCAGTGGAGGCTCCATCCTTTCTTTTCCTTCATCCCCACCTGTTCTCCTTGTTTCCCCTTCTATTTCCACTTCTTCCACCTCTCCTGTTCCCTGTCTTACCTCCTCTCCTTGCTCCCTTTCTCCCTCTTCTCATTCTCCATCCCCCACTCTACCAGATCTACCACCTGGAAATTGAAAGAGCGTTCGTAGGAACGCCCTTAATTTCTCTACGCCACTTCCTCTTTTAGTTTTTTTGAGCCTCCGCTCTTGATCGGCCAACCTCGCTATCTTCAAACGAAGGCAGGGCTTGTCTATCTGAGCAATGTTTACCTGAAACAATGCTTGCATTAGATTGAATATCATGTTGACTTGATACTTACACCTTCTTGTCCATTTGTACAATTCTAAAACGACACCGTTAACCAAAAGTGCACCCGTCAACTTCGTCCATTCGATTGGTCTGTCGTTTGCGAGAGCCATCAAGACATCGTCTCCTATCCCCAAATCATCACACATAGGTCTATCACTCACAGACACATTCACAGTCGAACTCATACTTACCTCAGCATCCAATGCGTACATGCTTTTACCTTCCTTGATCTTGTGCAATCCCGCAAGATTTTGCTTCTTTTTGTGTCTTTGAAACACGAAGATTGTCAATGAGTGGGAAAGCAAATGAAATGTAAGCTACAATATC
This sequence comes from Diadema setosum, assembly GCA_033980235.1. Lineage (NCBI taxonomy): Eukaryota > Metazoa > Echinodermata > Echinoidea > Diadematoida > Diadematidae > Diadema > Diadema setosum. The sequence continues at coordinate 7,144,612 of CM067074.1, read as the reverse complement.
GGAGGATGATTGAATAGTAATGTTACAGCAATCGTGATTCAAACGTCAGTATATCAATAACTGAGATGAATCACAAATATCATTAATGTATATCAAAAATAATAATGGTCCCAATATTGAACCTTGAGGCACTCCGCAACGAATAGATTTATATTAGATAAAGAACAGTGACTATCCACAGATACAAACTGATATCGATTAGACAGATAATTCTCAAACAAATGCCATAAATTCCTGCGTATTCCATAATCGTATAATTTACTTAACAAAATTGAATGATCTAACGTATCAAATGCTTTACTTAAATCAAGAAATAATCCAACAAAGTATTCTTTATTATCTGAAGCTAAAGTAGCTTTATGAATGAAATCAAGAAGGGCCATTGATGCGGAGTGCCCCTACCTGAAACCGTATAATATCTGACAATATTGCACGAAGACAAAAAAATCATATAATTTGTTATAAAGAAACTTCTCAAAAATCTTAGAAAACAATGACAATACAGAAATCGGGCGATAGTTTGTTACATCATCAACTTTCCCACCCTTATTTACAGGAACGACCTTTGCTTATTTTAGTCTATCAGGAAAAACACAATTTTTTTAGACACACAAGCATTAAAAATAGATGAAAGTGGCGAGGCAATAAGATGAATCATTCGTTTAACAACATTGATGTCAATACCGTCATATCCTGCACTCGTTCCACTCTTTAAATCACACACAAATATCAATAATCACCTTTAATACTGGTTATGGGAGTAAAATACGCAGTTCGTTCATTTACATTCAGCTGCCGTTCATAAACACTGTTAAAATATTGCACATCATTAGTGAGATTAAAACCGATATTAACAAAATAATCATTGAATATATTGACCATATCATTTTCATCTACAACAATATGACTATTTGAAATAATACCTTCAATACAAACTTTGTTAGACTTATTACCCAGTTTCTCTTCTCTCCCCCAGTGGAGGCTCCATCCTTTCTTTTCCTTCATCCCCACCTGTTCTCCTTGTTTCCCCTTCTATTTCCACTTCTTCCACCTCTCCTGTTCCCTGTCTTACCTCCTCTCCTTGCTCCCTTTCTCCCTCTTATCTTTCTCCATCCCCCACTCTACCAGATCTGGCACTTGGAAATTGAAAGAGCGTTCGTAGGAACGTCCTTAATTTCTCTACGCCACTTCCTCTTTTAGTTTTTTTGAGCCTCCGCTCTTGATCGGCCAACCTCGCTATCTTCAAACGAAGGCAGGACTTGTCTATCTGAGCAATGTTTACCTGAAACAATGCTTGCATTAGATTGAATATTATGTTGACTTGAAACTTACACCTTCTTGTCCATTTGTACAATTCTAAAACGACACCGTTAACCAAAAGTGCACCCGTCAACTTCGTCCATTCGATTGGTCTGTCGTTTGCGAGAGCCATCAAGACATCGTGTCCTATCCCCAAATCATCACACATAGGTCTATCACTCACAGACACATTCACAGTCGAACTCATACTTACCTCAGCATCCAATGCGTACATGCTTTTACCTTCCTTGATCTTGTGCAATCCCACAAGATTTTGCTTCTTTTTGTGTCTTTGAAACACGCAGATTGTCAATGAGTGGGAAAGCAAATGAAATGTAAGCTACAATATCGGAGGATGATTGAATAGTAATGTTACAGCAATCGTGATTCAAACGTCAGTATATCAATAACTGAGATGAATCACAAATATCATTAATGTATATCAAAAATAATAATGGTCCCAATATTGAACCTTGAGGCACTCCGCAACGAATAGATTTATATTAGATAAAGAACAGTGATTATCCACAGATACAAACTGATATCGATTAGACAGATAATTCTCAAACAAATGCCATAAATTCCTGCGTATTCAATAATCGTATAATTTACTTAACAAAATTGAATGATCTAACGTATCAAATGCTTTACTTAAATCAAGAAATAATCCAACAAAGTATTCTTTATTATCTGAAGCTAAAGTAGCTTTATGAATGAAATCAAGAAGGGCCATTGATGCGGAGTGCCCCTACCTGAAACCGTATAATATCTGACAATATTGCACGAAGACAAAAAAAATCATATAATTTGTTATAAAGACACTTCTCAAAAATCTTAGAAAACAATGACAATACAGAAATCGGGCGATAGTTTGTTACATCATCAACTTTCCCACCCTTATGTACAGGAACGACCTTTGCTTATTTTAGTCTATCAGGAAAAACACAATTTTTTTAGACACACAAGCATTAAAAATAGATGAAAGTGGCGAGGCAATAAGATGAATGATTCGTTTAACAACATTGATGTAAATACCGTCATATCCTGCACTCGTTCCACTCTTTAAATCACACACAAATATCAATAATCACCTTTAATACTGGTTATGGGAGTAAAATACGCAGTTCGTTCATTTACATTCAGCTGCCGTTCATAAACACTGTTAAAATATTGCACATCATTAGTGAGATTAAAACCGATATTAACAAAATAATCATTGAATATATTGACCATATCATTTTCATCTACAACAATATGACTATTTGAAATAATACTTTCAATACAAACTTTGTTAGACTTATTACCCAGTTTCTCTTCTCTCCCCCAGTGGAGGCTCCATCCTTTCTTTTCCTTCATCCCCACCTGTTCTCCTTGTTTCCCCTTCTATTTCCACTTCTTCCACCTCTCCTGTTCCCTGTCTTACCTCCTCTCCTTGCTCCCTTTCTCCCTCTTCTCATTCTCCATCCCCCACTCTACCAGATCTGGCACTTGGAAATTGAAAGAGCGTTCGTAGGAACGTCCTTAATTTCTCTACGTCACTTCCTCTTTTAGTTTTTTTGAGCCTCCGCTCTTGATCGGCCATCCTCGCTATCTTCAAATGAAGGCAGGACTTGTCTATCTGAGCAATGTTTACATGAAACAATGCTTGCATTAGATTGAATATTATGTTGACTTGATACTTACACCTTCTTGTCCATTTGTACAATTCTAAAACGACACCGTTAACCAAAAGTGCACCCGTCAACTTCGTCCATTCGATTGGTCTGTCGTTTGCGAGAGCCATCAAGACATCGTCTCCTATCCCCAAATCATCACACATAGGTCTATCACTCACAGACACATTCACAGTCGAACTCATACTTACCTCAGCATCCAATGCGTACATGCTTTTACCTTCCTTGATCTTGTGCAATCCCGCAAGATTTTGCTTCTTTTTGTGTCTTTGAAACACGAAGATTGTCAATGAGTGGGAAAGCAAATGAAATGTAAGCTACAATATCGGAGGATGATTGAATAGTAATGTTACAGCAATCGTGATTCAAACGTCAGTATATCAATAACTGAGATGAATCACAAATATCATTAATGTATATCAAAAATAATAATGGTCCCAATATTGAACCTTGAGGCACTCCGCAACAAATAAGTTTATATTAGATAAAGAACAGTGATTATCCACAGATACAAACTGATATCGATTAGACAGATAATTCTCAAACAAATGCCATAAATTCCTGCGTATTCCATAATCGTATAATTTACTTAACAAAATTGAATGATCTAACGTATCAAATGCTTTACTTAAATCAAGAAATAATCCAACAAAGTATTCTTTATTATCTGAAGCTAAAGTAGCTTTATGAATGAAATCAAGAAGGGCCATTGATGCGGAGTGCCCCTACCTGAAACCGTATAATATCTGACAATATTGCACGAAGACAAAAAATCATATAATTTGTTATAAAGACATTTCTCAAAAATCTTAGAAAACAATGACAATACAGAAATTGGGCGATAGTTTGTAACATCATCAACTTTCCCACCCTTATGTACAGGAACGACCTTTGCTAATTTTAGTCTATCAGGAAAAACACAATTTTTTTAGACACACAAACATTAAAAATAGATGAAAGTGGCGAGGCAATAAGATGAATGATTCGTTTAACAACATTGATGTCAATACCGTCATATCCTGCACTCGTTCCACTCTTTAAATCACACACAATCTCAATAATCACCTTTAATACTGGTTATGGGAGTAAAATACACAGTTCGTTCATTTACATTCAGCTGCCGTTCATAAACACTGTTAAAATATTGCAGTCATTAGGGAGATTAAAACTGATATTAACAAAATAATCATTGAATATATTATTGACCATATCATTTTTATCTACAACAATATCACCATTTGAAATAATATTTTCAATACAAACTTTGGTAGACTTATTACCCAGTTTCTCTTCTCTCCCCCAGTGGAGGCTCCATCCTTTCTTTTCCTTCATCCCCACCTGTTCTCCTTGTTTCCCCTTCTATTTCCACTCCTTCCACCTCTCCTGTTCCCTGTCTTACCTCCTCTCCTTGCTCCCTTTCTCCCTCTTCTCATTCTCCATCCCCCACTCTACCAGATCTGGCACTTGGAAATTGAAAGTGCGTTCGTAGGAACGCCCTTAATTTCTCTACGCCACTTCCTCTTTTAGTTTTTCTGAGCCTCCGCTCTTGATCGGCCAACCTCGCTATCTTCAAACGAAGGCAGGACTTGTCTATCTGAGCAATGTTTACCTGAAACAATGCTTGCATTAGATTGAATATTATGTTGACTTGAAACTTACACCTTCTTGTCCATTTGTACAATTCTAAAACGACACCGTTAACCAAAAGTGCACCCGTCAACTTCGTCCATTCGATTGGTCTGTCGTTTGCGAGAGCCATCAAGACATCGTCTCCTATCCCCAAATCATCACACATAGGTCTATCACTCACAGACACATTCACAGTCGAACTCATACTTACCTCAGCATCCAATGCGTACATGCTTTTACCTTCCTTGATCTTGTGCAATCCTGCAAGATTTTGCTTCTTTTTGCGTCTTTGAAACACGAAGATTGTCAATGAGTGGGAAAGCAAATGAAATGTAAGCTACAATATCGGAGGATGATTGAATAGTAATGTTACAGCAATCTTGATTCAAACGTCAGTATATCAATAACTGAGATGAATCACAAATATCATTAATGTATATCAAAAATAATAATGGTCCCAATATTGAACCTTGAGGCACTCCGCAACGAATAGGTTTATATTAGATAAAGAACAGTGATTATCCACAGATACAAACTGATATCGATTAGACAGATAATTCTCAAACAAATGCCATAAATTCCTGCGTATTCCATAATCGTATAATTTACTTAACAAAATTGAATGATCTAACGTATCAAATGCTTTACTTAAATCAAGAAATAATCCAACAAAGTATTCTTTATTATCTGAAGCTAAAGTAGCTTTATCAATGAAATCAAGAAGGGCCATTGATGCGGAGTGCCCCTACCTGAAACCGTATAATATCTGACAATATTGCATGAAGACAAAAAAATCATATAATTTGTTATAAAGACACTTCTCAAAAATCTTAGAAAACAATGACAATACAGAAATTGGGCGATAGTTTGTTACATCATCAACTTTCCCACCCTTATGTACAGGAACGACCTTTGCTTATTTTAGTCTATCAGGAAAAATACAATTTTTTTAGACACACAAGCATTAAAAATAGATGAAAGTGGCGAGGCAATAAGATGAATGATTCGTTTAACAACATTGATGTCAATACCGTCATATCCTGCACTCGTTCCACTCTTTAAATCACACACAAATATCAATAATCACCTTTAATACTGGTTATGGGAGTAAAATACGCAGTTCGTTCATTTACATTCAGCTGCCGTTCATAAACACTGTTAAAATATTGCACATCATTAGTGAGATTAAAACCGATATTGACAAAATAATCATTGAATATATTGACCATATCATTTTCATCTACAACAATATGACTATTTGAAATGATACTTTCAATACAAACTTTGTTAGACTTATTACCCAGTTTCTCTTCTCTCCCCCAGTGGAGGCTCCATCCTTTCTTTTCCTTCATCCCCACCTGTTCTCCTTGTTTCCCCTTCTATTTCCACTTCTTCCACCTCTCCTGTTCCCTGTCTTACCTCCTCTCCTTGCTCCCTTTCTCCCTCTTCTCATTCTCCATCCCCCACTCTACCAGATCTACCACCTGGAAATTGAAAGAGCGTTCGTAGGAACGCCCTTAATTTCTCTACGCCACTTCCTCTTTTAGTTTTTTTGAGCCTCCGCTCTTGATCGGCCAACCTCGCTATCTTCAAACGAAGGCAGGGCTTGTCTATCTGAGCAATGTTTACCTGAAACAATGCTTGCATTAGATTGAATATCATGTTGACTTGATACTTACACCTTCTTGTCCATTTGTACAATTCTAAAACGACACCGTTAACCAAAAGTGCACCCGTCAACTTCGTCCATTCGATTGGTCTGTCGTTTGCGAGAGCCATCAAGACATCGTCTCCTATCCCCAAATCATCACACATAGGTCTATCACTCACAGACACATTCACAGTCGAACTCATACTTACCTCAGCATCCAATGCGTACATGCTTTTACCTTCCTTGATCTTGTGCAATCCCGCAAGATTTTGCTTCTTTTTGTGTCTTTGAAACACGAAGATTGTCAATGAGTGGGAAAGCAAATGAAATGTAAGCTACAATATCGGAGGATGATTGAATAGTAATGTTACAGCAATCGTGATTCAAACGTCAGTATATCAATAACTGAGATGAATCACAAATATCATTAATGTATATATCAAAAATAATAATGGTCCCAATATTGAACCTTGAGGCACTCCGCAACGAATAGGTTTATATTAGATAAAGAACAGTGACTATCCACAGATACAAACTGATATCGATTAGACAGATAATTCTCAAACAAATGCCATAAATTCCTGCGTATTCCATAATCGTATAATTTACTTAACAAAATTGAATGATCTAACGTATCAAATGCTTTACTTAAATCAAGAAATAATCCAACAAAGTATTCTTTATTATCTGAAGCTAAAGTAGCTTTATGAATGAAATCAAGAAGGGCCATTGATGCGGAGTGCCCCTACCTGAAACCGTATAATATCTGACAATATTGCACGAAGACAAAAAAATCATATAATTTGTTATAAAGACACTTCTCAAAAATCTTAGAAAACAATGACAATACAGAAATCGGGCGATAGTTTGTTACATCATCAACTTTCCCACCCTTATTTACAGGAACGACCTTTGCTTATTTTAGTCTATCAGGAAAAACACAATTTTTTTAGACACACAAGCATTAAAAATAGATGAAAGTGGCGAGGCAATAAGATGAATCATTCGTTTAACAACATTGATGTCAATACCGTCATATCCTGCACTCGTTCCACTCTTTAAATCACACACAAATATCAATAATCACCTTTAATACTGGTTATGGGAGTAAAATACGCAGTTCGTTCATTTACATTCAGCTGCCGTTCATAAACACTGTTAAAATATTGCACATCATTAGTGAGATTAAAACCGATATTAACAAAATAATCATTGAATATATTGACCATATCATTTTCATCTACAACAATATGACTATTTGAAATAATACCTTCAATACAAACTTTGTTAGACTTATTACCCAGTTTCTCTTCTCTCCCCCAGTGGAGGCTCCATCCTTTCTTTTCCTTCATCCCCACCTGTTCTCCTTGTTTCCCCTTCTATTTCCACTTCTTCCACCTCTCCTGTTCCCTGTCTTACCTCCTCTCCTTGCTCCCTTTCTCCCTCTTCTCATTCTCCATCCCCCACTTTACCAGATCTGGCACTTGGAAATTGAAAGAGCGTTCGTAGGAACGTCCTTAATTTCTCTACGTCACTTCCTCTTTTAGTTTTTTTGAGCCTCCGCTCTTGATCGGCCAACCTCGCTATCTTCAAACGAAGGCAGGACTTGTCTATCTGAGCAATGTTTACATGAAACAATGCTTGCATTAGATTGAATATTATGTTGACTTGATACTTACACCTTCTTGTCCATTTGTACAATTCTAAAACGACACTGTTAACCAAAAGTGCACCCGTCAACTTCGTCCATTCGATTGGTCTGTCGTTTGCGAGAGCCATCAAGACATCGTCTCCTATCCCCAAATCATCACACATAGGTCTATCACTCACAGACACATTCACAGTCGAACTCATACTTACCTCAGCATCCAATGCGTACATGCTTTTACCTTCCTTGATCTTGTGCAATCCCGCAAGATTTTGCTTCTTTTTGTGTCTTTGAAACACGAAGATTGTCAATGAGTGGGAAAGCAAATGAAATGTAAGCTACAATATCGGAGGATGATTGAATAGTAATGTTACAGCAATCGTGATTCAAACGTCAGTATATCAATAACTGAGATGAATCACAAATATCATTAATGTATATCAAAAATAATAATGGTCCCAATATTGAACCTTGAGGCACTCCGCAACGAATAGGTTTATATTAGATAAAGAACAGTGACTATCCACAGATACAAACTGATATCGATTAGACAGATAATTCTCAAACAAATGCCATAAATTCCCGCGTATTCCATAATCGTATAATTTACTTAACAAAATTGAATGATCTAACGTATCAAATGCTTTACTTAAATCAAGAAATAATCCAACAAAGTATTCTTTATTATCTGAAGCTAAAGTAGCTTTATGAATGAAATCAAGAAGGGCCATTGATGCGGAGTGCCCCTACCTGAAACCGTATAATATCTGACAATATTGCACGAAGACAAAAAATCAAATAATTTGTTATAAAGACATCTCTCAAAAATCTTAGAAAACAATGACAATACAGAAATCGGGCGATAGTTTGTTACATCATCAACTTTCCCACCCTTATGTACAGGAACGACCTTTGCTTATTTTAGTCTATCAGGAAAAACACAATTTTTTTAGACACACAAGCGTTAAAAATAGATGAAAGTGGCGAGGCAATAAGATGAATGATTCGTTTAACAACATTGATGTCAATACCGTCATATCCTGCACTCGTTCCACTCTTGAAATCACACACAATATCAATAATCACCTTTAATACTGGTTATGGGAGTAAAATACACAGTTCGTTCATTTACATTCAGCTGCCGTTCATAAACATTGTTAAAATATTGCACGTCATTAGTGAGATTAAAACTGATATTAACAAAATAATCATTGAATATATTATTGACCATATCATTTTTATCTACGACAATATCACCATTTGAAATAATACTTTCAATACAAACTTTGTTAGACTTATTACCCAGTTTCTCTTCTCTCCCCCAGTGGAGGCTCCATCCTTTCTTCTCCTTCATCCCCACCTGTTCTTCTTGTTTCCCCTTCTATTTCCACTCCTTCCACCTCTCCTGTTCCTTGTCTTACCCCCTCTCCTTGCTCCCTTTCTCCCTCTTCTCATTCTCCATCCCCCACTCTACCAGATCTGGCACTTGGAAATTGAAAGAGCGTTCGTAGGAACGTCCTTAATTTCTCTACGTCACTTCCTCTTTTAGTTTTTTTGAGCCTCCGCTCTTCATCGGCCAACCTCGCTATCTTCAAACGAAGGCAGGACTTGTCTATCTGAGCAATGTTTACATGAAACAATGCTTGCATTAGATTGAATATTATGTTGACTTGATACTTACACCTTCTTGTCCATTTGTACAATTCTAAAACGACACTGTTAACCAAAAGTGCACCCGTCAACTTCGTCCATTCGATTGGTCTGTCGTTTGCGAGAGCCATCAAGACATCGTCTCCTATCCCCAAATCATCACACATAGGTCTATCACTCACAGACACATTCACAGTCGAACTCATACTTACCTCAGCATCCAATGCGTACATGCTTTTACCTTCCTTGATCTTGTGCAATCCCGCAAGATTTTGCTTCTTTTTGTGTCTTTGAAACACGAAGATTGTCAATGAGTGGGAAAGCAAATGAAATGTAAGCTACAATATCGGAGGATGATTGAATAGTAATGTTACAGCAATCGTGATTCAAACGTCAGTATATCAATAACTGAGATGAATCACAAATATCATTAATGTATATCAAAAATAATAATGGTCCCAATATTGAACCTTGAGGCACTCCGCAACGAATAGGTTTATATTTGATAAAGAACAGTGATTATCCACAGATACAAACTGATATCGATTAGACAGATAATTCTCAAACAAATGCCATAAATTCCCGCGTATTCCATAATCGTATAATTTATTTAACAAAATTGAATGATCTAACGTATCAAATGCTTTACTTAAATCAAGAAATAATCCAACAAAGTATTCTTCATTATCTGAAGCTAAAGTAGCTTTATGAATGAAATCAAGAAGGGCCATTGATGCGGAGTGCCCCTACCTGAAACCGTATAATATCTGACAATATTGCACGAAGACAAAAAAATCATATAATTTGTTATAAAGACATTTCTCAAAAATCTTAGAAAACAATGACAATACAGAAATCGGGCAATAGTTTGTTACATCATCAACTTTCCCACCCTTATGTACAGGAACGACCTTTGCTTATTTTAGTCTATCAGGAAAAACACATTTTTTTTAGACACACAAGCGTTAAAAATAGATGAAAGTGGCGAGGCAATAAAATGAATGATTCGTTTAACAACATTGATGTCAATACTGTCATATCCTGCACTCGTTCCACTCTTGAAATCACACACAATATCAATAATCACCTTTAATACTGGTTATGGGAGTAAAATACACAGTTCGTTCATTTACATTCAGCTGCCGTTCATAAACACTGTTAAAATATTGCACATCGTTAGTGAGATTAAAACTGATATTAACAAAATAATCATTGAATATATTATTGACCATATCATTTTTATCTACAACAATATCACCATTTGAAATAATACTTTCAATACAAACTTTGTTCGACTTATTACTCAGTTTCTCTTCTCTCCCCCAGTGGAGGCTCCATCCTTTCTTTTCCTTCATCCCCACCTGTTCTTCTTGTTTCCCCTTCTATTTCCACTCCTTCCACCTCTCCTGTTCCTTGTCTTACCCCCTCTCCTTGCTCCCTTTCTCCCTCTTCTCATTCTCCATCCCCCACTCTACCAGATCTGGCACTTTGAAATTGAAAGAGCGTTCGTAGGAACGTCCTTAATTTCTCTACGTCACTTCCTCTTTTAGTTTTTTTGAGCCTCCGCTCTTCATCGGCCAACCTCGCTATCTTCAAACGAAGGCAGGACTTGTCTATCTGAGCAATGTTTACATGAAACAATGCTTGCATTAGATTGAATATTATGTTGACTTGATACTTACACCTTCTTGTCCATTTGTACAATTCTAAAACGACACTGTTAACCAAAAGTGCACCCGTCAACTTCGTCCATTCGATTGGTCTGTCGTTTGCGAGAGCCATCAAGACATCGTCTCCTATCCCCAAATCATCACACATAGGTCTATCACTCACAGACACATTCACAGTCGAACTCATACTTACCTCAGCATCCAATGCGTACATGCTTTTACCTTCCTTGATCTTGTGCAATCCCGCAAGATTTTGCTTCTTTTTGTGTCTTTGAAACACGAAGATTGTCAATGACTGGGAAAGCAAATGAAATGTAAGCTACAATATCGGAGGATGATTGAATAGTAATGTTACAGCAAGCGTGATTCAAACGTCAGTATATCAATAACTGAGATGAATCACAAATATCATTAATGTATATCAAAAATAATAATGGTCCCAATATTGAACCTAGAGGCACTCCGCAACGAATAGATTTATATTAGATAAAGAACAGTGATTATCCACAGATACAAACTGATATCGATTAGACAGATAATTCTCAAACAAATGCCATAAATTCCCGCGTATTCCATAATCGTATAATTTACTTAACAAAATTGAATGATCTAACGTATCAAATGCTTTACTTAAATCAAGAAATAATCCAGCAAAGTATTCTTTATTATCTGAAGCTAAAGTAGCTTATGAATGAAATCAAGAAGGGCCATTGATGCGGAGTGCCCCTACCTGAAACCGTATAATATTTGACAATATTGCACGAAGACAAAAAAATCATATAATTTGTTATAAAGACATTTCTCAAAAATCTTAGAAAACAATGACAATACAGAAATTGGGCGATAGTTTGTTACATCATCAACTTTCTTACCCTTATGTACAGGAACGACCTTCGCTATTTTTAGTCTATCAGGAAAAACACCATTAGACACACAAGCATTAAAAATAGATGAAAGTGGCGAGGCAATAAGATGAATGATTCGTTTAACAACGTTGATGTCAATACCGTCATATCCTGCACTCGTTCCACTCTTGAAATCACACACAATATCAATAATCACCTTTAATACTGGTTATGGGAGTAAAATACACATTTCGTTCATTTACATTCAGCTGCCGTTCATAAACACTGTTAAAATATTGCACGTCATTAGGGAGATTAAAACTGATATTAACAAAATAATCATTGAATATATTATTGACCATATCATTTTTATCTACAACAATATCACCATTTGAAATAATATTTTCAATACAAACTTTGGTAGACTTATTACCCAGTTTCTCTTCTCTCCCCCAGTGGAGGCTCCATCCTTTCTTTTCCTGCATCCCCACCTGTTCTCCTTGTTTCCCCTTCTATTTCTACTTCTTCCACCTCTCCTGTTCCTTGTCTTACCTCCTCTCCTTGCTCCCTTTCTCCCTCTTCTCTTTGTCAATCCCCCACTCTACCAGATCTGGCACTTGGAAATTGAAAGAGCGTTCGTAGGAACGCCCTTAATTTCTCTACGCCACTTCCTCTTTTAGTTTTTCTCAGCCTCCGCTCTTGATCGGCCAACCTCGCTATCTTGAAACAAAGGCAGGGCTTGTCTATTTGAGCAATGTTTACCTGAAACAATGCTTGCATTAGATTGAATATTATGTTGACTTTATACTTACACCTTCTTGTCCATTTGTACAATTCTAAAACGACACCGTTAACCAAAAGTGCACCCGTCAACTTCGTCCATTCGATTGGTCTGTCGTTTGCTAGAGCCATCAAGACATCGTCTCCTATCCCCAAATCATCACACATAGGTCTATCACTCACAGACACATTCACAGTCGAACTCATACTTACCTCAGCATCCAATGCGTACATGCTTTTACCTTCCTTGATCTTGTGCAATCCCGCAAGATTTTGCTTCTTTTTGTGTCTTTGAAACACGAAGATTGTCAATGAGTGGGAAAGCAAATGAAATGTAAGCTACAATATCAGAGGATGATTGAATAGTAATGTTACAGCAAGCGTGATTCAAACGTCAGTATATCAATAACTGAGATGAATCACAAATATCATTAATGTATATCAAAAATAATAATGGTCCCAATATTGAACCTTGAGGCACTCCGCAACGAATAGGTTTATATTAGATAAAGAACAGTGATTATCCACAGATACAAACTGATATCGATTAGACAGATAATTCTCAAACAAATGCCATAAATTCCTGCGTATTCCATAATCGTATAATTTACTTAACAAAATTGAATGATCTAACGTATCAAATGCTTTACTTAAATCAAGAAATAATCCAACAAAGTATTCTTTATTATCTGAAGCTAAAGTAGCTTTATCAATGAAATCAAGAAGGGCCATTGATGCGGAGTGCCCCTACCTGAAACCGTATAATATCTGACAATATTGCATGAAGACAAAAAAATCATATAATTTGTTATAAAGACACTTCTCAAAAATCTTAGAAAACAATGACAATACAGAAATTGGGCGATAGTTTGTTACATCATCAACTTTCCCACCCTTATGTACAGGAACGACCTTTGCTTATTTTAGTCTATCAGGAAAAATACAATTTTTTTAGACACACAAGCATTAAAAATAGATGAAAGTGGCGAGGCAATAAGATGAATGATTCGTTTAACAACATTGATGTCAATACCGTCATATCCTGCACTCGTTCCACTCTTTAAATCACACACAAATATCAATAATCACCTTTAATACTGGTTATGGGAGTAAAATACGCAGTTCGTTCATTTACATTCAGCTGCCGTTCATAAACACTGTTAAAATATTGCACATCATTAGTGAGATTAAAACCGATATTGACAAAATAATCATTGAATATATTGACCATATCATTTTCATCTACAACAATATGACTATTTGAAATGATACTTTCAATACAAACTTTGTTAGACTTATTACCCAGTTTCTCTTCTCTCCCCCAGTGGAGGCTCCATCCTTTCTTTTCCTTCATCCCCACCTGTTCTCCTTGTTTCCCCTTCTATTTCCACTTCTTCCACCTCTCCTGTTCCCTGTCTTACCTCCTTTCCTTGCTCCCTTTCTCCCTCTTCTCATTCTCCATCCCCCACTCTACCAGATCTACCACCTGGAAATTGAAAGAGCGTTCGTAGGAACGCCCTTAATTTCTCTACGCCACTTCCTCTTTTAGTTTTTTTGAGCCTCCGCTCTTGATCGGCCAACCTCGCTATCTTCAAACGAAGGCAGGGCTTGTCTATCTGAGCAATGTTTACCTGAAACAATGCTTGCATTAGATTGAATATCATGTTGACTTGATACTTACACCTTCTTGTCCATTTGTACAATTCTAAAACGACACCGTTAACCAAAAGTGCACCCGTCAACTTCGTCCATTCGATTGGTCTGTCGTTTGCGAGAGCCATCAAGACATCGTCTCCTATCCCCAAATCATCACACATAGGTCTATCACTCACAGACACATTCACAGTCGAACTCATACTTACCTCAGCATCCAATGCGTACATGCTTTTACCTTCCTTGATCTTGTGCAATCCCGCAAGATTTTGCTTCTTTTTGTGTCTTTGAAACACGAAGATTGTCAATGAGTGGGAAAGCAAATGAAATGTAAGCTACAATATCGGAGGATGATTGAATAGTAATGTTACAGCAATCGTGATTCAAACGTCAGTATATCAATAACTGAGATGAATCACAAATATCATTAATGTATATCAAAAATAATAATGGCCCCAATATTGAACCTTGAGGCACTCCGCAACGAATAGGTTTATATTAGATAAAGAACAGTGACTATCCACAGATACAAACTGATATCGATTAGACAGATAATTCTCAAACAAATGCCATAAATTCCTGCGTATTCCATAATCGTATAATTTACTTAACAAAATTGAATGATCTAACGTATCAAATGCTTTACTTAAATCAAGAAATAATCCAACAAAGTATTCTTTATTATCTGAAGCTAAAGTAGCTTTATGAATGAAATCAAGAAGGGCCATTGATGCGGAGTGCCCCTACCTGAAACCGTATAATATCTGACAATATTGCACGAAGACAAAAAAATCATATAATTTGTTATAAAGACACTTCTCAAAAATCTTAGAAAACAATGACAATACAGAAATCAGGCGATAGTTTGTTACATCATCAACTTTCCCACCCTTATTTACAGGAACGACCTTTGCTTATTTTAGTCTATCAGGAAAAACACAATTTTTTTAGACACACAAGCATTAAAAATAGATGAAAGTGGCGAGGCAATAAGATGAATCATTCGTTTAACAACATTGATGTCAATACCGTCATATCCTGCACTCGTTCCACTCTTTAAATCACACACAAATATCAATAATCACCTTTAATACTGGTTATGGGAGTAAAATACGCAGTTCGTTCATTTACATTCAGCTGCCGTTCATAAACACTGTTAAAATATTGCACATCATTAGTGAGATTAAAACCGATATTAACAAAATAATCATTGAATATATTGACCATATCATTTTCATCTACAACAATATGACTATTTGAAATAATACCTTCAATACAAACTTTGTTAGACTTATTACCCAGTTTCTCTTCTCTCCCCCAGTGGAGGCTCCATCCTTTCTTTTCCTTCATCCCCACCTGTTCTCCTTGTTTCCCCTTCTATTTCCACTTCTTCCACCTCTCCTGTTCCCTGTCTTACCTCCTCTCCTTGCTCCCTTTCTCCCTCTTCTCATTCTCCATCCCCCACTTTACCAGATCTGGCACTTGGAAATTGAAAGAGCGTTCGTAGGAACGTCCTTAATTTCTCTACGCCACTTCCTCTTTTATTTTTTTTTTTTGAGCCTCCGCTCTTGATCGGCCAACGTCGCTATCTTCAAACGAAGGCAGGACTTGTCTTTCTGAGCAATGTTTACATGAAACAATGCTTGCATTAGATTGAACATTATGTTGACTTGATACTTACACCTTCTTGTCCATTTGTACAATTCTAAAACGACACCGTTAACCAAAAGCGCACCCGTCAACTTCGTCCATTCGATTGGTCTGTCGTTTGCGAGAGCCATCAAGACATCGTCTCCTATCCCCAAATCATCGCACATAGGTCTATCACTCACAGACACATTCACAGTCGAACTCATACTTACCTCAGCATCCAATGCGTACATGCTTTTACCTTCCTTGATCTTGTGCAATCCCGCAAGATTTTGCTTCTTTTTGTGTCTTTGAAACACGAAGATTGTCAATGAGTGGGAAAGCAAATGAAATGTAAGCTACAATATCAGAGGATGATTGAATAGTAATGTTACAGCAATCGTGATTCAAACGTCAGTATATCAATAACTGAGATGAATCACAAATATCATTAATGTATATCAAAAATAATAATGGTCCCAATATTGAACCTTGAGGCACTCTGCAACGAATAGGTTTATATTAGATAAAGAACAGTGATTATCCACAGATACAAACTGATATCGATTAGACAGATAATTCTCAAACAAATGCCATAAATTCCCGCGTATTCCATAATCGTATAATTTACTTAACAAAATTGAATGATCTAACGTATCAAATGCTTTATTTAAATCAAGAAATAATCCAACAAAGTATTCTTTATTATCTGAAGCTAAAGTAGCTTTATGAATGAAATCAAGAAGGGCCATTGATGCTGAGTGCCCCTACCTGAAACCGTATAATATCTGACAATATTGCACGAAGACAAAAAAATCATATAATTTGTTATAAAGACATTTCTCAAAAATCTTAGAAAACAATGACAATACAGAAATCGGGCGATAGTTTGTTACATCATCAACTTTCCCAACCTTATGTACAGGAACGACCTTTGCTTATTTTAGTCTATCAGGAAAAACACAATTTTTTTAGACACACAAGCGTTAAAAATAGATGAAAGTGGCGAGGCAATAAGATGAATGATTCGTTTAACAACATTGATGTCAATACCGTCATATCCTGCACTCGTTCCACTCTTGAAATCACACACAATATCAATAATCACCTTTAATACTGGTTATGGGAGTAAAATACGCAGTTCGTTCATTTACATTCAGCTGCCGTTCATAAACACTGTTAAAATATTGCACGTCATTAGTGAGATTAAAACTGATATCAACAAAATAATCATTGAATATATTATTGACCATATCATTTTTATCTACAACAATATCACCATTTGAAATAATATTTTCAATACAAACTTTGGTAGACTTATTACCCAGTTTCTCTTCTCTCCCCCAGTGGAGGCTCCATCCTTTCTTTTCCTTCATCCCCACCTGTTCTCCTTGTTTCCCCTTCTATTTCCACTCCTTCCACCTCTCCTGTTCCCTGTCTTACCTCCTCTCCTTGCTCCCTTTCTCCCTCTTCTCTTTCTCCATCCCCCACTCTACCAGATCTGGCACTTGGAAATTGAAAGAGCGTTCGTAGGAACGCCCTTAATTTCTCTACGCCACTTCCTCTTTTAGTTTTTCTGAGCCTCCGCTCTTGATCGGCCAACCTCGCTATCTTCAAACAAAGGCAGGGCTTGTCTATCTGAGCAATGTTTACCTGAAACAATGCTTGCATTAGATTGAATATAATGTTGACTTTATACTTACACCTTCTTGTCCATTTGTACAATTCTAAAACGACACCGTTAACCAAAAGGCACCCGTCAACTTCGTCCATTCGATTGGTCTGTCGTTTGCGAGAGCCATCAAGACATCGTCTCCTATCCCCAAATCATCACACATAGGTCTATCACTCACAGACGCATCCAATGCGTACATGCTTTTACCTTCCTTGATCTTGTGTAATCCTGCAAGATTTTGCTTCTTTTTGTGTCTTTGAAACACGAAGATTGTCAATGAGTGGGAAAGCAAATGAAATGTAAGCTACAATATCGGAGGATGATTGAATAGTAATGTTACAGCAATCGTGATTCAAACGTCAGTATATCAATAACTGAGATGAATCACAAATATCATTAATGTATATCAAAAATAATAATGGTCCCAATATTGAACCTAGAGGCACTCTGCAACGAATAGATTTATATTAGATAGAGAACAGTGATTATCCACAGATACAAACTGATATCGATTAGACAGATAATTCTCAAACAAATGCCATAAATTCCCGCGTATTCCATAATCGTATAATTTACTTAACAAAATTGAATGATCTAACGTATCAAATGCTTTACTTAAATCAAGAAATAATCCAACAAAGTATTCTTTATTATCTGAAGCTAAAGTAGCTTTATGAATGAAATCAAGAAGGGCCATCGATGCGGAGTGCCCCTACCTGAAACCGTATAATATCTGACAATATTGCACGAAGACAAAAAAATCATATAATTTGTTATAAAGACATTTCTCGAAAATCTTAGAAAACAATGACAATACAGAAATCGGGCGATAGTTTGTTACATCATCAACTTTCTTACCCTTATGTACAGGAACGACCTTCGCTATTTTTTGTCTATCAGGAAAAACACCATTAGACACACAAGCGTTAAAAATGGATGAAAGTGGCGAGGCAATAAGATGAATGATTCGTTTAACAACATTGATGTCAATACCGTCATATCCTGCACTCGTTCCACTCTTGAAATCACACACAATATCAATAATCCCCTTTAATACTGGTTTTGGGAGTAAAATACACAGTTCGTTCATTTACATTCAGCTGCCGTTCATAAACACTGTTAAAATATTGCACGTCATTAGTGAGATTAAAGGGACTGTACAGTACTGGTTGAGGTGGGGATTTATGTTTTGAACATTCCTAAGTGAGATAATGAAAAGCCTCTTATGAAATATGAAAGAGCATGTAATTTTAAGAAGATTCAACGTTTATTTGATGAAAATTGGTTTTCAAATGGCTGAGATATCCAAAAAAGTGCTAATAATAAAAGGCGACATGCCACAACTTTATTAGGATCTCTTTGTTTCACCTTGTTTTTGGATATCTCAGCCATTTCAAAACTGATTTTCACAAAATAAACTTTTGATACCCCTTTGAACTGAATGCTCTCTGACATCTCATAGAGTGGTTTCTGAATATCTCGCAAAACGTTAAAAGCTAAATCCTCACCTCGACCAGAACTGTACACACCCTTTAAAACTGATATCAACAAAATAATCATTGAATATATTATTGACCATATCATTTTTATCTACAACAATATCACCATTTGAAATAATATTTTCAATACAAACTTTGGTAGACTTATTACCCAGTTTCTCTTCTCTCCCCCAGTGGAGGCTCCATCCTTTCTTTTCCTTCATCCCCACCTGTTCTCCTTGTTTCCCCTTCTATTTCCACTCCTTCCACCTCTCCTGTTCCCTGTCTTACCTCCTCTCCTTGCTCCCTTTCTCCCTCTTCTCTTTCTCCATCCCCCACTCTACCAGATCTGGCACTTGGAAATTGAAAGAGCATTCGTAGGAACGCCCTTAATTTCTCTACGTCACTTCTTCTTTTAGTTTTTTTGAGCCTCTGCTCTTGATCGGCCAACCTCGCTATCTTCAAACAAAGGCAGGGCTTGTCTATCTGAGCAATGTTTACATGAAACAATGCTTGCATTAGATTGAATATTATGTTGACTTTATACTTACACCTTCTTGTCCATTTGTACAATTCTAAAACGACACCGTTAACCAAAAGTGCACCCGTCAACTTCGTCCAATCGATTGGTCTGTCGTTTGCGAGAGCCATCAAGACATCGTCTCCTATCCCCAAATCATCACACATAGGTCTATCACTCACAGACACATTCACAGTCGAACTCATACTTACCTCAGCATCCAATGCGTACATGCTTTTACCTTCCTTGATCTTGTGCAATCCCGCAAGATTTTGCTTCTTTTTGTGTCTTTGAAACACGAAGATTGTCAATGAGTGGGAAAGCAAATGAAATGTAAGCTACAATATCGGAGGATGATTGAATAGTAATGTTACAGCAATCTTGATTCAAAAATCAGTATATCAATAACTGAGATGAATCACAAATATCATTAATGTATATCCAAAATAATAATGGTCCCAATATTGAACCTTGAGGCACTCCGCAACGAATAGGTTTATATTAGATAAAGAACAGTGATTATCCACAGATACAAACTGATATCGATTAGACAGATAATTCTCAAACAAATGCCATAAATTCCCGCGTATTCCATAATCGTATAATTTACTTAACAAAATTGAATGATCTAACGTATCAATTGCTTTACTTAAATCAAGAAATAATCCAACAAAATATTCTTTATTATCTAAAGGTAAAGTAGCTTTATGAATGAAATCAAGAAGGGCCATTGATGCGGAGTGCCCCTACCTGAAACCGTATAATATCTGACAATATTGCACGAAGACAAAAAATCATATAATTTGTTATAAAGACATTCCTCAAAAATCTTAGAAAACAATGACAATACAGAAATCGGGTGATAGTTTGTTACATCATCAACTTTCCCACCCTTATGTACAGGAACGACCTTTGCTAATTTTAGTCTATCAGGAAAAACACAATTTTTTTAGACACACAAGCGTTAAAAATAGATGAAAGTGGCGAGGCAATAAAATGAATGATTCGTTTAACAACATTGGTGTCAATACCGTCATATCCTGCACTCGTTCCACTCTTGAAATCACACACAACATCAATAATCACCTTTAATACTGGTTATGGGAGTAAAATACACAGTTCGTTCATTTACATTCAGCTGCCGTTCATAAACACTGTTAAAATATTGCACATCATTAGTGAGATTAAAACTGATATTATCAAAATAATCATTGAATATATTATTGACCATATCATTTTTATCTACGACAATACCACCATTTGAAATAATATTTTCAATACAAACTTTGGTAGACTTATTACCCAGTTTCTCTTCTCTCCCCCAGTGGAGGCTCCATCCTTTCTTTTCCTTCATCCCCACCTGTTCTCCTTGTTTCCCCTTCTATTTGCACTCCTTCCACCTCTCCTGTTCCCTGTCTTTCCTCCTCTCCTTGCTCCCTTTCTCCCTCTTATCTTTCTCCATCCCCCACTCTACCAGATCTGGCACTTGGAAATTGAAAGAGCGTTCGTAGGAATGCCCTTAATTTCTCTACGCCACTTCCTCTTTTATTTTTTTTTTGAGCCTCCGCTCTTGATCGGCCAACCTCGCTATCTTCAAACGAAGGCAGGGCTTGTCTATCTGAGCATTGTTACATGAAACAATGCTTGCATTAGATTGAATATTATGTTGACTTTATACTTACACCTTCTTGTCCATTTGTACAATTCTAAAACGACACCGTTAACCAAAAGTGCACCATTCAACTTTGTCCATTTGAGTTGTCTCTCATTAACGATCGCCATCAAAACATCTTCTTGTAATTCCAAATCATCACACATAGGTCTATTACTCACAGACACATTCACAGTCGAACTCATACTTACCTCAGCATCCAATGCGTACATGCTTTTACCTGGATCTTGTGCCATCCCGCAAGATTTTGCTTCTTTTTGTGTCTTTGAAACACGAAGATTGTCAATGAGTGGGAAAGCAAATGAAATGTAAGCTGCAATATCGGAGGATGATTGAATAGTAATGTTACAGCAATCGTGATTCAAACGTCAGTATGGAGATGTATTCGCACCACGGTGTACTACAAGCAAGTGATAACAATAGTGCAGTATGGATGGTTAGGGTCATGACCCCAAGTTTGCATGAAAAGGGACGCGGAGACGCGGATGACCAATCAATTTTTTTTTCCATCGGTTCTATAGAAACAGCGTGATGGGGGAGGGGTATTTGGGCACATGCACAATCTGATCGTGCACGTGCAAGCTGCTCGAGCTCAAGCAATGTACATTGTTATTGGAGACATTGCAATGATGGGGGTTCTGATTAACAGATTTGGGGGTAATTTCTGATCAATTATGTGAAGAAAATGCAATTTCTAGACATAACAGGGCTAGGTATGGGCTCCCTCCAACCATTTCCATGGCCCTTGCATGCATTAAAGGGAAAAAACAAAAATAACAAATGGAAAAAAAAAACAAACAAATGTGAAAGCATGCATGATTTTTTTTTGCAGGTTTCAACAATCTCAGAATATTACATGGAAAATAATAACTAAGTTTCTTTAGAACCCCTGTATTTCTAGCAGTAATTCTACGTACATAACCAACATGGGTTCTCCAAGATAAATCACTATCAATGTAAAGACCCAAAAATTTTGTACTATTGACCTGTGACAAATCAATGTCATTGATCTTGACAAAGATAGGTAGTACAGGTGGGGAGTTACTAAACAAAATATAATGAGTTTTTTTCAATATTTAAGGAAAGTTTGTTTGCAAAAATCCAAGATTGAACAGAAACAAGTTCTTCATATAAGCTCAAAATGATAGCATATGACTAACCGCTTTCACAAAGCAAGGGGAATACGTGCTACCCCTAACATATGTTAGTATCAAGTTGATGGAATGTGTAAATTTTATGAAAAAAACATTTTAATGAATTCCCTTTATATTTTCTTTGTATTGTAGTCCACTCATATGTCATAATCTCTAGTAGTCTTCTTACCCAGCAGTTCCAACACCAACACTTTAAAAATTCGTAAGTTTTGCATCGATTGTCCGTTTTTCCTTAAACTTTCACTGATGTGTTCTACTAATGTCACTGTTTTCACTCAATCCACATTGCTTTTGGGGTTTGCATTCCCTGTAAGAGCCCGTTTGCTCAGCATTATTTCCCGTTTCCCATTATGGAGAAGAGCATTATACGTAAACACACACCTTACACTGTACCAGCTACACAACAATGGACGCTATGCTGGCATGATGGCAGAATTCTGCTCTAAATGCATCGCTTTTGAACATTTGCTCTAGAAGCGTGTCTTGTGGAAAAGTAGTACATCATTGATGGAGGCAAGGTGCATGGAAAAGAGAGCAAATATCTTGAAAAAGTCTGCTAAGATAGAACTTTATGTTCATTTTTTTTTTTTTTTTTTTTGGTGGGGGAAGGGGGGGGGGGGGAGGGGGGCTTTTAATTGAAGCGGACCAAAGATGCTGATAGTATGATACTGTTGGTAACTGAGTTCATATACTTTGGGATCCCGTAATCTTGATCGCCATTTGGAACATTTGAAATTCTTTTCTCATTGACACCTAAACTTGCTAACAGTTATTGTTTCAATTTTTACTCATACATGAACTCAAGAAATGCCCTTGTAAACAATAGGCTCCCTTGAGTCTCTTCGCTCAAAAGGCAACACATATGTAACGCAGTATATGCGCATGTTACTTACTTTGGAAAAGCCGATGATCCTTGGGCTGCGATTGGAGATGCAATTTTTAAGGGCGTGACTATTTCTAAAACTATAATTTCATGGTATAATCGGCTAATTCAGCTCTCATTTCCATGACAGAACAGTGAAGTGACATTGACAGTGTATCACTCTAGTATACCAACATCACAAACAGCACGGTTGGAGAAGTGAGAGGTGAGGCTTCAGGTGCGTCAGTTACCTGTGGACCTACAATGTACTTTATGTACCTCGGAATACTACTATTGTGAAAAACACATCATGCTGTTTTCATGGGACTGGAAATCATTTCAACCTTCCCATCACACTCAATACATTTGTCATGTTGCATTGATTCTTGTCATTCGATATGCCTCCTTCTGGGGACTCGCACCAAAATGAGAAGGTAACAATATTGTATGGTTGCGCTCATGTTCCATGTGAATAACTACCACTTTGTATCCTATCTGAGCTTGTGGAGGCTTGTTGGTAAGCAGAACAACTGTGAGAAAAATATGACAAGTAATTGGACTACTAGTCCTTAATAATACATTGCATAAATTTTAATTGGGTTGTGCTACTGCTAGGATTAATTTTACATTTTCAATAGTTTTTTTCTTATACCTCCATTTGGTGGAATGACTTGGGGCTCGAGAAGTGAGTGTAGGTGGTCCATTGTGATTATTGAATGGATCAGCGTGAGCAGCTTTTGTTGATTTCTTTCTTAGATACACTTCTCGTCATTTCTGATTTATTGCAGATTTCTTCTGTCTTGACAAAGAATCTCGTCATATCCTTTTATTCTCTCTCCAGGTTTCCTCTGTTTGTTTGTGCCTTTCCTGGTTCTTGGTCTTCCTTCAACCTTTCCCTCTTCTTTCTTCCATTGTCTAAAATGCCTCTGGCGCTCTCTTTGCAATTCTGTAGATCATTACAGGGTGGTCCACAACTTGAAATTTTAGCATGTTGCAAGCTTAGAATCTGAGAATATTGCAGAAATTGAATAGCGCGGAGCGCACACGATGAGTACGTAGTACGCAATATTTTGCAGCTTATCTCTCTTTGTGCTGCTTACATTCAATGTTCTCTCTCATGTTTTGCACACAGATATCTAAGTACAGTACTCTCCGCATAATCGGGTAGGCTCTAGCAGAGCGTTTCTTACCCAATTAAGCGGAGTACCCGATTAGCAGAAGAACACGTCTCATTCACAATTAACACACAATAAAGTGTATGTACATAATGCATTGTACACTGCACCAAACACCCACACTGTATGCTTAAGCTTGCACAACACATTACTTTTATACCTCACATTTGCTCAGTCACGAGCAAAAATTTACACTCTTTTTATGGACAAATAATATGTTTTTAGAAAACTTTGTCGTTTGAATATGGACTCCTCGCTAAGAAGCAGGCGTTTTCAGAAATGAACACTTCTATCATGTAGAACGTCGGGTTACTTTTCGATAAGTGAATGCATGGGAAAAGCAAAATTATGAAGCTGGTGCATGACCTGATTTTCGTTGCAAACTTCTCGTGTTGTAAAATGTTGTTGCGGAGTCAGGGAGGAGCGCAAGTGTGTTCAACTCCTGACTGACTATGCAATTGGAATGCCAGCTACATTGTGTAATGTTCGTTTACATGTGGCAAGTCGGTACTGGTACAAGTGTTTTCATGTCTAGGCTATTATATACTCGCAAAATGATCGGTCTTCTTAGCAGATTAAGCAGAGAATGCAATTAGCCATGGCAATTTTGACATTCATGGTTTCTTAAAGTATTATAGGGCCTATCTGCGATAAAATGTGGGTAGAAATTAGATTAGACGAAAGTTATTTACCCGTTTATGCGGAGAGGCAACCCGATTATCAGGTAATTTTAATGTGCATTGGAACTGATTTTGACATTTCTACCCAATTAAACGGAGTACCCGTTTAAGCGATACCCGATTACGCGGAGAGTACTGTACCAGGTGGTTTGATGTTTCTTATGTTATGCACATGTTTTGCACATTTTTGAATACTTTTACTTTGAGCTTGTTGCAAATTCTTGAGGATGTTGCATAGCATGTTGCTGGCTTTTTAGGATGTTGCACAAGAATTTTAGCATGTTGCAGCGACATGCTAAAACCCCTCGTGGACCACCCTGCATTACTTTGAAGCCTCATTTTGTTTCTTCTTGTTTCTCCTAAATATCTCATTCTCTTTCTCTCTGAATTCCTTGAACTTCTTAGGATTTTCTTTTCTCCTTTGGCCTTGGATTTCTTTGACTCCTGCAGTACGATTGGAGGTATTGTCTTTACACTTTTGGTTCTCGAGTTCAAGTTATTTTTATCTTCCCACTGACACATGATACAATCTGTCATTCACGATGAACAGTCCTTCTCTGTTCTGATATGTTAGCCATACTGAAGTATACTCCATGAAGACGTGAGCATCGATTGTCTTGTCATCAGCTACCCTCCATTTCATTAATGCCAACCTAAATTTTTGTCCAAGAGGTGATTTCATCTTTGCGTACCTCTCAACTAGTGCAAAAGGCACAAATCCAGCAATTATTCTGAGGACTCCTTCCTCCTCTTTTGTCACGAGGTCATGTGGATTATCTTCCTCTATGGAGTGGTCATTATCCGCTGAAATATCATGCTGTATTCTCTTCTATAGAGTCTATAGAGTCTCAATTCAAAATGGTGACCAACGGGGGGAAAAACGGTTTTGATGAAACCTATGATGATAGAAGTGAAGCTGCCCTCAGTGAAGGATCTGCGGAGGTATCAGGAGAGGATGATGCCTCACTATTTCATATTTTAAGCAATGTAACTAAATCTTGTCCAAACTTTCCTTTTGAAAGACATGATATCGTCGGTTGAGAATGATAAGGGCGTTAAGTTGCCTCTAAACCCATAGTGTTCGGGACAACTTATCGCCCTTCTCATTCTCAACAGACGATACGAGATATGCATTATTATGCATCAGCCCAAGTGTTCAGTGTGCATAATCGCCCGCAGCATTCAAGTGGTTAAACGGATATTGCGGGGCCTGGGAATTGAAGTTGAACCAAAGTGACACAAAATTGCAGACAGCCTGGTCAGTAGTGGTTTAGGAAATTCCAATTGGGATGGAATTGTGTTCATAGCTGTTGACAGAGTTAATTCATCACTTAGAGACAGAATAGATAAAAAAATACTCAGAATTATCCCTGGTCCGGGTTCCCTATCGATAAGAAGGAAAGATAATGCAGCTTCATGGATTCCTGTAGGGAGATAATCGCAAGTGATGAACCCATGACTTGGCATTCTTCCCAGGAGATGCCTAGTGTGGAATGGAGGGTTGTACTGATATGGTCCAACGCAGGGGTAAACTAATCTCCTACCCAAAAAATGCATTTCCAAGGATGTATCCCAAACTACAACCATTCCTACACTCATGTATTTAGGTATGACTGTGGGTTTTTTTTGCGTCCCGATTGGCTAAAACCCTACAGCCGTTCTTACACTCAACCGGCCATCCAGATCTTTGGAATTTGTATGGCGTTCACAATCTGAAAGTTTGGGTCTTAGGAGCAGGTTCTGATTGCGACGTCAAAAGCTGGTGTGGGATCTCCGTGTTCTTCCATTGTCAATACAATGAATGGCCCAACCACTTCTTGCAGCTTCGTTTCTGTAGAGATGCGGATGTTCCATGGTCATTGCTCGCCATTCGTTCCGGACCGATCGGAGAGCTCGATTGTACGCATCTGGACATACAGAAGAGCATGTCGTATATGCCCTGGCACTGGGGGTGGAGGGGAGGGGGGCATGGGTGCTGGATGATGTTTCGATGAAGTCCAGTATTGCTTTGTGTGTACTGCATATTATAAAGTAAATTCATTTTCTACAAATTAATGTTTTAGACCATAATGTCTCTGTCAAAATGCAGTGAGGACACATTCTTCCAGATGATGAATTGGTTGAAAATCCACCAAAAGAATGACTGGATAGGTTGTCTCCACACAAGGCTACGACAGTACCCACATGACGATGGTTTATACCGTCAACCATTATTGTTACACCTTCAGTCTCTAAGTTCTTATGGTCTCTGACTAAGGTTGTAAAATAGCTTTGTAGGTATATCTTTGAGCAAACTTGTATTTCATGAGCAATGCTAGATGTATGTTTTTCAGAGTAGAGTTCCACCTATCCTCTACATTATTCATTATAAACTACAATAATGCCAACATCTTTTGTTGGCCTTGCTTTCTACCCATAGGGTTAGTTACCTCAAACTTATCTGCATATAGACAAGTCTCAACGCATCGGGATGTACACAGAAAAAGTCACTGTTCTGAAAATGCATGCGATTCTTGTAAATCACATGCGTTTGATTCTTGTGAATGCTTGTCCACATTCTGGGTAAAGGTCCATGTTGTGTTCCTCTTGATTGTGTGGCCCTCAAAAAAAGAGCCTTTGGTTTTTACTCCTTATTGGCTAGAATCCACTCGTACAGATCTTCAGAGTAGATGTGGTGATCCTCTTCGTAGCCATCGATGACTTCAATTTCCTCCTCCTCGGTGCAGAACTGATGCTTTTCTTTTTTTATGCCTCCGCCACGAAGTGGTGCCGGAGGCATTATGTTTTCAGGTTGTCCGTCCGTCCATACGTCCATACGTCCGTCCATCCGTTCATGCTATAACTTGAGTAATGTTGACTGGAATTTTACCAAACTTGGTCCAACTATAAAGTATGACGGGGCAATTGATTAGATTTTGGGTGAAATCGGCCAAAGGTCAAAGGTCAAGGTCAAATCATGAAAATGTATTTGTTTACGCGATAACTCAAGACTGGACGGAGCAAATTTCACCAAACTTTGTCCGAGGATGATGTATGATGGGACAATTACTTGATTAGTTTTTGAGTGAAATTGGACTGAGGTCAAAGGTCAAAGAGCAAGGTCAAATCCTAAAATTCAACTGTTTACGTAATAACTCAAAACTGGATGAAACATCTTTCACCAAATTTGGTCTAAGGATGATGTATGATGGGGCAATTAGTTGAGTAGATTTTAGTGACATTGGCAAGAGGTAAAAGGTCAAAAGGTCAAGATCAAGTGCTAAAAATGTTGCTCGTACAGATAAATTTTACATTGAGTCGCTAAGAAAGTGTTTGGCATTGAAGTAAGGCTTACTGCTATATCAGGAGAATATGAGATTTTGCTGTATTATCAATCTCATTCAATAAATTTTGCTTTCAAAGAATTAGTTTATCTGATCAAGAAATTAAATGTATAATCAATTTCTTTTGTCTACACATTATGATAGCATGGCCTTCAACAGTTATCAGCTTAATGGAAAGCGGCTCCAGTCTGCAAAAAGCAACAAGTAAAAATCACAGAGTGGGATTGTTGTGATGAGTGTTTACATCAAGGAAGATAATTGTATAAGGCATCAGAACACCCAAAAGGTGTAGTGGAAGGGATTGTCGCAGTCTCTAGCAGAACAAACTCTGTCAACAGCAACCTCTTTGGTGCCAGCCAGGCAGAGGTGGAGCAGTACATGCGTGAGACGTCATACCGTATGTTCCTCAAATCGGATACTTCTATCTGCAATATGTGAACAATGGGGACGTGAGCCTAAAGAGTTCCGAAAGTTGCTAGAGCAATGTCTGCTGTCGTTGCCCAGAGAGTGTACGAATCCCTACAACTCAATATGGCAGACACATGGAAGGTTGGGGACTAGTGTATGGCTCCTTATTCTGGCGACTCCTATCGCTACAGGGCGGTCATCTGCCAGATCCAAGTCGACAGCGATGGTCAGCAGGTGGCGGAGGTCAGATACAAGGGTTTCTCGGAGGAAGACAATGAACTTGTTCAACTGACACTTGGAAGGTTGGGGACAAGTGTATGTTTATCTCAGGTAGCTCAGCCTGCCTCTAGTGAATCTGTGGACCTGTGGATTCGGTGTACGAAGACGCCTTCTTTTTTACCTGTTTGATGGCTTCTCTTGATGATTGAAGAAATGTAAGGAAGTAGTCCCCAATCAAGACCCAATCACAAAATTATTTGACTGTCAGATATTTGTGTTGTTTTTGGTAGGAATCCTTATCATGCTCGCTCTATGACCCTGGAAAAAAAAAGAATATAGTAGCATATCAGTTGTAAAATGTTGTTCCCTCTTCTCCAGCCACTTTTTAAAAGCAATTTACAGATATTGTATTCCAATGCTTTTGCAAGTAGGCCTGGTGTGAATTGATATTTTGTTGCTATTGGGAAATGATCTACGGCTGTAAAGAGTTATCTGCTTACCCTTTGTCATCATTCAGGCCAATAATGACACTAGTCTTCATAGTCATGGGAGCTGATGTAGACTGTATCAAAATGTGAAAGGGACCTTTTTGAACATTTTTTAACCATTATGAACTAGGATCATGACAAAATTCTAGTTGTATTCTCAGATAATAATTCTTGCATGCCTACAGAGTAGCAAAGAAAAAGAGAGCATACATAAAGTCGCTAAGAAAGTGTTTGGCATTTAAGTAAGGCTTACTGCTATATCAGGAGAATATGAGATTTTGTTGTTTTATCAATCTCATTCAATATTTTTTTTTTCAAAGGATTAGTTTATCTTATCAAGAAATTAAATGTATAATCAATTTCTTTAGTCTACACATTATGACAGCATTACTGATTTACATGTATTACTACATATCAAATTATAAAAATTGTTTGGACTAGTTGTTTAAGATTTTAATATGTAACTTATTGTTTTTATTGTACAAAATAAAAGAGCCATTTGTTTCCTGAATGCATTCCAACATCTTTTGGTGAGATAATGGAAGACCACTTGATATGAAATTGTACAGAGCATACCATTCTAGAGGTATTTAATGTTTATTGATAGATATTGGTTTTGAAGCAGGAGAGATATCCAAAACAGAGTGATCATGATGAAAGGTGAGACTGTTACTGCACATTTTGGTAAACTTACCAAAATGTACAGGACATTGGCGGCACATTTTGGTAACTTTCTGCTCCTCCACAATTATCACAAAGACAAATCAAAAGTTTATCGCCACCCATGACCCAGTATTATGAAAGTGACGTGGCAGCACAGGGACTCGATACATTGCCATATCTTTGCCAGAAAATGCCCCCCCCCCCCCAACAAAATTGCTAGCATTGAATACTAGTCCTGCCTGAAACAATTATTGATTACCTTAATCAAATTCTTACTCCTGGAATGCTAAATCTCCTACCAATGCACTTGTCCTACACTTACTTACAACTTACAACAACCCTAACCACTAGGAATGATCCTCACCAAGTTTGATTGTCTGAAATCCGCCCTTCTGGTTCTGAAGAAGATGAAAATGTGTTTACCAATACTTATCTCTATAATGTTCAAAAATCTGTTAAATAGATCTTGTTTAGCACATACTTCAACAACACTCGATGATGTTGTGATGATTGCTCGTCCTTTTTTACCAAGTATGTGATTTTGACGGATGATCCCATTGCTGCTTTCTGTGATTGTGTGGCTGCATCATTCCATAGCACAATGTTGATGTTGTCATTGTTGTGAGAGAGTTCAATCCTCTGCCTTTTGTAGGTTTGTGTTTCCACATTATAATCTTTCATCTGTATGACAGATAAGTCAGTGAAATTTGTGGATGGACACCTCTTCCATTCCACCAGTGCTATCCTTTATTGTGGTGTGAACCGTTATGGTGGGATCAATCATTTGGGTCCAGACCTGCTTTCAGAAATCCTTCCTTGATGCTGCCATCAAGCTCCTCAAGATTTTTTGCCCCGGCCCCTGTGATCTGTCGATCTTCTCTTCTATTATGGTGGTGTACACAGTGATATGGTGAATTCCTGTGTTCATGCCAGCATCCACTTTCATTCTGTGGTGGATATGTAATTTCTTCTTAGACTCCATCTGACGCAAAAGAATTGTGGTAGTCGATGGAGATTTGTCGTCACCGAGAGCCTCCAACAGCCATCTATTTACCATTACTGAGTGTGGTTTGTCTTCCTCAAATGCAAGTACTGTTTTATCATTGCATAGCTTTACCTCGCACTTGGGGACGACAAAAGAGACTCTAAATGCCTTGTCAGGCAAAAAGGTGTCTGCTCTTGATTTGTGGACCACCACTTCTCCTATTCCATTCTCCTATTCCATTTTAATATTGTAGTGTGAACCATTACTGTAGGATCATCTGGGTCTAGACCTGCTTTGATGAATCCTTTCTTGATGCACACAAACGATATTTCTTGAGTAGATGTGATTACCTGATCCCATACACCGGTCACTGGAATGGGATGCAACGGTTGCACCTTCTTGAGAGAAGGAGCTGTCTTCTGGCATGGGATGCAGCCCTTCACATAGTCTGCAACATCCTTAGAGAGACATGGCCAGTAGAAGCGCTTTCTGATCATTGCCCTTGTCCTATCCCGTCCTAGATGTCCTATACATTACAACAGAAACACGAAAACATCCATGAAACACAAACAAATCTATAGTTTGGTATGCTGTAGGGTTTATAGTGACCTCGTCTACAGCCACTCTGTCTGTTGGATAGAGGGACCGTGTTTCCTACCAATCCTACATTTTAGGTCTTGGACACCACGCCACTGCGTGATTACAATTTCATGAATATCACCAACAAAATTATCGGGTATGATTTTTATACTTTTTGTATGAACTGCTCTAGATCTGCATCACTGGTGTACTCAGGGTACTCCATGTAACATTCCTCCCACGATTTCTTCTTTGCCAGTAGCTGGAACTCGGTGCGAACTGCTTGTAGCCCCTTCAGCCGCTTTGCTGCTGTCTTCAGCTGGTGGAGCTCGACTTCCCCATTTACTGCCTTTGTAAGGAGTGAATACCTCTCTTCCTCTCTCAAACCTTGAAGAGACATACTATCTATAATAACTCTATCTATAATATTTGAAGGTGTTATGGTGTAGTGGTTCATTCACCTGACATGCAGTCAAAAGGTACGTTGCGAGTATAAATTTTAGCCCTGCACTAGGGTTCTTTAGGAAGATTTTAATATACTTTTCCAATCTCAACTCAGGTGCTAGCTGAGTACCTGGTAGGATTTATCTTCGAATGCCTTCCTGTGTTAGTAGTAAGTATCTTTTTTTTTCCTTTTTCCCCCTTACATTAACAGTTGACCAATGTAGGGTTTCCAGCCAACATGGCAATAAAAACGATGACAATAATAATTGATTTTTATCACTTACTTCTTGTCCCCATTCAAGTCGAGGAGTGCTGCTAGAAGATTACAGCCAGCTAGGAGCATGTATGCGGAGAACTCTGCTCTCTCTAGGTGCCAGTCCTCATCAATGTTCATTACAGAAAGGATGGGTATTTGGATTTGTGGGTTGGCTACAATCGCTGCTTTGTAGGCCTCCATCCAGCTTGCCGATGCCTTTATCAGGGTGTACATAGCATTTCCTATTTCGATGTTTGCCAGGAGAACCTAAAAAATACCTGTGGCCATAAAAAGTGGGATTGAAGTTTGGAAAAGAACAGAAACCAAAAAAGTAATAAAAACACACCCGTCGGGATACATTTTTTTAAAGTTTTAAAAGTGTCAAATAGCCATGTCTGATATACAACACTGTGTACTTGTGTACCACTCTCTAGGCCTAAATGTTAATTTGTAAACTTTGAAGAAAAATAAGAAATTTACATGTAATTCATTTTATTTTTTCTCGCCACTTGTTTGAGCGCACTACGAGGTACGAGGCTGTAATATAACTTAACTAAAGGGACGTTATCAAAAGCAAAGAGTGCAGATGTAATTTGAGCCACTCCCTTGTAGTCCCTCCCGTCCCCATCTGTCTAGCTTCTCATCTATCATTATGTTATATCTGGTGATGTGGTGGATTCTGGTAGTGCTGCCGGCATATACTTTCATGGTGTGGCGATGGAGTAACTTCCTCTATCTGACGCAAGAGAAGAGAAGGAGTCGATGGTGAGTTCTCATCATTGAGAACCTCCAGCAGCGGTCTATTTGCCATAACTGAGGTGCGTTTGTCTTCGTCAAATACAACTGCTGTTGTACCATTACCAAACTTTACCTTGCACTCCAGGATGATAAAGGATGCCCTAAAAGCTGTGTCTGGTAAAAGGGTGTCGGGCCTGAATTTATGGATGGATACCTCTTCCATTCCATCAACGTCGTCCCTTATTGTGGTGTGGAAGATTATGGTGGGATCATCTGGGTCCAGACCTGCTTTCAGAAATCCTTCCTTGATGCTATCATCGAGCTCCTCGATAAATAGAAACTACTAACGGCCTTAAGTGTAGTTTCTCCAGTTTTGTTAGGAGTTTGGGTGGCAGTCTAACTCTCCATTCTGCAGCCTTGAAGAGATTCCTGTTCACAAAGAGCAATATACACATGTATGTGTACATGTAATATGATGGGTAAATCATATTGAATAGAGATTTGCTACAACACTTACAATGTAATTCTTAAATTTAACAAAAGACTTTTTTCTTTCTGTTCACATGGAACACAACACAGCCTTCAAGGGAAAAGTTTATATTTTACGAAGAAATCTTTCTGTGTAAAAAATATAGGTAAACATTACAAACATGTCAGGATCAAATGGAAACTGACAGTTGAGCAATTGAAAAGTAAATGTTTGGCAATGTGATTAATACACCTCTTGGGTTTATTGACACTATATACAGCACATTAAAAAATCTTGATGTATGCATGACGTTACACTTGGCATACTCACCCAACTTGGTCTGATCGGTGGAGCGTTGCGTACGAGGATTTTATTCGGGCAAAGAGTTCTGCTGTCTACTGCAATTTGTGCAAAGTACATGTTAATATTACAATACATTACCATGTCTGGCAGATGAATATTGATAAAAATAATTAGACCAGTTTGTATAGTGAAGCTACAAATATAATCTGCACTGTGATGCAACAGAGCTCCCAACATTGTTACTGATTAGACACACAAAAAATAGGTAGGATGAAACACATAATGCTAAATAATTAATGCCTTTAAAAGTTTTACATTATCTTATTATTTCATAAATGTTTGATATAGCTTACTGCTAGCATTCTGCTCAGACGAGGTAAATCCAATCATCAATGGATACAGCTCAAACACTCCAACCAGTCAATGCAACCCCTGGGAAACTTCAGTTCAGAATTAATTTGTTCTTTATATCTACTGTGAATGTAACTTGACATAATGAGAGCCATATTGATTACAGAATAGTTCTAACTTATTCCTAAAAAACAAGAACAAAAAATAAAGAAAATCACTGGTTTACCTCGGCATTACTCCATGCAGAAACACAGCCATAGTCTTGGCTTCCTTATTGGGGATTGCTGCTGTCTCTGCCCACTTTGAGAAGTAATCTGTGAGGGTTACAATGTACTTTTTACCCCTTTTGGTTTCCTTTAAGGGACCAATTTGGTCCACTCCAATCTATTGGCATTTAGTGTGGAAAAGTAACATTAACAAATCCTTACTGACTGGACTAAATGACATTTTCCAATGGCAAGGAGGGCAACTTTCATTAATTACAAGCATTAATCTGGATTGTCATGTAAAATATGCCGTGAAAATGTAAGTCTCATGAATTCTGTGTTACAAAGGAGGTGATCTCACCTCCGTCTTTACTTTCAACTCCTTGAAATCCAGCATTACTACATGTACACCTGTATTTCTCATTGACCTGACATCATGACATCACAAGTCAACGTAAGCTTTTATTACATTGAAGTATATATGAAGTGAACTACATGTAATATTATTATGCTTCAAAGCAGGGGCAAATTCATGGAGACATAGTAGAGGGTAACACATGCAGATTGCTACATGTGCACCATTTACAGTGTAGTAAGAAATTATTTGGATATTGTTCAGGTGGTACCTCTCAATGTTGTTAAATCATGACACATTTAAAACAAGAAAAGGGAGAAACAATGAATAGGGAATTACATAGATCTACAGTACAAAAGACTGAAGTAAAAGTGTAGCATTTTTCTACCTAAAAACAGATATGATTATTGAAGTACAAATGAGTACAGTCCCTATAACATAATTCATATCTTATAAAGATGTAATCTTTAGAGCAAAAAAAAAAATAATTAGAAGAAAATTAATCAGAGTAGGCTATGAAGATTATTTTTTTGTTCTGAATGTGCTCCTTGCTATTTCAAGATACATAATCCCGAGTGTATATGCAGCTCTCATCAACTATGAATATTTCAAAGATATATACTCTCTCATCATTTACCTGATCCCATACACCAGTCACTGGAATGGGATGCAGAGGTTGTACCTTCTTGAGAGAAGGAGCTGTCTTCTGGCATGAGATGCAGCCCTTCACATAGTCACTAACATCCTTAGAGAGACATGGCCAGTAGAAGCGCTTTCTAATCATTGCCCTTGTCCTATCCCGTCCTAGATGTCCTATACATTACAACAGAAACACAAAAGCATCCATGAAACGCAAACAGATCTAGTTTGGTTCAACCCATGATTTGGATGTAGGGCCCCTGTCAGCCACAGTATTTCTGATGTTGAAGAGAAGCTTATGCTCTACAGTATACTCCAATGCAGGTCATGCTTACGGCACAGTATTCTATGTCAAATTTATACGAATCCTTGTGAAAGTTTGATATTGAAAATGGAATATATCAAACGGAGGCACGTACACTCGTTATTTACTAAATGACATCGCCTATCATACAACGAAATAATGTACTCCTTAAATTAGTAAAATATCCACAGTGGAACATTCTTAGCGCTATTATAGCGGTGGGCATACAAAGAGGAAGCACAAGACGTACCTTTTCCAACCAATTCCTTAGTCACGGTCTCCGCAGAGACCAAGCCTTATCAAAGTGGCTGCCATGTCTTTGATTGGTACCGGTTCTCCCTCTCTCCTGATCGATGTCGAGATCAGAAAGGGGAGGGACAACGTCAGGTTCGGACTGACTATCAGGATCAGGATCACATGACTCTTCTTCCACGGGAGCAGCGTTGACGGGGGCAGGGGCATCGGCATCTTGGGACACTGTGTGGTCGACATCGGAGGTAATTTCTGATGTTGTCTTCTTCTTCTTCGCTGCTGCACCTGACGTAGCCCATTCCACCGTAGAAAACTTCTTCATGTTTGCTCGAAGTTCACGTCAGGTCCTTCCCGGACCGAACTCTTCACAGCTTTGTGAACTTCTGTTCTGTGCTGAACTCTTTTGTTTTATTTCTTCTCTTCATATTCAGGGCTAATTGCTTTGTGAGTGTGTTTTTTTCGTCATATTCCATGAATTCAACAATGGTCTTGTTATCGGGACCAACCTTCATAGGGACACCTAGCATTGAGTGACACACTCCAGACTGTCGGAGAATGATTTAGTTTAATGTACACATATCAAGTAATTTCATTACGTCGGGTATCCATACTGCCCTCACCCATGGAGCTTCGTAAAAAATGCTTACATAACATAAGATTTAATCCGCCGGAGTACCTATCTGCCGATAAAGAAAAAACTGTCAAAAGTAATTTCGTCAACATAATATATCTCAAAGCAGTGTGTGTCAATCTCTTATTCAACCTGTACGGAGCGTAACAAAAAAAGGTAATCCAACTTTGGTTGGCTATCATTTCTTAATTGTCAGCTATGAAGAGCACAATGTTGGTTTTAAGGAAAGGGGAACTCTTCCTCTTTCCATTGATACCTAATTATGTTTACAATTGTCATGCATGGCTGAGCACATGGACTTTAAAGACAAAATTGACAAATTACACTTTTTCCAAGCGTGCGTGTTAATGTGAAGGAACAATGCATGTCTGACTACATGGATGAGATCTGTCAATGAAAGTGGTCAAATCATCAAGCCAGCCTGCATGACTGCAGATACGTGTTTTACGGTTTCTTCTAACATTTTATGGTTCATAGTCATCAACGTGGCCACGATGTCAATATTTTCGTTCCCATTATTGCGAAACCATTATCCATTTTACTCTCTTCATATTCAAGACATGGTTTGCCACTGGGTTGAATTTGAACAGAGAAAAATGGATTGTATGGGTTGGCGTCTGTGGGAGCGACCAAGTTATCGGACAAAAGGCCATGTTTAAGGTTATGGACCGTAAAATGTTAGAAATCCTAAACACAAACCCTAAGCTCAAATCCTTAACACAAACCTGCATTCGTACAGGCTGGCCTACTTGGCAACTTTCATTGACAGATCTCATCCATGCAGTGAGACATGCGTCGTTCCTTCACATTAACATGCACACTTGGAAAAAGTGCAATTTGTCAGTGTTATCTTTAAAGTCCTCTGCCCAATTAATCTTTTCATTGCTCTTTCCACAACTATTGACACCTCGTTAGTAAACCTCTCAAGAAGTTCTTTGACAAAAAAGGAATTAGGATTATCCTTAATATAACTGCACATAACAAAGAAAACATTTAATAGCCTAAAAGGCAAAAGTGCAGAGGGAAGGTTAGCATTCTTAAATCTCCTGCCCCACTTTCTGCACCCCATTACCTCATCTGGTGAGGAAGAAGGGGCTGCCTGGGCTCTCATGGTTTTACCCTCTATATTCACTGGTAAAGGGATACAAGTTACTCAAGGAGCTTTCCAGTGGGTTGAATTACTTACATTGGTCACAACTGTCTTCCTGACATTAGTTGGCAGGCATTTCTTGCCAAGACCAAGTCCTCAAGCAGAATATTCTGTCCCACCTTCTGCACCCCATTACCTCCTCTGGTAAGGAAGAAGGGGCTACCTGGGCTGTCATGGTTTGACCCTCTACATTCACCGTAAAAGGGATACAAGTTACTCAAGGAGCTTTCCAGTGCTTTGAATTACTTACATTGGTCACAACTG
Source organism: Diadema setosum (assembly GCA_033980235.1). Lineage (NCBI taxonomy): Eukaryota > Metazoa > Echinodermata > Echinoidea > Diadematoida > Diadematidae > Diadema > Diadema setosum. Next base: position 7,106,242 of record CM067074.1, on the reverse strand, counting down.
TCTTTCTGACATTAGTCGGCAGGCATTTCTTTCCCAGACTAAGACCTCCCACGCTTCGAAGTATCTCTTGCCCCACCTTCTGCACCCCGCTTCCTCCTCGAGTGAAGAAGAAGGGGCTGCCTGGGGCCTCGTGAATTGACCGCCTATATCCACTAGTCGTGGGGCGGCCACTCCTCCTGTAGATGCAGAGCATCCCCCACAACTCCCTTGTCTGGACAAAGGAGGCATAACCGTACTTCCGCTTCGTTTTATGCTTCTGCACCTGAAATGACGATATAAATACATGTAGAATACATGAATCATGACCTTTTTTATGAGGCAAATCTCAATAACCCTAACCCTTCAAGCCCCCTCATATAAGGGTGAGATGACCAGAAACGGGGGCAAGGGAAGATTTATTGTCCTTTTAGTTATTCCTTGCCCTAGTCGAGGGTTAGTTAACACATTAAACACACCAGCCCATTAAGGGTCCCACCTGAGAAGGATATATGATAAACTCATCTGGAAGTGTTAAATCTTTCAATCCGATTACTAGTGCGCCTCTAGGGCATGTCTATTCACTGCTTTGCCTTTACACAGCCTGAAAATTGGAAGGTTTTCTCACACAATTATTTTCTTCTCTCCCACTATACATGCTTGAAAGATGATTTCGATACATCATTTTCTTTTTTACTCACTCTCATTAAATATGATTCTCATTTCATTCCAAGACTGAGTCCTTTAGTGCTCTGGAGTATATCCAGTTCCACCTTCTGCACCCCATTACCTCCTCTGCTGAGGAAGAATGGGCTGCCTGAGCTCTCGTGGACTGACCCCCTTTATCCGGTGGTAGTGGGATGGCCACTTCTCTTGTAGATGCGAAGCATCTCCCACAGTTCCCTTGTCAGGACAAGGGTGGCATAGCCATACTTTCTCTTTGTTTATGCTTTCTGGTCTGTAGAAATCTCTCCTTCCCTTTGGTAGGGACTGCAGTCGAATATGAGAACGTTTAAAGTCAGGGTCATTGACTGAATCATCTTCAGAAGACGGTACATCATTGATACTAATATAGCTAACTTCTAACGAGACACTGTACTTACACACATAAGTCTGGACAGAGTTAACATTCAGAAAATGGGAGAAGTGTTTTTTGGGGCATCTTTAACTGCTGTGCAGGAAATATAGCACGTGATCTTGACTATTGGTGAGATCATTCTCCACTGTTGTGATAAAACCTTTCTTGGGGTAGGTTTCTGCAGCTGAAGTTACTCGGTGAGGTTCGTTATTGAAAGTTGTGACCAGAAGAGAAGAAGATGTTCTTGTGGCATTCCTTACCTGGTCAGGTTGTAGATAAGCCTTCTGGCTTCTGCAAAAATATGAGATCAGCAACAGTAAGATGGACTGGGACTTCTGCTTTCCTGGAGGCTCCATTGAACTCAAAAGCCTTTGAATTGTGATGCAAGTTTAAATCCAACTCAGCTGGGTTACGGTCATCAAATTTTCAAAGTTCAGTGCCTTTGTAATTAGATGCATCTCTGGTCTTGTAGTATACTCTAGAGAGGTTTTCCCCAGACATGTCGTTGAGTTATACACCAGAATGATGTATACGCTTCTTGCCATAAAGCTAGGGAAGGATTTTGTGTGGAGGGCTGTATGGCTGCACATGAGCCCAAGTCTCGTATTGTTTCTTTCCTTTCTCATTTGGGTATTAGGCAAAGTTGGGACGCAGACATGAATCCCTGGAAAGTATTTGGTATATTGACTATTCCAAAATGCAGTGGATGCTTCCCTTGCTAAGCCTCAAATATCTTCTCTTATTCACCATTAGATCCCATGTGGAGAGCACTGATAATGTTGCAATCTTTGATATATATCTAGGAATATTGGTGCATGATCCGTAGATTAAATAAAGAAGTGATTGTCATCCTCCTGATGGAACTTTAAGGAAGTGTTGGGGGCTGATGACTCATTCCCACATCTTCAACAATTTGTCTTGATGAAACAAAACTTCTGTTTATCATCCATTAGCATTGTTTCAAAGTTTCAAAGCAGAGGCAGTGGGAATGTTGCTGGTGGGTTAGTGAGGCACATCAGCAGCAGGTGGGAGCAGGTTTCTGGTTAGCTTTCCCTTGGAGCCAGGACTCCTGCCATTCAGCCTGTCTCCTGGCCTTGCCGTTTCTCTTTCTGTTGCTGTTTTTTATATTTTCCTTGATGTGCTTTCCACTTCTTGGCTTTGATTTGAGCATTTGAGCATTTGAGTCCAACAACTGAGGTGTTTTGTTGTTACACCACATGCCAGGTGACTCAAGTGTAATGGCCCATGCAGTAGGTTTCACACTAACTGGCAATTCTCGTTTGGTTAAGTCTCATTTCAGTATCATATGAACAATGCCCAATTATTTTTGCCACTTCCACACAGGCCAACCCATACTTTTGATTTCTGTGTGCTTGATCTCGTGTCACAGACTGAACTGTGATGGCTGTTCTTCAACTGCATACTCCATGTGATTGTGGTTAATTTTTACTATCCATGCTAAATGTGGCTTGATCAACAATAACAATGTCTCACAAGAAATTAGCATTGCCCCCAGGGCTACCCAAAAGCCACGTTATGAATTCAATTTAATTCAATTCAATTCAATCCAATCCAATCCATTTCAAATCAATTTCATTCCATTCCATTCAGTTCAATTCAACCCAAATCAGATTTTATTTCCTATATCACATTGAAAAGTTGAGCCTTCTCTGGAGATTCCTTACCAGTAGTTGATGATACGCCAGCATTTATGAAGATAACTGGCGTGCTTGGTGTCTCCAGGACTGGCTTAGGCTGTGCCTTAGGCTGGGGTCTGGATTTGGCTCTGGCTGCACATTTCAGATTTTGTATGGAACAGAAAAAAAAAATGACTTATTGGTACGATGGTTTGGGGATGGTGGGTCACATAATAAGCAATGCAAGTTTTCATCAAAACAAAGTTAATCTAATCTTTATCTTGTTTGTCTTGCTGAAGAGGTTCAGCCTCGTTTTAGCTCCATACATCTCATATAAGTTGCTGAAGTTGAAGTCGTCCTGCACCATTTGGTGTCCTTGAAAGTTCCCGAGAGACAACAGCATATCTTTCACTTGACCTTTTGCAGAAACACCATTTGGGAAGAAGCTTTCTTTTCCAGCATTCACAATGTCTTCATATGAGCAGTTTTGGGGGACTTTAATAGTCAAGTCCCCCACCATGAACAGCTTTCACTTGCATGAAAGCTCTAGCTGATTCATTGGAGTGTTTTCAGCTTGCAGCTCACTCTGCTAGCTGCACTGAGCATGCAGTCAGCACAGGGCCCGGCCAGGTAGACAGCATACAGTGAGTGTGTACTTGGATTAAAACAAAATGTTGTCGCGGGGAAAATTACTCGTGAGCCTAGCCCTCAAGAAAATTTTATCTGCAGATAATGAGTAAGTTATTCAAAACTATTTCAATATTGAAAGAATAAAGCTGATCGTTTGTCACACGAAGCGAGGTAAACACAAATGCATGTTTGTCACACGAAGCGAGGTAGAGTTGTAAACGCAAATGCATGTTTACCTTGCTTCGTGTGATTAACGATCAGCTTTTCTTTCACATTCCACCTCGATGATGAACATCTTCCGTACTATTTCAATATTAACTTGTTGTGAAAACTTTGATAGGCCTAGACCCTTGTCAAAATTCCTCAGGCTCCAAATCTGAAAGTTTCGTCGAAAGGCAATAGATCTGTTTGTGTTGTATCGGATAAACGTCGCGTTATACTAACATGTTAGACCCTATATTTAGATCTAAGTCCAAGTCTAAGACTGTCTAGACAGTAACGTTTGAGTCTTGCGTCTCTTTTCTAACGTTGGACTTAACGTTAATCACAACTTTCAGGGTCCGTATTCCGAAAGTCTAAAGAAAGATGTAGTGTAGGACTAGAATAGGCCTACTCTAGGGCAGGCCTGTTTATAAAACTAAGAAAGAAGTCATAGACTAAAACTTAACCACTTAGAATCCTATTTCTAAGTCTAGTGAAGTGTCAATGTTCAATTATCTACTCCATACCATACTGTCTAAAATTACATAGACAGCGATCTAGTTGAAAATAGATTATGTGAAAAATCTATATAGGTAGGGTGGACAAAATAGAGTTAAGAATAAGTTGTATTTAACTCTTATCGGATCTAGCGTTAGACAGTGTCTAGACCCTAACCTTTAGTGAGACTGGGTTGCGTCAAATGCATGCATGATTCCATGCTGCATGCTACAACTTACAAGTAAAAAAGTTACATTACAAATTTACATGACATAACAAACTTAGATTCAATCCAGAAGGAATAGGCCTAGAGAGTGGATGTCACTTTGATCTAGACCGGTTCTAGATTTTTTTTTTTTTCTAATTAAAGAGTCCTGTCTCGTGTAGGGTTTAGACTAAACCTTTTGCATTTCTAACGTTAGGCTATTTTTTTTTTTCTGTGAGTATCGTGCATAGCCTGAGGCTGTAGACTTGTGTAGCCTACTACGTAGCCAGCCTAGAATAAACGATATAAAAACTAGACCTAGTCTAGATCGATCTAGGTCCAGACATCCGATTTAGATTTATTTTGGTCTAGACAGACTGTAGCCTAGACTGTACAGATCTAGATCTAGTATTCTAACACGGTTACTAGACAATCTAGATGCTAGCTAGCGGCTAGGCCATGTAGCATCACATTACAGCCCTGGCAAGCTTCATATTAAACGCGTAACGTTACAGCAAGATCGGTCTGGGAATGTAAGCAAAAAGTTCCAAGAACGATCTGTTAATAGTTATTTGTTAATGCTATTGTTATGAAGCCTGCTCTGTAATCAGGGCATAAATGGGCCAGAGGTTGAGGATGGTGCATCATGAATACTTGTACAATGATGTATACATGCATACATAATTATGGCAGAAGATGAATCCTAGTCATACCGCTGTAGATACTGCGTTTTTCCTTGGGGAAATTCGTTCCATTGTAGATACTGCGTTTTTCCTTGGGGAAATCAGTCAATTGCATGGGGTTTCCCCAAAGTATCTACATTTTCATTAATAACTTAAAAACAAAACAAAAACACAAAATGATATTTTCCAGGAAAATTGGTAGCTAGATAGACTAAAATTCCACAATGAAGTAATTTTTCAAAAGAGTATATTTTCCAGGGGCTTTGGCAAAAACATAAAATGGTGAATATCTCGGTTGTTGAGAAATGGAGCTGGATGTAGATACTGCGTTTTTCCTTGGGGGGCAGCTTTATAAAGGTTTGATCTGCTGCATTGGCAAAGGCATATTTTTGATTTCAGTCCATTGAATAAAGCCACTGTATAACATTGTGGTTGATCAATGTAAAAAAAAAAAAGTTCTAAAACTGAGCTGCCTGACCTAAGTATGTATGTTCAGATGGATGCAAAAACAAACAAGAATGCAAAAATAACTGGAAATCGGTATATTGTCGTGCAATGCGAAATGTATCCCCTGGCACTGGCAGCAGTTTCCGTATGTGAACAATTCCCAATCAATTTTGCCACTTCCACACAGGCCAACCCATACTTTTGATTTCTGTGTGCTCGATTTCATGTCACAGAGACTGAAATCTGATGCATGTTCTGCAACTGCATACTCCATGTGATTATGGTTCATTTCTACCATCCATGCTAAATGTGGCTTGCTCAACAGCAAAGATGTCTTGCAAGAAATTAGCATTGCCCCCAGGGCTGCCCAGAAGCCACATTCAATTAAATTCAACTGAATTCAATTCAATCCAATCCAATCCAGTCCAATCCATTTCAATCCAACTCCATTCAATTCCATTCCATTCCATTCAGTTCATTTCAACCCAAATCAGATTTTATTTCCTAATATCACATTGAAAAGTTAGCCTCCTCTGGAGATTCCTTACCGGTAGTTGATGATACGCCAGCATTTACGAAGATAACTGGCGTGCTTGGTGTCTCCAGGACTGGCTTAGGCTGTGCCTTAGGCTGGGGTCTGGACTTGGCTCTGGCTGCACATTTCAGATTCTGTATGGAACAGAAAAAAAAAAATGACTTATTGGTACGATGGTTTGGGGATGGTGGGTCACATAATAAGCAATGCAAGTTTTCATCAAAACAAAGTTAATCTAATCTTTATCTTGTTTGTCTTGCTGAAGAGGTTCAGCCTCGTTTTAGCTCCATACATCTCATATAAGTTGCTGAAGTTGAAGTCGTCCTGCACCATTTGGTGTCCTTGAAAGTTCCCGAGAGACAACAGCATATCTTTCACTTGACCTTTTGCAGAAACACCATTTGGGAAGAAGCTTTCTTTTCCAGCATTCACAATGTCTTCATATGAGCAGTTTTGGGGACTTTAATAGTCAAGTCCCCCACCATGAACAGCTTTCACTTGCATGAAAGCTCTAGCTGATTCATTGGAGTGTTTCCAGCCAAGGTTCACTTTAGCCTGTAAAATTAAATGGAATTAAGATACAATTCACCACTTTTCTCACTTCAGGGTGAAATTAAAGTTACTTCCAGTACTGATTATTTTGCCTAGAAAGTTCCAGTTTGACATCCCAATGTTTACTTCATGGTTTCATGCCTTACAGTATACCATTTGCTCTTTGTACATTTACAAATTTATTTACTTATGACAACATAGCCTTGTGCACTACAGACCTGTGATATTGTTGATTTCACAAATGCCATTTCACAAATATGTGTAGGTTAAAGTAATTATCCTTAACTGATCTAGGTATCAGACTGATGAGAATGGGATGGGCAGTTGCCTTTATAAAGGTTTGATCTGCTGCATTGGCAAAGGCATATTTTTGATTTCAGTCCATTGAATAAAGCCACTGTATAACATTGTGGTTGATCAATGTAAAAAAAAAAAAGTTCTAAAACTGAGCTGCCTGACCTAAGTATGTATGTTCAGATGGATGCAAAAACAAACAAGAATGCAAAAATAACTAGAAATCGGTATTGTCATGCAACGCGAAATGTTTCCCCTGGCACTGGCAGCAGTTTCCGTATAAGAACAATGGCCAATTATTTTTGCCACTTCCACACAGGCCAACCCATACTCTTGATTTCTGTGTGCTCGATTTCATGTCACAGACTGAAATCTGATGCATGTTCTGCAACTGCATACTCCATGTGATTGTGGTTAATTTCTACTATCCATGTTAAATCTGGCTTGATCAACAATAACAATGTCTCACAAGAAATTAGCATTGCCCCCAAGGCTGCCCAAAAGCCGTGCTATTTCATTAAATTCAATTAAATTAAATTCATTCCAATTCCATTCAATTCCATTCCATTCAATATCATTCCATTCCATTTCATTCCATTCAGTTCAATTCAACCCAAATCAGATTTTATTTCCTGTATCACATTTAAAAGTTGAGCCTCCTCTGGAGATTCCTTACCAGTAGTTGATGATACGCCAGCATCTACGAAGATAGCTGGCTTGCTTAGTGTCTTTAGGACTGGCTGAGGCTGTGCCTTAGGCTGGGGTACTGGATTTGGCTCTGGCTGCATATTTCAGATTCTGTACAGAACAGGGAAAAAAATGACTTATTGGTACGATGGTTTGGGGGTGGTGGGTCACATAATAAGCAATGCAAGTTTTCATCAAAACAAAGTTAATCTAACCTTTATCTTGTTTGTCTTGCTGAAGAGGTTCAGCCTCGTTTTAGCTCCATACATCTCATACATGCTGCTCAAGTTGAAGTCGTCCTGCACCATTTGGTGTCCTTGGAAGTTCCCGAGAGACAACAGCATATCTTTCACTTGACCTTTTGCAGAAACACCATTTGGGAAGAAGCTTTCTTTTCCAACATTCACAATGTCTTCATATGAGCAGTTTTGGGGGACTTTAAAAGAGCAAGTCCCCCACCATGAACAGCTTTCACTTCCATGTAAGCTCTAGCTGATTCATTGTCAAGTCATATTATTGAATATCAATCCATTGAATAAAGCCTCTGTACAACATCGTGGTTGATCAATTTTAAAAAATAAAAATCTAAAACTGAGCTGCCTGACCTAAGTATGTTCAGATGGATGAAAAAACAAACAAGAATGCACAAATAACTAGAAATTGGCATTGTCGTGCAGTGCGAAATGTATCCCCTTAAATTAGCATTACCCCCGGGCTGCCAAGAAGCCACATTCAATTTAAGTTGATTTAATTTAATTTAATTCATTTAGTTACTACATTTAATTTGATATGATTTAATCCTATTCATTGAAAAGTTGAGCCTCCTCTAGAGATCCCTTACCAGTAGTTGATGATACACTAGCATGCACTGTGTAGGGGTGAATGTTGAGATCCAATCACACAGTGAAGAGTCGTTGGCCTTTTCCCTAAACCAGCAGAAGGCATGCAGTTGTGGTCCTTGTTTGGGCCTACAACACCAACATCAGATACCACTCTGCCTCAAAACTGCAAATATTTGGGAAATGAAACTCACATAGATGTAGACTAACAGTCTCATGGTCTTCAGCTAGTAGAGACTTCTGAAATCATTGCCAAATGTGGTGGCCATGTAGTTTCTCTTTCACAAGAGGTTAAATTATATTAAGTACAAAGTTTAATTGTTCAAATTATTAGTCTTGCTAGACTACCATTCGTATTAGTCTGTACAATGGCACTCGGTCACTATACATGTCACATTGAATTTATTTCCATATGCGGTAGAAGCATGTCTATTGTCAAACAAGAAGTGAAGAAATATAAGAACAACAATGCAATAAAATGTACTGACAATAATTTTCAAACAAGCTTTTTGAGGCAATTTGCTGCTTTATCATTTTATGAGGGCAATATTCTTTACCATATCTTTTCACAATTGAATAAGTTGAGTAAGATTTAGTGATTGCTTCATTTTAGAGAATTGTCTTTCAAATGTACACTTTATACTTATTTCACGAATTAAGCATATTTTGCCTTTGTAGAAACCCCCAAAAGTACATGATATTTGATATGCACTTTATTCAGGAGAATTTCTTTGTGGATTAGAGTTTTAGTTGTAGCATTCCTGACATTTTCTGAGTAATTAACACATAGTGTAGAAAGCCCTGCATAAATGTAATATTCATTCTTCAATTAAGAAATAGTAACCTGGCTGTGAGTTACAGATAGTCATTATGCAGGACTGCTTAGTGTTGCGTGCGTGTGTGTGTGTGTGTGTGTGGTAAATAAAGATGTAGGGACAGGATGTCAGATGTGAATTTTATGCTTGTTTGTGCAAGCTATGTAATGTGTGTGTGTGTGTGTGTGTGTGCCCAGTATTTCTCCCACTTGCCCACACAGGCATGGGGAAAGAGTATTCGAACAATACAACAGTGAGTTGTAGTTGCCCTTGTGTGGTGGGTTTAATTCACTCTCATGTGAATGTGTGTGTGTGTATGTGTGTGTTTGTGTGTGGGAAGATCTGAAAAATAAATGTACTATTTGTGTATGCATAAAACTGTAAGCAATTTAGTAAAAACCCATTTCCATGTAAATCATCACTTCCATGCACTTTACATTACAATGTATGTATAGGACATTAAATATGCATACAGACTATTATGTTTGTTTCTTTTAATAGCATTTTGTTTGTTTGGTGTGTTTTTTTTTCTTCGTTATACAAAAAACATGTTTTTTGTTTTATTCGATTTTACTGGAGAATACTGTGATATGTTTATTTTTAGACATGATGCATGTATTGCATACTTGGCACCAGGAGCAATTTTCCAATTTCACTGCAAAACATGTATCCATGTGGATCATTTCTCTCATGTAGGTGAGCAAATTACTTTGAATGTCTTTATCAGCATTCATTTCCCCCCCCCCCCCCCCGAAGTATGATTTTTCCACTTTGGCACAAAAACAAGAAAATATCAAAGTAAAGTGGTAAACCATAGCTCCTTTGCACTATCTAAAATGGTTTTGCATGATGTTAATTTTCACTGTTCAGCATATTTTTTGCATGCACATGTCAGCAGGAGATTCATATGAGAGAATGAAAACACTTTATACCACTCCTGCTTTAATGTATTTAGGATGAGCTGGATTTGCCTTAACATGCATTTTCAATAGATGCCTACCTGAGTGTAATCGGGAATAGTCTTTGAAAAACAGGTTCATTTATACACTGTACATCGACATAACTTTTGCTAATTATATCAAGTGTTATGTGTGAGACTTGTAAATATCTACTGTGGTATTCATATTTTCACTGATATGTTGTATTGAATTATAAGTAAAATATTTCTTTATGCAAGTAACTGCTATTGTTAATGTTGTATACATTATATACAAATATGCCAAAAATGTGTATGAAACAAAGTTCCACGGAAGTCCTTTTCTTCTTGTGAAATTGTAACTTGTTGAAAATGAGGAATGAATGCAAGAGAGACAGAAAGACGGACAGAAAAAAAAAAAGATGCTTGCTCCACTCTAAGAAAAATAGGTTCAACTTTGCATCTTTACCAGTGACACTGAGAGCACATTTAAGATTGTAACATTGCACCTTTCAGACCAGTTAGCACCTTTAAAGATGCAAATTTGCACTGTTCTGGTCTGAAAAGTGCAAAGTTGCACCAGTAAAGGTGCTCCCACTGCTGCAAAAGGGGCTAAGTTGAACCTACTTTTACTAACTAGGGTGGAGGCTAATTGATCTTGTGACGTAATCCCCTATATGTTTGGAGTTCTCTTTGCAAGTTTAATTTTTTTTTTTTTTTGTCTCCAAGTATATTCCTATTTGTCCACTTTGGAGGAAAATGTAATGAATATAATTATACTTGAATGTCTTGATTGTAGCTGTTACAGGGTTCCCAGCCCATCAGGGAAATCGGGAAAAATTATTATTATTATTTTTTTTTTTTTTTTTTTTTTGCAGTCAGGGAACAGTCAGAGAATTTTGATTGGCTCAAAAATCAAAAACATTCAGTCAGACTCTGTTATATTTTGTTGCATATCAAAACAACATCCATTGGATAACCATTGTTTTTATACTGCAAATAGTTCACTGCAACATCATAGCAAACATGTGAAACTGGAAATGAGTTGAAATAATTATCATGGAATTTTAAGACTTCATCAGGGAATTTTGTTTTCTTGAAATCCTGTTTTACTTGTTTCCTGGCTCCAGAATGTAACCACCCCAAAGAAGCAACAAACATGAACATGGTTGAAAAGAATTTATCTCATAGCAATGTTAAGGTTATTTGTAGTACAGTGGACTCCCATTAAAACAAAGTCCTCGGAACTGGCATTTTTGTTTCGTTATATCAACATTTTGTTATAACTGAATAGATAAACTATAAAAAACAAAGAGGATAATGAATTTTTACTTCTTGTAACCAGAATTTCGTTATTTTAACCGTGTTCGTTATAAGGGAGTGCACTGTAGTACTGGTACCTGCAAAACAATGATTTGAGAGTCTGCAAAAGTTATGATGTGGTGATTTATGAAGACTGTACTTGTATCGTTTTATGTGCCCAGTATAGAAAATTCCTTGATGGCTGTATTCAGAATAAGTTTTCTACATTGCATGTTATTTCAGAAAAAAAAAAATTAATTGTCAATTATGTGTGGCGTTATTCAATAGACAATGGATATTGATATATTTCATTTTCATGTAACGTTCTGAGTATGATTTAGAGTAATTTTGTTAAAACAAAGTATATGTACTGGTATAAAGGGAACTTTTCGAAGCCAACAGTGCATAATGTGTCAATAAATTATTTATTCTGTTGTACATGATTAATCCTCGTCATTGTCCATTTTTGAAATTTTACTGCAGCTTAAAAAAATTGGAAAGGTAAATTAACATTTTAAATGTCACTCCTCTGACCTTTTTGTGAATGTCAAACTTAATGCTCAAAATTTTGGATTTACCATCTATGATACGGTAATTCGACATTTTGAGTGCTAAATTTAACCTTTTGAAAGTAATATTTAACTTTTAACAAAAGGTTGGAGGAGTGACATTTAAAATGTTGATTTCCTATTTCATCTTCATAATGTGTGTGTGTGTGTCTGATTTACCAACATAGTCTTGTTCATATAATTCAGTATTGGTACGATGCAAAGACGCTAATGAGAATTTGCATTTGTATTTAAGACAGTAAGCACTGGAGAAACATACTATCCGTTGAAATGTGTTTTACACATAACTTGATTTTGACACTGGGTTTTTTTTTTTATAGAATTGTTCATACTTGGCAGAATGTAATTCATAGTGTGACAAAACAGACACTAAATACAAATCTGTCTTATTGCAAAGCAGTGTTTGATTAAAGGAGTCTGCGTCTTTATACCAGATAAATTGGAAATATTCGATAAGCTAATATGCAGCCTCAAGAAATAGGCAGCCAAACATGATATTAAGGAGAAATTGTTGAAAGAGTTATTTATGAAGTCTAGAGGAGTGAAGTATGCGGGTCTGCAGTGGTGTATTTGTGTAGTATGAACTTGTATACTCTGTGTATATTATATATATGTACACACTACATACATGTATATAATTATATAATATGCAAATATTATATACATATACATGTATATATATATATATATGTGTGAGTGTGTGTGTGCGCGCACGCGTATTGGTGTTTGTAAATTTTGCGTATGTGTGAGCGAGTGTAAATAATGCACGTAGACAGACATCACCCTGTCGACAGTTGACTGGGCTACCTCCCCTTATTGCACAATTACTATACACTGAATTTGCCATGAAAACATGACCATTCATTACATTTACATTTTAATGTAGCTCATTGATATTTACAATCTACTGAGGAAAGACCTTGTTTAATCTTAAAAAAAAAAGAAATTAGTCAATTTCTATTCGTTACAACAAATGCCTTTGGACGTATACCCAGTGGAATTTATGACCAGAAAGTGACATTTTGGCTGGATTTTGGTGGGCTTCGACCTTTCACAGTATCATTTCAGGCAATTATTATTCATATTTAATATACTTTTTTTGGCAGACATTACAACGGACATTCCTGGCTTAAGATTTTTCGTTTTCTACCGTGCCTGCCAAATTATTTAACTTTAGGTGGGTTCGTGTAATATGTATATGGATTGCGTGCATTTTTCTAGTATGGCAAAACATGTTCATTGAGAACTTTAAAGTGATTTTTAATGTAGATACTCAGTATGCATAACAGTCATCAACACCATAAAAATACAAGACTGCAGAGTGAATTTACATGATATGATTTATCATTTACACTGGTATCAAAATATAACAGTACAGAAATAGAGTTTATTAATATTCCTTCAGAAACAGTGGATTATCTTTCAACAAAAATTGAATACAAAGTGTGAAAGGGTTGAACAGTATGTTAGAAATGGGACATAGTCAAAATACATCACTTTTAAGGCAGACAACACAAAACGTAGTTATTTTTCTCCCCTTTCTTCCTAGTTTGAACATGCACACAGCTACGACTTTTACATTGTTATTTGATTTACATTTAGTAACATACTGCACATGTATTTTACAACAGTGAATATCTTAATCGTCAATTAACCAGTCTAAATATAGAACAGGCAAAATTAATATCGTCGAAACTCAAAGACTAAATGTATAAAGAGTGCATTTATAGAAAATGGTATTTTAAGAAAATTCCGTCATTATTGCTGCCGGATTTATATGCTACGTAACAGATGAAGTACCACGGCATTTGTCATATTTACTGATTTCTGTCAAGATGATGTAAATATAGTTCTGAAATAAAGTGTATACCGAAATGTAATTTCAATCGATGAGATATTGTATATAATAAAGGTCTTGAAACGACAGAAACTTACATGTGTACAATAAATTTAAATCAAATGAGGACAATTTAAGTGAAGAAAACGGCTATTTTATACACGCTGATTTTAAAATGGAGTGTGTAGTTTGATGCAGATATTTTAACAAGAATGGACATCTTTATGAACTACCGTGTCTAAATGTGCCTTTTAAGTTGGTAACATTAATGTCCAAAATATATTAATCAAATATCCACTCACGTTCTTTAAAGGTCCAGTTTACCTTTGGGAGCAGTGATTTCAAAAATGTTCAAGATATCACATTTGATGCATATGTGTAGGTCTGTTGCATCATAAAACATCCTACCATATGAAATATTTGCAATAAAACCTAAAATATAAGGAGATATCAGGGTTTTTCTCAGTAAACCGTAACTGTATACGGTTTAGTCTGGAAACATTTTTATTATAACTATTGTTCACATTTTGTGTATTTAACAACACTTAACATCGATTATACGGATTCAAATTTTGACAGTGGTTGTTTCTATCCCTAACTCACATTTTAGAACTATTTTAAAGCACTAATGCTTTCATCTGCAAATGGTAAATTATGCCTTTAACTCTCCTCATGAGAAGTAAATACTAGTTTACTTCATCATTTTTTCCATACTATGTTTCCAAAATGGGCTGGATTTTGTTGTGTTCTTAGTGATAAGAAAGTTAGAGAAAACATATTGATTGAACAAAAGAGTTGTAACTCTTCGAGAGATTTTGAAGACAAGCACTCGTTCTATTACGGATAAATTCTTTCATTTTCGTGTGTGTGTGTGTGTGTGTGTGTATGTGTTTGGTTTTTTTTTTTTAATCTAACTTAGACGCGAGATTTATAGTGCTTCTGATTATTATGGTAAGCTTATGGGATATGAATCAGGATGAAGAAAGAAAGTAGGCAGTTACTTTGACATTTCCTACTGCTAAATAACTACTTGTGACATTTTCTTATTGCGCACCAAACCAAAGAAACTGAACACAAGCACGTACTGGAAGACATGGAAATTGTTGCTTAAGGATGTGAATACAAAATGACTTCCATAAACATAAATCGACATCAATGCACGCCTGTAAAATATAACAAAGACTACACGCAAAATCAAAATATTAAGGAAAGTTCAAGTTCACTAGTAGGGAAAATTGATATTAAAAAAAAAAGACAGAAAGGCGGTTCAGATAAATCAATACTAAATATCAAAGGAGATAATACGGGAAATAAACATGATATGTAGAACTACATTTTCATGATGTTGACACGGTTTTGTACTCTACATTCAATAAGGATCTTTTTACACTGATACAGAGTGCCAACCATTGTGTGTGTTAATAATTCATATGTTTTTAGTTCAATATGCCTAAAGATGATGTTTCTGACTGCGTGATTCTCGCAGTTATCATGTACCCGATGTAGATACTAAAGTATGACTTTGTCTAGCTCGTCTTTACATGTCTTATGGACTTTGTCCCAGATACAGTACCTTTGTTTTGTGTTGTTTTTTGTTTTATTAACAACTACGTGTCAATCTTAAAGTCTTATTTTTCATTATCTTACACTACACGATATGCCAGTGCATAAAGCCTCCGCTATACAGATGAAACATTTCGCATGCATGTTTTGGAAAAATCGAAGAATGATAAATACCTGTCATGTTTATGCACATTACGGTATAGTAAGTTCGTATCACAAATAAATTGAACTGACTATTATTTACATAGCATATTTCTTTATCACACATGGTAAATGCTCGTGCAATCTTCAGACCTTTCGTCTATTCCTAGACACAATTTGCAGATAAGCGCTATCTATATGTCTTTAACTGAAATTATATCTGCATATCGCCCTGGTACCTAGTAGCTTTTCGATAGAATAAAGCACTGCCTTGTTCAGATACGTTTAATATTAGCGGTTAAGAAGTGGCCTAGTGCAATCTTATGATAATTAGTTAATCAATTTTTAATTAGGAAGCAGCTTTTTATTTCTCTCGCTTTTAAAGTCATGTAGTGGATTAACTGTAATATTTATATTTGTTTGTTTGTTTGTTTGTTTGTTTTTTCTTATACTCCAAATCCCCATGTAGATTCTCTGGCTAAACATAATTTTCATGGCATAATTTTACCTAATTTTTGCTACGGAGTCTCACTTAAAAAGGAAAGTCATTTCTTTTTCGTTGTCCCGCCCCTCTCTGCTGATCTCAGCTTCATAAGAGTACCTTTGCGCAAGATTTATTCTGGGTTTGGGGGTTACCCGAGTGCATTCCCTAAGCATAAATGAATATAACCATTTTTCGAGCTGCTTTTTGGGGGGTTTTGATTGAAGTAAGCAACAATGTTAATAATCATCGACTTGTGTATGTGTGGATAATCATTCAGGCATTTTTTTTTTATTTGTATTTCGATGGAAATACTACTTTTTTTTTTCTAGTTTGTTAGCGGAACGGTGCCAACCGCCAGACTTTCGATGTTGCACTCGTTGTTGCCGCGCTTGATTCTGAAGTAGCCCTTCTCACCCCACTCCGACCCCCACGTGTTCTGCACGATCCAGTACTTCTCCCCCTTCTTGGGATTGTCGCCCTTGAAGCCGTACCCGATGATGGTGACCACGTGGTTAGTGGTCTGCCAGGGGTTGAATCGGTCGACGAAAGGCACATGATGATAGATGCCACCACGGTAGAAGAGAAAGTCGTCGTACACTTCGAAGCTTACAGCAAGCGGTCCGTTACGGAGGAGCTCTAGACGCATCAGGTCCTCGTTGCAGGCGCCGTAGAATCCTCCGATGTAGTGGTAGTCGCTGGTGCGGAATCGACGGCAGGACACTCGTCGACAAGGAGCGTCACGCTCGCGGTACGGATAACATGTCTCGTCTACCAGACCAAAGTCCTGTCCATACTTCCCTAAACGACACGAGTAACATGAAGAAGATGCAGGTATATGTGAAAAGATTAATCATTGTATTATTTTCTTGATATAAAATGTGTTAAACGTGTTTGACAATAGAGTTGTTTTAGGGAAACATTACGCGTTCTGGACCGCTGAGCTTGGAATTTATCTCGAGATAAAAACTGTCTACTGCACGAAAACTGAAATACTGAAAGACGGATGAAAGGAAAATGCCACTTCACCGTTATTGACTTCACATTAAAATCATTGAGTTTAAGAAGATAAGAGGGTTTGATATGAGGCATGGGGTGTACAAACCAGCGATGAGATAAGGGAATCCTCCCTCACAACCCTGCGCGTACTCGGAGCAGCTGACTACCTCCTGCGGCGACATGACCAGCTTCACCGTGTTGTTGGTCATCACGCGGAGCCGAGACTCCTGCGTCGCGGTCGAGGCGAAGGCGTAGCAGCTGCCGCAGATTCCCTGGTCGCGCACCGGTGACACGTAGTCGATACCGCCGACGTCTCGCCAGTCGAAGGCGTCGGGGAGCTTGGACGATGCTGAAATGGCACGTTCAGTGTACAACTTTTATTTTGAATTCCGGGAGCTCGGGTGAAATTGTCAACTTGAAAAGCCTAGCCTTCAAAACAAAACACTTAAAGCTACAACCGACAAATTGTATGGAAATATACGTAAATTAAAGTTACAAGGACGTTGTGAAGGGAAAAGTACAATTCATTTTTACTATTAACTTATTCTTAATCTTTAACTTTTGATTTTGTAAATCATGCACGCTGAAATGAATTTTAGACGGGGCATGTCTGCACATGAAATTACAGTAACAACTGCTTGATTATAAAAGAGACTACAATATACTGATATAACTCCCTGGAAGGGGGGGGGGGATCGTTTCTTTTTAGAGAACCATTGGATTGATGGTGCATCAATCCGTGCAAGGATGCTCTATAATGGAAAACCGCTCCAAGCTAAAATTGGCATCCATGATGGAAGAAGTATTAAATGGATGAAACTGTGGCTATTTCATTAAGGTGGAATATACTGTAAAGTCTTATGGAATATATTGCAAGATCGTTATGGCATGGTAAGTGTAATCTTGAACAATTACTGTGTCATTTCTTGCAATAAGCTAGCACTTCTCAGTGTCGCTGTGCGTGTCTTATGCATTTATGAATTTGAAAGGTTCAGACACAGCAACACGCGGTCTAATGTCACGGGCTAGGTCGCTGAACAGCATGCAAATGAGCTACGTTTTGGCCTGCCCCCCATTCGAATATCTCTTTCGTATAGGATTCTATATTCCACAGCTGAATTCAGTCGCATGCATCTTGATAGGAAGCAGAAGATAGGTTTTGACGTCTCCATGCAAGTCGCCACGAAGTGACCCAAACTCCTGTCTTCTTCTCCGTAAGCCTGCTAATACTCGCTCGCTGCGCCTCACGGGTTTCAATATTAAGCCGGGTTTCCTACGGTCACGCGTCAGAACCGCCGATAAGGCGCTAATCAAAAAGTAACGACAGCGTGTCGGCGTCCCTGTCCTTTTAGGCAGAGGCCAAGATTTGTGTTCACCCCCGCCAAATTCATGATGTTAGGAATTCCGACATTCTGGCCAATTATTACTGCCACTAATATGTGAAATGTATGATTATTTTTATGATTTAACCCGATGGAGAGTTGCCGATATGCGTTACAAGTTTCGAGTATTGAATTAGGACTGACGCCTCATTTACTTTTTGATGCTGACGATATCTCAACCATTTCGGAAAGAAACATGATTAATACAAGATATCTTGGTCTGAAGATCATGTGATACTAAAAAAAGACCCTCTCTTTCTGAAATGTTATGTTTTCCTGTGCATTTTACATGACACACCCATTGTCTATAATGCCCACAGGATTACTTTTTTATAAGCACATTAATTGTTATAAACATTTTCTTTTTGCCCTGTTTCCTCTTTTTTTTTAGGAATGTCTCCCTTAATCACACACTGTCGCCTTAAAGATCAGATATATCTTGCTTTTTGTTTTCTTCATTTCTGTTTTGTTTTACTTTTACAACGTTTTAGGAGTAGTTTTAAAACGTTGTCTTCGTACTCCCTTACCTTTGACCTTTAAACTTTAACAAAACAAACATTGAACAAAATCAACCAGTAAAGTTGGAGGAGTGTTAGTGTTAAAGTTATCTCTCATAGAATACAGTGGCGGATCCAGGGGGGGGGGGGGGGGGAGGAGGGGGGCGCATGACACGCCCATGCCGTAATAGTTTACTTCTATTATGAAGTATTTGATATTCTATTACTAACACTTCATTCTTTGCCTACACAAATATACTCGTGTTTCATTTCATCATCATATCACTTGCAACATTGATGATAACCAAGGTAATATTTATTTTTAGATGGCATAATTGTTCATACATTTGCAAGTGTTGATCATATTCCGAAAGACATTACTTAGAGTTAATGACCTTCTGATAAATTTACACTTACGTGTACAAACAAGCAAACAAACAAATATGACAAACCCGATAAGATTTAACGTCAAATTAGAACCTCTCAGATTAGTAGTTAAAACTTGCTGACATCTTCAATAGTTCAAAAATTTTCCCGGGCTATGATTTTCATTGCAATGTTATGCACATGACGCAATATGCTTTCACAGTACATGATATTGTTTAATGTTACTATCTATAATTTCACGCGATTAAGATGTGATCGCTGGAAAGACATTACTGATGAGATCATCCTATAACTATACAGACTGAACAATAGACTTAGATTGATTCATACACACACACACACAAAAATGTTCTGTTGTTTTGAAATATCATTAACATTTAGGTCATGTACCCAGTATCCATCTATTTTTGTATATTTATTCATTCATAAATCATTAAAGATATTGCAGGTTGCAAGATGTTCTCATAGGCTCAATTACTATAATGGCTAGAGATAGAGAGCTGAGGTTAAACAGTGAGAACGGAAAAGTCATCCTCGGATAGATACAAAAAAAAAAAAAAACGAAAATTTTTAATTTCCATATGGTCAAGGGATGCAGTGTACGGGCGTTTCCTTTAGCATGCCATATTACGGCTACCCGTCAGAGGAGTATATGAAGATCGCAACTTGAGTTATCGGCACGATCGTTCACGGTCTGCAGCGTTCGTCTGGGGCTCGGAGGCTCGTGCTGCCATTAGATACTAGCTCTGGGCGGTGTTGTCGTTATATATGTGTATATTCCCCCTCACTAGCCAAAGCAGCCTTGAGGCTATGACTAATAATCTCGTTGCGTTGTAAGATCTTCAAAATTTATACGCGCTCACTTTTCTGTAACCACACAGTGGACCAATATCTTATTGCAATCATATCTGAAGTTTCGTTTTTAATGTACCTTCACGCCTAAACAGTATAAGTCATCTTGATACCCATTTTTTTTCTTTAGAGCAAGGACGGAAGCGAAGAGTTTTATCAACGCGACGATACTACATTTACCAATTTTGCAAACAGATTTTTTTTTTTGCGGTATTCACCTTCAGAATATTTATTGGTAATTGTCACATATTTTGATAAACTAAGTTACCTAGCCGCCTAGACCAATTACAGCAGCATGGAAGGATCATGACCCTTGACCCATAAACACGACCCTTTATCCCCACCGGGCCGCATATATCAAAAACAGTTCTCCGTAGATTCAAGATTCAAGATTCAATTTTATTTTCATTTCCATCAGTGTCTATGAAATAAACAGAGAAATCACATACAATGTATAATCAGAACATATTTGTAATAATTGCAAAGAAAAAAACACAAACAAACACGAAATTGACAAAATACATGTAAAAATGAGTAGCCCGTAATAGGCATATACACGCATATATATATATATATATATATATATATATATATATATATATATTACATATACATAAAGAGCTTGCTTCCGAAAGGCGCTAAATCTAGTGAAAAATGATGGATTCAGTGCCTTTTGGAAGCAAGTTCTTCATATATATATGATACTTGTATGAATACGCTAACTAATATGGACTCCTTGATTACAGACTACTATAAATATTGCGGTGATGAAGTACATGGGAAATTTTACATGATTTTCTCATAACTTATATCGCACGGGTTTAGCTGAGATGTCAATCAAAACACGGAGTTTGGGTCTGGAAATGCCATAACTGGGAGCCAAATGATTGGTGGCGTTAAATTTAAATCGTAGGTTCTTCATGCTTTGCCTCGCGTGGTCACTGAAGCACTTGCTCTTGAAAATTAAAACGCACTATCGTCACCCGTCGTCTACGACATTAAAGTGAAGGAATGTTTCCGGTCCTCGATCGTTTTTTTTTTTTTTTACTCATTACATCATGATTACGGTGGCGACCGACACGCCGATAGAGTACGAGGTGATCTGTGACAGGCAGTCGGCTTGGTCATCAAGATCGCATCACACAGGACATTCCTTTAGCCCTTTCTGTGTCAGGGAGTCTGATTTCACGCATAAAGCCTATGGATGGATAATTAATGTGGCACCCAGAGGGTTTAACTTGAGACATTGGGGATAAAGTCTTCCTTGCACCGTTCTTGAACTCCGATGCGTAATCAAGTGACATCTAGTTTCTTTGAATCACTCAGGTCTATACTTTATGAACAAAACTCTCCCTTTATGTTTTGTCCGAGCTCCATCTACTTTTCTTAATACACTTAAACAATAGAAGGCTCGCGTTGGGAGAGGTCTCGGTGTTCAACAAATCCTAAACGGAGATCTTATGGATGGACTGCTTGTTCTTCATTCCTTGCATGTTGCAAAAAGGAAAGACAGCATTACTCCACAACCATTCTCATTTCACTGATTTCAAATAATCTTGATTTCACATGGTATAACGTGTTTTACTTTTTCCCATTTATAAGAATAGATGAAGAAAAAATGAGTGAATAAGTAAAATGGCTCCATGAATGAGTGAATAAATTCAAATAAATGACTTTATTCTGAATAGAACAGGTATGAACTGTTATCTATTAGATATCAAGTGCTACATTCAAAACCTCATAGCATTTTCAAGTCAGAGTTATAACTTGAACAAATAAGATTAATATCAGTGCATAAGCACTGTTAAGGGCAGATAATCACAATCGATTTGCCAATTCAACTCTGTCACGAAATAATAATGACGCTCGAAGTCAATTAGTTCCATTTCAGTATGGATGGCACGAACATTAATTTGCCAGGTGCATCTTCATCAAGGGAAAAAAATGGTGGGAACTCCCTTCCACTATGCTTTTAGGGAAGCATGGTTGGATAGCAATATGCTATTTGAGAGAAATAATTAAAGATTAGTTTAAGTATATTACTTTAATTACTTTCGTAATTTTTTATGTTTTATTTTTTTTTTCTTTGGGCTTACAGTGTTTCGTTCCCTAATCAAAGTGGGAAATGGAGGGGAGGGGTACCATTGACACAACCACGGCACTACACTTGACCCCGTCCCCCCCCCCACCCCATACGCACACACACACACACGCACACACACACACACAAAGTTCCGTGGCCCCAGGATTGTACTGTCGAATGACTTCTCCCAGGGACCCCCGCCCCCAGGAATTCTCCCGCGTGACGGCATGATTCATCATAGGAAATGCCAAAAAGGTACACATACAACACCAATAATGTACACGAAAGATAAGTACCGGGACTACGTCTAGCTGTACACGAATGATAATTGTGCAATGTTCCCCATGGCTTTTTGTTGTTGTTGTTTTTTTTTATAGAGAGAGAGAAAAAAAAAACGGCTTGAATTTCACGCTTCACTGATTTGCCCAAAGTCGTCTGTCTGCCTCCGCGCATGCGTGTTTGTGAGAGTATCGGCATGAAACACGAACAGAGACGTGCACAGTCAGACAATGGACATAATTATTTCCTAGTTGGAATGACATAGAATGACAGACGACGGGTTGATACAAATGAACCAGCATGAAGAAGCATGAATTCGAAATAGGCCTACTTGTTCTGCATAACTTTAAGAATCTGTCATGAGATACTCTATTTTGTTGATTATTTGCGTTTTTTATCCATCCTAAAGTGTCTGAAACGGGAAGGAAAATTGGAAAAAGTACACGTCCCTGCAACATAAAGTATAATGCATGGAATCTCAAAGAGAGATTGTATTAGAAACCATTAGACCAGAGTGATATTGATTGCTGAACGAATAAAGGTGTGGTATAGTATTGGTTGAGATTCTAACAGGAATTCAAATTGTATTTGATGAAAATCGGGTTTGAAATGGCTGATATATCCAAAAACAAAGTAAAACAAAGCGAACCTAATAAAGGTGGGTCCCACCTTATTATTAGGATTGCTTTGTTTTGGATATCTCGGCCATTTCAAAACCAATTTCCATCAAGTAAACTTTGAATTCCCTTTAGAATTATATGGTCTTCCATATTTCATAAGAGGTTTCTCATTGTGTAGAAGAAAAAAAAATCATCATCAAAAAATCGGAAACTTGAAGTCCCCTCTCAACCGGAACTGTACTATCCTTATAATGTATCACTGGACATGCGTCTTACCTTCACGCGTGTCGTCATCTACCGGGGCCACGTTGGGATACACCCTCTTATGTAGTTTGCCACCAGCTCGACGACGCAGGTCCCCAAGAGTCAGATTCTCGTAGCGCTTGTAATAGGTAGCCGTCCAAGAGTTCTGGTGCTGGTTTATCGCTGGAACATTTAGTTTTTATTAACAGAATGAGACATGATTACAGTCGCTTTGATATTATAAGATCTTTAAGATCTATTTATGAACATACAACCAGATATCATTGTTCTTTGTGGACGCGAAAAAGTGCTGATTTTCAAGAGGAAAGTTTGCGAAATTGAAGTCCACCCATGAAACAAAGTTTGGAGAGATCAGTGAATGGGAAATCCTGCCACCACTTGCTCAACCGCGGAAGCTGATCTGAACTTTAGGAAATCGGTGACATGCTGATTATTTCTATGATGTATAAATCCATGAACTTGGATCATTTTGATTTTGCTGTCTACTTAAATAATGTATGTCTAATCTATTTTATTCTTCAGTGACAATAAAAGTATCTATGTTTTAACATAGAGATAAATTGATGAAAATATTGCTGTTTTATATGTAGGTATTCGAATTTATGACCGTTTTCCTTAGGTGTCTCGGCACATGATCTATTTTCAACCACCTGCACATATCGGATGCGGGCATCTCAACGCTCGGAATTAAATCTGCTTGGGTTACTTCTTGGCATTTCGGACAAGGAAACGTTCAGCTATGTCATCTTTTGAGATAAGGGTATAAAACGTGAATATTTCAGTGCTCTATTCCAGTCAATTCAAAACCTACATAGGTTTTCTTTTCGTCTATTGCCGCATTATTGTCATGTCCGTATCAGGGCAATTAACCCCCCACCCCAAGCTAAATACTGGTTAGTGAGAAGATTAGAGTAAAGATTAGGATGAGGGTAAAGTCTATGAGTTTGGGTTAGGTTAGGATTAGTTTCAGGATTAGGATTAGGGTTAGGGTCGGGGGAAAGGTCTGGAGTAATCGCCCAGAGGTAATTGCCTAGAACCGTCAGGTCATCCCAGGGTATAGGAGCCTTACCTGCGATAAACTTATCGTTCCTCCGATGTACGGCGTGCTCGTCGAATTGCGACTCCAGGTTTTCCAAGTCCAGGGCCTTCACGGAGGAACCGGTGTCCCGGAAACGCGAGATCTGCTCGCCCCGGAAACAGGACCAATCCGTCTGGTCATCGTTGTGAGCCCAGCCGATGGTCACGTTGCAGTAGCTGATAACCTTCTTCTTTGAGATCTTCTCGTAGTCCGAGAAACCGAAGAACTTCTTGTTCCTGATCACGACCTCGAAACCCTGGTTGTAAATCAGGGTCCAGAATCCAAGTCTCCCTTTAAGTAGAGAGAATTTTTATAGGTTAATAATTATATCAGTTCATTGAGAGGAGGGGGGTCTGGCTGTGTGTTATACGTTGTTTATAACATTTGACTTGTTTTTCATTCAGGAGTCTTGTGTGGTTGCGTCGACTTGATAAAAACTATTTAGGATTTATAAAACCAGCAATAGAAAGTCCGGATGGCGTCAGGAGTGTTTACACACAGGCTAGGATCGACCTCAAAACCTCTTTATACAAGAATCAATTACATTCTCTTCTAGGCCATATTGTCATTCTAACACCAATCTTCTGAATAGTTCTGTTTCTTTTATCATGATAATCGCAGGAGATGTGTTCATTGACTCTTCATTTTAATAGTTGCCGGCTAAAAAAAAAAAAAAAAATGATTTGCTTCTTAAAACTTCTACATCAGCTAAAAGTCACATGCATCCCTAAAATAACGACAGTTGAAGTAAGTATGTCGGAGTATTCATCTCATTTTTTTTTTTCGATTTTAAGATTTGTCATAAAACTAAAGACTGAGCATATACGCTAAAAGAACAAAGAATGCTCTTCTTTCTGGATTTGTTGACATTTGGGCTATGATGTGAGATATGTTATCATATGGTACCGAATAACAGAATCACATGAAATTGTTAGGCGACATTGATATAAGTCATAGCTACGTATTTAGATTCGAATTAACAAATCATAGTGTGGCGGTAAGTAATTTGATTATATAAAAAATAAAAAGCAAAAATTACTCAGGCCGATAACGACGTCAAGTTAAGTGACTTGTCATTGATAAAGAATTCTTTGCAGATACAAGATCGAAAAAAAAATGCATCGATTGCGGTTTCTACGAATCTTACTTTTTCCCTTCCAGACAAAGTGATAATCGATTTCCGGTTCCCTTCTCACATTACGAAAAAAAAAAATTATAATGATAGGGAGAGTTCTGAGAACTATTCTGATTTTTCTATTGCTCTTTCAGACAGACACAAGATATCTTTTGACAGACAAGATATCTTTTGCAGTCTTCAACCACAGTCTAAGATATAGAGCTAAAGGATGACCACTCACTTCACGGCCTCATGCACACCGGAAGGCAATTAATTCATATTCCTATTAGACATAAAGATTTGCTTCTTATATGATGTGCACGTGTGCATGTCAAATTGAAGTGCTGTCTGGGTAATTATTCTTATTAAAGGGCACCACGGCATCGTTTCATATAACTTTGACCTGAAGCGGTGTACTGTTTCAGATCCAAAATTGGCACATTCGACGCCACTTTTTAAGGAAAATATGGCTTTAGTAGCCATATCTTACAACGGAATTTGCTCAAATTTGGCACAGAAGTCTATTACAGTTAAATCTGAAAACTTATAAATGTTGGTGAAGCTGTCAACAATGTTTGGTAATAAATCTTGTCATCGCTGTACGTTTTACCTGAAATGTATACGACCTGCTCTAGTGAATGATTTTTGCAGGTTCCTTAGGTAACTATGACGGAAATCGATCATTATCAACTTCACTTTTACGACAGATGGACATTCTTTGAATCATGGTGGAATACGAACTTTCCATATCTAAAGTGGAATGTACACTCAGCAAAATAAAAAGAAAGAAAGAAAAATAGATAATCACTTTTCAAGCTTAAATTTCTCACAGAATATTTGGCTAAAAGTTAATGTAATATATCATATTAAAGGCAATTTAATTGGCTATCAACCTGATAGGTCAATAGCAAGGGAAAATATATACATGAGTGAACAACTTTGCATTTGTTATGTATGCATGCTTGGTTGCAAATAATTATTGCAGAGTGGTTACACGAATTGATTTGTGTTGTAAATATAGTTAGTATCACATTACTATTTTTTTGACACCGACAAAGCGTTAACAAAGCTCTACACAATAGTGCGAGATTTCCACCGCCAAAATCAAGTGAAGATTCGAATTTTTGTAAGGCTAAGATGGTATCTTGCAAAGTTCAAAGGGAATCGCTTTACGAGAGGGATACGCCGCTGAGTGAAATAACTTTTCAATCAGTTAACCCATAATACTCTGACGTTTCTTTGCCTTTGAGTATAATTAGAGAGGTGAGGAGCGAAGAGCGGGCATGTATAATTATAGGCCTAAGCGCAAGTCTCGATATCGCCAGTACCAAACGCGAGTACCTATAGGTGCCGTGCGCAGAGCGGCGTTTTAGATGCATTATGGGATAGCTCAGGGGACAAACTTGCCCCAGTTTTGGCTGCATAATATTGTGAACTCGGGTCACGTTAAGTCTTTATCCAGGGGTATTTTTTGTTGAAGATTAAACATTTCCTCGCTTTCCATCACGTAATCTGCACATTGAAACCTTGCAATAGTGAACCATGGCTCTACTGACGTGAAATCAGTAAAAGTTTGAAATGTTAAACTATTATTTTTTTTGTTTGTTCAATTCTAACCGAAGGAAAAAGCAGCAACGAAAGAAAAGCAGACGAAAATTGCATTAAATTGCGTTGGAACTAGGACTAAGACAACCGGAAGCGACAATGCCACCGAGGAATCTGACAGTTCATCTGTGACAGGGCTCTTCAGCAGTGCGCATTGGCGATAGCGAGAATTGCAACAATGACATGTTTTCCTTGAATTGAACGCATAAGAACACAAATGTTTGTAAGTACTGCCACCATTTCTGAAAGCACAATATGTTTTATGATTTGAGACTACTTTGAAACAATACGACATCATTCTAAGAGGTTTTAGCATAATTTCATCTCAAATAAGCGATGTTGGCGTTGATGCGCCACATCTGTGGCGACGGCATATGGTGCCGGCTAGCTCAGGCTGACTGTTTCGAATCGCTGGCGACCTCCTCTGGAGTTAACGCTCCACCTGCGACGCTTACCCGCTCCAAGAAAGAGAGTGTAAAAGACCGAGAGAGGCAGGCCGAAAGAGAGAGATGGTAGAGAGGAGGGGTGGGGAGGACACCGGCAGCGCCTATTCCTAATTATGGAAGGAAATATAGAAGGAGTTCTTAATCACGAAAGGAAGGATCATAATAATGTTAATGAGGGAGCCTCGGTTGACTCGATTTTCTGAGCGTTATAGCTCAACTTCATACGACGTATCACGTACTGCTGTTATGGTATTAGACGAATATCTACGGTAGATGTTTAAACAGCATGCATGCGATGTATCATAAACCAGTTGTGCAATTACATCTTTACTAAAAGTAAGATGATATGAATATATGCCTAAACTCGCGTTGGTTTTGTTTTCGATATTCTGTATCCCACTTATTAACCCTATTTTTATTGTATTTTTTAATCTTTAATTAATTTATGGCCATTCAATGATTGGGTCACTTTATAACAACGTGAACAAATGCACCAATATGATATCACGACAGAATTCATATAGTGTTTAATAGGATCGGGTTTAACGTAACGTCAAGTACCCCTCTCTCTCTCTCTCTCTCTCTCTCTCTCTTTCTCACACACAGACATATGTACCTACACACAAACACACATACACACACACACACATCGCCCCACCTTACGTTACATGTCGAAGAAAGGAACCAGTGGAAGTCGGACCTGTCACTGACTGCATGTTTGAAAAAATGTAGATCACCAGTTTAGATCTTACCAATACAATTTTATTAAAGATGACAAGTGATTTAAGGGAAGAAAACAACACTTACATGGCACATCTCCCCCCCCCCCCCCCCATAGTGTAATCGATAATGTCAGTTTGCATAGTTTTAGATAATATTATGTTCAAAAAGTTATTCAACCGTTATAAATAATATATTCATACCTTTTCTTTGATGTTGTTTTCATTTTCTCGCACAACTCAACGATTGTATCCTCTTTTCCATTCTAATGTGGCACACTATATACACGGACGATCTAAATTGAATATTTCAACACTAGCAGGCAAGGCAATGAGAGAAAAAAATAGGATGACTCTATTCTTTAATATATTTTCGCCATTTTTTTTTTCATCGTTGACCAGTTTCTCCATCTACCCTGAATTTCAAGGGCAGGCCATTCAGTTCACACTTTGTAATATTGACAAAAAGTGCAATTGGAGCTGCAATATTTGCGCTGATTTTGGGTTTAGTAGCTTGTACCCGCTTCACGCTACGTAGCCATCTGAGTCAGTCCGCCTACGCAAGGCAGCCTCAGATAAATACTCCCTTCCCATTTCTGCTCTCAAATCCAAATTTGTGCGAAAGTCGACAGTAAATTTAGATGACACTCAGTGTTGATGTTGTATTCACCAAATTTAAGATGAGCAGTTCTCTATATATAAAGTAATATTGTGCGACAAATGGGAAGTCGGATATGGTTTCTGTTATTATTTGCTACCGCTAGCGTCCATGTTGCATGTTTTACGATTTCTATGTTGTTCTTTTTCGTCTTTTTTATTATTTTCTGTTATAAAGTATTTAACTTGGGAGTTGTCTTTTGGAATTTTCCACTTAGCGTATCGACCGTCTTGACACACATCGACTTGAACTTGAGCTTAAACATGTTAAATGGATTTATTTCTCTCTTAAAACAAAATTTCGCCATGATAAGCATGTATGCCCATTATCTTTCTGTTTATCATGACTACTTCTAGAACACTTATTCAGTGCTCTTTTTACGTCGATGCAAGGTAATCTGTCAATCAATTGCAATAAAAACAACGTTTTTTTAATTAGCATAAATTAATATGAATAAACCTGGGTCCTTGCAACTGATTGACAAATTGCCCTACATCGACGTAAATAAGGACTGCCCTACATCGACGTAAATAAGGACTGAATTGATCAGTGTCTTAGTAGTAGCCATGATTAAAAACAAACAAACAAACAAACATGGGCGTACATACTCGAGCAGGATCCGAACCTGCGACCTCCTGATCACCGGACAGGCGTCATCTCCACTAGACCACCGAGCTTTCGCCCGACAGCAAGTGTTGGTTCTAATCCTTATAGCATGCAGCGGGTACTGCTTTATTATTCAAATTCATGAAATTCTTCCGTCGAGTTGTTTTCATTACAACTGATTGACAAATTGCCCTATATCTACGTAAATAAGCACTGAATTGTTCAGTGTTTTAGTAGTAGCCATGATAAAAAAAAAAAGATCATGGGCGTACATACTCGAGCAGGAAATATCTCGACGGAAGAATTTCATGAATTTGAAACCTGGGTCCATTTCATGAAAGTCTCATGAGAAACTTTTTATTCATATTTAAGACAGACTTTTGAGAGGTTTCAAGAAATGTATTTTACTTCCCTACATAGCTACATAATTATGAACAATTCTGGCCATTACTATGTAAAGACTTTTACGTGATGACTTCATGAACCGGATTCCAGATCAATATGCATCAAAGCAAAAGCTGTTCGGAGAGAAGCTCCTTGGCGACACGTCTACTCACCGTTTTCGTCGACAGCGAGGTCGGGAAATCGAAGATTGATCACCCACGATCTCGTCTTCTTCCATTGCATCGAACAGTTCACGCTGTTTGTTGTCGACTATACAGAGAAATACAGTTTCGAAGGTGTGTCAGCTGTCTTATTACCCATGTTACGATAGGAAGTGTTCTCGAAACAGTCTCGTATGAATATCGCTAGATGATGAATTCGCTCCTGATTCGCTCCAAAGACAACTATACCATGTTGTCGTTACGAAATGTTGCTGTAGTCTCGTTCTGATAAAGTTAGAATTTGGTTTTATCTAACACTATAAACAGTGATATATAAGGTTAAATGATAAAATGATTGAAATAGGAAACATGCAGCTCGTCTTTTTCTATCCGCTTTATTTATTTTTTTTTTTTTAGCTTGACATATATTGATGGAAAGAACCCACTCACTTTGCATGATGCAAATGAAAACGAGTGTGAACATAATGACAGACAGACAGAAGGAGGTCACCTTTTACAAGTGAAAAAAAAATACAACAGCGAGTGAATGAAATAACAAGCTAACAAGAAATGGTAGCTATATGGTAGCAATGATACCTGCCAAAACCAGCATATTCTTCACCATGTCCTCCAGTTTTCAACATATTCACATCTTGACTTGATTAACGGGAATGAAAATCAAGTGAATAGAACCGAATTGAACTGAACTTGCTTTTCTTTTCTTTCTTTTTTTTAAATCTGTGCGCGTTTTCTTCTTGTTGTTGTTATTGTCGTTGTTTACTTGCCCAAGAAATGCCCGTTATTTCACGCTGCAGCGTGAAAAAGCCCCGCACTTTAAAGCTATACCACTCTGATCAATGCATATTAGTAATACTATGTTGTGCTTGTTTTTCAACCAATTCCGAGTCTGTAAATGCTTTCTTGACAAATTTATTGAGGTTATGTTATCATGTGATATCAAAGTTACATTAGAAAGGAGGCAAATTTCAGATATCCCTATAAAATGTAATTTTTGTTCGAACTCTGTTTATAGACTGTTCAAACTTGTAGCATTATTTCTCTCACATCCCTCAAATTTTCTTTAAACTTTAACCTAAAAAATCGGCGATTAAAAAAACTTAACCCTTTGAGCGATTTGGAGTGCTGATTGACACAGAAAATTCCATAGCATTGTACACACTGTTTAACGCCCCTGGTAGCGACAGGATGAAAGGATAGCTCTTGATTTGCGAGCTCTGTCTCAATCGAAATGATTATGCATACATGTATATTGTCAACTATAATAAAGTAGCCGTTATCCATACAATGTACGTTTCCTGCTCTTTTTTTTTTTTTACTTTATTTATAATCGGGTAGAAAGACACACATTTTACAGGTCTGCTTACCGGGCCCATGAAAAACTTCCATTTTCCCTCAATATCCTCAAAGCTGCAGTTCGCTGGAGTATCGGCCCCGACGAGTCCTGATCCGGTTGGTCCGTTATCCCAGGCTAGGAACACCAGGAGTAAAGTGGCTGATACCAATAACAACCCGCTCCACTTTCTCGTTGTCAAATGTGTCATCTTCCTTTTTTCTTTTCTTCTTCCAATTACTAAGTCTGAAGTGAATGTTTTCCTCTTAGAGCTTGGAATGCAGGAGGATATCTGAAATGGATGCAACCAAGATTTTGCGCCAATTCAGCGGACTGTCGAGACGAGGGGACAGGAACTCTCGAGTGAACCATATGGCGATCTTCGGACTACAACGGCGCCGTCAGCGCGGCTGAATATGGTCCGGTGGTTCCGTGGAGTAAGATGATAAGCTTGGCGGCACCGACACAAAATAACCTCCAAGATGGAGAAACTACATCACTGCGCATGCGTGATCTGCATGAAATCATTTTCACGTGATTCTACCGTCTGTTATATTCTTCTTCTTTTTTCAAGTGAACGGTATGTTGCTCTAAGCTGACACGGTAATATGATAAAGTCTACGACGTATCATAACGAAACTGTTGACATCAACAACCAATAGCCATGGCTATGTAATGCACTATTATGTTATCTGTGTAATCTAAAGTGACTCTCTATTCAATGCGGACGAACGATTTGTTGGCAAACAGTGTCAAGTTATGTATTCAGAGAGTGTTTAACACTTTCAAGAAAGAGCAAACACAAACGATCTTGCCCTCGTGGTCTTGATTAATCTTTCCAAATTACTTTCTATGACTTCATCCATATGGAATGTAAATCTGATTTCGTCCGATTCTGATCTTGAATTCATTTTCAATCACATAGTTCGATGATGGAAATGTGGGAATTATCATAATGATAGAAAAAGGAACAGTTACGCGTAGACCTTTACGCTGTTGCTCAGCACATGAGTCAAACTATTTAGTTTCATCACGGTGTCATGATTTATATTTTTTGACATACAATGATCCTGATTTAGTCATGACACTATTAAAGCATCTCTAGCGTTGTGTGAGAGTTTGTCGCATCTCGTCATTCCTGTTGCTATGGCTCACCCTGGCAACAAGAACAACACTTGCATTGCAAAAACAGTTGTTGGTGGCACGACGGCCCGCCAGGCAGGGGGAAAGCACTGTACCGCGTCGAATGACGTCATAGACTCGATGACGTCATAATCTATCTGCAGGTAGCAGCCTAGAAAATGAGGAAAAGAGTGAAATTTGAAATCTCGGTAGAGTATGAAATAGCTTTTCCTCTGATCTTTTTGGACCTCTGCATCAGCTATCAGATACAGTCCATTACTCTGGAACAAATGACACTATCAGAATTGATATCATCAGTCCATGCTCCTCGAAGGATAAAGATTTTTGTACACATACATGTAAGGACATCACATATGCACGTACATGCCATACAGCCTATCGATATGTATTTATTTGTAAATGAATGAGACTTGTATATGCGTATGTGTCTTTTTTTTTTTAATCAAAAGTTCACTTTTGAGTTTAGGGCCGACGTGTTGTTATCACTGCAAGGAATTCTAATGTTAGTGGAGAAATGAGCAAAGAAAATGGGATTCCATCGGGATACGAACCCGAGACCTCCGGATTGCTAGCCCGGTGCTCTACTGACTGAGCTATAGAAAGCCCTAGTTCAGTGTTCGTCCCCAAAATCCTAAATTCTCATTGCTCGAATGGTCAGAAGCTATGGCAGTGTGCTTTTGTGTGACACAGACGCACAAAATTCTGATGTTAATAACTTTCTAGGTTTGGCCAGGATACTCATCTGTTGTCTTTACCACACGGTCTGGAAATGTTGATGCAGCATGCAGGATTTGAACTCACCATGTTCATCACCTGCGTGCAACTCATTAGTCTGTACCTAGACTATCATACTTATTGCATAGAAGAAGTTATCGGTCGTACTCTTATTAATCGATGACTCGATATCAAGGTTTAGGGTGAGTCTTGGTGTCGACATTTTCTTTAATTTCTTTTTAAATCAAAATGTGTAGATTACATACATGTATAAAAAGGTTCAAAAGTTCCTTGTTATGCAACAAGTGAGGTATCTTTGGATTTTTTTTTTTTGTTGCTCTATTTGATAATTGACTTACTTTAGAATGTTATTCAAAATGGTGCTCAACTTGTTTTGATTAGATGTACAAATTTTAGTGTAACGCATCAATGAAGTTTGAGGATAATTAGACAATCCGTTCAATAATTTTGAATTTGTGCTTTTTCGGCACCACCATAGTTGGATCAAGAAGACTACAATTACCCATATCGTGTCTCTGGGACAACGATATAAGGAAAATATATACAGATAATTCAACATAGTTTGATATGCAACTGATGATTTTTCCCATAGCTATAAATCTGGAACATTGGATAATCGATGCTTATTTACATCAAAAAAGGGCAAGTGGTCAACCAGTTGTAATCAAATCAACTCAACGCAAGAGCCATTCTTTTTTATTATTATTATTTTGCTTTTCTAGCTTTGCATTAATGAAAGAACTCTTTGTTTATCTCTTTCAGAAGGCATGATGAAGTAATATCATCTTCAAACTGATGTTAGTAACAGGTGGAATGAAAAGTTTATTTGCTATAAATAGTGACATTTGTAGAGTTCTCTTTACTAGTATGTTTTGTTTCTATTGGTGGCTTACTCTGATATCATGCATGTCATGAACTGATGGAGTCTTCTTATCCAATCATGGTGATACCGAAACCTTGAAATTCATATTTCTAAGCATACTTTCTTATCATATATACTCAAGCGTTAATACTAACATTCTACTAAATAGTCAAACTCCCATGGTAATAATCTGGTATAGAAATCGCTCTTAATTTCATTGAAAAACAAAAACAAAACATGAAATGAAATGAATAGGAACGGTCTGTATTCTTCGCATCACATATGCCTTTCATTGGAGATCAGTAGATAATCGATTTAAAATACACGTGATTTTTATATCATATGCAAGCAAACATGGGAAGAATGGTGCATCTACAATACGTGTAGATACTATTTTCAGATAATTTTGCACGAGTGGCTGGAACCGATATTGCCGTTCTTCGAAAGCGAACGAAACTGTAAAATAACAGTATAATCTTGTCAGATTGTTATTGGTTTTATCATTCTACAGTATACATAAGTATGAAGAGTTTGTTTGCAAAAACCGATAAGTCCATATTTGCCAAATGGAGATATTTGCGATTAAAGGTCAAGAAAAATAAAGAGAATAATAAGAATATTTTTGCTTCTTTTGACCATAACTTCAAAAATATACCTTTATATGTAGTGACCGATATATCATTCAAAAGGTATTATTTTGTACTTTATGACAGAGATCGTACTTCAAAATCTTCAAAAATGGACTTATCGGTTTTTGCAAACAAAGCCTTCATATGTATATTTTTCTTCGTTCATTCAACATTAATCTTGTGACTCTATGTAATTTCTCTACTCTTCAGATGATAATAGAATATGTAATGTAACAGATTAAAGATACTATATAATTTGTGACTGCATGCAAAGCACGAGAGCATTAGGTCGTTTGCTTCCAGGTTGAGACAAATGGCGCGCACTGCATAATAATTATATAGTCATCACTAATATTTTTTTTATACTAGACCACGCTGCAGCAATTCAATTTCAATTCAATTTATTCTTCACAAAATAAATCAAAAGGACATTATGTGCACAATAAAAACAAAAGCAATGTGTATAAACATACATGCACATGTTATGGAAATTAATGCTATAACAGGTCACGTGTCGGGAAGAAGTTCTTCCAGCGCAGAGAAGGCTGTCACCTTCGTGTTATGCTTGAGGGAACAATATGCTCGTGATATCATCATTGCCCTAAATAGAAGTAATGTAGATGATAGCTGTGGAGACATGACACCCGTCATGGTTCGATGTGGTTGGTGTGTCGTGACTGTCTTTATTACGGTATGAGTAGGAAATGACAGGTATTTTTTCTTCGAGGATGATTTCAAATAAAGAATACAATTCCAGAGAATACCCTATAACCTTGAAACTTGATGATTTTATATTTTATAATCATACATGTATAAACACACGTGTATTATATATATATATATATATATATATATATATATAGATAGATATAGATATATATAGATATATATATAGACACATATTATGTATCGTTGCGTGTTTTATACGCATGTCTGTATAATGTATATATATATAATATACACTGTGTGTGTATATATATATACATGTTTATATGTGATTGCACACAATGATATAATTTTATATAATTATGTATGCATTACAAAAAGGATAAACAAAAAGTAATAAAGGACAAGAACGATTCAATAGACAATCCATAATTCAAATAGAATGAGTAAAAGTCAGCAGTCGGGAAGAGAAATGCGTTGTAATTTCCACAACTTTAAGTCGTGGATTTATTGCCAACGTGACAGTAGAGTTTAAGAGTCATTTTAATATGTACACATTTAAAGAGAGGCACTTACGAGCTTCCGATAGTAGTTGTTAGCTTGTTTTATTTTCCCTTTTCTGCACACAAACCATACAACCACTTACAAGTATAAGTATCGCCGTGCAAATTACTCAAATGCTGTAGAAACAGAGAGAATCTGGTCTTACAAATTTAGGGAAGCCTCTTCAGTGTCTATGCAGCTCTAACTTGTGCCCTGCATAGCAATGCCGAGTACATTCATACTCCTGAGTTAGGATGGACAAAGTTAGTATAAAAAAAAATGTTGTCAAATGATGTACGGTGTACGAGTTGTGGGTTTCGAGTAAGATTCAGCAGTGAAGTGGAACACAGGCTGTCTGTTTTGTTTGAAGTCCATAGCTTTATCTAC
Organism: Diadema setosum; assembly: GCA_033980235.1. Classification (NCBI taxonomy): domain Eukaryota; kingdom Metazoa; phylum Echinodermata; class Echinoidea; order Diadematoida; family Diadematidae; genus Diadema; species Diadema setosum. Next base: position 7,069,903 of record CM067074.1, on the reverse strand, counting down.
GATGTAATGATGGCAGGAGTTCACAGACCATTTACTGGTAGAGGTCTCACTAAGCAAGACTATCATTTCATGTCCACTAGAACAATTTAAATGCACCCCTTTGTCTATATTAGCAAGTTTTAGATCTGCGACGCGAACGCTAAGACGACGCAGCCTGACACCATTTTGGTCAACTGTTGGGCCTATTTAGCGTCGTCTTTTATAGCGTTCGTATCGCAGATCTAAAGCTCGCTATTCACATGATGTGCCAATCATAGTCGCTTTTGTTGTAAACGGGATATTTTTTACACTTTCTTTTTCTCCTTCCTCTTCTTCTTTTTCTTCCATTACGATCCATTTGTGGTTCCCATCCTCATCACTCGAGTCTAATAATATAACGGAGCCTTTCATCTTCCGTCTGTGCTCTTCAGAGGTGCAAGGGAATTCTAATGCCATGGCGGAAATGATATAGAGTCACACACTACTATTAAAGGGCTTGTGCCGAAAGGGTGGGTTGGGTGGTGGCGCGTCGCGTTAATGGGAACACCACCCTTCGTCCAAAGCCCCCACCCCCCCCCCCCGGTTTTGCCGAAAGGGTGCGTTGGGAGCGTTGGGAGCGTCGCGTTGACTGGAACCCCACCCTTCGTCCAAAGCCCCCCGGTTTTGCCGAAAGGGTGCGTTGGTACTTTTTCTCATGTAATGTTAAAAGACGAGTTTTGAATTTATATTTAACCTTCAAACAACCATTTCAAAGAGGCTATCGTCCGGATCGGTTTACACTCTATTACCACTTGGTCTACAGCCAGTTAGTCTAATAGACTTAATATCAGTTGGTCTAATAACCAGTTGGTCTAGTCATCATTTCGTCCAATTACTGTTTGGTCTAATTGTTATTTGTTGTTTAATATCAGTTGCTTAAATATAAATTCAAAACTCGTCTTCTAACCCTATAAAGCCCAAGGGGGGGGGGGGGGGCACATTGTGCCCCCTACCAGATTTTCATTCGCCACTCCTTCGCCCTTAATCCAGTTTTAACCAAATTTGGTGACTTTTTCTAAAATCTTATTCCGAACATTTTGATATATAATTTAGCTCTATTTGATATTGCTGGTTGCCATGGCAACAATAAACTGACAACCATGTCAGGCAGATTTTGCATATTTTTCTGTTCCAATTCCAATTAACCATATTATAATGTATAAAATGGGCGTTTCTAGGCTGTAATTTGCTGAAGGAGCAAAATGTGAAGTAATTATGGCCCTGAAATGTTTTTCCTATTACTTCCTTTGTTTTTCTGTGACAATGCCATAAAACAATAGATATAATAGAGATACTTGAAAATAACAGTATTTTCCAAAGATTACCATTCTATTTTGTGTCATTTTGATTCCTTCACCCAAGTTATACCTCTAATATTTGTTTATCACATTATCAATCTGCAAATTTAAAATTCCGATATTATGGGAATATGAAATATAAATATGCATGTACCTATCCCAAACAAAACATCACAGGTCTCCTAATGTATTTCTTTATTTTATCATGTGGTGACCTTGAGAAATTTCAACCATAAGAAATAATGAGCTTTGACTTGCAGATCATTTGTGGCAAATATGAAAAATATTGGTCTATGATAAGACATATATACTGGGGATAAAGAAATCATACAGAAAAATCATGTTTTTAGCATATTTCCTATGTATTTCTTTATATTTTGGTAAATAGCGCCCTCTATGTGTGACCTTGAAAAAATTAAAGTATGCGGTCATGTAGAATATGAGTTGCTCTACCCATGTGCCAAATATGACGATGAAACATCAAACAATAACAAAGTTATATAAGGGGGGCACAATGTGCCCCCCCCCCCCCCCCCTTGGGCCTGGGAAAGGTCAAAATAGCTTGGGCTTTATATTTCATGAGAAAAAGTACCAACGCACCCTTTCGGCAAAACCGGGGGGGGGGGGGGGGGGGGCTTTGGACGAAGGGTGGGGTTCCAGTCAACGCGACGCGATCCAACGCTCCAAACGCACCCTTTCGGCAAAACCGGGGGGCTTTGGACGAAGGGTGGTGTTCCCATTAACGCGACGCGCCACCACCCAACCCACCCTTTCGGCACAAGCCCTATTAAAGTACAAAAATGTATTTCACAAAATGCAAGAGACAGTAACTGCAACACGTGATCATAACTGTATCCTACCAGATATTTCATCCGTAACATTGTTGCAGACGCAGCTGTGCGTTGCTGGACTGCGTTGTACGGTGTTGCGTTAAAACTTAGGACATTATAATATCTTTAATTGTTAGATACAAAAGTAGTACATACAATAGTTTCTGGTTTTACATTGTGTAATACATGTATATCAAAAACTTATTGAAATTGTATTTGTGACCATAGAACCAAAGAGCCAAGAAGAGTCTCACAGGAGGATATTTCCAGCAGATCTAAATAATCATCATTGAGTCAGCATGATTGATAATAGGTTTCCACCATTTTTTGACAATGATATTATTTTTCTTAAAACATAAAATCAAAACTTTTTCACAGTATCTGACAAAGTCTACGCCCTAAGTTTAGACACAGGCAGTGCGTGGGCCTTCTTGAAGGTATAATCAATGATAATGCGGTACACCTCATTGTACAAAAACGTTTTAAGTATAAAAAAACACACATGTTCAGTTCAAAAGTAGTACGTTCTTCTGTACAAATCGAAAGCCCGAAAGGAATGATGGTGGGTTTTCTTGTGCATAGTACCCTCTTTTTCCTTCAACCTTAACGCGCTTTGCAAATGAAATATATTTTTGACGAGATTTCCCAGCGTCTGACATGAACCAATATGAAATCGACGTAAATCCGTCGGTGGCACTGGGAGATCTGGGTCATTAAAAAAAGATACAGGATGTCATCAGACCTGGGCGGGTGTCTGCTTTTCTGAACTACAGCACAGCTGGGTGTGACGGTACCTCTGTGATGACAAAGAGACCGAAAAGGAAGAAAGGCGTTGCATCATGAAACTAAGAGCTAAGCAGGGAGGAAGAGGTGTCTGTAACTTGGGTTGAATTTACTCCGGAGCAACTCAACTGGCGTGTTGGATGACACCTTGTTAGAATGATTCAAGTTAAATAACGGTAGACCTTATACTTCACTGAATATTCCCCCCCCCCCTCTCTCCCTCTCTTGCAGTAGATGGGATCGACCATATTGAGAGGGTTTCTTTTGACGCAGGTGTTGTAGTTTTAACATTTTGAACACAAGAAAGTATAGAGAAAGTTGGCGTGCTGAGAAACACGGGGGCAGGGGATTGAGCATAACTAATTCATTGATGAAATCGGTATACACACGAATTAATTTCAGAAGACATCTTATAGATGGAATGTGATAATCAAGATGTCTGAGGAAAGAAACAAAAGGTCAGATCTGTCAAGTGCATAAGGTTAACCAAAGGTGGCCGTAAAATCCAGTTTCTCTGCTTTAGTGACCCTGTCGATCTTTTTATATGTCATCACGTTTTATCAAGATCAGAATATGCATCAAACAAAATCAGGTCAGTGACACATGTCCCGTATATACAGAATAATCCCACAGTTCTTCAAATACAGTGGAGTCCAAGACACTAAGCCCTCGTGATGAAAATAGTCTAATCTGCCAAGGGCATAGTCCAGGATTAGCATCCTGCTACCTATAAGGTGGTTGCCATTATCATTACCTTATCATAGCTCGATAGTTTACAGACATGTGGGTCAAAAGTATTTAGAGTGTGCGCCTGTGTGTGTGTTCGGATTCACTTCACGTGGCCACTATTAAAAGGATGCACTTGAATTTGTATAATGAGCAAGCTACCAAGGGGACGACGGCTTTAGGTCCCCTTAATTGGAAAAAAAATGTTCCTTTGCATAGGGGCACTACCAGATATGTCAGGGGACTCTAACCAGGTTCTCACTATTGAAAGTCCAAGCTCTAGTCCACAGAGCCTTACACTCTAAAAATGAAATGGTAAATCAACATTCAAGATGTTGTCACTCCTCTAACTTTTTTGTTGGTAAAATGTTGAATTAAACTCTCTCAATGTTGGGTTTACCATTTCGGAAATATAGTTCCACATTTTCAGTGTTAAATTTTACATTTTGAGTGTCTAATTTAATATTGCAGAAAAAGTTGGAGGAATTACAAAAATGTTGATTTGTCGATTCGTTTCTTACAGCGTACCGCCTCATTAGCTTAAACGCCAGTCAACAGAACAGAACAAAGAGGAACAAAGGGGGCGACATTAATGAGTCTTGACTATTATGAGAGGAAACCTACATCAATATTTGCGATTGTGGATGTCCACAGGTAAGTACCGAAATCTGACGATGAAGAGTCAAATTGACTTCAGATACATTGGAAATTTATGATATAATTTTCTTACCCCCTGTTTGTCTCGTCGGACCGAGAAGTAGGAGAGGGTGTAGCCGAGGGCAGAGACGAACTTCAGGATGAGCACGAGACCGAAAATTGTGTTCCTGAGTCTGTCCATGTCGTAGATGAGGCAGTTACCCGTCTTACCGCACTGCTCCTGGAAGTAGAGGCACGTCTTCTGGATGGCCGCTCCAAAGTAGATCGGGGCGGGAACGAATCCTTAAAGAAGGAATTATAGGAGTACAGCGATTGCAGTACTATTGGTAGTGTAGTCATGGAACACTAACAGTAATAGAAATGATATTGTTACAGCAATACATTAGTACCAGTCTTCTAGTAATAGTAATTATAAAGGATAACTATAATTCTAGGAATTTCCCAGGGTACTCTCTTCAATGCCTTGGACTCTACTCTGAGAGTTATTTTATTGTTTCCTCTTTGTTGTCAGATACGGCCTACTTGCACCAAATTCTGCACCTGAGTGGGTCAAGAGAGAAATTGTCGGTGAAAACTTTGAATACCAGGAGGAATCGAATTCAGGGCCAACCGATTTAAATTCCAGAGCCTTTGAAGAAATCAAATGAAACGAAACCATGAATTGTTTTGGACAATACCAAACAGGGAAATAACGTAAGTCACAACTTCAATTAATGATTATACAAGGTACTCGCTGGCTAATTTATCAACCTGGAAGTAATATATCGACAACCATCACTTCCCTTCATTCTATAGTCAATGTTATTATTTTCTTGGCTCATTTACACTTGTTTTCAAAGTTCTACGCCATAACTTTCAAATGGGAATGAGTTGTTTGCATGATTGCACACGGTATCAAGGGGATAAATAATAAACTAACCGAAACTTTCTGTATTCAAACAATGCTCTTTACAGCTTATCTTTTTTTTTTTCAATTCACTTCAGTAGTTTATTTATTTCCATCATCAAAAAGAAAAGAAAAGAAAAGAAGAAGTTGACATAATCCAAAGTGATACAATTTTTTTTCATTTCTCTTACACACGTCTGATAAAGGATTTTTTTTTTAAATACAATATAAAGTATATACACGAATTATGTCGTAAAAAAGAAACAATGCACTTTGCCATGGCAACAAAAATAGTAAATAATCACAATGATGGAAAACAGTGTTCCACTAAAAAAAAAAGCCAAGCTTGTAAGACATGGAACACTGGAACAAAACAACAACAGCACCAATTTGTTATACCAATAAAATATATTCATTTTAAAGTCTTCTATACACTATTGTACATTTTACTCATTGATATAATGATGCTGATACTATGAACAATACTTACTAGGATTTTAGAATGCAAACGTATAAACTATGTAACATATCACATTTGTGGCACAGACACTATGTGGCCAGGTATGCCAGGAAAATTGAACGGAAAGGAAGATATGCAATCGGCCACAAAAAAAAAAAAAAAACCATAACGACGACAACAACAACAATAACACAAAACACAGAAAAAACAGAACTTGAGGAAATGCACTCAGACAGATACTGGACAACGAAGAACGAGGAAAAAGGAGCAGGGAAGAATAGAGAAGGAAAAGGAGACGGAAAAGGAGAGGGATGGAAAAGGTCTGTGGACACACTACAAAATCTCAAGGAAAAGTGAAATATGATGGGTTTTTTCATTGAACAGAATTAACTGGTATATTTAGAGAACAATTTTTTTTTTTTAGTTTATACTTAAATGTAATTAACTTCACAGATTCTTCTAGATCATTATCTAAGCTATTCCAAAATCTGGGTCCGGTATAAACAAATGTATTTTGAGTGTGTACAGTTCTCACTAAGGGAAGATGAAATTCTTTAGATTGTCTCGTGGGAAAATTATGTACGTGGCTGTTACAGTGAAATAAAGAATAAAATACTTTGGGTAGATGGTTGCAGTTGTAATTAAGCATAAATTGACCAAGTTGAAACAAATACAACTCTTTTATTTTCAGAATTTTGTGTTCAAGGAACAGCTTGTCAGTATGTGCTCGGATATGAAGGTTAAAAACAATTCTGAGCGCCATCTTTTGCAGAAGAAAAAGTTTATCTAGCAATGTCGAATATGTATTCCCCCAAGCAAGAATTCCGTAATTCAAGTACGGCAATATCAAACTTGAATAAAGCGTAATCAAAGCCGAAGAAGGAAGATAGTATTTCAATCTATTCATTATGCCTATGTTACGTGCAATTACATTACAAATATTGTTTATGTGACACCTCCAAGATAACTTATTATCAACACAAACACCTAAGAATTTAATAGACGAAACCTCTTCTAGGGGAGTAGTGTCAAATATAACATTACCTGGTAATCTATCTAAAGAATTGCTGAAAAACATATACTTTGTCTTCTCAATATTCAGTGACAATTTATTTGCATATATCCATTGTGAGACATTCTTCAATTCATAATTTACTGTACTAATTAAAGTATTAGGGTCAGGGTGGGAATAAAAAAGATTGGAATCATCGGCGAATAATATGAAAGTGAGTTTATCTGAAGATCTATAAAAATCATTAATGTAAACTACAAATAACAGTGGGCCTAACAAACTTCCTTGCGGAATACCACATTCTATTTTTTTCATAGAAGAATCAAAACTGTTCACATGTACATATTGATATCTGTCAGATAAATAACTCGTAAACCATTGCAAGGCTTTTCCGCGAATACCATAATGGGATAACGTAGAGAGTTTTAGTGTTCAATCATCTCATCTCAACACATCTTTAGTGTTCAATCGTCTCAACTTTAGTGATCACTAGAGTGAAAATGTGTAATTTCCATAGACCTACTCTTTGCCCGATTGCGTTGAAATGTCTACCGATTAGATTAGATATTATAGTTTTGTATAAGCTCCTAGATTGATTTTACATGGTGGTGTTTGAGTCGCTCGACTGTATTTTTGGCAACACAATTTTTTCCTCATTCTGTTTGACATGGTTCTTTGTTGATTGTTTGATATGAATGTGGTGTTCTGTTGCTCCTTACCAAGCACTCGGATCAGCAGGCTGCCGAGACCAAGGCTTATGGCTCGATCCCTGTCCTCCACGCACCTGTAAAAAATTGAGCAGTAGGAGGCGTTAGGATATACATGTAGATAATCATAATCGGTGTGTGCTGGACAGAAAATGGATATGGATTCATGCACATATCATGAGGTTAAGACTTATTATGAAAATGATAAGGGAAGTATGTACTGCAGAATATTTGGGACTGAAAAATAGGGACGCATGAAATAGACTGGAAAATATTATTGTCCCAGTGGAAATTTCTTATGTTGGCAAGCGTCTTGGACCATAGAAAAAAAAAAAAAAACGCACATTGCACTAGGATCTACTTTTGCGTAGGAAATTGACATGAATGAATGGAGTACGAGTGCAGTAACATTCAATACTAAAATGTCACGTGTTTTGAAAAGTGTGACATAAAGTCTCGGTTTCCTAGCAATTAATACAGGATGCACAACGCTACAAGACGTGCCGTATATCACTACTGAAATGGAACACATTGGATGATTAGCTATAACTTAAAGAAGACTATTGTATAGATGATTGGGATAGGAGATAGCCATAAGATCCATGCAGTTTACCAGATATTTTTTTTTAAATGGTAAGTCAAGTGCGATGATGATGACGATGATAATAATAATAATAATAATAATGATAATAATAATACATATTGTAATAATATCATGATCATAATAATAATAATAATAATAATAACAATAATAATAGTATAGAAATGATTATAGTACAAATAATTAGCATTTATATAGCGCCTTTTCAAAATATACTAAAAGCGCTCCTGTAATTACAACAAAATAAGAGAAATAAAAAACTGACATATAACTTGATGTGATTACTAACCACCACTAACACATACACCATTAAAATCAAATCAAATCGATATTTATTCATAATCATATACAATTCTGTCAATATGCATCATCGTTGTTAATTATACTGTGCACTTTTTCTGTGCTTCCCCTCCGGTGATTGAGCACAGTGAAAAGTTTAGTTTGATTCATAAAGTGACAGATGAGAAGATATCTGTCTCTAATCCACTTATTTCTGACAGACCGTGTATCGACACATTTGATAATTATGATAATTTGATTATTGATGATTTTATATCCATTGGAATTCAAAAAAAAAAGGAATCATTGCCGATTTGTACTCCACCATCCTCTCTGCTTATTTAAAGGCATAATTTACTAATTGCAGATGAAACAAAAACCCAGAAATAGTTCTTTTAAATAGTTCTAAAATGTGAGTCAGGGATAGAAGCAACCACTGTAAAAATTTGAATCCATATAATTGATGAAAAATGTTGTAAAATACACAAAATGTGAACAATAATCATAATAAAAATGTTTCCAGACTAAACCGTCTACAGTAACGGTTTATTGAGAAAAACATTGATATCTCCTTACATTTTAGGCTTTATTGCAAAAATATTACGGTAGGATGTACAACAGACCTGCACACATGTATCAAATGTGATATCTTTAACATTTTTGAAATCACTGCTCCCAAAGGTAAACAGGACCTTTAAGTGCACAGCCAAGCTTTTCTGTCGCGTTGGATGAAAAACAAAAACAAAACAAAACAAAAAAATTAATAATAGAAGCATCCAAGTCTCTTACTCTGTAAAACCAGGCAGGTGAGACGACACCTCCCCGGTATAAAAAAAAAAAACCAAAAAGAAAAAAAAAACAAAAAAAAAAAACCCTGGATATACTGACTTAACCTATTCATTTAACAAAAATACACATAGATTACATTGCATCTATGGAACTGAAACTCACCTCAGTTTGAGCATAAAGCTCGGATTCTTGATCAGAGAATTGACGAGTGCAGTGACCCCGAAAATAACGAGAAAGCCGACGAGTCTCGTGAAGCAGTCTCTCGGACAAGCATGTGGGACGCCCTCAAAGTCGTAATGTGGGAACGGGAACGGCTCGTCACCAGCAGTCATGTTGGATCCCATACACGTGCACCCAGTATAAACTTTCTGCGTGAATTAATGTGTTAACAGTCATGAAATGTTCAAACTATCTGACCGCCTCCTTACTATGTATTTTGACTTCTTTATTACATGTACTACACCCCAACAAGTTAGATAATCTCCCCGTTCACCCCTGACATTAATCACGTCACGTACTTTTAAAGACATGCTGTCTTGTGAAATTTACAACCAGCTTGCAACCTCGGGTTAAGCAGAACACCAAAAATAACACAATATCTTTACTAGTATCAAAACTAGATGTTTGTTATGCTTGAGTTTGGGGTTGGTTGGTTGAAAGAGTTCTTTTTCTTTTGTTTTTTTTTTTAATATATAAATGCCTCACATCCAACTGGACCCCATGGAAGAGCAGCCATGTGCAGCTAGTATCTAATAGGCAACTTCCAAGATAGAAAATGAAACAAAAGAAAAAAAAAAAGAAACAAATATTCGTATCAACAAATGAAGAGCTTGCTTCCAAAAGGCGCTAAATCCATCACTTTTCAATGGATTTAGCGCCTTCAAAGCTCTTCAAATGCAACAAGTGACTTAGGAGGAGAGTACTAGTAAGTTGACAACTATAGCATTTGCTTTTCCAGTGCAGTGTTGTCGATTACCGCATACTTTACAAGGGTATCATACCACCGGAAGGAAATACTCGTTCATACAACGTGCTGTATAGACTGTTTGTCTGGTGCAAGTTTTCATGATGAGAATAGACGATTTTGTCTGTTAGTATCAACAAAGCCAAAGGGCGAAGCGCGTGAAGAGTTTAACAGTAACACGGTTTATGCGCCATTTTCAAACATTAAAGGCATAATTTACCATTTGCAGATGAAAGCATTAGTGCTATGAAATAGTTCTAAAATGTGAGTTAGGGATAGAAACAACCACTGTCAAAATTTGAATCCGTATAATCGATGTTAAGTGTTGTTAAATACACAAAATGTGAACAATAGTTATAATAAACATTTTTCCAGACTAAACCGTATACAGTTACGGTTTATTGAGAAAAACCCTGATATCTCCTTATATTTTAGGTTTTATTGCAAATATTTCATATGGTAGGATGTTTTATGATACAACAGACCTACACATATGCATCAAATATGATATCTTGAAAATTTTTGAAATCACTGCTCCCAAAGGTAAACTGGACCTTTAAAGTAAGTCCATTATCACGTCGAGCAAAATAGAATACCAGTGATACATGTAACTCATCTGTTGTATTGCAATGCGAATTCTTGAAGTTATGGTGAAAAAAAAATCATATCCTGTATTTTCTTGGTTTTTAGCGGGTTTATTTGCAAATATCTCAAATTGACAAGAATGGAGTTAAGTCGTTTTGCAATCAAACTCTTCGGTTGTAACTTATTCAACTGGCCTTGGTTAGAAATTGTATCGGCATTCCTTGACATTGTGTCCGGGTCACTTCCGTTTGTTAACAATAGCATTACTGTCTTTTACACTCTTGACTGCTGAAGGTGAGTTCGATCTTATTTCTCATTCCCAAGCGATTTTATTTTTGTTCGGACATGACCTCACCTTACGCTGTGTTCTAGATAGGTCTCGTAATATTTCGTATGCTACTTTAGTAGCTGACACAGGGAACCATCCACAAAAGACATTCTGCAGACAACAACAACAAATTATACAATGCAGTCGTAATTCTTGAATTACACATAGGCACACACATACTGTATACACTGATAAATACAGACACACACACACACACACACACACACACACACACACACACAAGTTACATCACAGGCTTACAAACCTGGTTTGTTTGGGTGTTTTTTGGTTTTTGTTTTTTTTTTTTTTTTTTTTTTTTTTTTGGGGGGGGGGGGGGGATAAAAACCGTAAAGAGAGTTTCAAAATATGTGCTTCTAAGCCCTGGGCGAATAAACGACTCTGTTTTCCTGTTTGCACATTACCGTCATTGGACAAATGTAATCACCAGTCTCTTGAATTTAGATCAGTGAATATTTCTAAATGAATCATTGTGGCGGCAATTTTGAAATAGAAAAATGAAGAGTGTCAGTCGTTTCAAAACCACCACCTCAAAATGCCCACGACATTACTGATAAGCAAATATGCTGCTTTCGGTACTTGGAGAGTTAAAGGGATAGTGCAGTTTAGGTTGAGACCTCACTTCTCTTTCTTAACATTTTTTGTTGAGATAATGAAAAACTCCTTATGAAATATGAAAGAGCATGTAATTCCAAGAGGAAGCGTTTATTTGATAAAAATTGGTTTTTAAATGGCTGAGATATCCAAAATAGAGCGATTGTAATAAAAGGTGGGGCCCACCTTTTACTATGATCGCTTTGTTTTTATTTGTTTTTGGATGTCTCAGCCATTCAAAAACTGATTTTCATCAAATTAATTTTGAATTTGTCTTAGAATGGTATGCTCTGTACTATTTCATAAGTGTTTTTTGGTATCTCGCAAAAAGTTAAAAGCCCAATCCTCATCTCCACCAATACTATACCATCCCTTTAAAAGGAGGCTTCCGGGTGATATTCAGACATTCATATTTGAACAATTTGAAATTAGTTGTACTTAATACAGAGTTTCAGAATTCATAGTGATTAGGATGAGGAATAAGAATGTTTTCAAAATTCATAAGGAATTGCAATGAACAAGGACGGTGGCATAGCAGCCTCACCATAAGAATGCGTGAGTTGGGGCTGAAGGAAGCAGAGCAAAAGAAGAACTCATGCATAGATTCTACACAGGTGAACTTGTTAAACAGACGGTATTGTAATGGAATTTCTGAAATCTGATCCTCCTATGTCATCAACTTTGTTCAGTGTAATTTGCTTAAGGTTTTTTTTTTTCAGAGTACATGTATTGGTTTCTCTGCTCAAAGACCACAATATTTTTCTGCAAATATTATTTGCATTGTATACTTTTGTCGGAAATGAAATAACATGAATAAAAAAATTCCACAAATCTATGCTTGGGGTTGTCGATTTATGTACTATACAAGATGCGAAATTATGAAAATCGTCTGGAATGTGCCTCTTTAAAAAGCGACTCACTCGTCGCTCTCACCTGTGGATGCGTATCCACCTCTTCGGTGTTGAAATCGTGGAGTTCGGTGCAGCCGGCGTGGCACGGCGTGAGGTAGGTGATGCCGTCGGACCCACAGACGGGTGCGTACGTGCCGGACGGACACTTCATACACTCTTCTAGACAAGACGGGAATGCTTTCAGCCTGGCAAACACAAAATAATAGTAAGAAAAATTAATGATTCACAACGATATTCCATATTTCAGAGATTTCTGACATTAGGAATTCAACTCCCTAATATTCCCTTGTGCTTAGTCTCTTTCAGGTTGGTCACGAAATAATCAGGTAGACGCAAAATACAAACAGAAGTAACTTTTTTATCGAGGGCTATCAACACGATCAAGGGCTATCAAGGGTTTTCAGGGCTATCATTCTTTCGGGATATGTCAGTGGGCAAAATAGGTTCAGTGATCACTCCTTCGATCGATATGTGAAGGACCACGATCCAATGCAGATGAGAGTATGAAGACAGAAAACTTATAGAACACATAACATAATAAACATAACACATAAACTTATAGAATACATAATGGCTGTGCATCCCTCTTAATTTGCACTTGTCATAACAGGTAGGCAGTTGGAATGATCTTTGAGATTTTGGAATAGCAAAGGGGGGGGGGAATTAAGAAAGATAGATTGGAAAAGACAAAAAAAGAGATTGTGTGTTTGTGTGTGTGTGTGTGTGTGTGTGTGTGTGTGTTGTGTGTGCTGTATATGTCATTTGTCTAATACATGGCTAGATTTGAAAACTAAAAAAAATAAAAACACCCAAAATATATTGTACTCTATGATGGAAGAAAATGAAGGGTTTGTTTGCAAAAACCGATAAGTCCATTTTTGAAGATTTTGAAGTACGATCTCTGTCATAAAGTACAAAATAATACCTTTTAAATGATATATTGGTCACTAAAGGTATATTTTTGAAGTTATGGTCAAAAGAAGCAAAAATTTTCTTATTATTCTCTTTAATTTTCTTGACCTTCAATCGCAAATATCTCCATTTGGCAAATATGTACTTACCGGTTTTTGCAAACAAACTCTTCAAATGATTTAGCAGCACAAGAGAGAAGAATACAGCTGCTTATTTTTGTTCATATTAATTTCATTGTTAACATGGAACTGATATTAAGTGAAATTCAAATAAAGAATATCATAAGACGAAAAAAAAAATGAGTGTTTGAAAACAGACAATGTGAGAGAGGGAGATATGTTATTCTATACTTCTGAGAAAGAAAGAGAGAGAGAGAGAGAGGGGGGGGGGGGGAGGGAGCTAGGGAGAGAAAGTACAATGAAATATCTTGGCTAGTAGAGAGGACGAGAGACCTAAGTATTATTTTCCCGAATCTAATTCCTCACTCATTTTCTCCAGGATACGGCACGGTGATCCCGGCTATGGGGCGATTCGAACAGCCGACGGCAAAGTTCAGCGGAGTGAGCAACACGACAACGAGACAGATAAGACCAGCCATCTTGGCCAGACCTTTCAGGCTCAGCTTCAGTTTCTTCACGATCAGGCCGCCGAAGAAATTACCAAAGAAACCAGCTGGTGTCATGATGCACCCTATGAAATGGCATCAGATATTATTATCACTACCTTTCCCGTAATGTTTATCTTCAATAACAACGCCATCAACACTTATTTCTTCTCCGAATATCTCACAAGTATTATCTTCTTTTTATTAGTTGAATGAAATAATGTCCCCTGCCCTTAATATTCAATACATCAAGAAAATAAGAAAATCAGGTTGACGTTGATAAATGTAAAGTCAAATAGAAGATAATACCTTCTTTTGTCTTGCTAGACATCTCGAATTTAAGCTTTATATTAGCTTGTCCAGGTATTAATCTCTGACCATCTTTAAAGTGGCATTCCAGATGATTTTCATAATTTCATCATGTAGTAGGGCCTACATAAATCGACAGCTCCATGTATAGATTTGTGGAATTTATTGTCGTCCTTGAGCAGAGAAACCAATACTCCGAAAAATCTTACACAAATTACACTGAACAGTGTTAATGACATAGGAGCCTCACATATTTCAGAAATGTAGCAGTGTAATTCAATTACAATACCGCTTGCTAAACAAGTTCACCTGTGTAGAATGTATGCATGCCTTCTTCTTTTGTTCTGCTTCCTTGAGCCCCGACTCATCATTCGTATGGTGAGGCTGCCATGTCATCTTCCCTGTTCATTGCAATTTGTTATAAATTTTAAAAACATTCTTATTCCTCATCCCAGTCACTATAAATTCTGAAACTCTGTACTCGGTATAACTAATTTATAGTTGTTCAAATGTAAAAGTCTTAAAAATCATACGGAGGTCTCCTTTAAATCGACTAACCGAGGATAACGGACGTGTTTGACGGTGTGACGTCATATTGCGTCTGAATGTAGCGACCGACGAATGAGAAGAAGCCAGCCAGAAGAGCCAATTGGGCGCAGACTGCGATGAGACAAGTGACGTAGGTAACGTTTGAGAGAAGACGACCCATGGCGAAGAAGTATCCTAGATGTGAGAGAATTTCATTTCAATTGATTACATTTCATTTCTTCAACTTAATTTCATTTCATTTCATTTCATTTCATTTTACGTCATTTCGTTTCATTTCATTTCGTTTCAATCCATTTCATTTCCTTTCATTTCCTTTCATTTCGCTTCATTTCATTTCACTTCATTTCACTTCATTTCTTCTTATACCTACTTCATTTCCAACCCAATGCGATTGCAAATACACATTTGAATAGAAATGTATAAAAAAGAAATCATTATGAGATGTGGTGTGAGAGCTGTACAATGTCTGTTCTTCTTCTTCAGGTGCCTTAGAAATGAAAGGTGAAGATTTGTTTTTCTTGTGGAAATCACTTAAAAAGATGAGAAATATTAAGATTGACCCGTTGCCCTGATGGGGACAAAATAGTGACCCCTGCCAATTTTGTACAATCCTCATCAGATTCCCCGTAAGCACCGGGTTTAATGTCATTGACTTATTGGAGGTGATGTCAAATGCAAAGATACAGCGATGTATAAAGTTTGGACGAACTCAGGTACTTGGTCCTACATTGAACGATAGCATATGAATGTATGAATGTTAAACTCTGTAATTTAGCGTTAAAAATGAACGCTAAATATATCAGAAGAAGGAGGAGAAGTGCCTTTCTTTATTCAAAAATCTGTTTGCGATTTGGTTTTACCAATACTTAATGTTTCCAACAGACTTACTTAGTGTTAAAATGAGTCGTTCAGGAAACGATTCGTAAGCATGGATATCTTTGCTCATTTATCTCTCGATAGTAAAAAAAACAAACAAAAACAAAAAAAAAAACAAAAAAAAAAACCATAATTCTCATAACGATGTATTCTGAAGGCTTTTTAATGTATTTGAACATTTTCACACAAATCAGATAGTATAAAGTTCCAAAATTTATGAAAATTATGCCATTACAATCTTAAACATTGTGTTCAACATGGGGATTAAAAACATGATACATGCACCTGTAGTACCACCAACATTTTACGCGCTAATGTCGCCATTTTAGTAACCAAACTATCTAAATTGCACTGGCAGTGTATTACTAACGTAACGTCAAGACAATAATATAATCTGAACTGTATTGAAAGAATAAAAGAAAAAATAGAGGTCAAAAAATGTTTATAGGAAGGAAGAAAAAGATGACGGGGAATTGAGATAATCACATCTTAAATAGATTGCCTTTCCTCATTAAAAAAAGTAGCAATATAAAACCTATCACAGCTCTTTGTTCCGAAGGTTCGTTATTCCGAAGGCTCTTTATTCCTAAGACTCGTTATTCCGAAGGTTCATTGTTCCGAATTTCATTTTCGGATTAACCAATCTTTGGAGTAACGAAGCTTCGGAATAACGCCACAAATTTTCGGATTAACGAACCCTTTTTCATTTTCGGATTAACGAACCTCTAGGTATAGGGAATTTGCGTGTTTCGGATTAAGGACCCTTCGGAATAGCGAACCTTCGGAATAACGAACAGCACCCATTTTGATTAACCTTACTTATGCTTGATTCAAACCAAGTCAAGTCTTTACTTACCCTGATTTTAAAGCGCAATTATGATAAAAGCAATAAAGACAGATTAATGTATGTAACCTTTCGCCATCCGTCATCCATCCCGGTACATCCTCCGCTCCTCACAAGGTATCACACTGAACCATCCTACTTCCAGGATGCTTTCCACACTCGGTGATAAAACATTTTCATCTGCTGCTCCCAAACTGTGAAATCAACTACCCCAAACTCATCTTCAAAAAACATCGAAAGACTCACTTGTTTCATTAATGATCCTAATGTAAAGCTCATTTTAACAATGTATATTGAAAATGCGCTATATAAATGTATTGTTATTATTGCATGTATTATCATCATCATTATGCGAAGGAAGTGCATACCTGCTTTAGCTAACTAGTTACGGTGCTCACCTTTTATGATTTCCTTTAAGGACGTTCCTTCTTTTGGCATGAGTGAATTCATGTTGTAAATATTCCTCGAGTCAGGATCCACTTTTTCCAGAGGAACGCTCGATTCGCCGGCTGCGTCAGCTTTGTCCTTTCGGTGTGGCCATTTCTTGACAGAAAATATAAAGTAATAGAGTTTCAATGTATACAATTGAAGAGTTTGCTAGCAAAAACGGTTTAACTCCATTCTTGTCAAGTTGATATATTTGCCATAAAACTTGCTATAAAAATAAAGAAAATGTGGGATATTCTTTATCATCGAAACTTCAAGAATATCCCTTGTTATGCCTCGTTATACAAAAATGAGGTATGATCGGAAATCATATTTTGCTTTATAATACTTTATGATGGACTTACTTTCGAATATCTAAATCAGGTGCCTAACTCGTTATGCCATCAAAACTCTTCGATTGTTGAGCTGAGTATTTCTAGACTTAATTAGCTCTTGGGAACCATGCATTAGTAAAGGTACTTCCGTTGTGCTGCAATATAGGACAGCTCATGTTAAGTTGTTGAAAAAGAAAAAAAAAAACACTAGGATCTTTGAGATCAATTTGAGTGTCTCTTCTACATGCAACTGAGATTTACTTTACATTTTTAGCTATGAAATATTAGATATTAAACCAGGGAGTTTAGTCTCACCTCCCTGATTAAACAAAACACGAAATAGTGAAAATAGCAAAAGGTATGGTAGTACACAGATCATGTTGCATACGTGATGTAAAGTTCTGTCGTAAATGCTTCAAATTCGGATTTTGAGTCTGGCTGTATACATGGTTTTATGTATAGTACGCGGTACCATACAATAGAATATCATGACGCCTAACACTCATTGTGAGAAAAAGAGCAACAACAACAGCATAACGGCAATACACTATCAACACTTACAAAATATACCAATAAAAAAACAAGAACATTAACCACATGATAATGAGAAAACAGTCACACTAAAAATGACCAGCATTATATTAACTGACAACCAAAAATCTGTAAGATTAGATACTTTGATTAAACATTTCAAATCAACTTCGAACAAAAAGCAACGATTAATTACCGGTGGACCATTGAATAATGAAATACAATAATCAAAATTATCTTACATAAAAATGATTAATTAAATTGTTTTCAAATCATTTTTCTTTAAAAATATGTTTTGAACAAATCTTTGTTATTGTTACATTTTGGTTTGCATATTATATTCTTTAAAAAGTTGTGTAAATTATACATGTAATTTGAAATTGATATGAAGGTATATGTGTAAGTGTTGTAACTAAATCTCTAAAACATTCATTCAAATTACCCTTCAATCACCTTTGGAAAGAAGAAGTATGGAATACTGGTCAGAATAAGAATGACGCCGTACAACATGTAGCCCAGCCACCACGCCCCAATCCATCGTGGGTCGCTATCATCGTATCCGAGTTCGTTGACGTCGATCTTGTAGAAGTCGGTGTGGTAGGAGAGGACGAACGCGCTGATACCGAATGCAAAAACAGGGCAAAGACTGCCCATCATAAAGAGCGATGCTGAAAAACAAGCGGGACCAGAGAAACGTTATGTTGTTTGGTCTTTATAAGTGGAAAGCGAAGTTTAACCTATTACTATCTACTTCTTTATCGTAGACCCTTAATCCTTTTTGTGTTAATGAGTCAAATATGCAGAATTTTCACACACATACCAATGAACAAGAAATTATTGTGGCTCACAGAGAGTTAAACTAATGTATTCTTAAAGGGGAAGGCTAGTAACCGATCAGTGGGAATCAGTGGAAATGCTGGGAGATGATTGTTCCAATCCTTATGGGATTCATTCAAGAGTTCATTGTATATCTATTGTTGTGTGAAAATGATTTGCTTCAGAATGGTCTCATACTCAAGTAATGTGCAGTTTAATGCTTCCAGGTTAGCGTCCCTGGTCAGTGACGGAGCATTAATCTGCACATTACTTGAATATGAGACCGTTCTGAAGCAAATCATTTTCACACAACAATAGATATACAATGAACTCTTGAATGAATCCCATAAGGATTGGAACAATCATCTCCCAGCATTTCCACCGATTCCCACTGATCAGTTACTAGCCTTCCCCTTTAAGAAGGAAATTGATGGCAATAGCAGATTATCTGTCGTAATTGCTAAAACAATGACCGTTTTCAGTGTCAGTATACCATTTATTTCATCATGGAAGTGTTCAGTGTTCCCTCTTTGCTGATTAATCGTAATGAGCATGGTAACACCATTAGAAAATGGCGAGTTTTGTGGCAGAGACTTGACGCTTCATCAAATAAACTAGGATTGTTACATACAGCAACAAGAATATCAGGTGTAGATTTTCTGCGTCTTTGCCAAATGAACCAAATAAGTCAAACTAACAATAACAAAAATCGAACTTAAACTTGAACTTGGATTCCTACCAACATGTATTGAAGCTGATGTTTTCTTCACTCCATCGTCGATGTAGCTGATACCGAGAGGGAAGTAGCCGGCTCCTCCGATGCCGCACAGTGCCTGGCCGATGAACAGCCAGAAGGCTCGGTGGTATTGGGCTCCGGAAGCCGCCTCCTCCTTGGCCGAACACTGATCAGGGCTCGACCCCTCGTCCAAATCGTCGACGGGCACGCAAACCGCCGCCGACTGCGAGGAGCTCGGCGAGCCGCTGGTGTCGTTGGCGAGACTGTCGCCTGAAGACCCTCGTCCGCTGTCGCCGATGAACTGCGGGAAGGTGCTGATGATGCATCCGAGAGCGAATATGAGGCTGAGGATGCCGATGACGCGGGGACGGTGACTCTTGGCGCCAAAATAGGCCAGCGGGGTGACGACTATGAGGCCTGTGATGTCGTTGATAGTGAGAATAAGTCCGATCTCGGAACTTTTGAGCTTGAAGTCTCGCTGGAGGGTGGTCAGGATTCCAGTGGCGAAGCTACCCTGCGCGCCGAAATAGGTGAACATGGAAGCAGCTAGCAGAGCGGTGAAAAACACCGGGCGGTGAAAGATACGTTCGTAGAGACCGGCCATCTTAATAATCTATAGGTACGTAAAGAGAGAGAAAGAAAACAATGGGGGCGGCTTTTTACGATAGAGCTCAAAACAAGGCGGATACCGGTAATCAAAGTGGTGATTTAAGCCACTTCACCCATCTCATATTGTAAACAACTTTAATTTCTGCCTTTGATTCTATACCCTTTACGGATTTTAAAGTGTATTGTAGTGAGCAAGGAAGTGTGAGTTGTGAGTTCACGTCCAACAATATGACTGCATGATTAAGACACACACACACACACACACACACACACACACACACACGTGTAACTTAACTATCAAGGGGGTATTATGACATGATGATTTTTTTTTTGGGGGGGGATAGATACTGTATTTGATTTTATACTGTTCTGTGCAGTTGCAAATGTTTACGATGTGTGATTATTTAATTTTCAAATCATCTATCAGACTATGATAAGGATGTATTTGTTTGAAAAATGGCGATGTTAACTTAAACGAGTGAAATGAATACAAACTTGCAAACTTTTGAAATACTGAACTTTGGAATAACAAACGGTCATCAATAATGGTATGGTCGCCACGACAGGGAGTGTGATAAAGCACTATAGAGAGGTTAACTCGGGTCACTAACACCATGCTATCATCACTGTACACACATCACTTAGCCCTCTGAACCGATGGTCATATCACCTCTGATGATAATAAAATATTAATGACAGCAGTAATAGTCAAAGTGCTTCTACTACAACGGCTTCTTTACACAAGTGTGGTTTGATACTGAAAGCTTTGCCCTTGTGATCATTATCAGCGATGCTAATAGCAAGAAGTTGCAGCGTTGTCTTATTACACTGTCTTTCTTTCTTCGTTATTTTCTCCCTTTTTTACACTCAATCCCCATGTCTCTTTAACCTGGGACCCAGGAAGGTTACCTCCCTGCTGAGACTGTGCTATATGAAACCACTCCTAAGCTTAACCAGGTTGTCTCGATTCGAAGCGTCTGAGCGCACACTACATCTACAAATATCTTGACCCTAATCTTACGTACGGTAACTCAGCTGGCGCATCAAGTTCCAGAACTACATTTCTGTGATACTGAAAACTTTCATTAGTTGGGGATGATATAACAACAGGACACTACGACTCCTGCAAGCAGACAGCAGAAACGTTTTGATAACTTGGCTCGAGAAAGTCCACGTGCAGGAGTGGATGAAAGCAAAATTGCTAAAGGTTGGTAGTAACTTAACCGCCTGTTGTACACTTTTGTGGTTTGAGGTCCCATCTTATCATCATGATTTCCTACTACACTTATTGTTAGTATTGTATTTTCATAATTACAGATGAATTGAAAAAAAAATCATTTGAGTATTCTGTCGCTAACATCAGTGTTTGGTCTCCAGTATTTTCAAAAGCTTGAAAATTGATTGATTTATAACCGTTTCATATGCTGGCAATACATTTAAAAAAAATCTCTCTTTTTTTTTTGGGGGGGGGGGGGAAACAAATTTCCTTCTTATTTTTGTGCAGATTTAAACATGAATTCGGTTCCATTTTATTTTTTTTTGTAGTGTAAGATGTGTCGTGAATTTCGTTGTTGCCAATTTGATAAAAACAAGACCATTATTTTTGTAGCAGTAATCCCAGAGGACCCGATGGTTTACCGCATGGAGGAGGAATGTTCCTCCTCGGAAGACTAACACCGCATTCTTTTAAATATTACACATATTATACATATTACACGAATTGTCTCTTCAGTTGGTTCCTCCATGTTGGCTGCTTTACATAATAAAATTTAATGTTCTCCTTTGTGATTTATTAACAGAGATTCGTCACTGCAATGATGTATTATAGTGTTTCGCAGATTGTATGTATGTACATTGTAGGGCCGATACTCGGTCTCTTTCACAATGTATGCTGTTTACATCATTCTTTTGACATATTAAAAGAGTGAAGCGTATTTGTTATATCAAAAATAGAAATAAGCTTGAATTGTATTGAATCAGTAGGTCGAGACTCGAGACTCCAACTCATTGCCACTTTATTCTGTAGCCAAGAGCTTTGCATGAATAGTTTATTCACCCCTTGTAGGTGAAGCTGGTCTACATAATATTATGACAGATTGTCTCCATTTTGGGAGTTTTTTATTTCTTTTTTTTTTTTTAGTTCTATCGCTCTTGTGTTTCTCATCTATTGTTATGTTTGTTTTAAGTGTATTCTCATAACATGTTATACACCGGCCACGTATGAGGATCAAATTGCGTCGCGTTCCCAGATTGATGAATAATTTTGTAAAATAGTAGGTCACCTTTCTAGTCTAGGAAAGAAAAAAAAAAACAACAACGAGAAGACCGTAAGATGTCATTGCACTGTTGTGTGACAATTAATCAAACAATGGTTTCCTAACCACAGTGAGACGAACTTGTCTTGGGTATTTAAGCAGAGAGGAAAATCATTTGTACTGCCCTTGGTACAGGAGTCAAAAAGGGAAATTAATCGCAATGTCATTGTTGTATTCGTGTAACACTGAATCGTGAGTTGTTAATGCATTCGTGCAGTGTCGTTCCTCTTGGACTTTTCAGACAGTGTCAGACGTTGTCCTTTCCTCCTTGTTAATCTTTAGTAGCCTAAATTCCTATATTATGGTCGTTATGCTTTCTTGAAGGTATATTGTATATCCTCTCATAGAAAAACGTTTTCAGGTCTGTTGTGTTGCCTGTGTAAAAAGAGCCCTAAATGTGCACTAGTT
Organism: Diadema setosum; assembly: GCA_033980235.1. Classification (NCBI taxonomy): domain Eukaryota; kingdom Metazoa; phylum Echinodermata; class Echinoidea; order Diadematoida; family Diadematidae; genus Diadema; species Diadema setosum. Next base: position 7,047,187 of record CM067074.1, on the reverse strand, counting down.
ACTGGTAAGAAGCATAATTGGTGTTGGCTACCGTCCAATGCTTTGCATAATTGTTATCTTATCGTGAGTACACAACTATAATTATGTAAATTCGGAGCGGTACGTGCCAGTTAAAAGGCTAGGAACAATAACCGATGTCGTAGAAATTTAAACACTGCTTCAATTGGAGGGGCTCAATGAAAAGCGAAGCAAAATTGATCGAGATGAAAGACAAGACTGATCTTCCTGTTGAACTAAAAGGTTATGACTGGATTGTTCAAAATGACTAGAAAAAAAAACCAAAGCATTGAAACAACGAAGCATTTAAACGTTTTGAAGGAATAAAAAAGGTGTGATATGAGCTTTTCTTAAACAAGTTTTTGTCGTACTGCTTAAACGTCCCCTAAACCCTCTAATATTGAAGACAAATGAGTGCAACAGTACCAACACAATTTTTCAATCTTGTGAAACTTTAGAGATCATTTTCAACCAAGATGGTTTGCGTAATTCATTTCTACGCAAATGATTTATACTCTACGGGTGGCATTTAGCACTTTGTTCCCAAGATATTACTCAATCTATAACTATCATTAAACAACGTCATTTTAGAGACAGAAGCATGCATTATTGTTTTAGTTTCTACGCGGAATACTGGTTTTAGTGGTCAAACCATAATGCTTCATGAGCATGTTGTCTACGGACGTTCTGTATTCATTCTGCGTTCGAGACTTCACCGTGTATAAGTGATTTTTGCTACAGAGATAATACTTTATTAAATTAAGATTTGCTTTGTGCGATCGTCAGGTGCAGGGACACTTACTAACTTACTTGTTACAGCTACTGCAAACGATAAACAGCATGTCCCTAAAAAACGGAAGACCTGGAAAAGGTCTAACTAATTCACCCCCCCCCCCCGCCCCATGGAATAGATAAAGCATAAAAACAAAAACATATCCTGCGTGCACACGGTATCATTTTCTTTCGGTAGTTATCTGCATTTCATTTTCGTTTTTGTCACTGCTGTTATTTTCTTGAGCAAAGATATTAGAATAAACGAAATGTACAGTTTTACACTAGCAGTCTATATACCGACTGGACAGGCCAATTACACGAAGTGCGGCTATTTTCTTGAGAAAAAATATTACATACTCTCGAATGGACTCTTTTTGATTGATTCAATTTCTTTTAAATGCATGGCCAAAAAATACAAAAAAGAAACAGAAAAGGAAATGACCAAAACTGTATGCCGTTACCATGACACGTTAAGTCAGATAACCTATTAAAAAAAAGAGGATATAATATAGCCGAGAGTTTTAAAGTACTTTGTATAGCATACATTTTCAAAGAAAAAAGTATATTGAGTCACCATGAAGAAGACAAACAAGCAAATAAAAAAACCTGCTGAGGCTAAATTTGTTTCACTTAGGCCTGAAGAAATTACGTCTCTCTTGATGAGGTGGCGAACTTTCCTGTTGAATCATAAAAAAAATCCCAACTTTCAGGTTGTAATGATCTCACGTAATTTTCATAATTATTTAATTAGACTTTATGTATCCACTCTGGAGAGAATATAGGTTCCGTGTAATGGGAACAGATTGTACTTTATCTGCTTGAAACTAAAATGAGCAATCTTAATCTAAGCTCGTGCAGAGTCATCTCAAATGTGTGTGGGCTTTTATGTTTTTAAAGTTATGAAGACACTTTCCTTGCAGTAATTGACATGCGAGAGCTATTCGTCGTAGGACATTACTAGATACGAAAAAAGAGAACACAGCTAGCCGATGTGAAAGACTCACTTACCTCTTATGAATTGAAATACAGACACCAAAGAATCACAGTCAGGTGCCAGCAGCTCCTCCGTGCGTGAGTGTCTGTTTTTTCTGTATGAAACAAGCAAAACAGCGGATGAAGTTACAGTTCAAAGGTATGTACATACAGTTGCTTCGTGCTGTCGTGAGACGCATGCTCTGATTGGTCGGTCGGTTGGTTTAACTCAAAGTTTATGAAAGAGGGAGAGAGAGAAAAAAAACTGGGGAAATGAGATCGAGAGAGAGAGAAGGATAGAGTCAGAGGTATAGGATGGGTCACAGCGTTGAGAATTGGGGATTAATGAGTTGGAGTTGGAGATAATCAATGCTTGCGTATATATTACGTCATGTGAGGTTTAAATGTAACAGTGTCTGAAACAACTGAATGCTCATTACCGTATACTCAGTTGAATTAAGGGCAAGACGCACATGGACGCACCGTCTTTAAGCTGCAGAGTTAGAGGGGGATTTCCGTATCATGTAAAAGTTAGTCCGAAAACGAAGACTTGTATTTCATGAGCATAACAGGGAAAATTAGATCAAAATCTGGCAAAAATTAGGAAGTTATAACATTAATGGTGCTGAGGAGTTCCTTTCATTTTCGCAAAACAGTTTTGAATGGCCAATTTGAATATACAAATAATGAGTCATTCATGTTATTGCTTCACAAATTGCCATATATTTCGTACATATAGAACCTTGAATTTGTTTTTTGATTTGTTCAAATGCAATAATATCTCATTTTCAAATCAATATCTTACTAATCGTTATTTTGAAGTTATTCAGCCATGTTGAAATAGCATAACTGTTTTAAATTCATGACTATAATATGCTATAAAAGTTGATCAGTTAGCTGCATGGATCGATTAAGGACACACACTTTGAAAAGCAGGTGGGTGAAAATGAGAAGAAAGAAACTGATTTTTGGTTCAGACTTAACACGGATTATCAGAATTATGTATCAATAAACTTTCCATGTCCGTCCAGGTGTCTTATGGTTGCGCACATGGTCATACGCCTTTTTTAAGCAATGAAATTAGCAATTCACAATTCGACCAATGAGCTCAACTGGCTTGGTTGCACAACGCGATTATCCAGTTTTAAAAGGTTTAGTTTTAGCAGGTGCTTCACTTTCATGCATGGCTGCACCTATAAAGAAGGGACCGTTCCCTTTTAATACACATTAACTGTCATTGTTCGCCATATTATGAAATGCATCAAGAATCTTCGTTCCGTACCACTGATCTCTTGATGGGACATTTGCTCCAATGAGCAGAAAGACATTGTTGAAAAAAAAAGCAAAACGAAAAAAACAACAAAATAAATATCGATGGTCGCGGTACAAACACGAAGACTGAGCACCCTTGATTCGACACTCGGTGTGGTTAGCCTCGGCAGGGAGGATATTCACCTACCCTTTTCACACTGGCAAAACAATCCACAGTGCAAGACGCATTGGTGTTAACTGAAAAGAACAGAATATTTCAAAGAGGGGAAACACACATGAGAATAAAGAGGTGTCTCATGTTAATATGGCTGTGATAGATAAAGTAAACTCAAGGAAACAGAACTGTTGAATCAAAATCGGAATTTAAACGCGAAAGTTATGCCATTTTGAAGTTTCAAATGATAAAGGGAAACAATGGGGCACTTTAATAGCGCAAGCATGCAGGAAAAAAAAGATGAGGGGTTTTGTCATGGTCTATCAAGATTCGCATCGACATGAGCTCAAATTCTTCACTGCCTTTTCAGTAATGACCTAGAATTAATGGCTTTTAGGAAGCAATAGTGATGTACTCGCTAAATTATCTGTGAACAGCTGCATGAAGCCAGTCGTGAATTAATGTCGTCACGACGGCAGCCTGCTGGCATAGTATAAATGACAAATGATATCACTCTATGATGAAAACAATCGAGAATGCTCCGTAATTGTCTTATTCTATGTCCAAATGCTAGTATTCATTAAAATTCTTCAGTGCAACTTTAAATTCTTTACTAAAATTAGTAAAAGGTAAGTTCATCTTCGCTCTGCGACTATAGATAAGCGTGCGGGTTTGTTAATTTTTTTTAATGATTTTTCGAAAAGCAGACTTTTCAGCACAAATTCACTTTACACTGTTGCTTATGAGGTCAATAGTCATGTTGAAAAATTATTTTAGTTTGTAAGATCTGTTACCTGAGCTCGTATTGTTTCAGAACTTCACTTTACAGTTTTGACCATACCAGCTTCTGGGAGTCAAAAATTTATTTGTTAATTAACGAAGCATTGCACGCGTGACGTATTACCGGTCTGTTCGCAAGAGGAGTCTCTCCTCTTCCTGCCCATGATGATGTTGTTGTTCTTCTTCTTCTTCTTCTTCCGCTTTAATCGACAAGTGGAATCAAGTCTGAGAGCAAAGCGATGCCAGGTGAAATGGTATGAAGTCAAAACTAGGCGTTATTTGAAGCGGTTTTCGTTTTGCTTTCTCAGTCTGAAAGGGGTATCCACAAGCTCCTCTTATAACGATTGGCTTTGCGCTCGTGTAAGAAATCGATAAATCAACTCAGTGGCTTGTAGACAATAGTCCTTGTCAAGTGCTTCTTAAGATTACACTGTTGACTGTGAGCACATGGAAGTACTGGAAGAGCCACGTGCTCCGAGACTTAATGAAAAGCTCGGGTAGTTTACAACTAGTCTAGGCTCTGGGCTGGATGTTTTTATATATCAATTTTAATCACCTCATAGCGAAATGCGTCAAGCAATGAAATTCAGAAAATCTGCGAGAAACCTGGCAGAAAAAAATATCATTATCATTATTGATATCATTGTTTATGAGCGTGGGGGCATTATGTTTTCTATACTTTGCAGCGAAACAGGTGATTTTCGGGATCAGTTGAACAGGCCTCGACCCCATTGTGTTTGCTCAGTATTCTGTCAACACGCAAAAAAAAAAAAATAAAGCCCAAAAGGAATTAAAAGTGTATAATCTACCATCTCACAGAACACTTCCGAAACTTAACACAGCAGATGAGCAGTATAGTGTCACATGTTGGCACTATATTTATGATTCATTCTTAATCTATACTGATGCAATAGCTCATAGAGACAATAATGAATTCAATTGATTGAACAATGAGCATACCACATAATCTTTGAAAATCGTATCATGTCATTTCTTTAAATAATAAAATGATAATAGATAAGTAGATAGGCCCTATATCTATTATAATAATAGATTAAATGATCGAGAAATCTTAGTTTCTCGATCAGTGCAAATGACCGCGAAAATCATTTGAGTATAATTTACAAAATGTATCCGCTGCGTGACACATGCATACATCCACGTGACTTAAAAAGAAGGTGATTGTATCGACTCCCCCCCCCCCCCCCCCCCATAAAAAGGAGAGAAATATTTCATTCTATCGTTCAATTAAAAGACTACTCCCTTACCTAATATCATTCGTCCTTCTCTGTTGTGGCATATTAAAGGTCGCTATTATTGTTCCAGTTTGGAAAGGGAAGCCTCACAATATCACCAGAGACACACACAAGCTGGAGCTAGAGTTTGATTCTCGATGACAGTCAAACATTGGAGCTACATAGGCAAACATAGAAGCTGAAGCCTGCCAAGTCATGCAAACCATTAACTATGGCTTCCTTTAATCCTTGAGGACACGAACCGCTTCGAATCTGTCTTTATCTAGCTTTCCCGGTATTGTGATGTAACCATTTTTTTTATTTCTTCTTTGTTTGTTGTCATTTTGATTTTTTTTTCTTTATTTTATTATCTGATGAGCTTGGTGTCCACAAAATGATATAATAGGAACTCCAAAAATTGAAAAAGAAATGCATTCTTTAATCAGTTTCAATATGCAGTTTTTCTTTCGGGATTGCATATATTATACTGAATGTTATTTAGATGTACTGAGATTTGTTTACTTCAAATCGCATGTTTTGTGAACTTTTTTATTATCAAGGAATTACATTTTTAAATGACTTCTTTGCCCATTCCATTGAATCAGATTGCATCTGCATTGTTGCGTTGATTTTGATTACACTTTGTTCATGCAGTTTTCGATGACGTCTATGTTCCAATGGCTGTACAAACATGCATTGTACAAACATGCATGAATATCTTCTTCTTTTTATATTTGCGGTAAAAACCTTGATTACATCATTAAAGGCTTCACATGAGACGTCTCTCACCCGTCGCCCCCAATAATGTCGACAAACGCTCAAAATATAGTAATTTGCAAAATATAGAAAAATGAGAGATTTGATATATCTAAAAAGAAGATACCTTTTGCAAAAATTCTGTCAAATAATATTTTGAAATTAGAAAATTTTCAGTCCCGATGAAGAAAAATGAAATCATATTGGGAGTTGATGCCTGTTACTTACATGCCTTATCTTCCGCTCACCATGCTCACTTATCTGAATCTAATCTTGAAAATACATGTGCGATTATCTCAAATTTGCCGTCATCTGATGGACAGCTTTCTCACCGTTTCTGTGACATTTCCTGAGGGGGATTAAAGGACAAGTTCACCTTCATAAACATAAGGATTGAGAGAATGCAACAATATCAGTAGAACACATCAGTGAAAGTTTGAGGAAAATTGAACAATCGATGCAAAAGTTATGAATTTTTAAAATTTTTGTGTTGGAACCGTTGGATGAGGAGACTACTAAGGCTCGTGATGTCATAATATGAGTACAGCAGTATAAAGAAGATGTAAAGAAAATTCGACATATTTTCACTTTTTCTCGCATAATAAAAGAGCATTTGACTTGCCTCTTTCTAAAGGCAATGGGAATAATATTACCCATAACATATTATGTCAGTAACGAGTCAAGGGAATGTGTACTTTTTTCAAAAGGACGGAATTTTGTGAATTATATTTTCCTTATAATATTGTTGTACGCATGAGACATCTAAGTTATTCATACACTGCAGTAGCCTTCTCATCCAGCTGTTACTGCACAAAAACTTCAAAAATTCATAACTTTTGAACGGATTGTCTGATTTCCCTCAAAATTTCAATGATGTGTTCTACTAATATTGCTACATTCTCTCAATCCTTATGTTTATGAAGGTGAACTTGTCCTTTAAGTTGAATAAATCATCCATTATCAGCATGGTCTGACTTTGGAAAAATGCCAAAAATAAGAAATTTAACTTTTTGATGACCTTCTTTGGCTTTCTTGGAGAGGTTTTTTCATGACAAGTGGATGACACGAGCCATTTTGAAACATCAAATTCATCACTTTTCAAACCAGGGGATGTCGTTGTTGATTGCATTCGACAAAAAAAAAAAAAGGAAAAATCTGTGACGTATTCCCTGAAGGCTCGAACTCACATAACTTCTCGTTTGCTCACGTGTTACTGCCAAATACTGACACGCGCGCGCATAAACACACACACACACACGATTGAAGGTCGTTTTGCGGCGGCGATGACAATGAATACGGAAAGAAAACATACTTGTAGGATCTTCACTGTGACCTTTTACTATGTTTGCTTTTTCTCAACAGCTCCTGTCGGATGTTTATCCGTTTTAACTTGTTCGTCTTCTTGTCCTCTCTCTCTCGTTGATGCACGTTTGATACCAACAACTGGTGGCAACTGAGACGAAGCTGATAATCTCGCTTTATGACGTAGTGATAGATACAATAAAGACAATCTCAATGGTAACGCCACTAAAGACGCATTGATACCTAGTAATATGATATACAAGCTGTACTAACATGTGAATATCGTTAAACAATGCGACTATACAGGGAGGTATAAGTGATGCTCCATTTTCGACTGGCATATTTTGAACAATGCTACACACGTGTAAGTATTACGACAATAAATATCTCATTTTTTTCCAATCTTAAACTAGTAAAGAAATGATAAAAAGAATTGATTTGTCTTTGGCACCGAATGGGACCCTGCCAATGTGCTACTTCAATTAACGTTAAGGGCATAATGCCATTTACAGTGTTTTGGTACATAACAAAAAACGTGTATAGGCCTATATGTGTTGATTGGATATTGATTGTTATCTTCCACTGAAGATACTGACCCACGCTTTCAACCAAGAAATACATCAATAACATGGCATGTAGGGTGATCTAATAGGTACGGAAGGATGTCAAACACCAGCTATCAGTAACAAAATATTGATATCAAGCAATAATTGTTCTGACACTTTATATACCTAATTGTCTTAGAATTCCTGTTGGGAGAATCCGATAGATTGGAAGTGTTGTAAATGGCAGTGTAATAAACTGAAAATTACGTTTAATGCGTGATGCAATACGTTTGTTCTTTCCAACCAAAGGTTAAATCTTGATAATACTGATAATACATGATGCGGCAGTCGGAAGCTGGAAGCAGTAATAAATTCTAGTTAACACGGACTGATTATTACTCACACTGGAAGAGGAGGAATAGATAGGACCCAAACAGTTAGTTTAAACAAATCTGGGATAACTGTTGAGCATCCTCTATAGATACATATTGTGTATTTCCTTAGTAGATTGTGTGATTGCAGCCAAATATAAACGGTAAGAACGTTTAGCCAGGATGAGATCATACCTTTTTAGGTGTTTTTTTTTTACACATCTCGCTTACAACACACACATTATGAAATGATATAAAAGTGGAACGCCACCGGGAAGGGAAGTTAGTCGCTTCCCGTATAGTGCACACAGAATAATCCAGGGAGATATACGTTCGTCCTTCACCACTGAAAAAAAAAAAATGTGTTTGTAATTAAAGTTTGGTAACAGAGCGCGCTAGCGTGTAAAAGTCAAAATCACTTTATTTATTTTTTTCTGAACAGTGACTAGATTTGTAATGTTAAATCAGGGCTGATAAGGATTAATGTTATTTTTTTTTTATTATGATACATCCCATCTCGTGTTGACTTCAGCGTCGAGCATGAAAAAAAGAAAGAAAGAAGAAGTACTCATTTTACAGGGAACATATAAATTATAGGCATAATTTACCATTTGCAGCTGAAACAAAACCCACCTTTATTGCTTTAAAATAGTTCTAAAATGTGAGTTAGTGATAGAAACAACCGATGTAATGCTAAGTATTGTTAAATATACAAAATGTTGAAGGTAAAATGGTTGAAGCAAATTACATTGAAAGTTTACATATTATGTTCTAATTTCCTACTCTGTCGCTCACTTGGACTATTATAGTCACTTGGACTACTATAGTGAAAACATTATATACTATAGTGAAAACAAAACAAAAAAGAACAGGAAGACATAACTTTGTCTACGATACATGGCATTGAGACAATAGTCGCTTAAAACACACAAGACCCTTGCCCCTGTTAGTTTGTCTATGGTACTCATGCTAATGCGCTGGTTACAATAATTCGGGAGTGGTAGCACCGCGCAGTACTTATCTCAAAGTGGTACCAAAGTACAACAAAACTATTGTTTCTGTTGAGAGAATTTACAACTTGGTGCGTGCAGGATGAAGGCCAAGCATGCCCGGGTCCCTATTAGTCAACAAACTTCTTGGTATATCAATAGTTGCTCACGGCACTGACTACAGTGTCCGGAAGTATTGAGGCTTGTGCTTTGCTGATGTTGAATGTTACAAAAATTCGATTTGACGTAGAGAATATTGAACAACAGATCTTCCGGATGAAAATATCTCTCTCTCTCTCTCTCTCTCTCTTTCTCTTTCTCTCTATTCCAATCAGAAAGATTGTGCAAAAAGTGTTTGATTGTACACAAATCTTCATCAGCGATCCTGTTTTGGAATGAAGTTTAAAAGAATTGCACAATTGACCTAAAAAGATTTGAATATCAGTATAGTTAAACCCCTTCGCGTTAAAGTGTGTGTGTTTTTGTTTGTGTGTGCAAATAAACATATTATTGTAACAGATATCCATATTTCCTCGAAAAACATGCACTACAAAAACCCAAACTTTTTCACTTTATGTTCAATTCAATGAGCCATTATATACCTTCTTCATCTTTTTTTTTTTGTGTGTGTGTATGATTTGTTACACAAATAGAATAGCACACGTTATAACACTGGACAATGCTCGATATTTGAATATTCGAAAATTTTCGATATTTGGATTTTATTGAAATTTGCTCCAGAATAGAACGTTTAATATCCTTGCTAACCTCCGGTCCATACTTGAATATGTAGGAATGATTTAGATTTCAAACTTTTCTTTTTTCAATGAAGCACGTTTGCATTGATAGGGTTTTGGAAGTGACCAGCGACTGTTGTTGTTGTTCTGCGAATTTATTAGGGGTTTGGAACAACGGGTAGCACAGCACTGCAATCGACATGAACATTGATTTAGAACTATAATTAGCATTATCATTACCAGCCAGTTAGATATACTACACGTTTTAAGCCTACATCCATTCTTACATGCCTTACAAAAATACATGTACGCAAAAAGAAATAACGTACATAAGCTTATTAATTTCCATTTAATTTTCTCTGTATGTCTGTAGCCTTTTATCTGGCAAACAAATTATGAGAGTTGTGACATAGTTATCTTATAATTTTTTCATTTTTTCATCATTTTGAAAAGAATTGAGTTCGTCACAAACACCGAAATCACTTGAGCTATTATAGGGTCATCACGTGTTTTCATACCAATTATTTACGATGTCCCTACATTAACCAAGGAGGTACTAGGCCTATTACCTCCTTGCATTAACTAATTAATTTCAAGTAGTAACACTCTTTCTTTTCAATCCTACAGGCAGAAATTGCCTATGGCTTTCAAAAAACTGCAAACGGTTTCAAAAAAGAGCTTGCGAGGTCTTAATTTTTTGATTTTACAAAACATTCACGTCAACATGTAAGATAGGACTATAGCTGTCCTCATAAAGCAGAAGTGCGTATGTCTACATATTGTGCTAATTGTTAGGCACACTGGCTTGAGTATTTAAGTGTCTGTACATATCCAAGTGTGCATGCAGGTTTGCCGTTGAACAGTGATACAGTAAAAAGGTTATCTCAACCCCTCATTAGGGTACACACATAAACTTTTGTACTATGTCCCCATGTACCATTTTCTTTTGTCTCCCTAATTGAGTAATAACTAGATTATCCATTTATCTTGACATTTTGATGATATGTATCTTTCTAAGGTCATTCCCATATAGTCAAACATTTGCTTATGCTATAATGGTTTCCGGCATATCTTTTTTTTTTTTGCCAACATGTGCATAGTTTGGAATGAAGAGATTATTAAAGCAGAGGGGTGATGATGTGCTATGATCTTTCTATCTATTGCCTTCCTTTGTACAAACTACATTTGTAAGATCGCAGCTGCTTAAATTTTAAATTTGTCTTTTGAACAGCAAGTAGATGAAATTTCTTAAGTTTGACTCAGCATGAAGAGACTGTTCGTCTTCATCTTGTATTATATGGGAAAACAACGCTTTGCATTTACGACAATGATTTACATGTTTTACAACTATTTTTACTGATAGATTCAAATAATTAATGTTAATGAATTTGTTCAAATAACTTTCTGCTGTCTACATTTATGCATGAAAAAGGAATGGAGGATTAAGATCAAGTAGACAAACTTTTATCGTACACGTTACCAACTCACATCTGGATCGAGGGGACATGTATGGGCGAAAGCATCTCGTCCGAAGACGTAAAGCACTGGACTGAATCCAAAATCGGGTCCTCCGATTCAGTCAGGAGTCTAATCCACTATGCCACAGTGCCCCCACTATATATAACAGCTCCTTCACTCAGAGTCAGACGACAATCTATCACCGTCCTTACCTTTTTGTTTGTACAATCTGTATCAGTCTCCACCTCTTGTTTATTCAAAAATCTTCAGCAAGTAGCGCACGTATTGGCCTGACAGCTGACTCAGCTGCGCATTTAAAACAAGCAGACAAACACACATCAAGGTACATTACATTCTTCCTTCAAATATATATCCTTTGAGAAGCAGCAACTTTTGTTTGCAAAATTTGTCTGAAGGTCATTATTCATAATCTATTTTCACCATTTATCTTAGATAAGAACCAGTATTCAAATAAGCCCTTGAAGTGCAATGTAAACGTACGTAATGTAGGTCAATTTTACTATCTTTGCAAATGCAAAGGAGGTATTCAAAGATTGTGCACCGTTTGAAATTTTACAGGCTGAAATTTGGTGACTATCACTGCGATTGTGAGATGTCTTACTAGGTCTATATACTCACTATGTTTTTTGAGATTACGTTAAAATAAAGGGGAAGACGTAAGCGGATTTGTTCCTGTAGGCCCTTTTCCTGTGATGTGTCTCTTTACAACGTTGCGGTCTCCATGAAGGGAATTACAAATATTATTCATATAATATCGGATTTATTACATCAAAGATGTTTTATTATATATCACATCATATTTTAGTGTATTATATGTTATATAATATTATACATTATGTTATATCATACTATATTATTTTATATTATATTATACTTTATCATGTCATATCATATTATATCATATTACGCTATGATATATACATTATTATCATTACTTCATATATATGTGGGATATATATATATATATTATACATGCCGTGTGTATTTGTATAGTTGTGTGTGTGTGTGTGTTTTCTATTTTACAGCAAACAGTAATTATATGCAATTAACTGTTGTTGGGAGCGGAAAGCACCAGAGGTCGCCCTGCTGAAATTTATGATAGACCCAGCTTGATAAATGAGGAACAGAGCCATTCAGCGTTGTATACACATAGACACACACACATGCACCATGCTCGACTGAAGCGTAATTAATTGCGCAAATTAAACAGAGAGAATGGTACAAAGTCTAATATAAGTGGTGATATTTGATTTTGTTTTTTGTTTTTTACCACAGATTATTTCGCAAAGCAGGGATTCCGGTTGTAATGAAATGTGCTAAATAAACGAGGAGGAGTCAGATAACGCCGCCTCATTCATTGCCATTCGTTTTTCGTACTGGTTTCGCGCATTAGATTCTGCAAGTATAATGTTCGATTTTGAAAGCAACTATATATTTTTTTTTCCACAAACAAAAGTAGCCATGAATGGGTCGCTATCATCTCAGAATTATTTCCAATGGCAGATATGATTCCTTTTTTTTGGGGGGGGGGGGGGTGGTAATAGCAAACAAATTTTATGTAAACTTTTTGAAGCTGTATATGTGCAAATCAGTTCAAGGCTTGTGAAACTATGATATCATCACTTCAACTATATTCTCATATGATTTTTTTTTTCGTTTATGCTTAACACATTCTATCAGTTGTGAATTTTCCGTGCAACATGTAGTGTGCCCTTTTCGGTAGATATTCCACCTATATTCTAATGAAAAAGATATAAGATAATTATGTAGTCTTGCTCTTTCAATGCACCAGACTCGAAAGAATTAGCAACTTCCCATGGTATAAACTAAATCCTCCTTTTTGGTAAGATTTGGCCCCTCTTTATGCCTCCGCCACGAAGTGGTGCCGGAGGCATTATGTTTTCGGGTTGTCCGTCCGTCCGTCCGTCCGTCCGTCCGTCCTTCCGTCCGTCCGTCCGTCCGTCCTTCCGTCCGTCCGTCCGTCCTTCCGTCCGTCCGTAATGAATTTTGTGGACAAGGTAACTATCAAAACCTGTTGAAGTATCCTAATGAAACTTGGCATGTATGTGTATTAGGGGGTGAAGTTGTGCCTATCAACTTTTGGGTGCACATGCTCAAGGTCAAAGGTCAAAAGGTCAAGGTCAAATACATAAAATGTCACTATTTCCAACATATCTATTGAATGCCTGAAGATATTTTCTTGAAACTTAGTGTATACATGTATTACCCAATTAAGATTCTCTGGTGAAAGTTTGGGTCATGAGGTCAAAGGTCAAAGGTCAAAAGGTCAGGGTCAAATACATAAAATTTCACTATTTCCACCATATCTATTGAATGCCTGAAGAGATTTTCTTGAAACTTAGTGTATACATGTATTACCCAATTAAGATTCTCTGGTGAAAGTTTGGATCATGAGGTCAAAGGTCAAAGGTCAAAAGGTCAGGGTCAAATACATAAAATTTCACTATTTCCACCATATCTATTGAATGCCTGAAGATATTTTCTTGAAAGTTAGTGTATACATGTATTACCCAATTAAGATTCTCTGGTGAAAGTTTGGGTCATGAGGTCAAAGTTCAAAGGTCAAAAGGTCAAGTAAGAATATTAAAACTTCTTTTTTTTTCTCCGTACCTTGGAAAATTGTTCAAGGTATCTTCATGGAACATAGTATACACATGTACTGACTGGAAGTGATTATCTAGAGAATGTAGGGTTCATGGGGTCAAAGGTCAGGGGTCAAAGGTCAAGTGCAAGACTTCAAAATTTTACTATTACCCTCATATTTATGCAATGCCAGCAGGGTTATTTTTTTACACTTGGTGTATGCATGTGTAACCTAATAGAAATTCTCTGGAAAGTTTTTTTTTTCTCTTTTTGCCTCAAAGGTCAAAAGGTCAAAGATCAAGTGAAAGTGCTGAACTATCTTTTTCCTCCATATCTCGGAAGTGGCTCAAGTTACCTTGAAACTTAGTACATATCATGCATGTTCTACCTGAAAGTAATTATCTTATGAATTTTAGGGTCAAGGGCCAGATGAAAATGGTAACAATTTACTATTCAATTCAGAAATTGCACTTTTTCTCCACACCTGTACCTTGAAAATTACTCAATGCCTAAATGTATGAATGGGTCAAAGTCAAGTTAAAGTCCTTAAATCCCTAGATACATGCTCTCTTATTCATCCAATTAAACCTATGTCAAGGAAGGTGAACATTCAACACATTTGTGACAAACTTGTCATTCCAATATTTTGCCAATTTTGTGGAAATGTAATCACACAGTGTCCACATGTACTATCTAGACCTACTGGGAAAATCATGCATTATGGCGGAGGCATACCAGTCGCCAAAGCGACATTTCTAGTTTTGTTTTGATATGTATGTTATCTGTACATTTAACTTATTTGGGTGCTAGTCTTCAAGACACTTTGAAAACGATGCAAACGACCAAACTATAGTAATAGAGCCATTCTCCAACGCTTGAATTGTGTAAATACCGTCCAATTTGGTATTAGTGAAAGGCAGTAACTGTCGGTCCATAATTGGAGAAAAAATCAAAAGCTTCATTGTTTGTTTTAAAGTAATGTGCATTATTTATTCAATACGGACAATGGACAACGAATACTCGTTAACATTATCGAATACTTCTCAAAGTTTTTTTACAATATTAATTTGGTTCAAGTTAACTTTCGATCTTCATAAGGATACAGAGTACATTGCGTATACATGAAGCATTTTACTCAACAAAAATATGGTACATTCACAATCCATACTATATAATTTACATATCTTTAAAAAATAGATTCACAATGACACTTTCCTGAGCGATCACTGCAAGAATGTTAATCTTTGACACATAATACGGAATTTGCTTTGGCCAATATTAAGATACAAAATGTATACATCTTTTACTGCTACTGTGTCTTGGCCATATCTTTCCTGCAAACTTTATACACTTAGGTTGGTCTTGGGGGGAAAACAGCAACCTCTTGGGAAAAGGGTCTGGCTATGACAGGAAACTATTTGGCAGTAAACAAACAACATAAAGTAAGTGCGACTTTCAATGTATCAGGCAGTCGATAGTGGTACAAACTTCTTCGGAAGATAGGATGCGATTTCGGTTTTCTTGTTATTACAGTCTTTATTCTAACTTTCCCTTCTTTTTGCTCTTGAAGAGTGTAAAGTACACTACATAAACTGTGTCATTGCTTACACTGCTCCATCGACACTCTTGGAGTTAACTGCTCTCCTTTCTGAGTGTTTTTATTTACCCTAGGTTATTTACAGTAGGTCAAGAAAATAAAAGAGCTTTCAAAAGGCGTCATGAATCTTTTTTTAAATCCTACTCCTTTCTCACGATATACAAATATACTTTCACTTGTGTGTGTGTGTGTGTGTGTGTGTGTGTGTCGATATATAGTTTTTTTTTTTTGGGGGGGGGGATGGGAGGGGGTCGTACAATGTCCCCATTTTAAACAGGAAACAACACGAATTGTATAATGTACACATTTAAAACTACCATTACAATCAGGATGAAATGGACAAAATAGTTTTCAAATTTTTAGGTAATAAAGTGCTTGATAAAACAAAGAAGACGTACTTTATCTCACTTCAATAAAGATGTACTGTTTACTCGGTGACATTCTTTCGTTAGGCCACTTTTAAAATGCAGCAATAAATTGTACTCACAGCCACAATTAACGTACAAACAATTTATATCACCTTATATAGGAACCTACACGTATTTACATGCATATGCAAATTATGCGTTCATGTATACATCATGCAAATAATACATGACCTTCAATTCACTATACAAGATTATTTGCAAGACAAATTCATGAAATTAACCTAACATAGTTTTATATTTGAAGGTTCCGGTAAAATAGAATTGCACGAGGGTTAATTATGCATTTGGATATCACATTGACCAGTAAAGTAAAAAAAGAACATAATACTATTTGTTGCAGCAGAAAAGGTGTATCTATAACCATCAATTTGTCAGGGCTGGGAAATTCAACGTGCAAGAAGCGAAGGTATAGTTCACGACCGTGATCTACATTGTATAATGAAATGGATGAATGTCACATGGCACCATTCGACCAATCATAAATCTTGTACTATAGCATATATACTACAGCTTATCCTTGTCCACAAGGCGACGGCTGAATATACGCACGTAAATTCTGAACTGACTTATGAAATTAAATCGCAGCCTCATCAGTGGGGTCTGTAACCAATCACTATCAACCAACCGACGTCACGTGAGTATGCGATTTAGTAGGTACGTTTAGATATAGCATAATCAATAATGTACTTTCCCGTTTAGTGTTTGTGCGTTTATGGCTTCAGACGGGTCTGAGAGTTCAAAATATAGTAGTAATAGTACCAAAGTTAAAGGGATGGCACAGTATAGGTGGAGCTGAGGATTTGGCTTTTAACTTTTTGTGAGATACCAAGAAACCACTTATGAAATGGTACAGAGCATGCAATTCTTAGAGGAATTCAAAGTTTATTTGATGAAAATCGGTTTTGGAATGGCTGAGACATCCAAAAACAAAGTAAAAGGTCAAAGCGATCGTAATAAAATGTGGGTCCCACATTTTATTAGTATTGCTCTGTTTTGGGTTTCTCAGCCATTTCATAACCAATTTTCATCAAATAAACGTTGAATTCTTCTTGGAATTACATGCTCTTTCATACGTCAGAAGAGGTTTATCATTGTCTCACCCAAAAATTTTAAAAACCTGAAGTTAGGTCTCAACCAAAACTATACGAGCCCTTTAAACTATTCGTATTTTGAGATGAATGATGTTGGTCATTAAACTTTGTGAAATACTACGCATGATATTCATGTGTGTGAATTTTAATCAGTTATTATTTCACTTTTCTGGAATTCTCTAAATGGAGTGTTTGAAATAATTTGTGTTCCCAACTCAAAAATTCAACTCTGTGTAAAGAACATAAATCACCATAATGCAGTCTTTTCCTGGGTGGAAAAGATTTTTCTCCTCGGAAATAAACTCGTTGCATAGCTGTCAAGAGGCACTTGCCTGTATTTCGAGGTGAAAGGTGAAAGGTGAAACGTTCTTCCAGATTGCTTGGCACAAGTGATATCAGCTCCTATATAGGGAGCACATTGGCTTAATACGCTCACTTTATGGAAGAAGATTGCATAGTTATATGGGCGTTGTAGCCTCAATCTTTGCGTCGCCGTTGATCACGTGAGCGCCGCCGTCGCCTATCCCATTTGCAGCCACCTCATCCGCCTTTTCCTCGTTGGCGGCGTCGTTCTCTCCGATGGGTTTGTAGGCGATAAGGGCGCCGACAAAGAAGACAAGCGACAGGATTCGCAGGCACACGGTCATAATGAGAGTGTAGGTGGCCAGGTTTCCGTTGTCGTACATCCAACACGTGCGACCTCCCTCGCAGTCTTCTTCCCAGATTAAACACGTGCTGTCAATGAGCAGACCGAATACGACGGGACCAGGAACCGTTCCTGTTGTAGTGCAAAAGACACATACATCATGGATCCATCTTAGCTATGATTAAATTACATTTTAAACTATACTGCGGTCACGTAAAAGGCTCAAGATATTCGTTAAATTTGAAAAGGCAAAGGAAGAGAATAAAAAGAGAGCGGGAGAGAGTGCCTTTACATCTCTGATGTAACAGCAAGTGTATTTTCCCTGTTTAATTTGCTTTATGTTTACTGTAGGCTTTGTAAAATGCATTACATTAATGTGCCATAAAATTAGGAGATTGCATTATACATGTTCGCCTTTTAGCAGCCCCTCAATGTTCATTACTAGTCTTTAATGAAATAAAATGTGTTTCTATATAATACTTTATTATGTTAGATGAAAGGTGTTATTATTTTGACGTTTGTAATAGCCATGAATGTTTCTTGCGAATGAAAATAAAAAAGAATGAATGAATGACTAATTAGTGAATTAAAGTATGTAGACAAAAAGGGGCAATAATGAGAAGATGACGAAGAAGAAGAAGAAGAAAAGAACCCCCAAAAGGAAGAATAAATATGATGAAGAGTTTGGAGAATTTGAAGATAAAAGCGAGAGGGATAGGGAGAGAGAGTACGTAGACTATCGCATTGGTCAACAATTATCGCAGTACGAAGTGATGCAAAAGCGGGTTCCATGACATTTGCTATGACATTTGCTCCTGCGACAATTACTCCCATGATATATCTGCATGCTAAGCCAAACGTAAATTCAACCCATAAACATAACCCTAACCCTAATCCTAATTCTCACATCAAACTAAACCTAAAACCCTATCACAACCCTAACCCTAACCTTAAGTCCTTAGAGAAAATAAGACAGGAGCAATTGTCGCAGGAGCAAAATATGTCGTGTCACCCCAAAAGCGAGATGTTCAGACGTCACGACGATTGTGTACTCACCCAAGGCCCGATATAAAAGAGACTGTAAACCAAGGCCGAACGCTCTTTGTGAATGACCAACACACCTGCAGAATGAAAAGAAAAGAAAAATCCTCCAAGAAACTTCTCATGACATCTCGTTTTCGTGTCCCACATTCCGATATCACTCAACAGGGGCGGATCTAGCTTTTTATAAAGGGGGGGGGGGGAGGGTGTGGGAGAGGGGTGTCCCCCCTCCCACAGTAGGGAGAATTTTTGAAAATCTGTGTGTGAAAATGGCGTTTTCTTGCATCTAAAACACCACTATTTTTGGTATAGAGGTCATTGCCATAAATAGAAAAAAATAAAATTACAAGTTAAAAAAAAAATAAGATTTAAAAAAAAATGCTCCCCGGATTTTTTTATTTTTTATTTATTTATTTATTTTATTATTATTATTTTTTTTTTTTTGGGGGGGGGGGGGGGGTTGCAACCCCCCCCCCCCCACCCCCCCCCCCCCCCACCCCCCTCTAGATCCGCTTCTGCTCAATGTTAAAGACAACGTTTACAGTCGGGACGTTTCATAGTCACTAATTTTCGTATAAGGCCTGTCGGAGAGGTCGGAGTGTGTCTTTAATCTCCGTCTATATCATTCGATGTCATTTCTGTGTGCATGCTTTCATTACGATGACGCTGATGATGATAATAACAATAATGATGATAATAGTAATAGTATTATCATTATCATCATTGTTATCAATGAATAATATTGTTGATGATAGTCGTAATTGTAACAATAACAGTAATGATATTAACAGAAACGATGATTTTGGTAAGAAATAATTCATTCTCATCTGAACTGAAGCTTACATTTTAAAAAGGCAAGAATGGATGTTCGAAACTAAATCGAGAATGCCACATTTTAAACTATACTGATACCTCAGGTAAAGAAGTGGATTTGAATGTTTCCAAGCTATAATGTAAACAGATATGGACCAGTGGTTAATATTCTTACATGACAATCAGCCAATGAAATTGCAAAGTTCTCAGACCAACTTTATGTTGTAATTTACTTGACAGTAGTGTGTATACTATTGTCTTCTGTCTACACTATTGTAAAGTACCCGAGATAGAATTAGAAATGGCTTAGAACATTAATTTTGATCAATATTACCTAAATATGGCGTCCGTCCTGGTAATCTACAGTTGATATGAACCCATTTCAAGAGGCATTACGGGGTGCCCAATCATTGTGGCTTTTTGTTGTTGTCATAAAGTACATGTATGATCATTCAAAATTACCCTGACCAAGGGTGTATCACGCGAGTTTGTTTGTTTGTTTGTTTGTTTTGTTGTTGTTGTTGTTTTAGGTCACAATAAAACAAAACCAGCGGTAAAAATGGCCCGGGAAAAAAAAAATCTACGGGTAAAAATGTAGGGGATACATGTCAGGGGTAAAAAATAAATGCCCGGGGTAAAAATGTCCAAGATGAATATGCCAAGGGTAAAATGTCGGTTGTAAAACCGACTTAGAGTTTCATGCATTGCACATGGATACGGACAATCACTTCATGGAATGTTGCCTTTTGATTTCTGCCCTTCGTAAAATAAATAAACAAATAAATAAATAAATAAATAAATAAATAGAAGCAGATAAATAGATAGACAGATTAATAAATTAATAAATATATAAATGCATGAATAAATGAATAAATAAATAAATAAATAAATAAATATCAATGAACACAGGACACTCCCAGAAGTGACAGCGGATGAATATTTGCAGCCTTGAACATGTTGAAGCTTGACTTATGATCTCAAATACTGATATTCGATTTATATTGTGATAATGACGTCTGCGCTAAAGATTAATTCTCCAAGATTTTACTCCGTTTCCCTATTGGACTGCATAATCCTTTTAGACTCTGTACAGTTCGGGACCTGCACTGTTCCCGGCAGTAAAGGGTTAACCCACTTACCTGAGTGTTGCTGTTAACGATGGCACAATGGCAAAGAACGTGCTGGTTAGCATGATGAATAAGACCACGAGGAATACCGTCTGCTGGGGGCAGGCGTAATCACATTTCCCGCTCTTCGCTGAGGTAGTCTCGTTCGTAATTCCCGCTATACATCTACAGTCATAGTATGTCTGGATACGTCACAGGGAGAGTGACGTCATAGAAAGATGGACAGGAGAGCGTTAAAGGCAATGAGAGAGAGAGAGAGAGAGAGAGAGAGAGATAGATGGGGACCTATTTGACTGATGTTGCTTCATTGCTCTATATTCCGCCTGGTTGACAGGTTCACTTCAGGTATGTTTGTTTTTCTCTTTCTATAATACAGTGTATTGTATTACTTTAATTTCTTTTATCTGAAATCATCTAAGTTTCAAAAACATCAGGATACAGTTACGATGAATCTGAACTATACATGAACTTAGTTCTTATTGTAGTGTAATATAATGGCGTCGTAAACTCGTCGTAGACTTCAAGTTTTGAGGGTCCCCTAAGCAGGCACAGTTATTGGCTAAATTATTATACAAGGCAAACTTGCTCATTGTGGGAGGGAACTTGTTCCCAAGATGTTCATGAAGTGTGCGGGACATAAAACCAGTCTGATGTTGGTTCTTTGTTCTTGAAGAGCAACATAAAAGCAAGAACAATATACTAATTACAGATATCCTGCCCGAATATTTAAACTTTCCAAACAGAAACAGAAAACCTTTATTTGCGAAAAGAAAGCAGAAATTATATCAACACACAATTTTGCATTACTATTAGTCTGTTATATGCTAGTACATGTAATCGGTAGAATGTCTGATAAGTTTTTCAAATTAAAAAGATATACATTTCTGTTTAGTGTGTAAGAGCTTTTTTTTTTCTTTTGCTTTGCTTTGCTCTTTCTCACTCACATTGATATCGTCAATTTCCTCCATCTGAAGACAGCCGGCGTGGCAGGGCGAGAAATAAAGGACGTCGTCACTCCCGCACACTGGGTCATAGTTGTCTTGACATTGGCAGTCGACGTTACACACTGCCGTCACGTTCGCCTCGTCCATCGTGTACTCGGTCCTATTGTGGCGTGATGAGGAAAAATCGGACTTGTGAATGTTGTACTCTAAATCATCATTTCTATTCTCTGCATGGAAGACTTGGTGACGAGCTATTCTGCGTATCTGTCCCTACTACATGTAAATAAATTTCGATTCAGTACCAACATACAGTGTTCCTATGTCGGGCAAGTCTCGGGTGCGTTATGTGGTTACCGGGGTTAAAATTAATGTTTTAATAGGCTTTGCATAATTATTTTTATGATATATTCAGGTTAGTAAAACTTTCAATGTAGGCCTACACCCTTCAAAAAATGACAACAATACATTCAAGTCGATTCGTGTCGATTTGACACATTGGTGATGAAGTTTAGCTTTAAAGGGCTGTAAAGGGCTGGCCGGGCGGGTTGGCCGAGGTGAGGATGGGGCTTTCAACCTTTTGCAAGATATCAAGAAACCACTCATGAAATAATTCAGAGCAAACCATCATAAGATTAAGTCAAAGTTCATTAGTTGAAAATCAATGTTGGAATGGCTGGGACATCCAAAAACAAAGTAAAACAAATCGATCCTAATAAAAGGTAGTTCCCACCTTTTATTAGGATTGCAATCTTTTAGGTATTTTAGCCAATTCAACACCAATTTTCATCAAATAAACATTGGATCCATCTTGGAATTACGTGCTCTTTCATATTTCATAAGAGGTTTCTCATTATCTCACTAAAAGTGTTAGAAACCTGAAGTTGGGTCTCAACCGAAACTAAACGATCCTTTTAATCGAAGATTCTGTACACCGAGCTCGTGATTCGGTTTACTTACTTCCCGTCGTAGGTGACGGTAACACCGGCGAAGTCGATGTTGGGGCAGCTAGTGAGGAAGATGAGGAGGGAAAGGAGCGAGACGGTGAGACAGACGATGCAGAATTTCACCATGCCCCGGAAGTCGAGTTTGAGGCATCGTACCAGAAGTCCGCCAACGAGGCATCCAATGAGACTCGCGGGAATGACCTGTATACCTGTGTCAAATATACCGTATACATCCATGAAAGACAGCTTGAAAGCACTAGAAACAATGCAGGATTTTCACATATTCACATAGAAACATTCAGGAACATATGTGTCACTCTAAAGGATAGCATGGATAACATGATTTGACAGACAGCTACAAACGATCTAAATGCAGAAATGATAATAAGATTCCAGCTAATGTTGGATACATCACCCTTTTTTCTGACGTGTGATCATTTATTTCCTTTGTTTGCTTAAGAAAATGACACATGAATAAAAACGATCTAGTGATTTGTGTTTCTTTCTGGCATAAAAGAGGAAGTACAGTTTGCATACCGAAAGTAACATTGTAACTGTTCAGGTTTTTTCTATAGAGTCCAGTATACATGGTATAAGGGTACTTTTAGTAAAGTCTGAATTTCATTCTGTAACACCATTAATTTCCTGTATTTGAGAAATCGATATTTTTGGAGCAGGGAATGCATAATGCATCAATTATAAAAACAAATTAGGAACGCATCATCATACCAGAAGGTACAATAGGTGTAGATGAGGGAATGAAAATGGGTCGCTTCGTAACTTTAGGTATGCACAAGTTGTGGAAAAGGAAGAATATTTGCTTTGAATTTTCTTGTAAGAAAACAATTGCAAAATCTTCCAAAAATAGCTAGTATCAACAGTAATGTAGGCATATATAGTGATAATGATTATAAAAGCCCCTATTGTCTATGCTCTTGAACACGTCGGAAGAAAAGAAAAGGAGGTGGGAGCATGGAAGCGCGCAGGATTTCTTTTTTTTTTAAAGGGGGAACTTATGTTCAATATGATAGGAGAACACACGAGCTATGGAGAGCGGCGAGAGAGGGGAATGTTAGAGGGAGGATCCCAATTCTACACGAGTGAATTTTTGGCCATGGCTGGAGATGGGGGAAAAATGCAACTCTTACTAACCGGCGATGAGTGCGGCAGTGCCCGAGGTGAAGTTAAACTGGGACTCGAGGTACTTGGGGCCGAAAACGGCAATGCTAGCCAGAATGAACCACTCGGTAATGGCGGCTCCATTCAGACACATAAAGGGGATGTTCTTCAGCAGTGTCCATACAGCTCTCGGAAAGTCCATAAGTTTGTTGCCGAAGCCGGCCCGGGCGGAGAAGTCTGATCCTGCTTGAGCGTCGCCCTTGCGTTCTCGCTTGAGAGCCTTCGAGCCTTTGGGAGAACCGGGAAAGTATTGAAAAGGTTTAGGGGTTATGTGTGTTTGTTTGTGTGTGTGTGTGTGTTTGCGTGTGTGTTCACTTGAGCCAAAACTGATTGAACCATAACAAATTTCGGGTTATATAATGTTCTTGGAATGACAAATCTCGAATTAAAGTAAAGTTGTTCACGATTATAATCAATTCATTTGTTGTTCGATATTCGACTTTTGAAGTTGCTGCTGTACTGTACTACTTACAAATCACAGAACCTATAAGTAGGCTTATAAACGTGCATTCTTCTGTCGTGCTGTAAGATATTCTAAAACTCGTGAACATTAGTGTGCAATTATTAATCGAAAAGATGTGATGTTTAGTCTAAATTCAAATTATGCCAATTTGGGGGGTTCCTGATTTGTTATGATAACAAGATAATGGTAATTTTTTTTTTATTTCATACACTTTGGGGCACTGCAACAGACAAAATAATGCTGTGCCTTCTAATGCATTCTCTTCAGAGGAAGCAAAGATTTGTTGAAACTCTGTAGGTTATGATTATTTTATGATTAAGTAGCGATAGTTTTGTGATAAAACTCGGGGCTTGACCGTTGTATGATTTTGAGTAAGTGTCATACCCATATAATTCATTATAATATTTCGTCAATTTGTCAATAATGTTTTCATTAAAATATTTGCATTTCTATTTCAGGCTCAGCAAAGTTTGACTCTCTCTGTCTCACGTTATTAGGAAGTGATCCGTGAAATGGATGATTGTTACCTGGCAACGACCTGGAGAATCCCAAGATTGGGATGACGACAAGAAGGCAGAAGAAAGCGGAGACAAAGAATCCCATCCACCAACCTCCGACCCACAGTGGACTCTCTGGGGTCAAACCAACGCTGTCGGGATAGAAAAAATGACATTCCACAGCAAAGCACTAGCTAACATAGCAAAGCGTACCATGACATAACATATCAAAGCATAGCATATCGAACCTCCGACCCACAGTGGACTCTCAGGGGTCAAACCAACGCTGTCTGAACAAAAAAGATGACATAACATTTACAGCAAAGCATTACAGAAAACAACATAGCGTAGCATAACATAACACAATTTTATAACATGACATAATATAACATAACATGACATAACATAACATAACGTAACATATGATAACATAACATAGCACAACATTAAAATTATTGTAACATAACAAACGTTTAACATTACGCTGCTACCGTTATCAACAAAGCGCCTTTTCATCTTTATCATTAGTTCCCTTATCATACATTTTCAGACAAATATCAATTTCATGTGTAATCAAAAAACACATTTTATTATTAAAAAGTTTGTAAAAGTGAAAAAAAAATAATGATACCTTTTTATTTTGCGGAAACAGATGATGCTACATGAGAGTCTTGCAAGTGAGAAGTGTATGTGTGCATGAATTAATTTTTCTGCGAGTATAAAATTAGACGATTCCAAATAAGGGTTATCGACAATGAGAAGTTGAAAACAAAAGGACAGACGCAGGAGCTCAACAACTTTACATCCATGATCTTTCAATTTTCTCAATCAGTGATGCGAGTTAAAAGAGGGGGACAGAGAAAAGGGGAGGGGCATTACATAATCATTTACAAATCCTTTATCTCGGACAAATGGAAGTTTTGTTGTAGTTCCACATGGTCATACTTACTCTGCGGGGTCTACTTGAACGTCCGTGTAGAACGAGAGAAAAATTCCTCCTAAAACATAACCAAATGCTGGTCCGACGGTTGACATAGCCTGGAAAATCCCTGCAAGTGCGAGCAATGATGATGACAATGTGAATAAACAATTAACAATTGATAAAAACAGTAAAGAACAAAATAATGATAATGATAATAATGCTAGCAATAAGCAGTAAATGAAATATATATCGTCGGCTGCGAGTAAGAAGACTATTGAATTGGTTTTGTGGCAACTTAACATCCTTCTCAATCTCAGCGGACGATATTATGTCCACAGTAAATGACAATGTTAAGAATTATCAATCAACAACAAATTAAGATAATGTTAACAATTATAAGCAATAGATAGTATTGTTAACAGAAAGTTAATGATAACATAGCAATGAACAAAAATAATGTTGATCGCAATGAACGGTTCAACAATGAAACTGTTCAGGCAAAAATCAACATCATAATGACCAGATAAAATCCAAAGCTGAACCCCTCTCCCTCCGCCCCACACACTCAAACTTTAACTGCAACAATCCAAGATGACTGAAAGGACCTCATTAGCCTTAAAGCAAACCAAAATCCAAATAGAAAATAATGTGGATTGAGTGAAAACAGCAACATTAGTAGAACACATCACTGAAAGTTTGCGGAAAATCGGACAATCGATGCAAACGTTGTTATTTTTTAAGTTTCGGTGTTGGAACCGCTGGATGAGGAGACTACTAGAGGTTATGACGTATGTGTGGACAATCAATATAAAGAAAATATAAGGGGAATTCCACAAAAATTCACCTTCTACCATAATGAAAGAGCACTTGACTATTCAAACCGCTCTCAGAAGGCAGGGGGAAGAATTGCTACCCTTAACATATTATGTCAATATCAAGTTGATGGAATGTGTAATTTTCATGAAAAATGAATTTTTTGTTTGTTGGCCACTTACCAATGTAGACAGCTAACACCTTGGGTTTCACGTTGTCGTCCATGTACGTCACCCCGAGGGTGTATAGGGGTGACGCCCCGAGGCCGTGCAGCACCTGAGCCGCTACAAACACCCAGTAGTAGTTACTTAGGCTTGTCTCACCCTCCTCACACGGGTCGGTCCCGTTGCCATTAACATTGCACGTTAGTATCTCCGTATCCTGAATGGGCGGGAAATAATGAGTGAAATACATCTAGAATTAGACAAAATGGGAATTTGAATTTCTTTCGGTTGGCATAGGGGTCACTGTCGATCATACTAAACAAAAACAACTAATGAATACCCAGGTGTAATGATACAGTCAACCTTGATCGCCTTCAACGAATGCAAAGTGACCGCAGAAAATTCCTCGACGCAAGTACGCAAATTTCGACTAACACAATAAAATTATAGCATATTATGTCCATCTGGGGGTAGAATATTTCGTCCTTTTGTCTTTATTCCTGCCCCCCCCCCCAAAAAAAAAAAAAATGTCTGTTTTTGTGGCTGAAAAAATGCAGCATTCACATCAGATCAAATTTGAAAAAAACAAAAAACCAAAAAACAAAAAACAAACACAAAAAATAATGTTTGAAATGTCTCATTACCATTGAGGAATTTGTAGGTTCTATTTGAAAGTATGAAGTTGTTGATAACCTTGTTCATTTAAAAAGATGGTATTTTTGTTTCCTCTTTTCTCCCTTTCTTCCCCTTTATCTATTTTTCCTCTTTTGTTGGTCAAATTTTGACGACACGTCGCCCCATCTTCCATCCCCCATGTGGGCGGGGAGGAAGACCCTTGATATACAAGTCGACTTACAGTGACCCCCTGTTTACCAACGTGGAAAAAAAAAAAAAAAAAAAAAAAAAAAAAACGTTGTTAAAGTGGTTCGAGAATTGCGCTGCTACATGCTGCTTCGATGTTCGTCATTAGGCTTCTGTTGGGTAAGAGCTGGCTTCGGAGCCGGCTGCTGCCTTTTATGCACACAAGAAAGGTCCTTACACACCCCCCCCCCCCCCCCCCATTCTACAGAGATTTTCCTTCTACTCCCATTCCACAGAGATTTTCCTTATACTGTACTCCCATTCCACAGATTTTCTCTCATCGGTCACTCATCGGAAGCAAGGTTTATCGCTTCCGGCTAGTGTACCCATCGAAGTGTATCGGATCACAGTCCGATGAATCCGACTTGTGTTGGTCGACTATCAGGTAAGTGTCAGACATGTCGGACCGTGATACGATGAGGCAAGATCGTCCGATGAGGATCACTCGCGACATGTCTGACACTCACCTGATAGTCGACCAACCAAGTCGGATTCATCAGATTGCGATCCGATGCACATCGGTGGCTGGTCGGAAGCAGCAAACTTTACTTCCGATGAGTTACCGATGATTAAAAAAAATCTCTGTGGAGTGGGGGTATTAGACGGTACCTGACGCGGCGAATAGTAGTCCGTCGCAAAATGCGGAAGTGTGAAGAGCAGCGAGCCCATGGCGAAGATGAAGGCTCCCGTGCCGATCCAGCGCGGCTTGTGACTCTTCTCGCCCAAATACGTGACGAAGACGACGACGATCATGACGGAGAAGTCGTAGCAGCTGGAGATGAAGCCGCTGCGGACGCTGGTCAGACCGAAGCGGCGTTCCAGCGTGGTCGTCACCACGTAGACGATGCCGTTGACGGTCATGCCTTGGGCGACGGCGAAGACGCAGAGAAAGAAAAGGTAGCCCTTGGGATTGTGGCAGAACTACCAGACAAAGAATAAAGGCAGTAGTAGTAGTAGTAGTAAAAATAATAATGATAATAATAATCAGAATAATGATAATAATAACAATAATAATAATGATAATAATAATAATAATAATGATAATAATAATAATAATAATGATAGTAATAATAATAACAGCAAGTTTCTACAAAGCGCATTTCAGACTTGAACAGCATTTCAATTTGCTTTACAATACAAATTTCAACGTAATACTTGAATATTTTACTGAAAATTACAATACAAATAATTATACCATAAACCTTCCACAGCTGGTTTACATACACACAACAGCTCAAAGTTAAACACAAATCTGACAATAATTATATAAATTCAAAATTGATAAACATTTGCTTTTTTGTACATATGAGTTTGGGAGAGTTTTTGTTTGAAATTGTCAATATGTATCTGACTTTCTTAAGTGGGTCTGGTAGAGAATTCGAGGGTGGTGGTGCAGCATGGTAAAAAAAAAAAGAAGTAATTTGCCAATACTGCCATAAGACCTCGTGTACGGATAAGGTTTACCACGAGTAAGTTTTGAACAGAGGACTGGAGACTACTACAAGGATTGTACGGGATTTTGGGTTCCGAGATGTAATACAGGACTGTTCCATGTACTGCTCTGAAGGTGATGAGGAGGACCTTGAATTTAATGCAGCGCAGATCTTGAAGGATTGGAGCGGTATGTTCACGTTTCTTAGAATGAATGCTTATTTTGTGTTTCAAGGTGTTGATATGTTCTAGAATAACTTCACTAAATCTCACGCTATTACCAAATCAAATTGATTTCGAGAAATAACTGACTTCCGAGAAGGTTTGAAAGTGTAATATTTTTGTCAGTGCGTGTCGTAGTCATTATGACCATGAGATATGAGTTGTCTTGATTACAAGAAAACTTAGTCGAAAATTTTATTTTCTTTGTATATAGTGTTTAAACTGAATGGTTGCACTTAATCATGATAGATAACATTTGATATTATATATGAAGAATATCAATGTACAGGGTCTTAACACTGCGCTACAGTGACATCTACTGCATGCTCATAACATGATTACCATGCATGAACTACATTTACACGTAAAAATAAAAGCACACATGCATACTTTATAGTTATGGTTATCATGGCGTTTACTATCACTGTTCATATTATCATTATCATAGTTATTGTAATATTAATAGCACAATGTCGTTTTCGTTTCTCATAATAACAATCATCATCATCATCATTATCATGTCCATTACAAATAAAGGAAATGCAATATGTATCACCTCCCCGGTGTTTCTGTGTGCGTGTTCATTTCTTTTGCTACATTTCAATAACAATCAAGCTACGGTGAGCAAGTTGTACGAAATATGTGTCACTTGTGTCTGTTTTGGGCGTCACAGATATTGAATGAGCTGAATGATTTGTAGATGTATCGATAAGTCTCTGCTCTAGCTTAAGCGGTACTTCAACCATTAATGTGTTTACAATCTTATCAGATAACTCTGGCAAAATCCCTGTTACAAACACACCAAGTGTAAACTCAAGTTTAGTCTTATCGGGAATGCTGTCGAATTGAAGGTTTGCGTCACAAGTGATGCATAGGATACAACACGAATCCAACATTCGAGCTGAAGAAATTGAATGCATGATCTACATGTGGAGAACTAAAAAAAAAAAAAAAAAAAACAATCGTGAAAAGGACAGGTTTCTTCACTTGGTGGTTTTGATTAATGTTCATTGCCGGACATAGCTGGATTCTATCGTAGCAGACGTCTTTGCTGTCATATTGTTTTATAGATTAGAGTATTGCGAGTAAGTCCCCAATGTATTCCCAATTTTTATTGTTCCTTTTACGAAGTGAGTTATACTCATAAGGAAATACGTACGAATCAGATTCTTCTTCTTTTTTTTTTTTTTGGGGGGGGGGTATGGTAAAGGAGAATTTTTTCATTTATTCCGAATAACTATAAACATAATGAGCTGTTCAAAAAAAAAAAAAAAAAAACTCGTTCCCCAATTCTGTGAGCCTCGGATTACTATATACCAACTCACCGTCCTCTTCTTGGAATATCTCACTTCACCTAATTCCAAACGTTAGCGATTGGTGTAACAATGGCAGTTTGGTATTGTGAGATGATTAATAAAGTCCCTCTGTATAAATGGTATACGATGGCTGCTTTCAAACCGAGTTTGCAGGATAGTTCCAACTCCGTACAAGGCTTTGGTTTTTATTTTTGCTTTTATTTGATAAATTGTGCTTACCCCTGATCGAACTTCTCACCTGGATGAACCCCGGTCTAATCCCGAACCATCCGCACTTTGGGCTGTCGTCATCAAGTTCGTCGACATCGTCGACCATCTTGCCGTTGACATCGGACGCGTCGACATCGGAAAAACCGTTTAACGGTGACTTGACCTTGTCTCCATCCTTCTCCTTCTCCTTTTTCTCCTCTTCGTCTCTCTTGTCGTCCTCATCGAGTTCGACTTCGAAATACGCGTTGTCGACCCCTTTCTTTTCATTGCCGTGGTCGTCGTCGGAAAAGATTGTCTGCGTCCCTTGCGAGTCCATTGTAACCCACCTGACCCCTTCTGATGTTTACAAGCCTGCTTCTGTGACCTGTGATGTGATATAAGTAAAATAATTACATAAAGTAAGTATATGGTTAACCATGCCCTGAAGGACTTGCTATTTGTATTCACACACACACACACATACACACACACACACACACACACACACACACACACACAAATCAAACATAAACTGATCTTGCCTAATTATATGACGACGGTACTGGCTTTCAGTATTTTCATCTTGTTTTTTATTTGATAGAAAAAAAAAGGAGATTACAAGATGTTACACACCAATCAACGGATTATACAGATTTAAAGGCATAATTTACCATTTGCAGATGAAAGCATTAGTGCTTTAAAATAGTTCTAAAATGTGAGTTAGGGATAGAAACAACCACTGTCAAAATTTGAATCCGTATAATCGAAGTTAAGTGTTGTTAAATACACAAAATGTGAACAACAGTTATAATAAAAATGTTTCCAGACTAAACCGTATACAGTTACGGTTTACTGAGAAAAACCCTGATATCTCCTTATATTTTAGGTTTTATTGCAAATATTTCATATGGTAGGATGTTTTATGATACAACAGATCTACACATATGCATCAAATCTGATATCTTGAACATTTTTGAAATCACTGCTCCCAAAGGTAAACTGGACCTTTAAGTGACAAGATTGCTTACCATCGAAAACAGCAACGTGTCATACTACGATAAGAGACATACCGTCCCCTGTAACATTGTCGAAAAACAAAGTTATGCTTGATATTTCCTTACTGCAACTTGTCTTTGAATGATGGCGGCGGGTGTAGACAACTGATTTTTATTTGATTTGGTGATCACAGCTCTACAGTTTGGGTGCCCGATGTAGCAAACTCATCGTTTCCAATTCAACATTTTTTCCTTTTTTTGGCTGTAGTATATTGACGCGCTGAATGTTATATTCGCAGGAGAAATAATGACAATGATAGGTAATTATTATGATGAAAATATTATAGCAATAACAATGATCATATCAATTAAGATAGCTCATGATAATAGTAATAATGGTAAGAATAGTCATGATAATGATGATGACACCTAAATGATCGAAATAATGGTTGTAATTTTTGTTTTATGTAAAATTAATTTTTAACATTACTGTTATTGTTATAATTCTGTTGATAACAACAATAACACTGACAATACTACAATATCAAAAACAATACTACTACGAATGATGATAGTGAAAATGATAATGATAATGATTATTCACCTGCAGTGTTAGCACTGCTCTACCAGATGGTCATACTGTCATTATTACCCCCAGTATGATACCAGCTACTTATTGGTAGACTTCGGTTATAGTGGACATTGAGGAAAACGCCTTCTCTGATGAGGGAATCGAAACTCGGGGACATTTTGCTTGAAATCCACAACGCCCCTGTGCTTCGACCACTTGCTTTCAAAAGCGTAATCACCAAATCGCTCGACCTCAATTAACAACTGTGGGATGTTATGAAAATTTGGTTGCTCAGTTCATTTTCTTTTCTTTTTTTCGTTACGTATCGTGTGAATGCAATCTACTGCTTCTAATGTGTTTTATCAGAATGATAATACGTTAAATGTAGCATTCTAGTCTATAAGAACCTTTTTGACTGACCTCGCAAAAATATACACTGACACAAGTACTATGTGATCCTATCATGTCGTGTAAATATATTAGTCTCATCTGTTTTTGTATTTTTTCTGACGATTCGATATATCTTCCAAAAGATTGACGGTGAACTGTGTAACATGGCGATAAAGTTCAACCTCTTCAATAAGTAACCAATGCGTTATTTGCCTCATGTACATTGTAAAGGATGGTTTGGGGTTTTTCTTGTCTTATCGCAGAAGGTTCGATAGGGTTATCAATACTTGTTTATCGTCAGTTGCCCCCAGCCCATGCCTGCTCCACATAAGTAATGAGGCTTGTTGTTGCTCTCGTATGAGTTGGGCGTTTAATTACAAAGGGTGTGCGCACGGGATGTGCATGTCTTTTTGTTTAGATTCATTGGGTGGAGATTCCAATAAGAACTGATTGTTCTGCAATATGTCTGTCGTATAGGCCTAATTAATCATTGCCGCTTAGGGATATTATATCTTAATCAAAATTTTGTACTTTTTTTCCGGCAGCTGTTTGACTTAGCACTGACAATTAACCAAAGAATCATTGCAATATTATTCATGTAATCATGCTAATAATGTGATACGATCATATTCGAATATATAACGTATTTACATCGAAAATGTTTATAGGAAACCCTAATGACTCTTGTTTCTAACTCACCCTTGAAATTTGAGCACTCACACGCACACACACAGACATAAAGATAAATATACATATATATATATATATAAATATATATATATATATATATATATATATATATATATATATATATATATATATAAATATATATATATATATATATATATATATATATATATGTATGTATATTTATACTTTCATCGCTCTGGCGTTTGTTTGTTGTTTGTTTTTATTGTTCCATATTGCACGTTTTAACAAATAAATCATAAACGTAACAAGAAATTGAATGAGTGAATTGTCGAATACAACAAATAAAATAATGAAGACATGTGAAATATGAGGAATCTACCATGAAGCATTGCTTAGATTCTTAGATTTCGTAGATTTCCAGAAAAGTAATCTTAAGCACTCCATCAAAACCTTGGTGTTGGCACTGCGGGATATTTTATTCACTATAACATAATTAATTTTGTAGGACATTGACGAGAAAGCAAGCAGAATAATAAATGTTTCAGTGCTAACAAAGAAGGTGGAATAGGCTTGATAAGTGATATTCTATGAGGCATCACTACGCATTAGATGGGCGCCCTGTAATGTTATTTCGGGAGTGAATAAACATCCCATAATGCCAGCATCATCGTTTTGACGGTAGAAATCTATTCATGCCTATACCTTCACCTTTCACGATGTGATCAGGTGCAAAAGAAATCTCCTATTGTATAGACAATGTACATGTAGGCCCTACACAATGCAATACAAGTCAATATTCGTTCTTAAAAACAAACAAACAAACAAACAAACAAACAAGTACACACTTCTATGTCCACTTCGTTATCCTCTATAGTCTCATGTCTCTTACTTATGAGATCCTAGCTCTGTACAACACAGGAAGAAAAAAGAAGAAAACAATATACCTGAACAAAAATAATGAATCTTCTATAAAAAAACAACAAAATGGTACTCACAGTATCAAATAGTTGTTCCTATCTAGTTTTCCTTGAGCAAAGTCTTCCTCATGTACAGGTAATAGGCAACCTGAATTCTGCCTGGATACGAAATAAACCACCAAGTATCGTGTGTGACGCCAGAATGAGTCTCTTGCGTTGCCAACTGAGAGAAATCAGGGCTGATTATTTTGTTGTAATGAGCCGGTGTCTTACATAACGTATTATAGCGTTGATCTATTCCTGTGGGGGACAAAGGTCGCCGAACCGCCCTATCGGAGTTTCCCCTGTATCGATCTAGCCATTGATGAGAAGAACAATTGAGTGTATAATTACTAACAGTCATTTACAGCAGAAACCGTGCCCATTCTGTTAACAATGGTTAATAATGATGGTGATGATGATGATGTTGATGATGATTATGATGATAATAATAGTAATACCAACTCATACCAACTGTTTTTTTCATCTAAACAGAATTCTGAAAATTCCAGACCTATTTTATTATAATCTTGGAATTTTCATGTATAAACTAACAACTAATGAATTACCATCCGTTTTTATTCACATGTTCAAAAGAAATCGCTCTTTTCATTGCTACCCCACTCGTCAGAGTGACGCTTATCACCTTCCCCGTACTCGCACTATTTTTGCAAAGAAAACAATTATGTTTACTGGTCCCAGATACTGGAATGACCTCCCTCAAGATATTACTTCTTCCTTATCCTTATTCACCTTCAAACGCAAACTAAAACGGCTATTACTTAGTGGATACATACTACCCGGCTCTTAGCAACATATTTTTTTTTTTTTTTAATACCCCCAGTCTTTTGTCTTTGTCTGCAGCTCCAAGTTATTTGACGATACCGTTATAGCACTCTTGTATGTGTATGTGTGTGTAAACACGGCGAAATATGTACAGTCTCGTTTAAGCGATACTAAAGTATTCATGTGGTGCGATAGTTCGTTTTTGATACTGATTTTGCACTGGTACAATTTAAGTTGGTCGAGATAAACATGTCCGTTCTCCGTATAATTTCACGCCTATAAATTCGGGAACCTACAGTTTTTACAAGCATCATTGCTTTTATGTAGGCCCCATCATATTTCTGACATTTATTTGTAATAGCCTCAGATGAAAACGACCATTTATATTTGTGTGTAATGTTTGTTTGTTTGTTTTTTTTTCCTCAAACACAAGATATGGTTGTGTATGTTTTGTACTTTTGTTTTATTGTCAATCACTTTGTAATCCCATCACTGAGAAAGTGGAAATATGAAATAAACTTGAAACTTGAATAACAACGACAATAATAATAATAATGATAATGATAATAATGATGATAATAATAATATTAATGATGATAATAATAACAATAATAACAATAATAATAATAATAATAATAATAATAATAATAATAATAATAATACAGTGCTTATGTAGCACGTATCACTACCGCAGTGCCTGTATGGAGTGTTGAAAATGGAAAAAGAAAATGAACCCTATAACAGTACCGTAGACATGGTAGATATTGCAGTTTGCAAGACTTAAACTCATACAAGATACTCGTTTAAAAAAATGTATTGAAAAGAGTTTTAATCTTTAACATTGTGTTTCAAATTGAGAATGTTGTTTTCTATTCTTTGGTGGGAGGGGGTTGTTGGATGGTTTGTCGATCGAAGTGTTCATGATTATATACAGACGCTGACAACATTTCTGATATGATTGGAAAATTTCATGATTTTCTTACTCACACAAAATAAACTGTGATTATTAGAATTAAGAAAAGGAAATCATACAGAAGTATATTGTAACAAAAATGCACCCAGGACAGGCCCTCTGCGGCCAGAAAAGAGAAGGCTTCCTGTCACTAAGCACAAGCCATTCACTCTCAGAGCTATTTACAGCGTAGGAGATAGAGGTTTACAGAGTTAATACTTTTTACCACATAGACTTCCAGGTGCCAGTATAGACAATGGCAGTTTGTTAAGTATATGTTTAAGACATCTTTCACTGCTGGGTCGCAATCGCATGACCCTATGACATTAATGAAAGACTCCCGAAAGTAAAGAGTTAATTATCTTTTTATATTTCATTATGAGGCCAAAACAATGGATCCCTGTGGGAAGATTACGTTAATTCATTCACTGCCGATGTTTCCGTTGTACACATAAAGTAGGTATATGCAAGAGATTCAGTTATTGGTAGAGTTAATCCCCTTATGTTTTCGAAGACTGTACCTAAAACAATGGAGACCTGTCTGAAACTTTGATTAAGCCTTAGCACACTTTAGTAATGCCACAGAAAAGAGTCTATGTAATGGAAGTGTTAATTTTGTTATATGTTTAAAGGAACCTCCCCACACAGGGGATCCTTGTCCGAAACTGCATTAAGTCCCTCCATGTGGCAGAATGTGCAGAAGGTACGCCCAAGGCATCTAGCAATTTGTTCCGTGGCATAAGGAGTTAATTGATTTATGTTGTATATGAAACCCCGGAAAGAAGGTACTGGCGAGTGTGGCGTTACAGATAAGCCGGTAAGATCAGACGCCGAATCTAAACAAAGGGATGGAGCGGAGATATTTTGGTCATCGTTTGTATGGGTTGCTTTGTCTAAAATGGGAGAAACGAGAGTAGTTTTTAATTAAGAAGTAATGACCAAACGTAATGTAATGGTTTTCTTTATCTGCCCTTCCATTTGAGTGGTTGGGAAGGGTATAAATATGTCCGGGTTTTTGGTCTGGAGATCACACAGAGAGAGAAAGAATCCGACGAGGATCTCAGAGAGCAGACAAGTTCGAAGCAAGGTATGGGCCTGGTCAGGTAGAGGCATTGGGTGCTGCAAGTCCCAACATAGAGCAAGAAGCAACTTTGGTTCGTAAGCTACGAGTTTATTTGTACATCGGCTTACCCGGGCGGCGGGTTGGAGTCGGTGGGGAACAGAGGATAGCACAGACGGTTACTGAGCATCGGCTCGGTAATAGACATGGGCAGCGGCCCGTGCACGCAAGTATCCTGAGGTTCCTCACTGCCCAGCTCTCCTCCCTCCCCTGTCAATTTAGTCCCGTTATAGTTAAATCTGTTAAGTCTCCCCCCCCCCCCCTTTCCGGGCGGCTGGTCGGAGTCGGTGAGGAACAGAGGATAGCACAGTCGGTTACTGAGCATCGGCTCAGTAATAAACATGGGCAGCGGCCCGTGAACGCAAGTATCCCGAGTTTTCTCACTGCCCAACTCTCCTCCCTCCCCTGTCAATCTAGTCCGTTTATAATCCGTTAAGTCTGTCCCCCTTTTATGAGTATGTTAATTCTGGTTGGTAAATATAACGGTAGGTCGTGAGAACTTGACCTCGGCTGATGCTGTTTTGGTCTGGCAGAGCCTTATAATAAAAACATTAGGAGCAGCATCCGATGCCCTCGTGCCGCCAGGCTCGAACGCCATTTGCCCATGTGTTTTACGTCATGATTTGATGCAGTAATGTTTTGTACCACCCAACTCGATAATTGTTAAAACCAAGTTTCATGAGTAATAAAACCTAGTATCTGAGTTGTGCTCAGACTCCCAAATGAACTGTGTGATTCGTGAGCTGCTTGCCCACTGACTGCTTAGACTGCTCGCTACCAGGAACGTTTGTGTGTGCGGATGTAGGATGATGCTGTTGTGATGGTGATGTTGGTGCTATAGTTATTTGGAAAACGCACAGACACAGACACACATCACAGAGGACACACACACACGGACTTTTGTTTTCGCCACATTGGTGGCAGCGGTGGGATCAGCTTTACGAATCAATTCTTTTGTACCGAAGCAAGGAAGACGGGAAACTGGGGACGGAGCGGACACCTACGCTAAAATAGGGGCAATAGTTGTGCTCCGATTCGGGACTGAAGCACGGTGGTGTCGACGGAGTGCAGAGCCAGAGCACGGCGGTGTCGACAGGGTGCAGAGCTGAAGCACGGTGGTGTTGACGGGGTGCAGAGCTGGAGCACGGTGGTGTCGACGGAGTGCGGAGCCAGAGCACAGTGCTGTCGACAGGGTGCAGAGCTGAAGCACGGTGGTCTTGACGGAGTGCAGAGCCAGAGCACAGTGGTGTCGACGGGGTGCAGAGCTGGAGCACGGTGGTGTCGACGGGGTGCAGAGCTGGAGCACGGTGGTGTCGACGGGGTGCAGAGCTGGAGCACGGTGGTGTCGACGGAGTGCAGAGCCAGAGCACGGTGGTGTCGACGGACGGTGAGACGTAAGCAGGGTGTTGTTGGTGACTACGGAACCGAAAGCTAGGAGGATCCCAGGTTGCTGAAGAGCCGCTAATTGTAGAAAGTAGCGGTTTAAATTAATGGAACTGAGAGACGTGAACATTTTATGGTGGAACACTAGTGTTGCAACATGGCAGAGTCGGAGCCTCCAGTGCAGCCGGGGAAGGCGGCAGATGCAGTGGTGATGGATGACGCGGAATCTGAAATTGACTTTCCAAGGTCCGCACAAGCCAAAATTCGGGAGGCGAAACGTGACGATGACGGAGACAGGGCCAGGGTACAGACATCAGATGATGAGACTGAATCCCTGGGAAGTACATCGTCGGACGAGGAATCTGACAGTTTGTTCCCACCGAGAATCACGGTGGAGGAAAAGGGGAGGAAACCGTCGAACATCGAAAAGCCATGGCCGTTAAAAAGAATGGAACGGCCAGCTGAGTACCAACAGACGGGTGTGATGATTCGGAAGCAAAGTTTTCATCCGGACCGATTTGATGGAGGCAGCCCGTGGAGAGATTACCGGGCTCATTTTGAATCCTGCGCCCGGATAAATGGGTGGAACGAAACGCAAAAAGCACAATATTTGGCCGCGAGTCTTCGAGGACCAGCCCAGGAGATTTTGGCGGATTTGGATGCGGTGACCCTTCAAAACTATAGTGCCCTGCAGAGGAGGCTGGAGCAGCGATTTGGACCAGGAGAGCAAGCAGAGACTTTTCTCACCGAACTGAGGGTGCGGACTCGGAAACCAGGAGAGAGTTTACAGGAACTGGGGCAGGCCATCAGGCGTTTAACGACGCTTGCCTATCCGGAGTTGTCGAGGGAGGCCCATGAGAGGCTGGCTAGAGGACATTTCAGTGACGGTATCCCTGAGTCGGAGATAAGGGCGGGCATCTTCCGAGCCCACCCGAAGAACCTCGATGAGGCGATACGGGCCGCCATCGAAACGGAGGCCTATCTCACCGCCGAAAGACAGAGACAAGGCATCCGTAAACCCGCATCCAAGTTTACCCGGAAAATGCTGGTCGAAAATCCAAACAAAGAGCGTGACGATATGGGTGCCCTACAAGACGAGGTGAAGCAACTTTCTACCTACATACAGTTGCTCATAAAAGAAATGCACTCGGGAGGATCAAATAACTCTCAACGGTCCACCGGTGGACGAGGAACTGATGGAGGGATGAGACGGCCAGTGGGCTCAACTGTGTGCTTCAATTGTGGAAGGGCTGGGCACTGGAAACGTGAGTGCCCAGAACGCGGAGCAGCGACCGGGATGCATGATTCGGGAAACCAGGGAGGACCTGCCCGTGGGGTCGCGGGGAGGTCGGACGGGAGAATGAATGGCCCAACGCGCACCTACACCCAGTGAAAGACAGATTGATAATGCAAGGATCGGAAATTAATGGAACTGGAACCGACATACACGTACGTGATAAGGATTCACGGCAGGAATCACGAAAAGGACTCTTTGTGGAGGGGAAATATGTGGGCTGAAAGTGACTTTTCTTGTAGACACAGGTTCGTCTGACACTGTTATATCTGAGGAGGTATATGAGAAAATCCCTCTTAGAAAACGACCTGCGATACAGCAGGCAAGAGTTGAAATATGTCAGGCAGATGGGAGCTACTTAGGAGTGAAGGGTGTCGCGGAGATGGACATAAAAATAGGCAGACAATGCGTATGCATACCAGTGCTGGTTGCAAATGTGAACAATGCTGGCATAATTGGGATGGACTTTTTGTTGGCGACAAATAGTAAGCTCGACATGAACGGGCTCCACATGCGACTCCGCGACGAGATTGTGAATCTGACGAACGAGAGAGCGGAACCCTTTTGCACAGTGGTGGTAGCTAAAACGACGGTCATTCCCGGTAGACACGAAGCAATTATTCCCGGACGGGGAATGGAGCAGTTGACATTCACCGGTTCATGTCTAGTTGAGCCAACGGACGGGACAAGGGATGACGGCATGCTGGTAGCCAATACCCTAGTGGATGCCGGAGATGATAATTTCCCTGTTCGTGTACTTAACACCACAACCAAACCAATGACAGTTTACGAGGGAACGCGAGTTGGAGCAATTCGCCCGGTTCAGGTGAACTCAGCTCGGGAGGGTCAAATGCTAAATCTACAAAGGAGTGGTGTGAAGGGCAAGGAAGTACCGGCGCACATCGATGAACTGATTCAGCGGAGTAGTTCTGCTCTGACACACAGTGAAAGCGGAAAGTTGAAGACTTTGCTCACAGACTATAGTGACGTTTTTGCCGCCAGTGACTCCGATTTGGGACGCACGGGAAAAATCAAGCATCACATCGACACCGGGACGGCTGCGCCAATAAGACAACCACCTCGGCGGCTGCCGAGATGGCAACAGGCGGAAGCCGACGCGCAAGTGACCAAAATGCTACAACAGGGGATAATTGAGCCTTCGGCCAGTCCCTGGTCCTCTCCGGTGGTGTTGGTGAAAAAGAAGGATGGTTCTATGCGTTTTTGTGTAGACTATAGGAAACTCAATGACGTCACAATCAAAGATGCTTACCCCATCCCACGAATCGACGACACAATTCAATCGCTTGCAGGAGCAAAATGGTTCAGCACCCTTGATATGGCCAGCGGCTATTGGCAAGTGGAGTTGGATGAGGATGCTAAGGAAAAATCAGCTTTCTCGACCAGATGCGGGCTATACCAGTGGCGGGTGATGCCGTTCGGATTATGCAACGCGCCCTCTACGTTCGAAAGGCTGATGGAATCCGTGTTTGCAGGATTGCAGCACGAAATCATGCTCCTCTACTTGGATGATCTGATCATCTTTGCACCTACAGTGGAAGACGAGCTGGAGAGACTACGCCGGGTATTCGACCAGTTGCGATCGGCAGGCTTGAAGCTAAAGCCAAGCAAGTGTAACCTGTTCCAGAAGGAGGTTGTGTTCTTGGGGCATGTGGTTTCTGAGCAAGGAGTCGCTACAGACCCGGAAAAGATCCGAGCAATCAATGACTGGCCGACACCCCAAACAGTCCGAGAAGTTCGTAGTTTCTTGGGATTGGCATCGTACTACCGTCGCTACATACAGGGATTTGCTGAGATCGCGAGACCTCTCCATAAACTGACCGAAAAGACGAGAAGTTTCAGCTGGGACCAGGAATGCGATGCTGCTTTTAGGAAGCTCAAAGAGAAGCTAACGATCTCGCCAATACTCGGTTACCCGAGAGCAGAAGGAGAATTTATTCTCGACACCGACGCAAGTGACAGTGGAATTGGGGCTGTCCTGTCCCAAGTTCAAGACGGACAGGCACGCGTCATAGGATACGCGAGTCGTGCATTAAGCAAGCCTGAGAGAAACTACTGCGTGACAAGGAGAGAGTTATTGGCGGTGGTAAACTTTGTGAAGTAT
Source organism: Diadema setosum (assembly GCA_033980235.1). NCBI lineage: Eukaryota > Metazoa > Echinodermata > Echinoidea > Diadematoida > Diadematidae > Diadema > Diadema setosum. Next base: position 7,005,312 of record CM067074.1, on the reverse strand, counting down.
TTCAGACAATACCTGTATGGGCAGCGCTTCACAGTGAGAACCGATCATGGGGCGCTAAGATGGCTGCTAAACTTCAAAAATCCCGAGGGCCAAATCGCTCGATGGTTGCAGGTACTTGGCGAATATGACTACAAAATCGTGCATCGGGCCGGGCGGAGCCACGCCAATGCAGATGGGCTGTCGAGGATACCATGCCGACAATGCGGACGCACAGACGAAGAAACAACTCTCCGGGATGACGAAATCGGCACGCAAGAGGCAACTGCACAGGATGACAAAATTGGCACGCGACATTCAACTGAACTGGATGACGAGACCAGCCCGCGAGAGGCAGCTGCACGTGGTGACGAAATTGACACTCAAATAACTGCAGAGGATGACGACCGAAATGCGAATGACAATTACCACATCAGAGTGATGACGATTGCACCATTGACGGATGGAGAAAAGATGGGTGGGATGCAAATGGAGGACAAATCAATTGGCCCCATCATGGAGGCCATGCAAAGCGATAGAACCAAGCCGAAATGGGAAGCCATTTCTACTCACTCTACAGCAACGAAAGCTTACTGGAACGAGTGGGAACGTCTCAGCATTCGCCGGGGTACTTTGTGTAGGCGATGGGAGTCGGAAGATGGCCGTCAAGCTGTTTGGCAGGTTATTCTCCCAGAGAAGTGTCGCCAACGTGCCATGGAAGAACTACACGACGCTAAGACGGCGGGGCACCTTGGATGCAAAAAGACACTTGCGAAGCTACGGGAAAGATTCTACTGGCACGGCATGGCACTTGATGTGAAAGCATGGTGTAGGGAGTGTCGACGATGTGGTAGCCGAAAACCGCCTGCCAAGAAGCGTCGAGCTCCCCTCCAACAATACATCGTAGGGGCACCAATGGAACGGATAGCAGTGGATGTGCTGGGTCCCCTACCTGAATCTTCTCGAGGGAATCGCGTTATTTTGGTTGTCGGTGACTATTTCACAAAGTGGGTGGAAGCTTATGCTATGCCAAACCAGGAAGCTGCGACGTGTGCTGAAAAATTAGTGACTGAATTTTTCAGCCGCTTTGGTGTCCCGAGGCAGCTTCACAGCGACCAGGGTAGAAATTTCGAGTCCAATCTCTTCGCCGAAATGTGTGAACTGCTAGGGATTGACAAAACGCGGACGACACCTTTCAACCCAAAGTCAGACGGAATGATCGAACGATTCAACAGGACTCTCTTGGACATGCTGTCTAAAATGATCAAGCCAGGTAGACAGCAAAAAGACTGGGATGAGTGTGTCCCATTTGCACTCATGGCATACCGGAGCTCGATTCACGAATCGACCGGGGAGACGCCAAACATGATGATGCTTGGAAGGGAAGTGACGCTACCACTAGACCTCACATTGGAGCCCACGGATGAAGACCTACAATGCGCAAGCTCGTATGCCCAACAAGTCCGCGGCATACTGAGGGAGACACATGACAGGGCACGCAAGGCCCTGCAAAAGAGTGCAGAGAAGCAAAGGTGTAATTACAATCAACATCAGCACGGAAAACCATTCGAGGAAGGGCAGTTTGTGTGGTACTTCAATCCAACAAGGACTAAGGGTCTAGCTCCGAAGCTACAGAGTAAATGGGAAGGCCCCTATCTTATCGTTAAGAAGCTGTCGGACGTCACACTGCGCATTCAAGGTGGCCCGAGAGCAAAGATGAAGGTAGTGCACTCTGACAAACTCAAGGAGTATGTGGGACCAGAGGTGAAATCGTGGCTGACATCCCCAGGTGACCTAAAGGAGCTGGAGAAAGAGACTACCAGCCAAGGCAGGAGAGAGCCGGCTGAAGCACAGCAAAATAAAGAGATAGGGAGGAGTTCAAGGTCAAAATATTCATTGAGGGAGCGCGTGAAGCCACCAAGCCATTACGTCTAGTGTTAAGGGATGTGTGGTACATCCAAATGTGGAAGGAAGACTGCGTCAACTCTGTTTGTTGCCCATGGGGTTCCTGAGTTAGAGTGCTTGAGAATTGGTACCCTTACTAGGGGAAACAGCACAACTCGGGACGGGTAAATGACAGAAAAGGAGCAGGATGATAAAGGACTATTGGGTTTATAGGAGAGGAACACGTGAAGTGAAGTGGGGAGATCGGCGTCCCCTGCCTTAATTCCAGCTTAGAGGGGGGTTATTGGGTTTATAGGAGAGGAACACGTGAAGTGAAGTGGGGAGATCGGCGTCCCCTGCCTTAATTCCAGCTTAGAGGGGGGTTATTGGGTTTATAGGAGAGGAACACGTGAAGTGAAGTGGGGAGATCGGCGTCCCCTGCCTTAATTCCAGCTTAGAGGGGGGCTATTGGGTTTATAGGAGAGGAACACGTGAAGTGAAGTGGGGAGATCGGCGTCCCCTGCCTTAATTCCAGCTTAGAGGGGGGTTATTGGGTTTATAGGAGAGGAACACGTGAAGTGAAGTGGGGAGATCGGCGACCCCTGCCTTAATTCCAGCATTTGTGTTACGAGTTGCAACGTATCCTACGTTTATTATTGAAATCAAATCGTTAAATAGAATTTTATAGAGTGGAAAGCAACGGAATCCACTTTCCCTTTCTTTTTTTCTTTTTTTTTATAATTTTATTTTATTTTATTTTATGTACATTTAGAATGACGACGATCATCATTACAATTTACGGGTTCATCCTAGCTGCGGTATTGACACTTGGCGGTGGGCTAGCATTGCAGCAGTTCTTTATAGCCCGTCGGCTATTAAATTGGATGGAGGACATTTTCCAGTTACTTTCCCAGGCGTTTGCAGAGCAAGAAGACCAGCGAGGGGAAGGAGATAACGGCGGAATAGTCGCGAGCGATAACGCGCCCGTGGCGGGCCCAAGATACGAACTACATATACATCGTAGGAACCCTTCTCCGCCCTCTGACCGGGACAGTCCCTCCGATCACGAGTACATTAGTATGCGTAATTTGGGACCGTTATATGCATCGCCCCGCCTACTTAACGCGGAGACCCTCCAGGAGACACTAGTCTAACCGCATGAGGGGCGAATTGGGAGGAGTCACCTATCGCGGTCACGTTATCAAACTTTTCTTTATGTAGCGGGGGGAATAAAACCGGCGAACAAGCCAAGACTCTCATCATTTCCGGAAGCAAATCTTAGCAGCATGGAGGGAACAACACAGACTTGCGCAACTTGTCAAAAAAAAAATTCAATAGCGTGGCGAGTCTCATCCGGCACCAAAGGGAGAGACATCCCGCAGCATTCGAATACCCCTGCCAGCAATGCAGAAACATTTACGGGAAGAGAAGCGACCTGTCGGCACACTACCGGTGGAGACATCCGGCCCACATGCCGGAGGCGGAGACCATAGCGGGGCGGAGAGTAGATCCGGTGACAAAGGCGGAACAGGCCCCGGAAAGACTGAATACCACAAAGAAAGTACCGATACCTAAAAGAAAGGCGGGCGACGAGCCACACGGACAGGTTCACCCAGAGGCAGCCAAAAAGAAGGTGGCCCGGTCGGCGGCCTCGAAACCTTCACCACCAAGGGACCCGGAGGCAGCCGCAGGGAAAGTAACTCCAACATCCAGGACGAGCGATTCCCAGCCCAAATCAGCAGCAACAAAACAACGGGACCCGGAGGCAGCCGCAGGGAAAGTAACTCAAAAATCCAGGACGAGCGAGCCCCAGCCCAAACTACCCGCAGCAGAACAGGGAGACCCGGACCCGGAGGCAGCTGAGGAGAAGACGGCCCGGCCGTCGGCGGCAAACCCATCGCCACCGAGGGAGTCAGGGTCTGCTCGACCGTCCACGGCAGGGATAGAACTTCGGGCCCTATACGACTCCCTTGACTGCAACGGGGAATCCGACGCCACTCCCGGGGAGGAGACCGGTGCAGCTCCAGGAGAAGCGACACCGGTGAGGGACGAGAGGAAAGCAACGCCGGAGGGTGGAGCAGCGAAGGGAGCCCAACCAGACCAAAGGAAGCGGCGCGGGGAAGCTAGGGAGCTGCGGAGCCCGATTAACATAACAACGGTTATCGCAGATAAGTGTGTAAAGATTATTGAAAAAAATTGGATTAGGGAATACAAGGGGGAAACACTTAAGAAGGAAAGGACCTTCGAACGAGTATATTTATTAAGAAACGTAGATGGGGATGAATTTAAGAAAAATTTTATGAGGGAACACCAGATTCTGGAATAATTATTTGCAAGCGAAAGGCACAGATGTAACCAAACACTTGTTGGTTTGGTTGTAAGTGCGAGTCCTTTTTCACGTCCATTATCATTCGACAACTTGGCTCAATATTCCTCGCTTTCTCCTGCCGTATGAAGTAGGCATAGTTTTCTTGGTCTCACTCTCACTATCTGCGGCACTACTCTAAAACAAATCTTTATTACGCTCTCTGTCTTTCTTTTTTTTTTTCTACGACTCTATTACAACTTTTATTTTTCTTCGTCTTAACACTATCCTGTTACCGCCACTTCGTTGAATTACATTTATTTTTTTGAGCCAAAGTTGTCGCCTGTTTGTATCTTCTGGTTTTAATATTATTCGCCGTTTTTTTATTATCACTTACACTGCGTCCCGTAGCAGGACTATTCCTCATTTTTTTATTATGGCGTGAAATTTGATCTCGCAAGTGGAGGGTTGTATATAAATTGGTATGGGATATGTTTTAAAATCATTGTGTATGTTTATTTTAATAGGTTATCATACGTAGAGTTTATAAGAAGCTTTATTGCGTTTTTACATTGTCATAAAGTAATATATTAGCATTTTGTGGCAGGAGAAAGTTTATTGCGCTAAATAGCATGTCGCACAGATTAGGTAGTTTGTGTTCTCATATAAGAGGTCCGTGGATATTGTTAACGGAAGGCAGGCAGCATGGCAGGAAAAGAATGCACAACTAGAAAAAAAAATGAGATAAGGTAAAATAGAAACACCTTTTAGACTTAACATGGCACTAAAAGGGGGAAAGAAGTTAAATTGTTGGAAATTTGTGTTATGTTTTGTTTGTTTTAATTTTGATGGAAATATGCTCGCAAAGTCTGGGGTAAAGGCTGAATTTTGTTTCCTTTTTTTTTTAATGTTTTTTTTTTTTTTTTTTTGTTCAATTCGCTTGGGCAGACCGTGTATTGACGCACTTTGCCGGGTTGGGCGTTATTATAGCGTAGTTATAGCTTCCGTTTAGGCGGGTATAAAGCCTAGCTGCTTGCATTCCGTGTATAGATAGGAGAAGTAAAAGGGCGATTGGTTGTCCTTTTTTTTTTTGTAGCAGAATTCAAGTAAGTTTTGAGGAATTGTAGGGATGTACATTCATATTTTCCGTTTGGCTGTAAAATGATGAATTGTCGTAAGTAGGACGTCAATTTATTATTTTTTCATTTCATTTTCATTTATTTGTTTCTATTTTGATAGGGTTGACGTTATAAAGCGTACCCTGGTTGTTTTCAGGCAATTTTTGTTGTTGTTATCGTTTTAGTAGTTTGCATAGTTACAGTGTTAAGTAGTTGTGTTTTCTCGATCCGGGAGTATCGAGCTGGGGAGGGGGTAGTGTAACAAAAATGCACCCAGGACAGGCCCTCTGCGGCCAGAAAAGAGAAGGCTTCCTGTCACTAAGCACAAGCCATTCACTCTCAGAGCTATTTACAGCGTAGGAGATAGAGGTTTACAGAGTTAATACTTTTTACCACATAGACTTCCAGGTGCCAGTATAGACAATGGCAGTTTGTTAAGTATATGTTTAAGACATCTTTCACTGCTGGGTCGCAATCGCATGACCCTATGACATTAATGAAAGACTCCCGAAAGTAAAGAGTTAATTATCTTTTTATATTTCATTATGAGGCCAAAACAATGGATCCCTGTGGGAAGATTACGTTAATTCATTCACTGCCGATGTTTCCGTTGTACACATAAAGTAGGTATATGCAAGAGATTCAGTTATTGGTAGAGTTAATCCCCTTATGTTTTCGAAGACTGTACCTAAAACAATGGAGACCTGTCTGAAACTTTGATTAAGCCTTAGCACACTTTAGTAATGCCACAGAAAAGAGTCTATGTAATGGAAGTGTTAATTTTGTTATATGTTTAAAGGAACCTCCCCACACAGGGGATCCTTGTCCGAAACTGCATTAAGTCCCTCCATGTGGCAGAATGTGCAGAAGGTACGCCCAAGGCATCTAGCAATTTGTTCCGTGGCATAAGGAGTTAATTGATTTATGTTGTATATGAAACCCCGGAAAGAAGGTACTGGCGAGTGTGGCGTTACAGATAAGCCGGTAAGATCAGACGCCGAATCTAAACAAAGGGATGGAGCGGAGATATTTTGGTCATCGTTTGTATGGGTTGCTTTGTCTAAAATGGGAGAAACGAGAGTAGTTTTTAATTAAGAAGTAATGACCAAACGTAATGTAATGGTTTTCTTTATCTGCCCTTCCATTTGAGTGGTTGGGAAGGGTATAAATATGTCCGGGTTTTTGGTCTGGAGATCACACAGAGAGAGAAAGAATCCGACGAGGATCTCAGAGAGCAGACAAGTTCGAAGCAAGGTATGGGCCTGGTCAGGTAGAGGCATTGGGTGCTGCAAGTCCCAACATAGAGCAAGAAGCAACTTTGGTTCGTAAGCTACGAGTTTATTTGTACATCGGCTTACCCGGGCGGCGGGTTGGAGTCGGTGGGGAACAGAGGATAGCACAGACGGTTACTGAGCATCGGCTCGGTAATAGACATGGGCAGCGGCCCGTGCACGCAAGTATCCTGAGGTTCCTCACTGCCCAGCTCTCCTCCCTCCCCTGTCAATTTAGTCCCGTTATAGTTAAATCTGTTAAGTCTCCCCCCCCCCCCCCCCTTTCCGGGCGGCTGGTCGGAGTCGGTGAGGAACAGAGGATAGCACAGTCGGTTACTGAGCATCGGCTCAGTAATAAACATGGGCAGCGGCCCGTGAACGCAAGTATCCCGAGTTTTCTCACTGCCCAACTCTCCTCCCTCCCCTGTCAATCTAGTCCGTTTATAATCCGTTAAGTCTGTCCCCCTTTTATGAGTATGTTAATTCTGGTTGGTAAATATAACGGTAGGTCGTGAGAACTTGACCTCGGCTGATGCTGTTTTGGTCTGGCAGAGCCTTATAATAAAAACATTAGGAGCAGCATCCGATGCCCTCGTGCCGCCAGGCTCGAACGCCATTTGCCCATGTGTTTTACGTCATGATTTGATGCAGTAATGTTTTGTACCACCCAACTCGATAATTGTTAAAACCAAGTTTCATGAGTAATAAAACCTAGTATCTGAGTTGTGCTCAGACTCCCAAATGAACTGTGTGATTCGTGAGCTGCTTGCCCACTGACTGCTTAGACTGCTCGCTACCAGGAACGTTTGTGTGTGCGGATGTAGGATGATGCTGTTGTGATGGTGATGTTGGTGCTATAGTTATTTGGAAAACGCACAGACACAGACACACATCACAGAGGACACACACACACGGACTTTTGTTTTCGCCACAATATGTACAGATTCGTTGCACACATAATATTATTGTTTGTAAATGAAGGGTTTGTTCGCAAAAACCGATAAGTCCATTTTTTAAGATTTTGAAGTACGGTCTCTGTCATAAAGTACAAAATAATACCTTTTAAATGACATATTGGTCACTACATAAAAGGTACATTTTTGAAGTTATGGTCAAAAGAAGGAAATATGTTCTTATTATTCTCTTTATTTTATTGACCTTTAATCGCAAATATCTCCATTTGGCAAATATGGACTTATCGGTTTTTGCGAGCAAACTCATCAATTTTTCAACGACTTGAGAAAAATGACAGAAGGATCACATCTTTCTCTTCTTATTCATCTTCTGATTTTTCTTTCTCTAACTCTGCCCCCCCCCCCCCCTCTCTCTCTCTCTCTATCTCTGTACTTGTGTGAATATATCTATTATCTCTTTTTGGGATCTCTTCTTCCAATTCTTAACGCTATATCAAGAAACACATCGTGCGTCTTTCTCATTTAATCTCCTTATCACACATCGTTCGATGGTTACTGGTGAGAATATTTAGGCTACCGAGGGTTCAAAGGTCCTCGCTATAGTCAATGTCCCACACTGGTGCTGATACTGATTGTTTACAAGTGCAACGTTTCCTCTGCGAATGAAGTAGATTCCTTATTCTATATTTTCTCCATGCACTTGATTTATGTGCTGGTATACCCGTGGGCTTTACATGGGCGTATGCAAATGCGCTCGCTGAGTTCCTACTGATAAGCAGTCCACCATGCCCCAAAAAGATAAAGTAGAGAGACAAACATACAAACAGACAAACGGACAGACAGAGACAGACAAAGCTGAATAGAGAAAGAGCGTCGGATTTTACGTATGATTATGCAATTTGTAACATATCAAAAGTCTCAAGATTACAATGCTGTATCATGATCTTCCGAGTTTCGGCTTCAATCATAACTTTGATATTCAGCAATAACACAATATTAATGATTGTATAGACCTATATTTGAGGAATAGTCATTTCCTAAATATTAATTTTTCATTATGTAACAATTTACCCCTATAGGCAGTTGGGAGTGCAAATGTCTATTATAATATTCTATTGATTTAGTTTAAGACATACCGTGTTCTCGTGCACCATGATGCAAATGAAGCAGAAACTACGTTTGTTGAACTACGAAACATCTGTATTTATATTAAGAAGACATTAACATAAGAATAATGACAATGTAAATTGTAGATACATTTTGCACAATTTGTAGTATAGAACCTTTTTTTTTAACATGCTTTATGTTTAACATATAACAAGTTAACTGTATAGGCAATTATGGGGCAGGGATCTTGAATATTACTGATCTGCATGGCATGTTGTGATCTGTAGGTGGCGCTCGTCCACCGACCCACGACAACTTCAAGATACACATCTGTGTATGCGATACAACATTCATGATAACGAAATTTCTTTACATGCACACGTTCCTGTAAAATAGTGCTTACCCAGCACTGCTTCCACAGATTATTTTGGACAATACTAAGGGAACGACCGCTTTTCAGGATTTCGGATAAAGATAATAATGCAGTATAGATGTTAATTGTGGTTATTATTGCTGTCCATTTTAACAGACCTACTTGCAATTGACCGAAGGTGACTGTTTTCAAAAAAAAAAAAAAAAAAAAAATTAATATCGGTCGTGGTCACCTGGAAATTAAGTCTTATCACAGTGGTGTAAAGCACGAACAAGTAAGAATATAATCGGAATATAATCGGTCAGTGTGTGCGAAAGCATGGAATTCTGATTATCGCTCTGATGGAATTAGAAAAATGATTGTGTGGCATCAAACTTCAATAGCAAGCCCAGCTATTTTGGCTTGAGAAGAATGCCCTTGGGCTAATAGGTAAACAATTCAACGTCCATTATCAGCATTGGGTTTGCTAGACAATCACAAGTTGTTGTACACATCAAGGGTCGCTGATTGTTTTGATCAACCAGCAGTAAAAGAATGGGATTGGAAAGGGGAATGGACTATCATTGGACGGGTATAGTTCTCTGTGTTACAAAAAAGAGAGGAAGAGATCTACAATGCTTTTGGCAATCAATAAATTAATTTCGGTAACCAGGTACTTCCAGCGTTCTGTCTTGAATGGAAGCTAATGATTTATATCATCTAAACAAGGGACTGAAAAATATAATTACGTGACCAGAACACACAAATAAACATACACATAATCAATTAGGTTTTCAACAGTCCCGATGCACAACTCACGAAAGTTTCGTGGTGTTGTTCTTGCAAGAATTTCTATTCTTATTGCTATCATCATTTTATGTATGACATACTATTATGACATAAAGGATGAACTCTATTATTGTTATCACATAAAGAAGCAACAGAAACAAAAATCCTATTTTACCCTACCAAGTATACTCCATACACGCTCATGCACATTCTCTGTATAGTATGTTGAAATTCTAGCCAGTGTGCTTGAAGAGAGCATAACATTCATCCTTCCAACCCCCACGACACTGGCTGGTGTACAAGAATAGTGCCACCTACGTTGTAGATCTCCGAAATTGCCTGCTCATGCGCCCTCTTTAGGAGCGACTGGGCGATGTCTGAATGCACTACTATCTTGCTTGGTTTTCCAGTGTTGTTGTTGTCGTCGTCGTTGTTGTTGTTGTAGTGGTTGTTGTTATGGTTGTGGTTGTTGCTGCTGCTGCTGTTGTTGTTGTATTGAAGTTAGTGAAAAAAGAGAAGGTAACAATGCACACAGCGAGTAGTAATCTTGAGGAAATAGCCGTGAGATAGACAGATTATTTTCAACCCATGAAATTTGATTAATGTTACTGTTGTCTGCACGTACAGTCTGATTTTTTTTGTTCATTAGTACCGTTTTCTTCTTCCTCTCTCTTCTCCTCCTCTCTCCTCCTCTCTCCCTCTCTTTCAAGTTCTCTTTCTATCCTTCTCCCTCTCTTTCTCAAACACGTATAAGGTACATTTACACTTCGTTTCTTTCTCTCTTTCAGCGCATCTTTTAAACTGAATACAACACAGTAAACGTAGAATAAATATACTGTTTCTATGACCACACGGATGAACAAAGCACAGTGGTGATGGTTGCAAAGTCATTCTGTAGAGCGTTCTATGTGCTAGTGTGGGTGTATGCTTGCCCTGCAAATAAAAAAAAAAAAAAATGTCTGGAAACTTTATGTTCGGTGTTACATGAGCACTCCGCTATACTAACACCGGACCAAACACATGCCATCAAAACATATGCAATGATACTGGCACCCAGCGATCAGAACAAGAACTGTTATATGCTGGTCATAACTATTATGTAGCCCAATTTCTGCTGGGGGAAGTGGGGCTATAACGCGATGACATGTTTAACTTGTTCTTGCCAGCTTATTTAGAGTGTCAGTGGCTTTGGTCTGTGCTCTATATACATGTAGTTGCTGCGCGAAGCTCTAGTTTATCCATTCAGTGAATACTGTCACAACATTTCAACTTTGAACCCAGAAAGTCGCACGCCGGGGCGTCCTCTGGAGTTGACTTTGACCCCCTGGTTCCTGGCGACGGGTCACCACGTACAGGTCGGAGGCGCCAAGTCATTGTTATAAGGTAGGGACAACAAAAGAATATTGACTTGGTGGTGGGTCACTCTCATACATTCATTCCCGTTGTGATAATGAACGGATAATCATGGTTGACAGACACGGTTGATACATCCCGATGCTGCTTTACAGGAAAGTTGGTCAGACTTTGCGCTAGTGTTGAAAGTTAATGCTAATTATGTAGAGCAAAGTAATTAAATTTAAGCTTAGCGTTGTTACTGTAAGCAATTTTGCTCACTACGCCCATCTACTCGCTGTATATCACTATCTTCTCAAGAATGATTCATTATGATATTGTAGTCACGTACAAGACTTTCATTGCAGCTTCTTCGAGATAATGCAGTTATCCTTTATTTTTTTTATGTCCATTAAAAATAATTAATAAGTTCATTTCCCTCAATTCATCCAGAAAACTGTGAAGGTGTGCCTTGCATATTAGTGATACCTCAGCCATTTCAGTGTATTACTTTATCAAAAGGGATCAAATGTATTCCCTTTTATGGGAAATTATCATTGCAGGAGGTTATTTCATCGCAGCAGGAAATAACATTTATTATTTTATCTCATTTAATTTTCATGTTCACGCGTCCGTACGGTTGCCTTTCGGTAAAGGAGCAGTAATTTTGTTTTTCGCTGTACGCCCTCGTGCATTGATCAATGTGACATGACGTCAATATGTTCGGCATTGTTCGGTGTTGTCTGAAGTCGACATACGGCCTGTAGAATGAATTGGATTGCCACCTGAGTAATTGCATATGAGGAGGGGTACATCTGTATCGACGTGAATAATATATATTTACCTGCCACGTTGCCAGGAGATGTAAGTTTGTGACACTGCCTACGTATTAACAGTATACAAAATCACCGTATCTAATCAACCTACTTCAGGAGGGTAATGTAGGGAGTAAACGTCAATTTGGAGCAAAATAAAAATAGAAATAATTCAAAAAATGAGATGACATCGAACGCGTCTTTATTAACATGTTTGCGTGAAAGGGCAATTCCATTCCTTGTTCATAACATTGATTTATAATAAGAATAACAATTGAACAAACAGAATGGTCGTACCTTTATGTAAAAATAGGACATTATGGAAATGAATTCATGGAATTTTAGAGTTTTACACAATTTCAATGGCAGCCTGTAACAAGCGACACACTGGATTGTGAGAGGGGAGGATGTCATCACCTCAATTGCCCTTATTGATTTCCATGCTCACACACAAACACACACACACACATACACACGAAAATGACATCATTAAAGTCATGGTTCTTCGGTTTGTAATCTAGAAAGCATAACGCACTTCCCACTTAAAGCCACTGGTACATTACAGGCCTGCTATAAGTTATGGCAATTGAGACAGTCATTTTCCTTAAAATGTTTTCTACATCTCTCTTCTCACATATTTCTTCATCCTAATTTCTGTCTGCCTTTCTCTGCGCCGTGAGCATGCATTCATTATGAATACCGCCACAGTACAAGTAATCATAATTTTTTCATCTATTTCTTTAATGATGATTGTGATGATGATGATGATGATAATGATGTTTGCATTATTGTTGTCATCTTTAAAAAATTATATCATATTATGATATTATTGTTATTATTACTATAATTATTATTATTATTATCATCATTGTTATTATCATTATTATTATTGTTATTATTATTACCATTATTATTGTTATTGTTATTATTATTATTACTATTATTATTATTATTATTATTATTATTATTATTATTATTATTATTATTATTGTTATCTTTGTCGCTATGTAACCAATAGGCAATGTCAAACACTTTGTACAAACTGATTCCATGTCCGAAAGGAATATTCAGAGAAATTTATAGAAAGGTCGATAGAGATCCTTGTAAAGCAATGGTATGCACAGTCTCGAATAATTCCTCTGCTGCATTGATATACGTGAAAGTCCCTTTTCTCTTTATGGCGAATTACTTTTATATTGAAATCTCTAAAATTCTCTTGCATATATTCTCTGATATCACAAAAAACAACACTTGAAAAAAGAGCTTGAACAAGGCGTACAATTACACATTATGCATGACAGTTAAGGTTTACATTCTACTTTGTTATTCATGGTGAGGATATAATATGTAAATGCTGCCACGTCATTTAGTAGGGTTTTTTGTTCCATCTTACCCCCTCTGTGAACAGAAACGCCATACGTTTTCGTCTCATCGTAATTAGTCATAATGCCACCGTTATATCTTGCATAGAGCTATTAAGTGTGTTGTAGTTCCATTGTTTAACCAAATTTACACTAAAGGCGTATACCGGCACTAATTGGGGATTACGTGAATAATGATTTCCATAAATTTTGAATGTAAACAACAAGGCAGATTCTTAATTTTCCTCGGTTGCTTTTCTATGAAATGATTATAGTAAGAGACAACAATATTGTTGAAATGAAGTGACATGAAATACAGACTGAGAGCTGCTTTTTCACTGTTTTACCAAGGAGCTTCAAACACATACAATCATTACGACCGTTCTGTTTAGTCGAGATCAGCGGGGAGCATTACGTAATGGGATCTCGTACGGAGTGCAGACGGGCCTTTTGTATGCTGCCTATCCATCCGACTACCTGCTTTTCCTGAGCTTGGCGTTCAGTGTAAGGAGCTCTCATCAAACTCCCAGTCTGGTGATATCAATAGATACACGCTTTACCTTGTATAAGCCTTTCATTTCAGACAGCACGCGATACGCAAGACTACGCCACGACACAATAATTTCGCTTTGTACTGTGAACTGTTAGGTTATAATGCTATAAACCACCTATATACAGTTCTATGCTTCGGTGCAAAAAGAGGCTTTGGCTGAGGACACGGAAGGACATTTCAGATCTCGTCTCGGGACGACGAGATCTTGTGAAACAATTACAGTTACCCGGCATCTTGGGAGAGACGTACATTGTAGTTCTGTGGACGTAACAATAATAAAGCGCTGTACCAGCGTTGGATTGTTTAAATAAGGACCAGCCGGGTATCAATAGCTGCACCTGTGTCTACTGGAATCGGACACACGATCGAGCTGTAAGTTGCAAAAGGCATGCAGTATAGTTGAAGAGCTGTTGTGGTGCAGAGGATAAAACCACGGACTATCACTGATTGCCATCATCGTAACAGATTCTTAGGTAGAGTTTCCCAATTTGTGGCTTTACTATTGTGTCCCTATATAGGCAAGGCGCTTTTATCGTCATTTTCTAGTTTTCAGGAGTGCATGGTTGCTTGCTTGTACGATCAAATGGTTCAGTTTCTTTTCTCTTTACCCGGCCCTCTATATTGTGCGCTCTTCGTATACAGTTACAAAGAGTTATTAAGTCTGAATTTGAAGATATTTATATACCTCCTTTTTTTTTAAGCTTCATCTCAGTTGTTTTATCCTGGATGTGCACAGTTATTCAGCTGTTCGACTGAAGAAAAGCGCACCTTTCGGCCAAGCATTGCTTCATACCAGGGACCTCCCTGTTCATACCAATTAAACGGTACATAATGTACATGACATTGTCTTGTATGATATTTTGTAAAGTCTTGTAGAGCCTTTCACACAGTGAATATTATACATTTTGTGACACAGTACCCGGCAATATTAGATGCAAGTCTGTGTGTCTGTCTGTCCGCCTGTCTGTCTGTTTATCTAAACCTGTGATTCTTTCTCTCACCTGGCACCACCACCACCATCATCATTTTCATCATCATCATCATCATCGTCATCTCATCATCATCATCATTATCATCATCATCTTCATCATCTCATCATCAATATCTTCATCATCATCATCATCATCTTCATCATCATCATCATCATCATCATCGTCATCGTCATCGTCATCATCGTCATCATCATCATCATCATCATCTTCATTATCATCATCGTCATCATCGTCATCATCGTCCTCAACATCAGTACACGGAAGTACGTAGTGCAATGTACACTGTAATTACACTGTAGTCCTGTCGAGACTTCCGGTCGTCTGTGTGATGTACAAATACAGTGTACACATATACATAAAGTATGCATGATGGGTGGACGGACAAATACAATCCTAAGGGGTAAGGGATTGATGTTAGGAGGCCATAGCAGGACCAGGGAGGTGGTGTCTCACCCCCCCCCCCCCGAGAGGGCCAATGGTTGCCCATGGAACTTCCCATGGCTTGTCCATCCAAGCTCCTTGGTCCAACGTACACTTGAAAGTATTGAGTTTCACCCTGATGTTACGTAACTGAACTCTCTTTTCAGCACGAGTTGCAGGTATAGAATTGTTCGTCCTCATTTATTATTTTCTGACCATCAGTTAAAATAGTGTATTGTGAGTTACGGGGATCATGAATCACTATCACATTTTTACAAATCTTATGAGGGTAAGGTCTTTACTTGAGTATAAGATGATAAAGATGCTGAATTACTGATGAACCCTATAATGCAGTATTGAGTTACTATACGAGTGCACTGTATATAGACCTACATCTGTATGTGTAGCTGCAATGTTAAAGTACAATGTACTGACCCTTTAGATATGATTATTGTGTGGATCTAGCAAACACTTTTTCTTTTGAGGCAAATAACCAGCATTTACTGTATGGATGACGGGGATTCAGGCATGCACCACACAACAGAATCAGCCAACAGTACAATAATAATACACCATTGCAGTGCCATCAGCGTGTGCCACAATAATGGCTGCAATACTCAGATTGCGAGAAAACACGACACGGGGCTACGCCGTGAACCAGTAAATGGGACTGTAGCAGCACGTCGTGATTACTACATCATGATATCCTTAAATATGGCTGCGATTCGCAAGATTGGTCATGGTTGAAATTGAAATCGAAATTGAAATTGATGCACAAACAATGCAGTGAAAATAAATATTTATAATTTACATAAGGGCGCCTTGACTTTAAACGCCCCAGACAGCTTTATAGACTTTAGCCCTTAATTTGAACTTAAACCAGCTCTCAAACAAAAGTTACCACTGAACATTATTATGAACAGTAATCTTTAGGACAAACCTTTCATTTTTGTTTTAAATCTGATCAGGGTAAGAAAGTGAAGAACTATCTTACAAGTGTAGATTACCTAATTCTAGCATATTATTTCAAACAGACAGCAAATAACTAAAATCTAAGGTGGGCCTGACAAACTTTTGGCTTGATTACCACTGATTGCTTTAACTCAAACTAGTGCAGTTTTCTCCCACAAATTCACTTCAGTGCAACCCACCGATATCACTGAAGCAATTAAATTAACCGATGTTCCTATAGGATTTTATAAACAGAAGCAATGCTGATGCCGTGGAGGCAATATAACATGCTGCGTATTAGATTCAGATTTACACGTGTACTCCATGTTCTCAATAAACAGCAGTTTCGAACCCATAACCGTCTTAACGATTAAAAAAGGGCTTGTAAATTTGGACATATTATTACGATTCGTTTTTTTCTCTCTTTCCTTTCTTCTTATATTCTAGCATCTCGTCACAATTTTATGACTCTTTTTCTATCCTCTCACTTTATTTCATCAAAATGACAATCTTCATCGTTATCCAACATGTCGTACATGGAGTGTGTATGATAATTTTTTTTTTCATTTATTAATTTTCCGTGTATGCTTAGGCAACACGAACGTGAGAAACGTATAATTACAATGATATGATAAGAACGGAAAAGATTCGAACTCTTTACTCAGCTTTGTGAACTGGACATTACAGATCTTGCGGAGAGTTCAGAAAAACAAGAGTAGGGCCTACATTTGTAATTACAAGTGTAATGATATAGAGTTGCAATATTATTCGAGAAACATTACAAATTGACAAGTTCATTTTCACATCAATTAGCCATATATGTTTACTTATTTTTCATCTGTTCTTCTTCTTTTAATTATTTTCAGAAGTACAGTGTAGGCGTTATTGAAGTTGATAATGATAACAGTCTTAGCGTTATTATTATTATCATCACCATTCTTGTTATTATCATTGTTATTATTATTATTATTATTATTATTATTATTATTATTATCATCACCATTCTTGTTATTATCATTGTTATCATTATTATTATTATTATTATTACTATTATTACTAGCAGCACCCGTGGAAATCCACGGGTCTGAGGGGTTTTATTTTTTTTTTCTCTTATGTACGATTTGCACATCTTTATTGATGAAATAAAAAGAAAAGTTTTCTCATTTTTTTCGTTACTTGTTATTATTATTATCATTATTATTATCATCATCATTGTTATTATTATTATTATTATTATTATTATTATTATTATTATTATGATTAGTAGTAGTACATTGTTGTAGTAGTAGTAGTAGTAGTAGTAGTAGTAGTAGTAGCAGCAGTAATCATAATATCATTTTCATCGTTCATTGAATCAGCTGCACCTTTGTTATTATGTCAGTTCATTCATTCCTGCTTTCCCTCAAAAGTTTTGTAAAGTTTGTTTACAGCCGTCACAGAACTTACCGCACCGAAATCAATTTGCACGTGACCATGAATTCTTAGCCATGGACTTTGCCTTGCTATACGACCGCCCCCGACAAACGCCCTCACACTCTCGGAGTATTAAGTTTTGAAATACAATGTATGCAACTGCGGAGTTATGCTTCCTAGAAGGACCTTTGGTTAGGCTTATGACCTACTTCTTGCATTCATTAATTCTCCGTCATGATTGTTTGTGTTCAACTTTCAGCATTAAACGTGCCCGCAGTTGGAAGCAGTATTATAGACTTCAACCCGTGCCCAGTTAACCCCTTGGTTTGGAGTGGTCTTCCGAAGCATGACTAAGCTACAAAGGTAAGCTGTAACTTGCAGTGCATGTGTATATAGCAGACTCTGCTTATAGAAAAACGCTGGGTTCATTTGGTAGGCAAAGTTTTCATTCCATCAAACAGGTTTACGTTTGGACCCACGACTGGTAAGATATTGTTGTAACGTGTTGGTTAAAAAAAATGCCAGGACTTCAATGTAAGAGATGTCGTAGGATACACGATTTATTGCACGTCAATACACACAGGGACAATAATACATACACAAATTCCTGCATACAATATAGAGCCTACTTAAATAAAACCACTTGACGGACAGATATACCAATTGATAAAACATCGAAATGATTATGCGTTGTGTACATATTTGAATATTGGCCATATACGTAGAAGACCGGTAAAAAAAGTACAGTTCTCTATAGCATTTTCCCGTATCATCAAAACAGCGCGGAATTTGTACTGCCCCAACACACACAATACACCGTGTATACAGAGCGTTAAGTACTTTATGCATGTGTGTCATATCGGCAGTTTTCAATGCAGGGGTCAAAGCTGTTATTGTACAATGGCAAGATGCCAAACAATATCAAACTAAACAGTATTATGCTTTAGTATATTTCAGTAGTGGTCTTCTTTTAGCTTATGCCATGGTACGTACATTGTCTAGCCCTAAACCGTTGCCTCCATCAGAGAATAATTCTCTGTGAAACCAATGTTTTATGTGCTCTTCACGCGGCTCCCGTAAGGAATTGGTTAAACAGATTCGAATGAAATTGCAAAGGGAGCTATTAAAGTCCATAGAACAAAGTCACAATACATCTATTCTTGTAAGTCTTGTTTTATCACATGGTAATGTGCTTCTCTTATCTAAGAAAAATCAGTATCTGCTGTCGAAATGTTTACTCAGGCAACACGACTGTCGCGCGGATTTTTATTTCATTAATTATTTTGATTCACTCCTCGACAGTGAAAGAAGTGTTTTAATGCTTGGAGACATGTACAGTTTGTTCTTTTCGCCCTTATCAGAATCGTGAAAGTCACCTATACAGTTCACTATCTCAGCCACGTAGCCACATACAATAATTCATATTTAGAATTTACACCGGCACTGCCTCACTTGCGCTCACACCACACGTTCTTGTATAAATCCTTACTAGTAAAAGTAATTTCATCTAAAACCATACGTCCCAACGTTATAATATCTGCACACACACACACACACACACACACACAAACACACACACGCACACATACAAATTCCCATCGTTTCAAATTGCTGCCTTTCCCTTTTGAGTATAATCATGTACAGAAAAGTATTCCTAAATATGTATACAGTTGTATAGTGATTATGGTGAATATAGTGATTATTATTTTGATTCCTTGATGGGACACAACCTAGAATGAAAATCTCACGTATTTTTTTTTCTCTTTCTCTGAATACTGACATTAAAGTATCTGAATATCACTGTAACTTATATTTATAGGACTGGCCAATTCTTTATAATTCCTCTTCTTCTTCGTGTCATAAATTTTGTATGTGTTTGTTACTACATGTATGTCCGTAGGGAAACAAAATAATGAAATGAAAAAAGAAAAACCCATGGTGATTGAAAATTGGTATTGAATATAAAGTACATCGATTCCAGCCAAACCATGAATGCGGTGTGACGTCACAGCGGCACATCAAAATTTGCATGAGCTCAATCACCATCAGCATTTTTTCGTGTCCGCAATTTCAATCTTGCAGGTGAGATCTCTCCGCTGGCGACAGCAATGGCGGACGACACCATCGGGGAACCTCTGGCTGACGAGTACCAGCCTCTCCTGCACGATCAGGAGAAGCTCCTCTTGACGTCGTCGTCCAAGTCGACGACGACCAATGATCAGGCAGACGATGCCATTAGCGACACGGAGGAGCGAGGGGAGAGGAGGTACGGCTGGTTTTCCTTCCGTCCGTCCTGCCTTCAGGTGAGACTGTGTGTTTGGACTTGAATGAATAAATAAATGAACAGAAAAATAAATAAATAAATAAATACATTAATTAATTAATTTATCAATAAATTGATAAATAAATGACTAAATAAATAATTTGGTAAATGAATGAATAATGTAATGAATACACAATTAATAAATTGAATAAATAAATAAATAATAAATGAATGAATGAATGAATGAATGAACACGTAAATATAATTAATAAATAGATAGATGAATAAATGAATTAATAAACGAATAAGGGAATGTTTTGTAATACCCTACCCCTCATTAATTCTTATATAATTCTTTCAGATATGACAGACCATTATCCAATTATGACTCATTTTGCGCTTAAAACCTCAGTTAATAATGTTAAATTTTTTTCATCTCCTTTATTGAGTCGTAGAGTCTCGTCTGAAAAGCTAGCTAGTCTTGATGCGGTTCTCGAAACTGTTGATTGGTCAAGAGTTTTTGAAAGTGATGATATTAATTTGTCTTTTGATTATTTCATGGAAACATTTAATTATCATTTGGATAATGTAATTCCGAAACAAAAAAATAAACCAGATTATAAAAAGACACCTAGGTTGCCGTGGATTACAAAATCAATTCTTCGGTCGATTAAGAGGAAAAATCGATTGTATTATAGATACAAATTGGAAAAAAATGAGCGAACAAAACGTAAATACACTTTATATAAAAACACTCTAACTATGATTTTACGTTCTGAAAAGAAAAGATACTATTTTAAGCAATTGCAAAGATACAAGTTTGATATGAAAAATACTTGGAATGTGTTAAAGCAAGCTATGAATGTCTCGAGTAAAAAATCTGGTTTCGACAACATTAAGTTGAATGATGAAATCATCAGTGACCCTGTTCACATTGCAAATGCTTTCAATTCTTACTTTTCAAAGATAGGTGAAAGTTACGCCCAAAATATTCCTGCGTCAGAGCATCATTTTACTGAATATTTAGGCCAGCGCAATTCCAATTCTGTTTATTTTACTCCAACTAATAGACATGAGATTATTGATATTGTATCTTCTCTTAAGAACAAGAGGAGTTCTGGGTATGATGATATAGATAATTTCATTCTTAAAGGTGTTATATCTTCAGTTGTTGATCCACTTGTTCATTTATTCAATTTGTCAATTTCTAACGGTGTGTTTCCTGACAAGATGAAACTGGCCAAAGTAATTCCATTATTTAAGAAGGGTGATAAATCCGATGTCAGTAATTATCGTCCAATTTCATTATTATCATCGTTGTCCAAAGTTTTAGAGAAACTCATTTATAAGAGAACTATTGGTTTTTTGAAGTTGCATAATATTTTTACTAATTCGCAATTCGGTTTTCGAGAGAAGCATAATACAACTCATGCTCTTTTATATTTTATTGATAAAGTGGCTCACGCAATTGATAATCATTCTCATTTAATTAGTATTTTCTTGGACTTCTCCAAGGCCTTCGACACTGTTGATCACGATATTCTACTCCACAAGTTATCACATTACGGAATACGTGGGAAGGCCTTGGAGTGGTTCAAGAGTTAGCTATTTTGGAAAATAGAAGACAGTTTGTTATAATCAAAGATAATTGTTCAGTGATAAGAGAAGTAAATTGTGGTGTTCCGCAGGGAAGTTTATTAGGGCCACTGTTATTTATTGCTTATATTAATGATTTTTGTCAGGCATCTGAAGTACTTTCTTTCATCTATTTTGCTGACGATACCAATGTATTTTTTGCCCACAATGATGCTAATTTTCTTGTTCAAAAACTTAATTCTGAATTACAAAAAGTGAGTAATTGGGTAAGAGCCAACAAATTATCCTTGAATGCCCAAAAAAAAAACGAAATACATGATTCTCAGTAATACTGTTGATACTCTTAGTACAGCTATAGTTTTGAATGATATTCAGTTAGAAAGAGTTTCACATCTTAAATTTCTTGGAATTATTGTTGACGACAAACTTTCCTGGAAGTTACATATTGATTATATATCCAACACAATCTCGCGTAATATAGGCGTTATAAATAGAATGAATTCGTATATTCCACAAAAATCATTACTTATGTTATATTCTTCATTGATATTGCCTTATCTTAATTATGGTGTTTTAGTATGGGGTAACACTCATCAGAATCTACTTAATAGAGTATTCCTCCTACAAAAGAAAGCTCTCCGTATCATCTGTTATCCTTCCATACCCTCCCACTCAAATTTGTTATTTTCCTCCAATAAGCTGTTAAAAATTAAAGATTTGTTTTTATATAATTTGGGGCAATTTATGTACATGTACAGCAACGACTCACTCCCGTCCATTTTTGCTTCTATGTTTCAAAGAAATCAATCATTCCATGAGTATCCCACTCGACGCTCCAATGAATTTCATTTACCTCTTTTACGAACGATGTTTGC
The DNA here is from genome assembly GCA_033980235.1 of Diadema setosum. Lineage (NCBI taxonomy): Eukaryota > Metazoa > Echinodermata > Echinoidea > Diadematoida > Diadematidae > Diadema > Diadema setosum. The sequence goes on along the minus strand of CM067074.1, from coordinate 6,983,025 downwards.
TAAGAACACACTTATTTACACTGGCCCAACTTACTGGAATTCCCTGAATAATGATATAAAAGATTCCCCCTCTATATATTCATTTAAAAGAAGATTAAAGTTTTCTTTATTGCAATTTTATGATCCCACAGAATTGAATTAGCCTGTTGGCTTATTTCAATTCCTTTTCGAAGAACTTGGCTTACAAGTGATATACCGTATTTTCTCGTCTCTCTTGTCCTGAGACACCTACAGAGTAGGTTTGATTTCAATTATATTATTTCTGCATCGATTTCTCTATACTTTTCTATATAATGGTACCCTTTTCACGCATCCCATCATTTTTTTCAATGAATTCTGTCGAGGATCACTGGATCAGCTCTGTCTTTCTGTCCGTTGTATTGTCTTCCTGTTATATTAGTCTTGTCTCGTTCTGTCTTGTCTCGTTCTGTCTTGTCTATGAGTCCCCCTTTATTAGTTTCGCCGTCCCAGTTTCGTTTTCTGTTTACTCGCCTGAGTATGTATGTCTGTTTGATACTCTATCTTCCTAGAGGGCTTCCAGACTTTTTTCTTTTTTACTTTATTCCCAGTCTTTCTTCCCCTTTTTGCATCAGTTCAATTTCTATTGACATTCTGTACTTGAGGGGCCCACATTCTACAAGCATTGTCTTCTTAGTGGGTCCCTCCATTTTTCGATGTCTTACGTATTATGTCGTCTTTATCACTTCAGTCAAGTTTCATTACAACGTATTTCTTATTCCAAGGTTCCTTGATTTTATTTTTCTCAATTTACTTTGTCTTGACTATGCAACCTTATTCTCTGTTACCAAAGAAAGTGAAATGTTTATGTTCTTTTCGAAAAATGAAATAAAGCATGAATGAATGAATGAATAAATGAATAACTAAATAAATACAAATGTAAATGAAACTCAAAGAACAGAACGGGAGAACAAGCTTGGAGCGAGGGACTACATGGCAAAAGGAGAAACTGGCTCGGAATTAAAACACAGAATTGCTCGTCTTCCTCCTCCCCCCCCCCCCCCTCTCTCTCTCTCTCTCTGTCTTCCAGTTGTTATAAACGGAATAATCAAAATTGAGTGAAACATACAGGATATTGTTGAACAAAGAGATAGGAAATCAACGCGTCAGAGAGAAATACTTGTGATGATAGAAGAAAATTATATACGTATATATATAGCTCAAAAGGAGTGTCGAATTCAACCTTTGGCTCACTGGACTGGGGTGCTCAACGTAACCAATTTGTGGACAATCGCTCTATCTCTAAGATGTAATGAGTTCAGTGTTAAACTCGTGTCATAACGAGAAAGGCTTATCGAAGTCATACATCTTCTTCTTTAGCTTCGTAAGATGTTTCAGATCCGAATAAAATGGCGTATCACATATGTGATTTTGCGTTTATGCTTTCCCATGAAATCATTTTAGTCAGAATCGCCGATTGTAAACGCACCTTTTTGTGCGTTTTGAAACGACGTTTTGAAACGGCGTTCATATCAAAATGAGGAAGGACGCAACCGCGTTTTACACGAATGTGGTTTCAAAACGGTAGCTAGGCTGGACGGTCATGAATACTCATGAGTACTGACGTCAGCCATAGACGTGTATTGCACTTTGATGTCTTTAAAAAAACACTTCAATTTACTGACGAAACTTATAAACACACACACACACACACACACACACACACACACACACAAAAAAAAAAAAAAAAACATGGTGAAAATGATATCAAGACTGATTATGTTTCGAACCCGCACAACCCATCGTGTCGAATCTGTGACTCTGCGCCCAACCAACTGAGCTATGCGAGATTCACTGCCATATGTGGGTTGTTTTGGATTGTTATAATGTTTTGTGTATCCCACGCGGAACTAATGCATTCGTGTTTTGGTGCGAGTGTTTTATTCAATGCATGCAATCGACGGATTCGTGACGTCATCGTGTAATGTTTATTAATATGACCGTCCAGCCTACCTTTCAAAACGCTGATTCTGGCCCGAAAAGAGGAAGCATAAACACAGCCAAATACTATTTTACCCAGTCAACAGAATACCTCCCATGACTCCAAGATAATCTCTCAGCTACCCGTTTCTCCTCAAACTCTTTTCTATCATTACATCTTCCCATCACAAGGCCTTCAACAGCTTGAATTGAAGTACCCCGATTTTGTCTAGTTTGACAATGTACGGGTTGCTGGATTTCTATGATAAGGTGCTCAAATCGCCTCTTATTAGCATCGGATTACGTTACCGGACTTTGTGGAACTACAACGTACACGTAGCTGTAGGATTAGTCCTTAATAGCCCTATTATTAGCGTGTCACTGTATCGGAAGGGTGGGGTTTTCAGTTGTGTATTAAGTCTTCCCCACAGACCAGTTCGCAGTTAGCGACTGTTCAACAATAACCCTGAATCTGAAACCATCGAAGCAAGATATCATCCACTTAAGTAATCAAATTTTCCTTTATGTAGCAATTTCCCTTAAAACTAATGGTTATATACTGCAACGTAAAGAGACAATTCAAGTGCTGTTCATGGCTTAGAGCGTGTTTGTACAGAGAAGCAAAATACGCGCTCATGCCGGCTCATGCCGGCTCATGCGAGCTCATGCGAGAGGACCTCTCGAATTTTGCTCTGTATAAACACGGCGTATGCCGGCATACGCCGCCAAATGCAGGCTCATGCGAGAGGTTCCGTCCGCCACCTTTTGAGGTGGCCGATGCGAGAGGAGCCTCGCGTATTTTGCTGTGTGTTTATACAGACAACCGAAATTCGAGAGGTAACCGGAAAGCGTGTATTTTAATATCTGTCATGATCGAACCACGTCTCCTCCTTCTTACTGAAAAACTGGATTTCAATTGATCATTTGGCCGGGTGGTTGTCAAGAGGAACGTTACAAGAATGACCTTCAAGCTCGGTGGTCCTGATGACTTTGCCGGTGCCATCTTGATTTTTTTCATTTTTTCCCATCATGCAATAAACTGCACTGCGAACGTGACCTATGCTTGACCCCAAAATTCGAGAGGTCCTGTTCAGCTGAGGTCCGCTCGCATCGGCTCGCATGAGCCGGTATTTTGACTTCTGTATAAACACGAGAAATAAGCGCTCATGCGGGAGGTAAAATACCGGCTCATGCGCGCCGATGCGAGAGGCTCCTGTATAAACACGCACATTATTGTTCATTGCAACACTGTGTCTCACTATGTCGTTTATTTCAGACTTTTATTTTGGTTATGCGCCCCGAATGAAACTGTCTTTTTTTCAGATTTGCTTTCCCACCTCCCTGTCTGACCGACAGACAGGTGTATTGTATTAGGTGGGGATTTGGGTAATCATTTTTTTTTTCTTCAAAATAATACACAAACTACCAATGTATTCTTTATCGTGAAAAGTGTACTTGATGTACATTTATTTTATTCATAAATGTTAAATATTGAAAAGACATTCTCTTGATTTTGATCGAAAGTGTTGAATTTCTGATTTATAGGGGTAATTTTCGCCGCAGTTTTGTTTCTGATTTTATTTCAAGTGATGGGGTTTGGAGTATAGAAATGATTCTTGGAGACAGGAAGGTTATACATGTACAACTTGTACAGTGTGCAAATGAAATTAAAGGACAAGTTCACATTCATAGACACGTGGGTTGAGTGAACGCTGTAATATTAATAGAACACATCAGTGAGAGTTTGAGGAAAATCGGACAATCCGTTCAAAAGTTATGAATTTTTGAAGTTTCTGTTCAGTCACGGCTGGATGAGAAGACTACTGTAGCTTGTGATGTCACATGTGTCCAACGATATAAAGAAAGTATAAAGAAAATTCAACATATTTTCCCTTTTCTCGCTTAACAAAAAACACTCGACTTCTCTCTTTCACAAGGCAAGGGAAATAATATTACCCTTAACATACGTCAGTAACAAGTCGAAGAAATGTGCACTTTGTTCAAAAATTAAAGTTTTTTTTTTGTGAAATTCTCTTTTCATTGTCCTTATATCTCTGTACGCGTGTGACATCATACACTGCAGTAGTCTTCTCATCCAGCAGTGATTGCGCAGATAATTTAAAAATTCATAACTTTTGAACAGATTATCGGATTTCCCTCAAACTTTCACTGATGTGTTCTACTAATATTGTTGCATTCACTCAAGCCACATGTATATGAAGGTGGACTTGTCCTTTAAAGTTTTACCCTTTCCGAAATGGGATATGACCAACAGTCATTGTGGTCCAAGTACATTTAGCTTAATTTGTATGGTTAAAAGGGAAATCTAGACCAAAAATAAGTTAGTCTGATAAGAAAAAGTAAAACATTACGAGTTCGACGGTGAAATAAGGAAGTTGTGACATCTTGAAGTTTCTCTAATTTTTCAGGAAACGGTGTTCTTGAACGGTCAATATGAATATGCATGATATGGAAAAGAGAGCATGCAATCCCCTCACAACTTGCCAAAGTTTGTACATAAAACTTCGAAATTTCCAGTTTTTCATTCAAACACAATAATTATACCCGAGGCTCAAATCCTTATATATCTAACTGATCAGTATTCTGCAGTTATTCAACCGCTAATAACATCATGTTTCAGACTTCAGTGACAGGACCATTGAATTTTCGTCATTTTAATACACGATCAATGGAAAATTGTGAGGTTATGACATGGTTAGCTTGTACTCACTTGCATATCTACTGTACAAGAACTGTTTTGCAGAAATTAGTAGAACTTTAAAACACTGTGAAAAATGTCATAACTTCCTTATTTTTTATCCGATTTCAGTCAAATTTTTACCGTTGAACTCAAAAATTTTACTTTTTATATCAAACTAACTTATATAATCTGGACTGAATTTCCCCTTTAAATGCGCATTATAGTCTGCGTCACAAAACTGTACCTGTCCATGATAGCATCGTTGACAACGACCCAGACTAATTGCCATGACTGCATAACGCATGCAGTTTTCTAGCTCCATGCTGAAACTAGCCAACAGTCATGACAGCAGGGAGAGCTGCTCAATGGGAGGACTCCAGGGGCCCGTTGCATAAAACTCCAACCGGATTTTTTTCCGGTTGAAATCACAAAATTCCATTTGGAAGCTCCCAACCAGAGTTTTTATGCAACGGATTTTACATTCTTAGGTTAGCAACCTTAAAAAATTCAGGTTGGGCAAATCCAAACCTGAATTTGTAAAGGTTGCTAAAAAAAGTTTTATGCAACGGGACCCTGGTATTCTTTGCTTCCTTCAACGTTCAGAACTAAATATAATACAAACCAAGGAGGTGCTCGCCCAGTGATGGCGTACCTCCTTGATTTAACTGTATTGAAACCATACACAGACGGACGTTACGGAGAAGTTATATCCTCAGCATATTATGCCTTGTATTGTCTGACATATAACGCTTCCGTACATTCACACAAGGTTTGCTAGTTTTCACAACATTGAGATGACTTTCAATCAGGCTAATTAACTCTAACGCTTCCGATGGGGATTTGTCAATCCAGTATAATGAGGTCAAACATGACTTTAAATTGCCGGGGTATTGAAAATATTAAACATCATAATGGGTTACAAGTTATCATTTTTGTCTCCACATGCGCTTGTCTGCCTTATATCGTTTTTGCGGTGGACGAATAGTTCTGGAACAATCCGAAGGGGGTGCTGTTTTGGCTCTGCGGACTGGCGGTGACCCAGAGCTACGTGACGAGCGGGCTTGTCTTCACGGACACAACCACGCTGGAGCAGCGCTTTGGCCTTCCCAGTGTGCAAAGCGGTTTTCTGGCTTCCTGCTACGACCTCGCCCTCCTGGTCGTCATCCTCTTCGTCACCTACTTCGGCGAGAGGGGCAACAAACCTCTGTGGCTCGGCAACGGTGCGCTGATCTTCGCTCTCGGCTCCCTCACCTTCGCGCTGCCGCAGTTCATCGACGGCCTCTATCAGCCCTCCGTAAGTCACCTTACGATTTATTGGAAACTCGAAAGAAGCTGTTGCTTTGGAATAAATTCGTCACCTATTGGCTCACTTATGGGGTAGTGGTCTGTAAAGCTTTTGAGCTGAGTTCTGGTTGGTACAGATGCTGTTTAAAGTTTTAATTTACTTCAGAGGGGAGAAGAGGAAGAGGATAAAGAAGAAGATGATGAAGAAGAAGAAGATGAAGAAGAAGAAGAAGTAGAAGAAAGAAGAAGAAGAAGAAGAAAGAAAGAAGAAGATGTAGAACAAGAAGTAGTAGTAGATGACGATGAAGAAGAAGAGAAAAATAACGAAAACGACAAGGATAGGAGATAAACATGATTTGTCACATAGATTTTTTTTAAAGGTATGATGGCCATACCGTTTTAATCTAATTTTTCCTTTCCTTATTTTAATCTAATTCTTCCTTACTGCATTTTGCGACACGATATTCATCCATTTATGCAACTGAGACACGTGACTCACGCGTCATACGAATCTAAAAAAAGAAAGAAAAAAGAATTCAATAACAAACCGACTCCGTATAAAATTTGCTTCTGCAGTATAGGCTGGTGCTTTCATAACTCTTTGAGGACGGACTGATTTCGCTACAACACGCATTTCCCATAGACACCTGCCTGAGTATACTTGGGACTTCAACGGGTATTGATAATAATATTAATTTAAAAAACAAACAAACAGAAGAAGATAAAATGTTTCTAACGTGATATCTATCCCAGACATTGATTCCCGATGTGTGTGATTTGGAGAGCAACTACACGGATACATGCAGCGCCGACAGTACCCCGTCCGACTCGTACTACTGGATCTTCGTGCTCGCCCAGTGTCTTCACGGAATCGGGGCGGCGCCCATCTACACACTGGGCGTGACGTACTTAGATGAGAGTGTTGCTCCAAGCGAGTCTTCCATCTATCTTGGTAAGAAGGGGGGGGGGGGGGGGGATGGGGAAACTTATACCTGTATCAATCAATGCAATATTTCATCTCTTCCAAAGTTCTCCACAGACATCCACAGACAATGAAAAGACGGAAAATTGAAATGTCACGATATATCCAAAGTGAGGTCCACCCTGAAAATAAAAACAAAACTAGCATATAGTTTGCGAACAAATGACAATTAATGTTGTAGCTATTTCTTGTTCTTTCTACAAGACACATGAAAATGATATAAACATGATAGAAACCAAGCCTAAATGACCAGTCATACACTGCAAAAAGTCCGGTGTTAAATATGAAACACCGAGCTGGTCTTAAATTTCCGGTGCTCATTCATGGTGTTAGATTAACACCTCCGGGTATCATTTCAAAATATAAAATTGTTTTTTGTATAGTTTCTTAGTTACTGAATTTCTTGTTAATTCTGAACTTCAACAAGACAATTAAGAATTTTCCGATAAAGTACTTGATTTTTGACAAAAAAAAAATGTGTAAATACATTTACACCACAGTAACACCAGTTGGTGTGGTCTCCTATTGAAGCTGGACGGGTGTTATACCATTGAAATTAACACCACCAATATCAAATCAACACCATGCGGTGTCATTAATGAATTAACTCTAGCGCAGTGTCAAAAATATCACCAGCCACAGTGTCAAATTAACACCACGAAGTGCCAGGTGAACACTTTTTAACACCGTCACAATACATTTTCTACACCTGCGGGTGTGGTCCTCTATTGAAGCTTGATCGGTGTTAGATTTAACACCCATGGTGTTAAATCTAACACCGATGTTTTTACAGTGTACGTCGGTTAGTCGTATATCTGTGTTCCAAAGTGGTAGGCTTATCTGTGTTTATTTCATGCTGAATGAGATTTCTTGCAAAGCTAAGTGAAAGTGACAATGAAAACAGTTCAAAACACGCACATCTTTCTATTATTTCATTGGCGATTTGATTACCAATTTCCCCGTACGCGGATCTTCGTGTATCTTGTCTGTATTGCACCGGTTTGCTTTTGATGGCCGGAATCAGTTTAATGGATTTTCTGTTCCCTTTTTTTTTTCCACACTTTTGCTTTCCTGTTGTTGTTTTTTTTCTATTCCCGATTTTCCAGTTTCCCGCACTCTTTGTGTTATAGTTGTAAGCTTTTCACCCCCTCTTTCCCCCTTCCCTTAGAGGTACCCACATAATACAAGCATAGTCTTTTGAGTAGGTACATGTACCTCCACTTTTTTTTTTTTTTTTCGCAGAGTGTTTAAAAACGGTAGTATGTCTCTTTTTTTTTTTTTGGTATTGATCATGTAGACATGAACATGTTGTTATCCCTGACTGGCTATGTATAATCATTCTCAACTACACGCATGTCAGATTTTTCATATTTCTTTGTATATTCTGCTGAAAAAGGGGGAAAATAAAGTTTGAATTTGAATTTTATTTTGAATTTAAATAGACATATCGATAGAATGACGATTAACATCATATATAATTTTCACCCATTTTATGTACACGTAGGTACTATACAGACCTGTTCTATAATCGGTCCGGCTCTAGGATATCTCCTGGGTGCATATTTTCTCTCCATATACGTGGATCCTGACGTCAATCCAGAAAGGTAATTATGATTATAAATATTCATTGTCATAAATCAGGATGTCATCTAATGGAAAGTAAACTAAGGTAAAACAGAAAACAGTGTTCCACCCTTCTCCCCCCCCCCCCCCCCCGAAGTTTACGACCTTTGGGTTTTCTTCTTCAATCATCGAGTAAATACTGTAACTTTTTTTAAAATGTATGTTTTGTATTAGTACCAGCTGTTTCATGTCGCTTTGTCCATAAAACTACAGGTGATAATTATGATGTTCAGAATAAAGATCATTCGTTATTCCTTTGATGACATTATCTATACTGTTTTGCTTTGCTACTCTTTTTTTACTGTCACTCAATTTAATTTCGTGATTTATCATCGTTCAAATCAGACCAATTTTACAGCATGTCACCGTCCTATAACAGTTCAAATCAGACCAGTTCTACAGCATGTCACCGTCCTAAAACAATTATCCCAACGAAATATTTCGTCGTTATCTTGTCTCTAATGCCTATACCATTTCTTCCCCTGGTTGCCATGGTTACCCATCCTCCAAAGTCTCGGCCTAACCCCAGACAGCCCCCTGTGGGTAGGGGCGTGGTGGATCGGCTTTCTCACCAGTGCTTCCTTGGCTCTTATCGTGGCCATTCCGCTCCTGGGGTTCCCCAAGTACCTTCCAGGTAAACCACCTTTTTTTTTATTTCCAGCAAGCGTTAAACAAGTGATCTGAGTAATTGCAACTGATTGACAAATTGCCCTTCATCGACGTAACTCAGCACCGATTAGTCAACGTTCTTTTTTCCAAGTTTCAACATTCAAATGAGATTTCATTTCCAATGGCACATTTTTGTTGAAGTTCAAGGGATAAAGTACCATGTATACAACATTGTTTTAGCAGTAATTATGTTTTAAAAAAAATCGTTGTCTTATAAACGTACTTGGGTTTAACTCGAACCAAAGATCTCCTAATTACTAGACAGGCGCTATATCCACCAGACAACCGAGCTTTCACCCCACAGCCAGTGATGATTCTAATCCTTATAGCAGGGCGATGGGGTGTACTGCGTATCTAATCACATTAAAGGATCATTGCGTCGAGTTGTTGTTGTTGTTTTTTGTTGCAACTTGTTGATAATTTGTCTTACGTCGATAAAGGGCAATTTGTCAATCAGTAGCAACGAATACAACTTGGACGGGTAATATGTCAATCAGTTGCAACAAATACAACTCGGTGCAAGAATTAATTGATTTCAATAATTGGAGTTAATTTACACTCAAGATCTGGCAAACTGGACTCTTCCGGGTATTATAGCAAAGTTAAATAATCCCCATATGTATGTGAATAGAAATATGCAGATATAGGTACAGCTTGTATAGATATGTATTTGTAGAAAATACACGTGTACATCCTTTTTTGTTTTTTCAATTTTGTTTGCTTGGGTACTATTTTCATTTTCTTTTTCATATACTTTTTGTTTGTTTGTTTGTTTGTATGTTTGTTTGTTTGTTTTTATTTAACGACAACACAGATGCCAAAAATATAGACGGGCACCTTGATAGGGATCAGTGCCAAAAGGGATCAAATTTCGAGGCTCGTTCAGACGACCTGGCCGGCACAACCCGAGATATACCGCGGGCCACGCGGATCTTGGTCACCAACGCGCCGTTCATGCTGCTGAACTGTTCGGCCGCCTGCGAGTGGTTCATCATCAGCTGCCTGGCCGCCTTCGGGCCGAAGTTCTTCGAGACACAGTTCGGCATCTCGTCGAGCGCGGCGGCCTTTGAAACAGGTGCAGCTAATACCTCGCGATCCCAGTTTAGTCGATGTGGCTTTTGCCATGCCTGTAGTACCCCATTCGCTGTCATCTTTATTCTTAATATTACTGCTGATATAGTTGGTATTGTTTAATGTCACAACGTGGTTATGATTATGACATTTATAATAATGATGATACCCTTGATAATTATCATCATTTACGATTACCTTTATATTTTGTCTGTCTTAGTCAACTTCAAGATATTTGAGATTGAAATTGTTGAAAAAAAAATGAAAGAAAAAGATGAAAATATGTGTGATAATTTTGATAATACCTTTGGAAATATTTCTTGATGTATATAGCAAGCACAGTAACATAAAAAGCATCAATATATTCTACATTTGATACCGACCTTAATTGGAAAAAAAAAAACACCGTTGAAAATATTGTTAATCTGTTAAAACATTCAGTGTTTTTTTTAATGTAATCATACCGTCCCCTATATGAGTAAGAGGCAAAATACTCTGTCCCTCGGATAGGACATGAAATAAAGGCCCCGTTTGTGAGAGTCACATGTCATTCACCCCAAAGAGCAGCATAATAGGGTGCAAAACCCGGTAAAATGGTCCTGCCTTACATCCGATATGCACCCCATGGAAGACCAGCTAGTGAAGCTGAGTATGGGCTATCCAGCCATATTTTCTAGTGGAAAAATGAAACGACCAAACACAGATCATGTAATATACACTAAGACTAAAGTGACTCTTTTTTGTTGTACACTGTATTGTTTTCTCTCTGGCAGGTGTGATCGTCATTCCGTCTAGCTGCGTCGGGACGCTAGTGGGCGCTGTTATCGTCCTGTTCTTCAAGCTCAAGTTTCGCGGCATGATCAAATTCTGCCTGGGTTGTTTGGCCATCTCGCTGGCTTGTATGCCGATCTTCGTATTAAGTTGTCCAGACCCCGAAATGGCCGGCGCAACGGTGCAATATGTAAACACGTACGTCATTCATGCACATCAGCGTTTGAGTGTTCGTTTCGTTTCGTTCGTTTTCTGTTTCACCCCAAAACAATAACAAGTCAATGTCGTAAACATAAACATGCGAACCTAATACATAATAGTGTACACATACATGGATATCACTTCATTGTAAACCGAGGCTGTTCTCTTCCGGACGAGCAAGAAAACTATTATGCACCGTCGTTAGCTATGTTCAGTTCATAGGAAATGTTATGTTTACATTTCCGATGTTTACATAACCGTTACCGTAGACTATAGCAAGCACAGCTTTATTTTCATTTCCAGTCAGATACAGATTCCGTATCTACATTTACTATTCCTCTTACTGTTTTTTTTTTTCAGGATTGGTGTGAAAGCTTCTTTAGAGTTAAAGCATGAACTTTAGAGTGAAAGAAGTTCGTTGCAAAAGAAGTAATACACAGACGAAAATAGATGAAGATTGCATCTCACGTATCTGCAGAAGCTGACCAGTTGGACAGCAACACAACCAGCTCAGCAAACAAACTTCCTTCTACCTAAAATAGATAGATAGTTAGATAGATAGATAGATAGATAGATAGATAGATAGATAGATAGATAGATAGATACATTAATAAGTAAGTGAAGGAATGAATGAATAATAGATAAATATATAAATAAATAAATGAAGAATTTTATTGCAAAATGAGCTAAGTGCCATTTTTAGGCATTTCAGTGATAAATAGAGTGAAAGACAGAGCAAAATCAAACCTTTCCAGTAATACCTCACTTTAACATAACAAGGAATATTCTAGATTATGCTTAAAGGTATCCTGTATTTTCTTATTATCTTATTTGTTTTAGCAGCTTTAATCACAAATATCTCAACTTAACAAGAATGGAGTTGGCTCGATTTTCGATAAATCTCTCCAAATAAGTAAAAGACTTGACAATAGACAAGATTGGAGAGGCTTTTCTTGATGACGACAATTCTATGACGTAATTTTGCCATTTTTCATTATGACGTCACTCGATGCAGGTCGCTACCGTACCTCGGAGGTGAAGCAAATCTTACGACAGAATGCAATAAAAATTGCCACTGCCTCGGAGACTTCAATCCAGTGTGTGGAAGCAACGACGTGATGTACTACTCGGCATGCTACGCCGGATGCCAGGCGGAAGCACCGGGTAGCAATGGGAGTGATAGGGTAAGACCGCTAGACAGAATTTTACAACGGGAATAATCAGAGAAATAGATAGATAGATTATATAGATTATATAGATTATATAGATAGATAGATAGATAGATAGATAGATAGATAGATAGATAGATTGATATACATATAGATAGATAGATAGATAGATAGATAGATAGATAGATAGATAGATAGATAGATTGATATATATATATAGATATATAGATAGATAGATAGATAGATAGATAGATAGATAGATAGATAGATAGATAGATAGATGATAGGTAGATACAAAGATTGATAGGTAGGTAGAGTGATAGATGAATGGATGGATAGGTAAACAGAAAGATAGATGGACAGATAGATAGATAGAAAGCTAGATAATAGAAGAATAGGGAGTTCAAAAGGGATAGAGAGGTAGATGGATAGATAGATAAGTAGGTAGATAGATACATGTAGGTAGATAGATAGGTAGAAAGAGAGAGATGAGTAGATGGCTAGACAATTCGATAAAAAGATACGTATATAGATCAAAAGATATATATATAGATAGATGGATAGATGAATGGAGGGTTAGGTAGGCACAACCTAACCTAACCACACATATGTTAATCTATTATGTTAATGTGAATCTCTACCCCTTACTAATCAGACAGTTTTTGAACCTTTGCCATTGAGTTTAGTGCAGATAAAAAGATACGTATATATATACATTGTAGATCAAAAGATTGATAGATATATAGATAGATAGATGAATAGCGCAGATATTTTTGGAAATGCTAATAGCATAGTTCGTTTTTCTCCTATTACCCTTATCATTCTATTCTCCTCTTGTGTAGATGTATTTTAATTGTAGCTGTATACCGGGCAATGAAACTGGTGAACATGGCCACGCCCTCCTCGGAAAGTGTCCGGTCGAACCGTGCTCGACACAGGCGCCATTTCTTGTCGTCATGTCTTTAGTGCTTACGTTCACCTTTCTGGGCCTCGTTCCCTCCATCTTGGCCACGATGAGGTAAGGCAGTTTCTCTTCTTTATCTATCTATCTATCTATCTATCTATCTATCTATCTATCTATCTATCTACCTGTCTATCTATCCATCTACCTATCTATTCATTTATCTCTATCTATCTATCTATCTATCTATCTATCTATCTATCTATCTATCTATCTATCTATCTATTCATTTATCTCTATCTATCTATCTATCTATCTATCTATCTATCTACCTGTCTATCTATCCATCTACCTATCTATTCATTTATCTCTATCTATCTATCTATCTATCTATCTATCTAGCTATCTATCTATCTACCTGTCTATCTATCCATCTACCTATCTATTCATTTATCTCTATCTATCTATCTATCTATCTATCTATCTATCTATCTATCTATCTATCTATCTATCTATCTATCTACCTGTCTATCTATCCATCTACCTATATATTCATTTATCTCTATCTATCTATTTATCTATCTATCTATCTATCTATCTATCTATCTATCTATCTATCTATCTATTTATCTATCTATCTACCTGTCTATCTATCCATCTACCTATCTATTCATTTATCTCTATCTATCTATCTATCTATCTATCTATCTATCTATCTATCTATCTATCTATCTATCTATCTATCTATCTATCTACATATCTATATATATCAATTTATCTATCTATCTATCTATCTATCTATCTATCTATCTATCTATCTATCTATCTATCTATCTATATATATATATCAATCTATCTATCTATCTATCTATCTATCTATCTATCTATCTATCTATCTATCTATCTATCTATATACTATTATTCATCTCACCATCTCTCTCTCTTACTCGCGCTCACTCTCTCTTCGGTATTATGTACCTATTATTGAGTTGTATATGAACATTTGAATAACTGAACATGCAAGAAAGACCAAGGTCCATTACAAAAGATAATCTAAAAATCAAAAGACAAACAAATAACATCTTTACACTTTAATTTCTCACTTATAATGGGAATGTTATGTACTGTACATGTATTCAAGTTGTTATGTGAAAGAATGATTTTACTGCAGTAAAGATTATGAAAGCATTACTTTGCAAGGGGTCTCCAACGATAAAAGCCAAGTTTTGACTTGGGTCATTCTTATATTCAGGTATTCAATATTCTATACATGCTCTTGTGCCAATTCTGTTTTTGTCTTTCTTGATTGATGTCTTATTTATCATTCTGATGAAAAACGATACATTCTAATACATTATGCTTGTGCATGCTATGGTTTCTACAATTACGAGAGAGATCCGATTCGCCATTATCTATTACAAATATCTCTTGAGAAAGGCTAAGCTTTCCGAAAGATTCAGATTTAAAAAAAAAAAAAGTAAAAAAAGAGCAACATCCAGGCAATACTATTTGTACCTGCCTATTTCTTCCGCATGTAGCCTTATACATGATGCTGCCTGCCTCATAAAATTGACTTATAGGAGATCTATTTCAAAATACACATTTATTGTATTTGTAGCAAGCTTTTATTCATTAACTAGGTAGCTTCAGCAGGCGATGAGGTTATCGGCAATTTCATTTTTATTTATTACGAGTCGACAAGAACAAAAAAGGTACGCGAAAATTACTAAAAGAAAGATCACCTTGGCGAGTTGTGATAACAGCGTATTATACAAAAGAAGCACATACCATACACACACACAAGAAAAAACGTTCAAACTGGTTGACTGTATCAAAAGAATTTGTTCAATAAGTTATTTGAGGAAAAAATATATAGAGATAATGGAAGAAGATAATTCATCAACAATCATATTCTAGAATATCTATAGTATTCTCTGGAGACTCTGTAACTTACTTTAACATCCCAAGTTGTCAAGGAAGAAACGAAAATGGGAGGAAAGAAGGAGAAGAGATGGGATGGGAGAGAAAGGAAGAACGAACAACAGAGAAAGAAAGAGAGAGAGAGAGAGAGAGAGAGAGAGAGAGAGAGAGAGAGGGGGGGGGGGGGGAAGAGGGAGAGGGGGAAGGGTATGAGAAGAGGAATCATTTTAGGTGAAAGTATTTTCTATTAAAAGTGCCAAAAAATTTTGTACGGATGTTGCCAAATCATGAGACGACAATGCATTGTGTAACATTATA
Organism: Diadema setosum; assembly: GCA_033980235.1. NCBI lineage: Eukaryota > Metazoa > Echinodermata > Echinoidea > Diadematoida > Diadematidae > Diadema > Diadema setosum. Next base: position 6,967,477 of record CM067074.1, on the reverse strand, counting down.
ATCATGCGAATTGCAGCATCAAATGCTCATGCTCAGTAATTTTATTGTCTCCAACCGTGTTTGTGTGTTTATAACGTTTGCCTATCTATCGAATAACAATCACATCAATGGTTTTAATCATTCGACTCTAATAATATTTCCATGTATCTGTTCCTCATTCGCGTCCCAGGTGCGTCGCCCATTCACAACGATCGTTCGCGCTAGGGATCCAGTCCCTCATTTATCGTGGTCTTGGTAAGAAATCCGTGTCTGGAGCAATGAAGTCTTATTGATGATTTATTATGTCTGTCACAGTAATGTGACATTATTTCATCCCCTATCCATTCCCCTGTCTATATATTATTTCCCTCATTCCTGAGGAACCTATTATGATACAGGATTTCGGTATTTAAACACCGATATCATTATATCAAACTCGAACCCGAGTCTGGACTGAGCAATGTTGTGTGTAAGCATACCGTCCCCTCTAGCAAGAGGCAAAACACTGTCCCTCGGATAGGACATAAAATGGAGGTCCTGTGTATGAGAGAGTAACAACTCATGCACGTAAAAGAACCCGCTTCATTCATTCATCGCAAAGAGCAGGGTGTTTAACCCGGTGAAGTGGTCCCACCTCACATCCAACTGGACCACATGGAAGACCAGCTTAACATAGCTATATATGGGCTATCCAGCCATCTTCACAGATGGAAAATGAACAAACAAACAAACAAACAAACAAGGGAGCAATCGCGTTGGACGATGATCTTTCTTACCCCGTTTATAAATACTTAGATGCTTTCCAATATGTTTTCAGTATGTCCTTTTTATATATTTATATAATATTATCTATATGTACTATTAAGTATATTCACTTCTGCCATTGCATTGAAAATTCAAATAATCAAAAGGGATTAGCGCTTAATGTAACAGCACAGCGAGATATCGTTTTAAGCAAGAAGAAGATGACTTCTGTATGAGCTCTTCAGGATTTTACTCTGGTGGGAATTATTATAATTGATGAATAGGGCATATACATTAAATCAACTTTTATTTCATGGTTGAGTTACTAAAGGACTGTTCATGTCTTGGCAGTGAAAACACAAAATTCCTCTTCATGCTTGTATTATTATACTTTTTCCCATTGTCTGTTGGAGACATTTTTTTTTTTTTTCGGCAGATGATCATTGCTTTCCAAAAGCCATAAAATCCACTTTCAGTATTACTTGATATAAGCAATATTCCCATCAATGAGGCAAAGTGTACGTTTAGATCGGTTTCGTAAGACTTTAGTGTATTGAACTCTCTCATATTATTGTATTTCTCTTGTTAAATGTATTGGCTGCATGTGTTAATGCTAATTATAAGAGATAACGGAACAAACAAACGATAAGAAACCAAGGGAGGTCACTAATTGGAACGGTGCAGCTTTCTTAGCGGTTATCTCGAAATTATTGTCCGTCATTCCAAACCAGGTACCGTCCCAGGTCCGATAGTGTTTGGCGCCCTCATCGACCTAGTATGTATAGTGTGGCAGACGGATTGCGACGGGTCGCGGACGTGCTGGCTGTACCAAAACGCCGATTTCAGCCTGGTTGTCCTTTCGGTCACGATGGTTCTACGGGTACTCAGCCTAACGTTCATCTGTCTGGCGCTTCTTTTCTACAAGCCAGCGGAGCCCGGTGACGACAAGGAAAACGTTTCGAATGACGCCCTCACAAGCCACACGACAATGGACACAGAATTCAGCACATATTCTGTCCGCGAGCCTTCGTACTGACACTCTTCGCTTGACATGAATCTGGCTCTTTGAAGACAGGAATCCGACTGAGGCGCCATTTTGTTTTATCCTTGTTGGATGTCACTGAGTTCTCAAAGGGACTGTACAGTACTGGTTGAGGTGGGGATTCAGGTTTATAACATTAAAAAGTGAGATAAGGAGAAGCCTCTTATGAAATATGAAAGAGCATGTAATAACAGTTTAAGAAGGATTCAACGTTTATTTGATGAAAATTGGTTTTCAAATGGCTGAGATATCCAAAAAAAGTGATAATGATAAAAGGCGAAAGGCCACGCCTTTTATTAGGATCTCTTTGTTTCACCTTGTTTTGGGATATCTCAGCCATTTCAAAACCGATTTTCATCAAATAAACTTTTGATACCCCTTAGAATTGCATGCTCTTTGACATCTCATAGAGTAGTTTCTGAATATCTCCCAAAATTTGAAAAGCTAAATCCTCACCTCAACCAGAACTGTACACACCTAACACTGAAAAGTACTATATAATATTCGATTCTTTTTAGCTTTTCACAACGTCATAAATAACTGCAAGGACCAAGATTTGTGTTGTGCGCAAGCCTGGCGTGTACCCCATCGTCTGTGTGGTCAATGATTTTGTCACGAAATGCCATATTTTTGTCACGTGGCTGACGACAGATGTACGAGACGCATGCGCACAATTTTTGTAGACTCGCCGTGTGTGTAGATTCTTCGTTCTGGAGCGAATATCTCAATTTTACGAACTGCTTTAAAAGTAAACGGCAAATAATCAGCACCAAGGCAACCATTTACTAGTAGTAACTGATTCAGGTAAAGGCTGGCTCATTAGAGTTTCTAGTAAAGGCATGATGTGATCGTTAACGTGTTCACAATATTTGTACGCAGGATCTTGAAAGAAGGAAATAAGAATGGATGGGAATTCAACTGCAAGCGGAGACAATCGCATTTCAAAAATTTATGAAAGAATGTACATTTGTAGTTAACTTCATACTGATAATAATTATACACCATTCAGAAATACACGTTTTATGTGAAGACAAATTTTACACCGTCCAACTCATCAACGGATTTTGTCCTTTTTAAAATTTTTGAATGGTTGGAGTAATAAGTATCACTACTTTTAATCACCATTGATTTATTTATACTGAATGTGGGGTGGATATTTGATACTACGTATGTTTCTTTCAAGACTGTGAATACGAAGTCTAGAAATAAAGCAAGAATGCCAGTGTACTCAAAGAGTTGAAAATTACCGCCAAAGGTAAATGTATTTGCCAGTGCACACTGTTGGTAGAATGTGATAACATAAGTTTTGTAATGTGTAGTTGCATTTAGAGGTTATGTCGACATTCTAAAAAAAAAAAAAAAAAAAAAATGACATTACCAGTTTAGTCACACCCTGTCTGGATTTCCGTCTTATGGCATTTTATAACTAAAATGTCCACATGTGTGATAAGCATGGTATTGTGTCACACAAAAAAAATTGTCTAAAACCAGAATCTTGGAAGTTTCCTTTGGAAAAGCGCTTTCCACATAGATAGAAAAGAAAGACGACTCACTGAAATATACCGAAATGGCCGAAATGAACGAAATACGTACCTTTGTAGCAACTTTTGGACGTGGAATATGTGACCATTAGTAACTGAAATTCTTTATTCACCGGCTGTAAGCCAATGACAAATTTATCTGTTTGTCTTTGGATGGTTGATATTGTTTCATTTTCACTGTTTTGTAGTTAATGAAGGAGATTTTTATTTACATACGTATCATAAACAATGATACACTTAAAAGATGTTTTCATCAGTATTATGATTTTATTAAATGTGGACCCGAGTTGTTAATAAGTTTGACTTGTATGTTTTCGCCAAAAGAGGGCGATAGACACCTAAGTCAAGCAGCAACGTACCGGGAGAGCCGACGAGTTAATACTGAAAAATAATTGATTTACTTTTTGTGCAATGAAGCAAAGTGGTAAACACATCCCATCAAACTTGTATGTGTGTCTTTCTGTCTTGAGTACCATTGTGAATCAAGCATTTCATCGTGATGTAATGCTTTTAGACCTCAGGACCTTTACCAATATCGCAATGCAATTCATAAGTATTGTACATTGATTATTATCTCTTTAAAAATTTTTTATCAGTTTGATGCCTCATAACCCATATCTCACATACCTTTAGTTTGACGTCTTACCAGAGATATGGTTACAATTCTGAGCATTATGCACCCGATGGTCGTCAAAACATTTTTAAGCACTCATAGTTGTTCAAGTAATTTCAATGCAGACCCCTTTGTTGATTTTTATTTACTGGAATTTCTTCTGACTGTGCAACTCAGCTCCTGAAAAACACTTGATTGTTTGGGATAAATGAACAATGATAAGTATCGTCAATGACAAACCGCACGCGATTTCTAGAGACAAAGAGAATCATTAAACGTTATATTATTATTATTATTATTATTATTATTATTATTATTATAATTATTATGACGCATTGTGTTTCTTTCAGGCTGTCTTTATCTTATTATGACGTTCATCAGGCTCTTAGGTTGAAAACGCTATACTTTGTATTTTGTCATCATTCTGAATGATTGAGAAACAAAAGATACTTGCGGAAATGAAGCCTGAAAACATTACATCCGGAAATGAAATACTACCAAATAATTCAGTTAACAATACAATTACAGTTCCACGTGAAATAATTACTATTATTACCTCATAATCATAGTCTTAAAGAAGAGCTTTACTTTCAAGCTATTGTTTCATCATCAATCTTCTCCGTCTTCCCCCCCCCCCCCGCGTTTTTATTGTTTTTTTTTTTGCCTCTAAAATAATCATCTTTTAATTCCTAGTTTCCATTCTTTAGTCTCTATCTTCTTTTCTGGTAACAAAAGTATATCATCTTCATTACCACTACGATTACGTTTATCATCATCATCATCATCATCATCACCATCATCGGCGTCATCGTCGTCGTCGTCATCATCGTCATTCCCATCGTAACCCTCGTCATCATGGTCATCATAAATTATCATCATCCCCGTCATCGTCTTCTTAATCATCATCACCATCATCATTACCATCATCGTTATCTTCATAATGATATGTAACGAACTAAGTAACAAATTAATATTTGAAGGCCAGTCTCAAAATTCAAAGTATAAGTTTGTCGAAATCAACCGCAAAACATGCAGATGTATATTATCATAATGTCTCGTGCCATCACAAATTAGGAAGAATGGCTCACATTTGTACTACAGTGGTGTTTGTTCCTATTTCCGCATTTGCCCCTTTGGCTGTAGTACCGCTGTGGTTAACTGATTACCTCCGGAATACTGAGAAGTCCTGTTCGCATGCACTTGACTGATGGGACTTAATTATCTGGTAAAACGGCTTAACTTTGACATTGTTGTCAACCTGTCCCTATCTTATCAAAACCACCACCAACAACAATAAGAACATCACTGACGTCACTTTTAGGTTTAAAGGGTATTTATGAATCTTTTTTTTTTTTTTTTGGTTTTTTTGTTATAGGGGAAGATCCCGAAAGCAAGTTTGAAAGGATCGAAATTATAATGGACACCGTTTTTTGAATGAACACTTCGGATACCTACCGCGCTTCTACGGAAATAAAGAAACCTTACTGTGCAGCTGCATAAATTATATATGGCAGAAGTCATATAATGTCATTCACTGATAAAAGACGCGTGGCTTCCTCGTAGAGGGGGCTTCCATTTCCCTGTTACAAAGAAGAATGTGCCATTAAGACCAGCTATCCATGCACACAATCGCATCACAGCAGCCATTATCACAGAGCATCATTCAGTGAAAGAAGCTTTACAATGTGCAGGATAATCATCAGCGGAGATGGGGCTGGGACATCTGTTATTTGTCATTGCTCATCAGCTGCTCGTGGCACACACATAATTATACAAACTCACACATACACACAGACATACACACAGTGTATATGTATATATAAGTATATATAAATATATACAAATAAATACATATATATATACGTATGTAGTGAAAACTTTAAGCAAAGTTTCCTTTTTTCTTTGTTTTAATAAACCCCTCAAAATAAGTTCTGCAATTAAAGTTTGATATATCATATTTCTCTTTATCCCGGCATTATCTTCATTAAACATGACATCATAAGAAAGCCTGATTAATTTTCTTTAAAATGACACCTCACTTGCTATGACGGGTGTTCATGGAATGTGCAAAACAGCTGAGTATGGGGACAGATCAAAAGTGAAAAGTCGCAACAATTCTGCTATTGATAATGTACAGTTTTGATGAAAAAGGGCCACTGGAACGGGTAATATTGGGGAGCGGTTCATGCCGTAAAACATGAGGTATACAACCTCCTAATAATCGTTAGTATTCTTGCCCTCCGGAAAAAAGAAAATCCTCATCATCGTTGCCGCTTCCCCCATTCACAAACTTATTGTTACTGCTGTAACTGATGATACGATTTACATCAGCTATAATATCTCTGACCGAATGAGGAGTACTTTTGTTCGATATTCTTGACGATTTTACGAGATAGCCACACAACACCCTTTCAAAGATATCATTATCATTATCATCATTATCACCAGTTTGGTCCATTTTGGTTATAAACATTACCTATGTAATGTCAACAGTATTATTATAGTTAGCTGGTAATTCTATCATGCTTCTGATGATGATTATGATAATAACGATAAAGATGACGATATTAAGAAAAATGATATTAATTATGATAGATACAATAACAAAGTCCTGCCATGCTATAAAGCTGATAATCACACACATTTTCCCAAACAAAGCAAAAGAATTAATTGAAAGTCGTGTGTATTGGTGCCAAGAGTCACAATCCTTTCGCATGCACCTTTATAGTGCCCTCGCTTGTGACAAAATAGATAGAACTGTAACAAAAAACAAAACAAAACTGAAACTAATTACAAGACAAACTGGCTCTCTTGCAACCTTGTTTTCCCGCTGCCATCACGTCAAGCACTTGCACACAATTTTGGTATAACAAGCACTGTCGGAATTGTGAATTGATTACTCGTCTTTGTCAATTATTTATCGCTTTCAGCAACTCCTATGTATAGCACCATCTTGAAAGGGTCGACTGTCAATGCGACCAATCAAAGAGGAGCACATTCACTATCTTTTAAGTATCTATCGCAGCTATAATACAATGACAACTGTGTGTCCGAGTTGTCATCTTCTAGTCTTCTTGTTATGTAATCGCTGAATAATTACCGACACTCTCAGTGCGTTGGCAGGAAGAACAGAGACCCCTTTTAATCGATATGTGCCCATATACTGCAGGCTGCAAGACAACAAAGGCATTATAGAATATTTCTAACAACCTTACCAATAATGTAGAGAGAGGCCCTATGCTTGCTAACTCTTCCTGTGTAAGGGATTTTGTGCAGTGTAACTAATGTACAATGCGATGGATTTTTCTGAGCCAAATATACACCCACGGCACACAACGGGTTATCATGAAAATACGCGGAAGTAGATCTGAAGTGCTTGTGAAAGGCCGATCCTTTCAGGAGTTAGCAATGTAAGGTGCTATTTCCCGGAGTAGCTGGAAATTTTCGCCATTAATGATAAAAAATGTTAACGGATTTTGCAGTTTTAAGGCCAGTTGAAACTTCCTTATCCTTTTTAGAAATTGTAGGGTTATGTATAACATCACTAGGCCTGTCCCTTTTAATTGAAATCCTTTCAAAGGAAAGAACAAAGAGTGCTAAGCCCATTCAATTCGATTTTAGGTTCTGTGTATAAAGGGTTTCTTCCAAATCCCAGAATTATCATGATTTATCTCTCTGTACATTTATATATGAGTGTACAGCATAAATCGCACTCATTAAACTAGGAAACTTGTGGTTTTCACCCAGGAATGTTCATAGAAGAATAACGAGTATAATGCAGAATGTAAAATAACAATAATATAATTATGTCAGTCAATAGACAGATATACATGCAAACATGCGTATTGCATTATGAAAACAACCAAGACCTGGAAATGTTTCGTAACGAAGTTAAAACCACATTGCTGTTGGGACCATAGTGTACAGAAAGCAGACATATCTTTTTCGAAACATAATAGGGATGTTTGTTGCGAATGTACACTGCAAAAAGTCCGGTGTTAAAATAGTGAACACCGAGCTGGTGTTAAATTAACACCTCCGGGTGTCATTTCCAAATTTTAAACTGTTTTTTGAAGAGTTTCTTAGTAACTGCACTTCTTGTTGATTTTTAATTTAAACAAGACGAACAAAAATTTTACATTAAAATACTAGATTTTTGAAAAAATGTGAAAATAAATTTACACCAAAGTAACACCAGCTGGTGTGGTCTCTTATTGAAGCTGGACGGGTGTTAAACCATTGATATTAACACCAACAAATATCAAATCAACACCATGTGATGTCTAACACCAGTACAGTGTCAAAATAACACCAGGTACAGTGTCAAATTAACACCACGAAGTGTCAGGTGAACACTTTTCAACACCATCACAGTGCATTTTTTTCAACACCATCACAGTGCTTTTTTAATACCTGTGGGTGTGGTCCTTTATTGAAGTTTGATCGGTGTTAGATTTAACACCCGTGGTGTTAAATCTAACACCGATGTGTTTACAGTGTAATAGCAGTGTTATATGATACTATTCCCGTGTTCCTGTGTGGTTAGCAAATGTCAACAGTAACCATTATTTTCATTTGCAATTTAAAGAGAATGACATCAAGATGAAGAAGGGGATTGAAGTAAAATATAAAAGTTATGGAAATTACAAGACATGAATTATGAGAAAGAGCAATTTCCCTGGGTTATTTATCGAGTGTTGAATCTCAGCTGGCGAGAGACATGGTTGGGGGGGGGGGGAGAGAAGGTAAAATCGCATTATATATTAAAAATACTAATCTTTAGATTCCACGGGAAATTCAGCAGGGTGGTCCACAAATTGAAATTTGAGCATGCTGCAAGTTCAGAATCTGAGAATATTTCAAAAATTACACACATCGAGCAGGTAGTACGCAATATTGAGCAGCTTATCTCTCTCATGTCGCTCTTTGATGCTTACATTCATTGTTTTCTCTCATGTTTTGCACACATATATCTCAGTACCAGATACCAGATAGTTTGAAGTTTCTTATGTTTTGCACATGTTTTTCACATTTTATTTTGAGCTTGTTGCAAATTTTTGAGGATGTTGCACAAGATGTTGCTGGCTTTTGAGGATATTTCACAAGAGTTGAAGATGTTGCACAAGAATTTGAGCATGTTGCAGCGACATGCTGAAAACCCTCGTGGACCATCCTGAACTGTGACTGGGCGAGTTAGACCACTGCTAGTTCCACCATTGACCAATTTCAGGAACTGTTTGCCTCTAAAATACAGTGAAAGACAATGTTTGTAGTGCAGTGATAGTATCGCGATTCAAATAATTTTGCACTGCTTTTGGGTATAGTAATTTTCAGATGACAATTTATATTCTTTCAGATCGAGAAAATGACGGTTTTAAAATGGATAGGTTAAAAAGGATTCCTTTTACTCTGAACTAAAGTTATGTTAAATATGAAATTTGGAACTAGAAAACGCATGCACATACCAAACACTTAAGTTACGAAGTAAGCATTGCAATGCTTATCTGTATGTATGCAGCTACTCTACTCGTCAAATTTCAATTGTTACTATGACATGTCACAATGTTTTTTTGTCATAGTTTGCTGTCGGCATTATGATATTCATCAAGTTTGTTACAATTTTTTATTTTATCTCCGCAGAAGCATTCTCTTCTGCCTGAGTTTACTTAAGGGTGTAGTACTGGTATTCATATGAATTTTTTTCAATTTTTTTTTTTGTGCCAACTCATTTCTGTAAGGTGTAATCAACATGATTTCAGCATTGAAAAGGTATGGAAATACCTCTAACTGTATTAGAATAGTCATTTTCATGTCAATGTCATGTTGAAAATAAACCGGAAGTAGCTATTTTCCAAACCGGAAGTGGTAATCTCTTCATAAACAATAGTTTTTCCACCAGTGCATTGACCAAATTTGTTTGGGAAAAAAGCAGTCTGCAGAGCAAAGACTACAGAATCTGCTGCTGCCCTCTAGTGCCTGTCAAGCACATAGTTTTTGCCATAGGGGCCTGTACAGTAGACCTTCCCTGCTGTATGCCTGTACAGTGAAGTGACTCAATCCATTGTTCAGACGAGTGACATACAAGACAGTATTTATTCAGCTATATTCTTCATCATCTGGAGAAATCATGCCCAAGAAAGGGAAAAAGAGTAAATTTCGTGGTATGCCTGCCTGGAGGGTGAAAAAGGAGCAGTCTGCAGACCATTCTACACTGGAGGAAGAGGGAGAATCCTCATCACAAATGGTCAGTCCCACACGTGCTAATATCTGTGTGTCCAATACTGCAAGCGAAGACTCGGCCAGCACCAGCAGTAGTGCAACTCTAACCGTCAGCCAAAAGAAACTGTGCAGGGCTAGAGTTTCTTTGGAAACCACAGAGGAATCTGATACTTCTGATGGTGAAGCTGGGATACAGCATGACGATTCGACTGCCAATGCCACCCCTGAAGGCTATCGACTGATTGATCTTGCTTGCTTGTCTGATGCTCTATCAAATGCGCACAAGTGTCCCCATGGTAAGGCAAGAAATATTATGTAGACTAGATAATATTGTGTGAATAGTTTGAGTATTTTTGCTGAAATAGAGTGTAATCATCATAAAGAATGTTTTCAGAAAGTTACATTTTATGTATTATATGTGTAGAGTATATACAACTGTGCATCATTTTGCATCTTCATTTTATATTCTGTATATATTCGCAGGTAGACCTAAATGTTATTACTTGTTGATTATTGATAGGGTCTCATGATTGATGAGTTTCAGCTAATGCTATGCATGCTGATAGCAATCCATTTTGTCAAAGAGGTGATGTGATGATATCTAAAATAATAATTCATATGTGCACTAGTAGAAGAATTTGAAGTACTAGATAAGAATGTGATTCATTTGTGAATACGATATTATGGTATACATTTCTCTGAACATTTACCCTTCAACATGATCAAATGCTTCTGTTCTTGCAGCAAAGCTCATCTTGAAGGAGGATCCCTTCCAACAACGTGGTCTGTTTTCCAGTCTTTCGATGGTGTGCAGTGACTGCAACTATGCTTCACCTCTTCCAACATCATTGCAGCGACCAGGTGTTGGGCAGTCGCATGATGTCAACCGTCGTGCAGTGTATGCAATGGGAGAAGTTGGAGCAGGACGCTCAACGATGGAAAACTTTTGCTCCATATTCAATATGCCACCACCTCCGAATAAAAGCAGTTGGAGCAAACACAATGAAGCCATCTACAAAACGCACACTCAGGAGCTGGACACAGAACTAGCCAATGCCGGAAATCGCTTGCGTGAAAAGCTGTTGAGTGAAAACAGTGTACTGAAGGAAGATGATATCTTGGATGCTGTTGTGTCATACGATGGTACATGGCACAAGCGAGGTTACACGTCAAACTATGGTGTTGGAGCTATACTGTCAATGGACACTGGAGAAATTCTTGATGTTCATGTTGCATCAAAGGTGTGTGAAGAATGCAGAGCATGGGAGTGGATGGACCCTAACTGTGAGCCATACAAGGCTTGGAAGCAACAACATGACGCAAGCGGCAAGTGCCAAGCAAACTACTCCGGGTCCAGTCCTGCCATGGAAGTGGAAGTAGCGAAGGTTATGTTTCAGCGGTCAGAAACAAAACATCGGCTGAGATATTCCACAATTGTTAGTGATGGAGACAGCAAGACCTTTGTTGCTCTAAATGAACTGAAACCGTATGGTCCAGATGTGCAGCTAACAAAGTTCGACTGTGTCAATCATGTGCACAAGCGTCTCTTCAAAAGCTTGAAAACACTCCGTCAGACAAAGCCAGAAGTCAAAGGGGGGAAAAAAGGTCTCAGCGATGCTTACATCACAACTCTAAGCAGATACTATCGGAACACCGTGTATGAGCATACACGACAAACACCATCAGATGTCACAGCTGCAGTGGACAGCCTTCAAAGAGCTATCTTGGCGGGTTTGTACCACAATGTCAGCAATGACGACTTGTCGGTCCAGCATCAGTATTGTCCTGATGACAGCTGGTGCAAGTGGAAGAGGGACCAAAAGGAGAACACTACAACATACTCAGGTGCGAATAATCTGCCGTCTTCATACTTGCATCACATGCTACCCACGTACAAGCGCCTAAGTGACCGCAAGCTGCTTGAGCGGTGTATGCCAGGGTATACACAGAATCAGAACGAGTCTTTCAATCACATCATTTGGATGAGGCGGCCAAAGGAGATACATGTTGGCCCGAAGTCAATTTGGTCTGCAGTGGCATCAGCAGTTCTGCACTGGAACTCTGGGGCAAGCAGCAGAGAGGAGGTGATGAGGAAGATGGGACTGAAACCAGGGAGGCATACTAGGATGCTGCATGACAGGAGGGACTTGTCGCGGATCAAGAGATCACTGAGCGCTTCCTCTCAGAGAGAAAAAGAAAAAAGAAAGCATGTGAAGTACAGGAAGATTGTAGAGGAGGAACTGAAAATGCAAAGAGAAGGACAGACCTATGAGTCTGGAGGCTTCTAAGAGTACATGTACCTGATAAGAGACATTGAACTGTTGGACGTTTGCCGTTTTGCACATGAAATGTAACACATGAAATGTTTGAATTGTTTACCTCTGTTGTATCTTTGTTTTTTTTCTTTTATTTTTACCATTACTTCCTACATTGTTTTCAATTGTTATTCTAGAACTTGGAATTCCCATAAAAGAGTGTTCACTGTCACTTGTTAAGTTAAGAGTATCAGTTTAAACTTCAAAAGCTACCATTCTCATGCGAGAACATGTGACATGATAAATCATAACGCACACACAGTCTCCTATTGACAGATGCTCTTTTTCTGATTATTGTATTTCTGTAATTTGTGATCAGGATTTTCATAGTTCTGATAAAGATAATTGTGTGAAATATCTCTAGAAGCATGGATACACATGGCACTACTATTGTAATAACTTTGAAATCTTTTCGGATCCCCAAAGTGATGATATTATGTGGATTATTACACGGTGAGTGTCGAGTTATGCTGGCAGAAATGGTGCCTAATGTTTACATGCGTTTTACTCTAATTGCCATTTTTGTCACATTTTTTCTAAAAACTCCTCTAATTTTGGTTCAATTTGACTGAAATTTTGCCAGAATGTGTGGTTTATAGGTTTACATCAAATAATGATTCATTTTTGAGAAAGCTGTACCCATTCTCAAGTTATTATAGGTTGTGTGTGGCTAATTAGCTTACGAGTGTAATTTGACACCAAATCAATTAGTAGTCATATTTTGAAAAAATCCTTTCATTATGTGATAGAGATAGGTCCTCTCACTACACCTGCCCAATTTGGTGTCTATACAGTCATAAATGTGGCTGTAGTTACATTATGAAAATTTTTCTTTGTTTTTCTTTGTTTTGTAATATATGTTAATGTATGCAAAAACGGCATATGTTTGAGCATCTTTAATGGATGGACATGAAAGCTGAATGTATGAACATGAATTAAATGGCAAAAACTTAGATGAAAATGTCACCATGGTTTTTTTTTTTAATTTTTTATATCATCCTATGCAAATTTAACCTAGAATACCAGTACTACACCCTTAAACTCATAGTATATCCGCAAAGAAGACCAAGTGTGCTCTTGTACACTTTCAAATGTTGTTCATCTTTTCAAAGCGATAATTCTTTTCTCCTTGTTACGAAATAGGCACTTCCGCGTTCTCACAACTCACAACACGGTTTCAACGAGAAAACAGTAATTTGGGGGCGTGGTCGGCTTCGGTTATGTTCGGGTCTGTGTGTAGTGTGTGTGTGGCTTTGTGTGTATGCGTGTACTGCATGACATTGTGTGTCTACCTACGAGGTACACTCACTTATTGCGTTTTCATAACGATAAAAACTACGATTGCGCGCGCAGGGTGTAGTCGCTCGTTCATTCATTCATTCGATGGATGTGGATGGCGTGATTCTGCGTACACATAACAGCAGGGAAAGACACGCGTCTTGCTTCAATATTTCTATGAACTTGGTACGCACGCGCGCGCTGGTGAGATTCGTATCTATCGTGTTATGGTTTTACTTGAAAGGTCAGCAGACAGGCTGGGGAAATAAGTGTGTTATGTGCTGTGTGGAAAGCTCGCTGACTTTCTCCACGCGTGTATTCCGCCCATGAAATTGTGAAGTGTACTACCGTTGAGTTCGTGTTGGTTCGAGACAGCTCCTCGCCTGTTCGACTTTGTGTGTGTTTGTGTGTGTAACGTGTGTACGTGTGTATCAGTACAGGGAATGTACGATCGGCGAACGAACGATCGAAACCCCATCCATCCACCGCGAGCTTCCGACGAGACAAACAAGGAAGATAGCATCCTACGCCTAACGAGATAAGTGATCCTCACGAAAAGATGACTGTTAGATGACACTGGATTTGTTGGAATTTAAGAAAGGAATTTACTCATGGCAAGGACTTCACTTGAGCACGAACACGACGAGAAGTGCGTGTCGAAATGCAGATATTCACGTAAGTACAAGTAGACGCAAAAATGCCTACTTCTCAAGACATGATCGTCTGCGTACATAAGAGTACCGGCGTTCATGTTGCGTGTGTTCTTGTGTACCGGCGTATGGTGTGGGTGAATCCGGAGCAGGTGATGACGGGTGAAAGTTTGTGCTGTGTAGCTACGTGCGTGAGATACAATCGCTTCCGCCTGCGAGTATACCTTACATGATTCTGTGATGTTGTGCGTGTATTCATTAACTCACTGGGCTAAAGCTAAGAGTAGAACAAACGAGTGCATGGATTTCCTATCCCAATTTCTGTCGTAATCGTGTACACTCGAGAGGAGAGAAGCTTTGCAAATTATGCAACTAATGTCAATACAATTATACCACGACGCAGTGCTGAAATAATTATCAGATGGAATCGAATCAGAGACGATCCTTAATTTCACACAAGATGAGATACCGACGTCCTTTGGCTTTTGACCATTTGTGACAGTTGAGTTAAGCATGACTCACTTTTGAGATGTAGAACGTTCTATATCATATAAAGTGTATACACTGTGTTCAATGGTGTTAGATAGGCCTGTATGTGTTTTCCGCTGTTTTGATTTACCGCTGACCACCAGCGACCATGCTCGATTAAGCGAAAACGGGAGAACAGTAGAACCGTTGAATTGCTACCCATAGACGTTTAAATCCTATAACACTTGAAGCAGAGACGTGACTACTGAATTGGCAACTTCTCAACAAATTGCAGTCTACTCCGACTAAATCTAGCCCTCTGTAGAAAGGCCTATCGTAAAAGAAACAAGGCATGTGAATGTAGTCAGGACAGGGGCCAGGACTAAGGAGGTAGGCCTAAGTACTTTCCTTCTTAATAAGTTAATAGTCCAACTCGTGACTTGACTTGTTCCAGAGCATGAGCGCGAGCACGCAAAGGCCGGGCGTCTTTACTGTTGTCTTGGTCCAAGGCACGGGCTGAGATGTCAAATGCGGCGCTTCGGTGATTGCCCCCAGTGCGTTGTCACGACATTCAGATCTTCTCCTGACGACAATGATTCATTCCTGCTTGATTTATTCATTTTTTTCTTTCAAGGTTTGTTTTTGTTGATTGTGCGATGTGAATGTTATCTAGATCTTTGCACTATCCGGAAGGCGACGGACATTACCGCATCCTCAACTTCCTTCCATTACAAGGCTTTTTCTTTCTTTCTTTATTTTTTATTTTTTTTTTAAATTACTGCGGCCTCACGGACTTTAGACAAAATTGGATATAAAAATATTGTTAACAGAATCCAGCTCAAGTACCGTTGCTATTGGTACAGTGCATGTATTTTTATGTGTACCTGTGTGTGTGTTGGGGGGGAGGGGGTAGCCTATTAAATGTTAAAGAGTAACAAACAATGTGTGCACCTCTTTACGATAGTTACTTCATGTTGTCATGAATGTTGGTTACTTATCATTGCTTTGCATTTGAAAATATTGAGGCAAATAGTTTTTTTTAGGTGTGTATTACATAATCACGCACTTTCGTCAGAAGCCTATTAAAACAGGAAAAAAAATACAACTTTTAACTCAACTGTTCAAATTAGATCGACGTGACATTAGAAATTGCATACATTTGAAATGTGCTTTTGCATTTCATCTGTTCTTTCAACCCGGATGCGAAATGACTTAACAACACAAAATCTAGTGACCGCGAAAACACCGCAAACCGAGGATTATTTTCTGTCCCTTTTCAACGAAATGGAGGGTTTTTTGGAAAAAGAAAATATGCACGTACACTATTAAACAATTACAGGTTTCAAATCCTGAGTTGGGCGAAAAGTTGTGTAATAATAATTGATGCGATGTTGTTTAGGCAGGATCGAAGCAGCGCGTGATGTCGCAATAATTGCTTTGTGATGTCACATATATTTTACTTTGTGACATAACCATACCGAGTACAGTGTACTACTTAGATTGTACTACGTATTTGGTAAATGTTTTCATAAAAAGTGACGTCAATTTTCCCTCATTGAGTATACCACGGATAGTCAAAAATGCCAGCGTTCTGAAATAGTTGACTATACGTCACGTGAAACTATTCAACCAATCACTATACCTCGAGGATGAATTTTTGATCCCATATGTATTATTGCGAAGTTTGCGTTGTGATTCATACCCTAATAAGGGCAAGGAAAAAATGTCAATTTGTTTAATGTAGGCCTACTTTCAATTAACCAGTGTTGCCTATAAAAGATATAAGATATAAGTACAATATAATGACCCTTCACAGGTGTTTGGCACCGCCTCAATCCTCAATCTTGCCATAGATGAATCCGACTTCAGATCACTGTAACTTATTCTATTATAAAGAGCAAAACCACTTTCAATGGAATATGCAATGAGGAAGCTGTGTTGCCATGTCAATGCATAAATTATTCTTTGGTTAGGTATACTTGAAGCCATTCAGTTAGAAATTACCATAAAAACACAGTAAGCAGACCGAATTGGCCTATGGGAGATGAGACGAACGTGGCTATTTTCATGGAAACACTGCCAGGGATGCTTCCGAAGGGGACAAAAGGAAACAAGGGGATTACCGCTACTTCTCGGGGACAGTTATTGAACATCTGCGCCTGTTGTCAAACAAAAGGCCGATCGAGGGATTTTCGGTTCTCACGTATGTGGACAATTTAAAAAAAAAGAAAAAAAGAAAAAAGGAAGACCCTCTCCGCGTTTAAGTTGACTTTTCTGGTGAGTTTAGACAAATGAGAAGAATGTATAGTCACTGTATGAATGAAATTTGACGAAGAGTTTCGAAAATTGCAGAATTGAAAAGGAAAGTTGTACAGTCTGTTTTCAAGCCAGACGGCTATACCGATCGTGGTTGTGTATGCAAATTAGACAAGGTAACGATATCATTCGCCAACAGCTTTACCAGACACTGTCTTGTTTAACGTATACGTCAATGATACTTCTCAATAATTATAACGTCTCCCCTTTTATGAAATAATGCATTCCTTACACCTGGTTCTAGAACAATTACGTCGAGTTTAAAGGCTATATCATGTCATCTTCTTGAATGGCGTGCGTGTGTGTGTCCACGTGGGGGGGGGGGGAATACTATGTGGGCGGTTTGTCGATAAGTGAGTCTTCCTTCATTCATTCCCTACCCCCCCCCCCTCCATCTTTTTCATCATGTGCATTTGCATTTATAGCAACCAAATTCTACCCACAAACATAACCCTGCCCCTAATTCTAATTCTCACATCAAACTACATACATATCACAACCCTAACTTTATTATGTAAAGTCCATGGGGGAAATAAAAACCGGAGCAATTGTCGCAGGAGCAAATGTCGTGTCACGCATTATCCCTGCACCTCCCTCCCCCAGCCCCCCTCGGGACTTCTCGTGAATAATACATTAGCGATGCCACGCGAGGTATCACCGCAGCTTGAACGAGGAACACCTACATGTATATGGTACCCCATGGAACTGCCGTCTCTATAAAATACCAATGTTGAATGCACTCGTATAATATCGCTGGCTTCTTGCCAATGCTGACGCACAGTTGTGGTTCGTGGCTTGGCCCCTATATGATATTGATAAACCGAAAAAATGATTAATTCCATTCAGAAACCTGCTCCGTATTCCATGTAATTTGCCTTGTCATTCTTAAACGAAATCCTCAAGCAGAAAAAAAAAAAAAAAAAAAAAAACAACCACCAAAAAACAACGCAGTTATAATTTAAACGACAGTGGAACCGGGAGGTCCGCCTACTGCGACGTATGCATTTGACAAGTGTGAACAGAAAAATTATCAGTGATTATCATTGCAATAATTTTGCGTTGTGAGACTCACAATTAGACATACTATTATAGGCCGCTGACACCGGGGAAAAACACGATTTACAATATTATGCAATGTAGGCGGAGAAGAGAAGAGAAGAAGAAGGTGACGAAAGGATATCCGTCGTATTTCTATAGATATTAAATGAGACGCTGCATGATTTTGTCTTTCAGATGCTTATTGAAAAGAAATATCACAGAGCAAACTATGTAACCAACCACACTCTCATGCAGAGAACATCCCAACAGTCTTATACACGCTGCATATCCACAGACAGGAGCTAGGAATCCTGTTTATTCTGTAGCCAATCTCCATTTTTTTTTTTCAGTTGTCTATCACGAGGTCACATGAAATTACATCATGACATGAAACCATAAAACCCGTGGTTGTTGTCATGATGTCATGGCGTTCTTGCAGTATCACAACGCGAAGTACAAATCTATTTTATTTACGCATGCATGGGGTAAAATCGTGATGTTCCCAAGTCGTTATTATAGACATTATTGAACGGTTATATGGATTCATTTTGTTGCTTATGTATGCAAAGTATAATGAGGAATTACATTCAGCCATTGCTGTTCATGGCCTTGGTGGTTCTCCACATAAACCAAGTTCTACTCTGTCATAAAAGCCAAAAGATTTTGTGCGTGAGTTGTGCAAAGACCCCATCCCTGAAATTAAGCTTCCAAACTGTTGTAGTTGTTGTCGTTTAATCAATTCGTATAGTCTTAGGTTGTATGAGCTCTTTTGCTTTTGGTTAGAATCATCTCTTACAAGTCTGCAATCTGGGCTTCGTTTCATAAAAGTCGTATGACATCTGACTTTTCACTCAAAAGATACACTTATGTGATAGACTTCATGGATTTTACTTTTCTTTGAAAATCTGTCATAGCTATTGGCCATTCTGATCAGGAAATATCTGAAAGACTTTTTATGTGATGACTTCATGAAATAGACCCCAGGTTACGGTATATGTGACTAATTTCACTACAGTTTCGCGAACAGTGAAATACATCAAACAATAATACCAGCAAGATAAATTGAGTAACAAAAAGCGATCACTATTTTGGTGTAATTATACCGCTAATTGTATTATAATCATATACCGTCATCATCATCATCACCGCCATCATCATTTATCATCGTTGTAAAGTATTGTACTTTAGCGGTCTAGTAGACCGTAGAACACGTTGTGCCAGTATCTCAAGTAATAGATATTGTATGTAATTATGTAAAAGCTGTACTATAGCCCCGATGAATAACGGAAAAGTGCGTATATCGATTGAGAGATAAAAATGCTGGTGGTCCTGATGCAATGAGGAAATTCGACTGTTTACACCGCATGGTCAAGAGGTCAGTTCACAATAAGCTAGAGCTAGAGATCAGTTCATGACAATTACACGTGTTGTAATTTCACGACCTGAAGAGAGAGTGGACAAAGGGTCGAGTATAAAAAGGAAATTTGTCAAGAATGCTTAAATTAAATAATAGTTAGGCAAATTCTGTAGTGTATACTTATTTTACAACATAATGAAATTGTATAGACTGACTTTATACTAGAGTCACACACGGCTGGGTCACAAAACGGATTTGGTCCGGTTGAAAATGAGCCGGATTAGTCCCGGAATGGAGGGTAATTTATGCTAGAGTCACACACGGCCGGATTTCGAACCGGGTCCATATAGGAATTAAAACCGTATCGACCCGGTTCGAGCCGTATAAAAATCAATACGGAATTGAAATCCGTGAGAAAATTTTGAACATGAGCAAAAATTTTTCACCGCCGTATCGTAGCCCCCGGAATCCATCAGGAGTTGACACGGGTTACGATGCGGGTCAATATGGGTCTCTACGGCTCGAACCGGGTCGATACGGTTTTAATTCCTTATGGGCCCGGTACGAAATCCGGCCGTGTGTGACTCTAGCATAGAGTTTAGTGATGGAGACGAGTGAAAACGGGTGAATACGACGAAAAGAGTGTAGATGCTGGGTGGTCCACAACTTGAAATTCGAGCATGTTGCAAGCTCAGAATCTGAGAATATTGCCGAAATTGTAAGAAAGTTAACGCAGTCTCCCCCCCCCCCCCCACAAGGGCACCTATGACAGCCTCTAGCTCTTCCTCCCCTACTCCGAAATTTACCTTTATAGCCACTGATAATATATATACCATACTTATATAATTTGATTGTCAGGTATCCATTTTCATCATCAGGTTCAAGAGGGATACATTATCTCACCCAGCATGTCCAGTAAAAGGCATCGCTTGCGTATGCTTCCGGACCTACCATACCCAGGACCTCGAACCCATGATTTTGTTTTTAAGAGTAAGCAGAGTCCATCTCCAAGTGATGCACATGTACATGAATGTTGTTGTTGTTTTGGTTTTAATGGCGTGTATCACTCAAGATTGAGTATTTACACAGTTTTACAAGATTTAGTATTTTCACAGTTTAGCCTCATTTCAAGGCAGTTCATTAAAAAAAAATGACGATGTTGATATAATAATGATAATACTAGCCCTTATGTAGGCCTAAATGTTGCAGTCATCATTATAACCTTTTTAGTTTTATGTTATGAGATGAATCCTCTACACATTATATTGCAACAACATGCTGCCATCATGGCATGATGTAAGTTCCTTGCTCGCTGACTGGACTTTTTTTATTCAATAAAAGTTTTCTCACCTCGTGCGATGGACTAGCCTAGGCTAATTTGAGGGACAGCTTTATCATGCGGGTATTTAACGACAGTGACAAAATGCTGGTATATTATTTGTATGACAATTTGTTTTTCCATCTCTATATACATAAACATGCAATTTTATCAGGTCAAGCTGCAGAAATTATCATTCTCTCACATGATTATTGGCAACTCTGAATTTCACTGGACCCTTTACAATATAACAGAAGTTATAATGTAATACCAAATCGTGATTTAACTGCATGCATGGGTGAATTCGTAGAATCTGGGGCCCTGTTTCATGAAGAGTTAAAGATTATAATATACTTGATTTCAATTATAAGTCTATGGCAGCCTGTGTGTTAAAGAAATTTAAAATCCATTATATCTTTTGATAAAGTGGGGCCCAGGTTGATCTTCTTTGTATAACGTATATAATAATATTGCCAATTTCTTTCGAAGTTACTGCAACTGAAATGATTACTAAAAGTATAGGAAAATCTGTATCAAGGGGGCTTAAATTTAAGAGTGTTTTAATGATAAGAAATGGTAACGACTAATCTTTATCGAAATTTATGGTAAAGTGATGTAACGCCAAATTGCAGAAATTTGGGCGTTTGTAATATCCGGACAATCCAAAAGGGTGATTCAAACACTGGCAGATGATTATGAGTATAGACCTACACGTACCCACATGGTGACTAAATGCGTGTTGCAGGCGCGTACATATCACCACGCTTTCTTGATAATAGAAGTTGACAGACAATCATGGAATTCAAAGAACCAGTGGGTATTTTGTAGAGCCGTTTTACATAAAGGTGTTTCCTGTTATCTACAGCAGGGAGAGTGTCTATCGTTAATTGTTCAATGCAGTGAAAATAATGTCTTATTTACTCGTAACTGCAAAGAAACATCATGTTACGAACTTAATGTGTAGATGAGATCTTCATCTTTGCGTTATAGGCCGTTAGTATTTGTGCTGCTGCTAATGATTTAATGTTGATGATATTTAATTATAGAAATTAACAAAGAATTAATATAACTATTTCAAACATTTATACCGAAAATGATGATTGATAACGATGATGTTGTCAAATCACATAAAATAAGGCCATTCGATGTTATTATCCTCATTATATATATATATATATATATATATATATATATATATAATATTTAGTTGATTATTTATTTAGCGCCTTCTCCACTGTATGAAAAATCGCTATGCAGATGTCATCCCTGGTCGCCATAGAAGATCCATACATTATCATTTCCTTCATGGTTATGAATTACAGTTTTCAACGTCAGAAGCCACATGGCTTTTGGTCATGTCATTATTTTTCATGGAAACCCGGAATGAAAAATTTGCTTAGTGACCATGATTGCGTTAAGATTCAAGCAGGTATGAGCTAATGAATGACACGTGTGTGAAAGTGACAGGAAAGTTACTGAGGAGAGTGAGAGTTAGAGAGAAAGAGAGAGATTATTGTATAGACGAATATTGAGCAAACGTTAATTACTTCTCCGTGCTACTGCGGAGTCACATCAGCATATTTAATAGATGACTAATCGAGCCATACATAATTATACGTCATTTTTCGTTATATGGACGCCATGTATGCTGCATCAATCACATACAGGGTATGTGTGTGTGTGTGTGTGTGTTTATGTGTGTCTGCATGTCTGTATGGTCATAGGGATGCGGTGGCATGGGTAATGCGGTCGAATACAGGGTAGCTTCCGCGATTATGCAATCATTTTTCTGATGGTCCGATACATCAGCGGGAGAACCCTTCTGTGGTTCATCGCACTTTGCTCCGCCTAATCATCCTGTACAACACGCATTGCCCCACAGTCTTACATTTCACGATGAATTTGCCCAGGTTTCTTTCATCATGGTTGATACAATATGTATACTCCCTGGACTATAAACAGTCCATCAACTCATATTGTGTATTATATTTTGGATAGCAAATTTATCCTCTCGTGTTTGGTTGAAAGAGCTTCTCGTGATTGTTTTTTTTTTCAGCAACATCAGAGTGTTGGCATGTTTGACACTCCATAACAAAGTACTATTTGCAAAATGACGTCGCTCCTATGACGACATTTTGCAAATAGCCTACTTAGGTAGTATACCACAGTATACTCATAGTATTTGCAAAATGATGTCACAATTTACCGAGTAAAGCATTTTTGAAATTTGCGCCGTCACTGACTCTGTGAAAATTAATGTAACAATTTTTAACAAACAATTGTTACGTCACAAACCAATTCTGACATCGCGCAGTGCATGCGTCTCTCTCTAAAATGTAACAATTCCAAAAAAGTGACGTCACAAAACAATTTTGACATTGCGCGCTGCTCGTACCGTCAGTCTATGCAATGTATCAATTCCTTGTAAAGCAATTGTGACGTCATAAAGCAATTCTGACATTGCGCATTGCTTCGTAGGTCGTCACTATTTATGTAACATTTTTTGAAAGCAGCCTGACATCGTGCGCTGCTTACTCGCTTTGCATTTCCCCCTTCTTATTCTTTTTTTAAATCCAAAATATTTGAAAAGAAATATCTTTGCCTAATTTCGAGTTTCTGGTTAAAACTATGGGCCTCGGTGTCTCCTAAAGAACTATTCCTTTTGGGGCTGGGCCCCTTAGTGAATAGTTCCTTTGGATTCACCTCTGCCCATAGTTTTAACCAGAAATTCTCAAGGCAAGGTATAATTTGTAGAGTAACTAGTGTACAGGTAATTTTATGCTCGGGATACCGTTGGAGAATTATGCATATAATGCGGTGAAGTGTATAATTCTTCAAATTAATTGCACTTTGTCTGCGATTCGAAATGTGACAAGTGAATTCCAAATTGCCTTTTTTTTTTTTTTTTTGGTTTAATTTCGTGCACGTCTTACACAATATTCTATTATACGTTTCTTGTTCTATTGTGAACGGCATCGTCTGGTTACTTTGAAGGACAAGTATTGTATGCATTGGATATAATAGGTCCATATTTGACATTGAGTGTAGGGGAAATTATATTCGTGTTTAATTATAATGTTGAAACGTGGTACTTACTTTTAATCTCTTTCCATCTTTTCGTGTTTTATAGGAAAACCAGCTAACGAAAAGTATATAATGTCTATTTCATCTTTTTTTTTCAACCAAGCGTCTATATTCAATTTCATACTGTTGCACAACAAATAAAATCACAATTGAGAATTGTGCTCATCAATCTCTGTAGACATGGGTAGACATACCTGGCTATATTGCATCTTCGAGTGCAACTGGGTTGAGAATGTATAGTGCTCACATAAAATAGTAAAACTTATAAATTGAGCTTCAATATGATCATGTGAGCCATAATGTATACATGATACGCTAATAATATTTTTGTCTGTGTTTGATGTGGTTATAATTATTTTTGTATGGCCATGGCACATGAGCATTAATTATGTGTGCCTACAATGTGGGGATCTCTACAGTGTGGGCATTATCAATGCCACAGTGAAAAAAAAAACACAAACAAAAAGATTTTGGCGATCCCGTTTCTTGGTTGGTTTTGGACATCTTTTATTAGTGTAAAAACAGTATCCGGGCAATGTTGTTTTACCGATCACAAGTCAAATCTCGCAAGGCATGTGCAGATCAAAAAGGTGTAGATTTGACGGGCCATATTATCTAAAGACGAATTGAAGATTTCTGGCGCATTCGGCAACTGTTTGATAAAATCTTGTGTTTCATAATTGTCTTGCCTTCCATTCCTCATTTCATTTGCGAGATGTTCCTTCCTGATACACTTTTATGTCAAGTTCTGTGTGTGTGTGTGTTTGTGTCTGTGCGTGCGTTCGTGTGTGTGTGTGTGTGTTGGGTGGGGGGGGGGGGGATTCCCAGAATATAGACAAAGAAGAAAAGGAAATTCTCATCCCTATATAAGATCTTCATTCACGACTCTGACCCCGAGGTCACGATAATGACAGCTGGTAATACTGTATATGTGCATATACAATGCTTGACGTGCAAGATGATGGAAGGATTAGGAAATGAGTACAGACATATTGTACTACCACAGGGTTGCGATCATGACGAGATTTATGCATTGTATACATCTGGGCTGGCGATAGAGGACGAGTTGACGGTGAGAGAGGGCGATATGAAAGTCAGGGGAGGGCGAGTTTATGATACTAGTAGTTTTCATCCATGTCTTGCCTCCTCTTCCTTGCTCTTCTCATGTCCTGTTTCTTCGCTTCCTGTTCTTCGTTTGATGTGT
Organism: Diadema setosum; assembly: GCA_033980235.1. Taxonomy (NCBI): domain Eukaryota; kingdom Metazoa; phylum Echinodermata; class Echinoidea; order Diadematoida; family Diadematidae; genus Diadema; species Diadema setosum. The sequence continues at coordinate 6,942,311 of CM067074.1, read as the reverse complement.
TAAACCATGGACCGTTGTACATGTAGGTCCATGGTTAAACGAAAGACATGCATTTCCTTGTTTACTGCATTGAACATCAATAAATCATTTAAAGACAAAAAAAAAAGAAAAGAAAAGAAGAATATAATAGCAGGGAGCAAGAGAAAGATCTTAGGAGAAAATTTTGATTTCAATTTCAATTTCAGTTTATTTTCATATTTCTCAGTGAAAAATACATCAAATATAACAACATGAAATATAACAATAAGATTGGCAGAGATTTCGTCAGAGTAGTAATATTGGTTTATCTGCTCAAGGACAACAATAAATTCCACAAATCTATACATTACACAATCGATTTATGCACCACATGATGTTAAGATATATAGGCCGAAGTCTGGAATGCCCCTTTAAGATGGCATATTTTTTTCCATGAAATATCTGCTAATTTGCATCATTCATGAAACAATATGGAATTTGAAAAAAAAATATAACTGGCTTCTTTCATTATTCTGTGATAATAATGCCTGATTATTCATTTTTGTTTGAGTCTAATCATTTTATTTAAGTTAATCATGATGTGTATAATTATTTTTGAATGACAATGTACGGAGTTTAGACTATAACCTGCCATGACATTTCCTCCTGCTCAACATTGCAGTGCGATCCCTTTATATGCGTTCTCATTTTTCGTAGAATAGCAAATTGATAACAGAATTTTCCTTCAAAGACAAGCAGACAGACAGACAAAGAAACGAACAAACAAAACATTCAAACACAAAATCATATCGGCTCAGCGAGAGCGAACACCCGTGCCAGAGATCAGGGAGAGATGTGATGGCCGTGATGTGTTTCACACTGAAGGTGATTGATTGTGCTCACCTTCGTGCCAGTAATGAAACCAGCAATCATAAATATTCCATTCGATATGGTTCGAGGTATCTTATTAGTATCCTTCGCCAATTCATGTGCACCGGAATAGCAAGTTACCCTCTAAAGTAACATACCATAGACTATTATGTACGGCTGCTCGATTATTGCGTTCGCACACACCCATGTACACACACACGCACACACTGTTTTTGGATCGTCATGTTAAGTTGTACATCACTGTATATTGTATAACTAATATGTGCATGAAAAATATAATGATGCAATACGGAAAACAATAATGGTATGGTCTGAACAAATATCATATATAATATCTTATTACGACATTTCAGCTGTGACATTCATAATTGCCAATTATTTATAGCACGCACCTGTGCTTTGATATTGCCAGCTGGTTGTGTTACTCTTTACCTCCCAGCTTCCGTGTTGAGCTTCTTATGTTCTTTTTTTTTTGTGACTTTGGACTCGTTTTCATATCCTTGCTGTTTCTAGGTTGACCCGATTTAGATTTGAAGAACCACTTATACACGGGGTTGTAAAATGATAAACCTAGCAATCTAGATCGTCCAGTGCGCATATACATGTGTATCGTCTTCGCTAATATTGTAGGTATACGGAGAAGAACATGTAAAATCTCTCTTGATACTTTTTGCACCTTCATCAATCATCAAGCATCAGGCATCATGGGTTAATTTCAATCACGAGATTGTGTCATAATATGTTATGCGCAAATATCATGTATATTATAATGTGTACAATGTATGAGTGCCTTATTAATAACAAGTTATTAAACCACAATAATTGGCTCTTCTAAACCACAATAGAATAAATGTCTATAAAACAGACGCATAAATGCACACAGAGACACACAAGTTACTTCGTTAATATCAATCGGAAACCCACCAACAACGAAAACCGACAAAATGATGAGGGAAAAAAGAATAGATGCAAAGTACAAATATGTATATAATCATAACGATAATACACAAGAGCAACAATGAAGACGTCTAACATGATATATGCATTAAATATCTCTTAAGATGAGATAGGACGACGTTCCTGTCCTCACTATTTTCCTTAGTTTGCATTTTTTGCAGAGGTTTCATCAAAATCAGAGCTAATTATTGATTATGGAATGTTTGACTTTTCCCTGTATATTCACGAATCGGTTATTGAAAATCAGTCACAACTATACGATACGTCAAATACTTTTATAAAAGTCACATTAACAGAGGCAATAACGTCGATCATCACATCAAAGTTAGTATCCGATTAAACCTTACATAAACCTATATATTACGCTAAAATTTCCTTTCTATTGAACCACAATGTGAAACTTTGAAATTATGATATTCTGTGACATAAATCATATTTTACGACGAAATGCCTATCACGAGTCTGATCGTCCATTTCATTCCGTGGATCAAAATTAACTCTAAATTTTGAGAAATTGCACTACATAAACTCCTCTTGTCCAAATTAGAAAATTCACAATTTTCATTTTTACAAGAGCGTGTTTTACACTTGGATTTTGATACGAGTTAATGCATTAAAGTGTCTAATATAGCACGCTTGACTGCATCTAAACTGCAAGGTCATTTCTGTGCAATCTCACCCATCTCGTCAATAAAACAACAACACAGAGAATGAGAGAGAGAGAAAGAGAGAGAGAGAGAGACAGGGACGGTGCGAGAATGAAAGAGAACAAAGCTTGCTATTTCTTTTTCAGGGATATAATCGTTCAGATTGGCTAATTGAATTCCACTCGCGGCCTCTGACGATCATTGAACCACTGAAGAACTTTCTACTTTGCTTCTTTCTGTATATTTACGCAGAGCATGTCCGTGAACGAACCATGAACTTGATGTGCTGCATGATGTGCTCGGGACGGGGATGAACTTTAAAGGGGTGCAATATTCCAAGAAACTTGCTTTGCAGTTTCTCCGAATTTCAGTGAGGTTATTTTGTAATAATCGGGTTGCTCTTGCGTTTGTAACGTCGAAATTAATTCAAGTTTACTAAAAATGATTTATGTTTTTTGGTGCGAAACATTTCTAAACGCGCACGATGACTCAGTGTTAACTCATAATTTCTGTTTTGTAATTATATTGACCGTACACACAACTATTGCCTATATAACAGCCAACACTTTTGCTTAAGGGCATGAAGACGATGTCTATGAAGAACAATCGAAATGTATATAAAACACTATAATAAATAGAGTTAGGCCTATGTTTTCGTTCGCGTCACTAATTGAACGAAGAGAGACTACACCCAAATTAACAAAAAAAAAAAGAAAAAAGAAGAAGACAAGACTTCCCTTCAGTTATGTTTGTGAAATTACGGTTATGGTTATGAGCAGCAAGCGATGTATAAAGATTCCAGCTTTACACCCCATGCAGTCGACCAATTTATGACTCATCGAACTCCTCGTCGAGTTAACCAACAAGAACCGTTGAGGCTTGAAATGGAATTCCGCACCATGACTTATACATGCAATGAAGTTGGCTTTATAAATTGATAGAATAAGATAAGACGAGCATGCGCCTTTCTCAAGATATATAAAGTGATATTGGTTCCTACCGCACGCAATCGGTCTACATTATAGTATACTACTTGATGTAATTATGTCATCAGCTCACAACATTCCTCTTATTTTCTGCACAAACGTGTCTTTATAAAGAATAATTGTACTTTTGGTCAGTAATTCAGATACAACCACATCTCCTAAAATAAACAGTATTATTGCTGGGCAATTGCAACATTTGAAACAAACATTAATATATTTTCTTTTCATTATTTTTTCATGTTGGCAAAGGAAATTAAGTGACGATTTGCACTTATGTTAATGGGAGGATTGCGAGACCATGCATGGCATTACCATCCTATCCAATTTGCACATGATTTGGTTAATAGATACTGTGTATAATGACTATGCTGTTATGTAGAGTCCAGTAATCTTCGAACATTCTACACAGCCAGTCGAACTATCGTGAGAACTCGCGAGTTATAATTATAGCCCATATTCATAAAACATGCGCGCTATATGGTGCTGTTCCGTGCGGATTACAAAAGGTAATTACCCCATTATCGAAACGTTTTGAAATCTGCGTTTGTTGTTGCTATTAAAGTGAAGTGAAGAAAAGTGACTTCTGTCAAACTGCCAACTTTAATATGCAGGAACGGCCAAAGTGCACATTAGGGGCTGTATCTTCATCGTAAACTGCGATAAGGGTTGTTTTACAATCAGGGTACGCACTTCTGTCTCACGGGGGTGAAAAAAAAAAGTTTTTTCGTATTCCCTGATTTTTTGTCGCTGCATTGTAGGATAGTTGAATTTAAATAATCTGAAAAATTGGAGCTTAAAGTCATCAACTTTTCTTTTTATTGCATGAAATGTGCCAGTCATGGGCGTAAATCCCGGGGGGGATGGGGGGGATATATCCCCCCCTGAAATGGAGGAGGGGGGGATGGCCTGTACAATCATCCCCCCCTGAATTTTGAGGGGAAAACTGGAGGAAGCAGAAATGTGATTGTATCAATTTTGGCATATTGCATGACGTTTGTACGCCGGCCTTCAGACAGATAACAGAGCTGAACAGTATTCTATCTTGTATGAAAATGTATAATTTTTTCAAGCGCTCGCTCGCTTCGCTCGCTCGCGAAGAAAGTAACATCGACATACACTGTAAGGTATGGCTCAGGCGTTGACAACGTCAAATAGTATAGGTCTACATGTAAACATGCTATGACGCGAGTAACTGGGGACCATCTGCAAAATATGTACGAAAACATACAAACAAACAATAACAACACTTTATCGCCATAATTGAATCCCCTCCATTTCCTGAATCATTCCTGAGAAACGACAGTGACTGATGACTCAGTCAGGATACATCTATGGGCATACCAAGGGAAGATCAGGGACGTCGAATCTATGGGGGGCAAAGGGGCATTTGCCCCGCCCCAAAGGAAGTGTTTAGACAGACAAATCATTTATCCCCCAAGCAATTCCCGAGATGAGGACAAATCTCGAAATTTCTTAATGGAAAAATTGTCCAAATATCGCCAGAACTATGCACCAGATCGTTGTATTGCAATCATGAACATGCAAAAGGTCCGCTATACAGGATAAGGGATAAACTTTGTACACTTTTGACATAGACGTATATTCCCTAATTTATCAGAGAGTGTGCAGCAGATCTTTCACTTAACAAAAGCAACCTAATATGTATAGAGGCGTCGATGGAGGGGGGGGGGGATGGTTCTCAAATAAAAGTGGGACAAACAAAAGCGAAAAATATAGCTGCAAACGGCAGTTTTTGGAGTGTAAAATGTTGAAATTTTAAAGCTCGCTCGCTCCCCTCGCTCGCATTTAACCGCTATGCCATTCTCCTGATGTTGCTGCCAATTATTGACAGCAGGTGCACCCGGTGCGCCCCCCTTAATTTCGAAAGTGAAAATATAGCTACAAACGACAGTTTTTAGGACTGGAAAATGTCAAAATTTTCAAGCTCACTCGCTTCGCTCGCTAGCATTTAATCAGTATGCCATTCTCCTGATGTTGCTGCCAGTAATTGCCGGCAGTTGCACCCAGTGTGCCCCCTTAATTCCAAAGCAAAAAAATACGGCCACAAACGGCAGTCTTTGGACTGTAAAAATAATGTCAAAATTTTCAAGCTCGCTTGCTCCGCTCGCTCGCATTTAACCGCTATGCCATTCTCATGATGTTGCTGCCAGTAATTGCCAGCAGTTGCACTTGGTGTGCCCCCTAAATTTCCAAAGCAAAAAAGTATAGCTACAAACGGCAGTTTTTAGACTGTACAATGTCAAAATTTTCAAGCTCGCTCGCTTCGCTCGCTCGCATTTAATCGCTATGCCATTCTCCTGATGTTGCTGCCAGTGATTGTGAGCAGGTGTGCTCCCCTTAATTTCCAAAGCGAAAAATATAGCTACAAACGGCAGTTTGGGGACTGTAAAATGTCAAATTTTTGAAGCTCGCTTGCTTCGCTCGCTCGCATTTAATTATTATTCCATTCTCCTGATGTTGCTGCCAGTAATTGCCAGCAGTTTTCGCCCAGTGCGCCCTCTTAATTTCCAAAGCGAAAAATATAGCTACAAACGGCAGTTTTTGGACTGTCAAATGTCAAAATTTTGAAGCTCGCTCGCATTTAATCATTATGCCATTCTCCTGATGTTGCTGCCAGTAATTGCCAGCAGTTTTCGCCCAGTGCGTCCCCTTAATTTCCAAAGCGAAAAATATAGCTGCAAACGGCAGTTTTTGGACTGTCAAATGTCAAAATTTTGAAGCTCGCTCGCATTTAATCATTATGCCATTCTCCTGATGTTGCTGCCAGTAATTGCCAACAGTTTTTGCCCGGTGCGCCCCCTTAATTTCCAAAGCGAAAAAATACAGCCACAAAGGACAGTTTTTGGGACTGGAAAATGTTAAAATTTTCAAGCTCATTCGCTTCGCTCGCTCGCATTTAATCATTATGCCATTCTCCTGATGCTGCTGCCAGTAATTGCCAGCAGTTTTCGCCCGGTGCGCCCCCCCCCCCCCTTAATTTCCAAAGCGAAAAAATACTAGTACAGCCACAAAGGACATGTGGGACTGTAAAATATCAAAATTTTCAACCTCACTCGCTTCGCTTGCTCGCATTTAATCGTTATGCCATTCTGATGTTGCTGCCCGATTGCCGGCAGTTGCGCCCGGTGTGCCCCCATAATTTCCAAAGCGAAAAAATACAGCCACAAACGGCAGTCTTTGGACTGTAAAATGTCAAAATTTTCAAGCTCGCTCGCCCCGCTCGCTCGCATTTCACTGCTATGCCCTTCTCCTGATGTTGCTGCCAGTAATTGCCAGCAGTTGCGCCTGCATGATGCGGCCCCCCTTAATTTCCAAAGCGAAAAAGTATAGCTACAAACGGCAGTTTTTAGACTGTAAAATGTTAAAATTTTCATGCTCGCTCGCTCCGCTCGCTCGCATTTAAACACTATGCCATTCTCCTGATGTTGCTGCCAGTGATTGACAGCAGTTGCGCCTGGTGTGCCCCCCTTAATTTCCAAAGCGAAGAAAATAGCTACAAACGGCAGTTTTTTGACTGAAAAATGTCAAAAATTTCAACGCAAAGAGATTTCAGCGTAGGAGATGGAAACCCCCCTACCATACCCTCCCCACTCGCTTGATTCGTTCCCTCACATATAACCGCTCCTCCTAAGATCAAATCCTGTCTACGCCGATGATAGGCCCCATTATTTAGTAGGCCTTCACAGTGATGTCGCACAGCAAGAGCTGAAATGCCACGATTTTGTCATTCAATAATATATTGTGAATATTTCATTTTCTTATTGTTTTTTTAAAGAAAAGAGAACAAAATTTTCCCCACAAGTGAGCACCAGATCGCTGAATTTCAGGTCTGAAAATGCAAAATCTTCCTCGTGTGGGAGAGGGATAACCCCCCCCCCCCCCCATACACACTCTTCCCCCGTTCGGTCGTTCCGCTCCCTCTCACAGATATTTCAAAAAAAAAATGTTTTCATACTTTTAAGGTCTGATTTTCCGCCGAAAGTCGTCTGACAAGCAAAAAAAAAAAAAAAAAACAACAAGAACTAAAAGTCTTTATATTGTTGCTGCCACTTTTCTCCCACTTTATATTTCATGCAAAAGAGTGGGGCATCCGATCCCTGTAAAGTGTGTGTGTGTGGGGGGGGGGGGGGCACAAAGCTTCTTCCCCCCACCCCCCCCCCCCCCCCCAAAAAAAAGGCTGCGCCGGTCCGGTTATGGGCTTGTAATCGTGGTGATGGTGACCATCCCCCCCACTCCTCAGTATGGATTTACGCCGTTGGTGCCAGTGGTGATAAAAATCTAGCCCTCAGACCTCTGATACCATCCTACCACACCCTGACTAGAGATTACAACTTCAGGTGAAAAATTAACACATTTTTTGATAATTGGAGGATGGTGAATATGAAAGTAAGTCATGTTTTTAAGTTTTAAACACTTTTATTCTAGAAAATTCATGATTTTCATGGAAAAATCCCCAAGGCAATCACCATGACATCGAAGAATTAATGGTCCTAAACTCCACAAATGAGTTATACCAGATTTGATGTATATCCCTAATAGGTATATCAAGGGTGCTTTTACTGGCAAAGTTTGAATGTCCTGTGGTTAATGGTTGCTGAGATAAGTAGTGTCAAAAAAATCATTCGGAGAGGACATTTCTTTTTCGGAGAGGACATATTTTTTGACATATATAGATAACAACGTAACAAATACTTTAAAAATGTTTAGCCCTTAAATGATTGATGAAAATTATGATTATTAAGTTCAAAAAGAACATTTCCTTTGATATGTTTTATCGAAATGTAGAGCAATTTCATATCATGTGATAAACAAGCCACACCAACGCCCGCATAAAGGTTGTGACAAAAAAAAAAAAAAAAAAAAGAAAAGAAAAGTGCAACCCATAATTTAGCCAAGCAGTTGTGCCAGATATATTGGACTTCACAACACTTTTAAAAGAGTGGTTTTACATGTAATCTTTGAATGTCCTTTGATAAGTGGTAAATGAGATGTTGGAAGACCAATGTACATTGTGTACGTGTACATCATTCGGAGAGGACTTTTTTGACACATAAAAATACTGTATGAAAACATGATACTCTTTCCCCTTTTCAATTTATGAAAGGTAGCGTTATTTATTAAACAACAAGGATATATTTTCATTATTTTTTTTCTATGAATTTCAATAAAAATCAAAGAATTAGATGATAAAGAGAATCCCTAAAGAATGCTTAGAATACAAGTCCTGTAAATACTCAAAGATGCGAAAGTTTAAAAAAGTTTGTATCTCAGGTAAAGTATGTACACCTTGTAGCACCAGAGGTGTTTTTGTATGCAAATCTTAAATGCACTGTAACATAATGTTTACTAAAAGCATTAAAATGTCACTTTGGAGAGGATACCTCTTCTCAAAGAGGACATATTATTGACATTCACAAAAATTGCACTCCAGATACATGTACACTGTATGCATACATATTCAATTCAATTCAATTCAATTCAATAGTTTATTTATTTCCATCATCACAAAGAAAAGATGGGTGCAAATGTGGCTCTTCATTGTTATCTGCTGTGTACAAAGTGTCAGTAAAAAGTGATGCTTATGACTTTCTTGATTATCAGTATTGCATCATGTTACAAATTAAACCCTATCATGGTAAAACATGTTCACATAGTGTAAATTTACATTGTATGGTGTGTCCAAGCATGATGTGACAAGGTTGATCAGCCGTATCTGACTTCTCTTATACTTTTTGAAATCCAAACAGTTTTTTACATGAACAAGCAACTTGTAATACTCTTGATATATCAATTATTTGAGATGCCTGCATGAACAAGTAAAAGGTGAAGGCATTTTTGTTTCATTATCTAGGCATTCTTTTTTTTTATGTGTGTGTACATGTGTGATAAAAAGCATTCTTTATCATGTTTAATTAGTACATTTTTTAAGTCTTTGAATTAAATCAGCATGTACTACAAATAAGAATAATCAAACAGGTCTAAAATCCAAAATGTTTTGGACCAGTTGCTACAGAATAACATTTTCCTTCTAACAGTTTTATGGTTGTTAAGGCAGAAGGGCTCCTAATGCACTATGAGGGCAGAATTCTCACTCAATTCAAGTTGTTTGCAATGTGAAATACTATAACCTATTACAGGAGCTTTTCTTTCAGATTTTACATCGCATAGATCATACTCAGTACATTTTCGTTTTTGGGAGCACACTACATTGTGCTGTAATGCAGAGTATTATGCATTTACATGTGGAGTTTATTTATGATTCATCTGTTTTGTTGGGGGGGGGGGGATAGGGTAATTAAACCATAACCATTGTAATGTGTTTTCTGTGTGCTTGTGCATAAATCTTGGTGACTGTGTCTTTTCATTAATTTTTTCTTGTTCATATTCCATTCATATGGTGAATGTGTCAAAGTAATTGTCCTCTCCGAAATAATTGATTCTGTGAATATAAATGTCTGTACAGCAAACTGAAGGCCTCTGGTTATGTTCATTGTGTGATGAACATCATTAAATATATACGTAGTAATAGAAAACAAAGAATGCTGAATGTTCCTCACTTCTTTTTTTTTTATTTGCAGTTTCATCAATGGGAGTTTGAAATGAAGTCAAAGGGGCATTTTCATTCAAAAGCATTCATATTATGAAATATGGGGGCAATATGATTGCAAAATGTTTTCAATAAATCATAGCTCACTTTTTAGTAACATTTTGTAAGTTTGTTACCTTTAATTCTCATTTTCATTGATGTGCAACTACCATTCGGAGAGGACATTTTTTGTTTGACATGAGTTAAATAAATGAAGAAAAGCATATGAATAAGTCTTGATACATGTAAGTGATAGATAACTATTAGCACTGATAATAACATAACTAGGATTTAAAACGTACATATTCCTGTGGAGTACTGAACAAATATGTCATTTTTCGGAGAGGACGCTTTTGGACGGAATTGAAACGATCAAAATTCAAATGTGCACTGCCTGAAAATTAAATGAGTGTGGGTTACACAAATACCCTGTATGTGTAGGGTATGAGTGAGACTTTGCAGAGGGTATATAATTGTTTGAGTTCTGAAGTCTTCAAAAAAGTTATTAAACTGTTTTCGGAGAGGACATTTTTGGACGGAATATGCATATTAATCATGCTTCAAACCCAAATTTTTTAATTGCGTCCTAGATATCATGACACACAGAGTTTTTAATATCCACATTTCATTTGCTCATTCTGATATTGTATTTCTGTGTTATGGTCATTGGTTTCATAGATGTACATTCTCAAATTTTGAAAAAATCAAATGAGAAGTCTGTAAAAACTGCCCAAATTGGCTCATTTTGACATTTTTTGAAAATTTTGTAAGCTTTATCAAAATTTTTTTCACTGTTTAAGGTTGAGGCAACTAGGCCTAATAACATGCCATACCAGATTTTGTATTAATGTACACTGTTTTTTTGCTGGACGCTGATAATGTCCAAATCTGAAGTGCGTACCCTGATTGTAAAACAACCCATAAAAGGGTTTGCAGAACAATTCGTGTGCGGGGTCACAGACCTACTCTTTCTCAAATTTCTCCGCCTTCCTTGTATCTTGCACCGCCAACCTGAAAGATCAAACGTTCTACTTTGTAAGATGGTCATAAACGTTGGGTAATGAAGAAGAATTAGTGTTTTAAAACAGACGCAAAAACAGAAATGGGATCCCAGCTTACATGAAAACCATCCAACTTCGTAATATAATTCGTTAGATAATCGTTTCCGTTCAACAATAAAACGAAGTGGCACATTTATACTTTTATGGCCAATATTCAATTAAACAATAAGCAGACATAAATTCATTGGCGTCCAAGTTTCTTCCTGATGTATACATGCACTGTAAGAATTCATTATTCAACAGCCTCATGTTTGATGTTTGCGGAAACAACGTTTCAAATGCAAGTCCTACATGACGTGAATGATTCTGCTTGATACATTGTAGAAACTGTGGAATTCAAAATGTGTAGCCTTGCACTCAGTATAGTAACGACTCTTAGTATCCTAACTTCGCGCAAACATTCTTGTCCATCAGTGAACAGAACTTCTTGTGATGGAAATTAGGTAAAGATAGAAAAATTTACGAAACTATCTGATATTATGTAAACATGCATTAAAAAAAATTGACATTCTAATTTGGTTGTAGGCTGTTTTAACAGCGGAACGATCATTAACTCGCTTCGTTATTCTTTGTTTTCGCATTCTCAAATAATTACCGGATTCTATTGCACGATGATTCTAGTTTGAAATCTGCATTTAAACTTGTGCCATTATGTGTGCTCTTGCAAGCAATCCCATCATGTTAGGAAAACAGGGAAACGTTCGCTACGAGAGACATACAGTGATGCAGCGAGTATAGTCAGCCTGATACTGTTATTGTTGCATGACGATGGTGGTGATGATATTGGTAGTATAACAGTATGTTTATTTCCGAAGCTTTACGATGACACGCACATCTCACACCAGATAGACAAACGGGTGGTTATATAAATGAGCAATGAGCATCATATACCTGCGCGCGGGAGGTCGACTGTGTGTATAGGCCTACAAGGTATCACCGATCCGTTTTGATATAATAATAAACTACCTTCATGACATTAGTATGCCCTGTGAGCGAGACTCTTGGATTCCCGTCTGACTGAATAGCTAATTGTTCTCTGACGGACTCACTACAATGGCAGCCAGACGAATGCCTTAGAGGTGATGGCATTTCATGCACTGCTGTCAATAGACAAGTACTACATAATATCTACATGCATGAGTCGACACCACTTTGATCAGGACTCGAATGAAACGGGAACACCACGTGACTTTAAAGGACCTAATCTGCAAGTACGTGATGACTTACATTTACGTGTTTATCTATAACATCCCTATTACTCAGTGGCAAAAAGAATGTCCCATAATTTCATAATTGTATCTTTACTATAGTCCCATGCAAAAGACACTGTATGGGCACATGTAAGTTACAATCGTGTTCAGTTCAGGGGAAGGACCTTTTCAAATGTCTTTTGTTCAAGGTATATAGTGATGCAGCTGTGATTGTCAGATGATGCCATCGAGGGAGTCTTGGTCGAGAATATACAAGACTTGTAATTATAACTGATACAACTGTGGGTGTATCCAAGTAATCCAATTGAAAACTGCAGAAAAAAATTATAACATAATATATGTGACACATAGTTAAATAAGTGATGACATTGCTACGTAAGTGATGTTCAGGGAATAGGTACTAGAATGTGATATCTAAGTTAATACAAGTCAATTATATGCATTTGCATTGCATAAATCCTTAAAAGGGAGATACAATAAGATTCCAATCTACAAAATATTTACCACTATAGATGAGACGTTGGCTCTATTTTCATGAAACAAATATAAGCATAAAAGTAATAACACCAATCTGTGCTGCATTTTTTTTTCTCTGGCAGCAGTCAGAATATTGTCCTAACCAATCATGAGAAAATATTGTATCAATTGTTACGGCAAGTGTACAAAGTGGGCGATGGGCTTGTAATTACCTCCGCCAACAGGTGAAACCTACGGCCAAACTTGCAGGGTGTGTTGATGAGGTAAGAAAGAAACGATTGACCTTTGGAGTCATGGGGTCAAAGGTCATAGGGGTCATATAAAGGACGTAAAATAATCTTAATTTCCCAATAACTCAAGGACTGATGATCGGATTTTCAAAAACTTGCACTGTGTTCATAATGAAGTATTGAAGAAACTATTCAATGTTTGGGGTTATGAGGTCAAAGGTCATATAGGGGTCGTTAAGGACAGAATTTGCTTCACAGTATCTACCAATAACTCAAGAACGGATGATTGGATTTTCACCAAATAGATATTGATGCGTATTTATGTCCCTGTAATACCTGTACTAGTACATGTATATTGTGTTGAAGATACGAAATGGCGGTATTTTAATTATGATGTTTTCACTCGGATGTTCAAGAAAAACTATTTGATTCATAATTATCCTACCCGCCAAAGTGACGCATTTCACCTTCCACGTACTCGAACAATTTTCGCTAAAAAAAAACGATAATGTATACGGGCCCTAGATATTGGAATGACCTCTCCCCCGAAATAACAAGCTGCTTGTCTTTATATTCCTTTAAACGCAAATTAAAAGAGTCTTTATTGAGTGCATATCTTGCAGAAACGGAATAATTGTAATGTCTTATGTAATATTGTGGTATGTTATTGTCCGATCAAACATTCTTGTCAACACGCTGTAGATTCCATTTTAAGGTCTTGCTGTCAGGCTCTCCGAATTCATCATTATCAATTTCACATTCTACTTCGCTTCCCTCTCCTCCTCTTTCCTTCTTTCTCTCTCTAGCTTTCTATACAGAGCTTGACGGCGGACACCAAATGGCTTGATAGCTGTACATGTTACTTCTTGTGTCTTACTGATAATATCCTGGCGATAGCATTAATGCAACAACAGTTTATAGTGTACATTATGTATATACCTAAGTAGGCTTTATGATTATGCAAATCATGTTGTCCCCCTGAAACCAATGATATCTCGGTCACAGTAATAGTTCAAATTTTAGTTTTGTTTCTGTTTTTTTCTTATTTGGCACTCTTACATCATCTGGTCTTATCTACTATCCGTTCTCCGTCTCTTTTTCACAAACACTGATTACTCGGGGCTTACAGCCAAACAAGCTTGCTTTCATGTAGGTCCCGCCATACTTTTCTTTGATCAACCCCATCTCGATTTCGAATTTGACCAGTTATTACATATAATTACTGTGTTATCACCATGTATATTGTTGTGTTTTGCACATTGTTTACAAGGTGAAAGAACTTGTTTGATTTCTGTTATAATGTCCACAAATGAAAAGTATGGAAATAAAATGAATTGAAAAAAAAAAAATGACTGCCTGGCAGAGGTCTGCTGTCTCGGAGTGCTCCTTTTATAGTTTATGATATATCTAGGCCCTATAATATTTCTGTGGTATATCACAGACCAAATTAAGTACATGCAGGAAGGTGAGAGGCGTCACCTCCTGGTACATGCAGGCATTTACGAGTAGTCGAAGATTATCATAATAATACTGTCACTTCGAACACAAGGTCACTGAACTCCATAGGTATACAGGTCTACGTACGTAATCCAATGTATAGTAAGAGCTCGGTCGAGCCATGGTCGGGCAAACCATTACATAGCAGGAATCTATAGACTGAAAGGTCACTGCAACACAAATTGGCAATTTCATGTTTGTTCAGGTTGTTTTTGTCGCTGGCTCTGATGGGATGTTTTCTCCTTCTTCATTTCCATCATTTTCCTGGTCAAAATCCATTATCGGTTATTGAGGAACTTAAACGAGGCCGGAACATGCTGGCTCGCACGCAAAGATAATTATGATTTTAAAGTTGGGGATTTTATGAAAGATTATACCACTTGTTACCGGCAAATTGACAGCATTTTTTTTTTTTTTTTTACATTGATACACACAAACACACTCATATACACACAGAGCAAAAAAAAAAAAAAAAAAAATCCTACCCCCCCCCTCTCTCTCTCTCTCTCTCTCTCTCTCTCTCTCTCAACTCCTACATTGTGCTATACACTTTTAGGGCCTATATATTTGACCCGTGATGGGTGACTGCAACATACTAAACAGGGTTGGCCTACTAGGGCAATCCATCCCGTCTTAAGTAACTGAATGAATTGCAACGAGAAATGAAAAGTAAATCTTTGATTACTTCACCACAATAAATAACCAGATTACCAATCACTTTCCATGTGTCATGGCAGACTACAGTTTGCACAAGTCGTGCAGAATGCACTCAAACAAGGGAAGTTTATTTAGCCACTTCCCTGACTTGTCGGCAATTAAAATAATGTCTGCCGACGACCAGGCAATATACAACAACTGGTCTGCATTGCGGCTTAGAACTAATTTATGTTGCCCATTTTGTCAGAAATTTCTGTCATTGATCTGTTGATCGGTGATAATATATGAGCGGGAGATATCGCGCGACATTATCTTTCGCTGTTTAAAAGTGTACTTTATTTTCGAAAGGAAGACCCGGTACCTTCGTAAACCGCAACCGGAATTGAAGTGAAACTACCACCCCATGTTCAAATCTACTGCCGAATGGACAAATTAAAATCAAACAGACAGAATATGGGAACATTTTCATTTTCTAAGGATTTGGGGGAAAGGAAAGATAAAATGATAGAGAGAGCGTCGAAAAGTGGACCTGTGCTCTATCAAGTAGCCCCAACTATCATTATCATTATCAAGCAAGTCATGCGTTTCATTTTCAACATTGGATGCAATCTTGGTCGAAAGTTTTCAGTTGACTGGCGCACACGATCTTCACACGATTTTAGTAAAAATAATTTACAATTTTAACATCAAATTAGGCCTACATACTCTTGAAGTTATATTTGATAAATAATGATGACAACGAGTTGATAATGAGTTTTTAGGTCGGTTGGGTTGTAATTACTGATTCAAAACTTATGCCAAAACATGGAGTGATAGGCTCTCTTTAAAATGAAACTCTCTATTTCTAGGCCTGCCGATTTCCGCTGGAAGTTATCGTATCTAGGAGTCCCATCTAAATAGCTCATAAGCTATGTTCCAAGTCCCGGATATCCATTTCCAGCTTAAAGATGAATGAATTAACCCAAATTATAAATGTGGATTGAGTGAATGCAGCAACATAGAACACATCAGTGAATTAAAGTTTGAGGAAAATCAGACAATCCGATTAAACGTTATGATTTTTTTTTTTTTAATTCCTATGCAGCCATGTATCGCTGGATGAGAAGATTATACTACAGTTTGTGGGGTTACATGATCAGGGGAAACGATAAAAAGAAAACGAAGAAAATTCAACAAAAGTTTTTTTTTTCTTAAAATGAAAGATGCACATTCCTTATAAAAAAAACAAAAAAAAAAACATAACTTTGAACAGATTGTCCGATTTTCTTCAAATTTTCGTTGACGTGTTCTTACTGCTGCATATTCCTCGACCAACAATCCACGTGTAGGCCCTATATGTTTAGGTTTCATACCCCTTTAAAGCTACACTGTACCTGCGCGAGGAGCAGGTATGAAACCAAGCTCTTTCTCAACATGTGTTTCCTCCAGATATTCTTTATAAACGTCCTTCACTGTCGGTATAACTTCAGAGAAACTCTGCCCTACTTTGGCAAAAGGTTGCAAGTGACAAAAATGACATTTCTTGTAAAAGAGCAAAATGTGTCTGTCATTTGCATTGACGTCAATGGAATATCATGATTTATTACCTAACGTATCTCTTAGCAGGATGAGTGTTTATGCATGAAATTTGGCCTTGGAGAAGAACCCAATTATAGGTAAAATATAAAAACATCAAATACTCGAATTTGGATAGTACGTCACTTGCTTCCTTTTGCCAAAGTAGGGCAGAACTAGGTATTTTTCTGCCTTTTATACTTTATGTATAGTCAACTTAGGTTAAATTCACTCATGGTGCAGAACTCACTTGCATACATGTTTCACAATGTGGGGGTCGTTTAATGTTTGTCATTACCATGATTACTATAATAGCTGCAGTAAGTATATACTGTGGCAACCATTCAAAATATGCAACTGATTGGTTCATTCATGGTTGCTGCCTCACTAACTGCATTCATTAGAGCTCCGAGTAATTGCAGACCGCTTTATGAATCGGGCCTCTGAAAATGTCCCATATCTAGTCTTGGAACAAGGCGTTCTCAATAGTACGCCCAAACATGAGTCAAAAGTTTCCCCTCTGATAGAACACAATTCTTTCTTCAGTGTAATGTCGGAGTCTACGTCCTGATAGGAGTATAGCGCCGGAGTGTTGATCAACAGCTACTCTGTCGGTGTCTGTAACCATAACTCTGGTTTCAAAATGATTTCGATATTTGACATTGTGTTATGTCGCGAATGCACTGATAAGTGGATCGTATATCGAGAAATGACTTCGACCGAAAGGCGCCGTCATACAATAAAGAGATAGCCCTGATTTGCAAAGCATAATGGCGTCTCAATCTCAAAGTACGTAATTATTATGAGTAAAGGTCTTCAGCCTGCATGGCGAACATTTCCTCGCGGTCGATTAACGCTTAGACACTGCAAAGGCATAACTGCATGCAAAGAACCGTGTTTAAAGGGATGGATAGCATTCACTGGTTGAGGTGAGAATTCAGTTTTTAACTTTTTGCGAGATACGTAGAAACCACTTTATGAAATGTTATAAAGCATACAATTCATAGAGGAATTCAATGTTTATTTGATGAAAATGGGTTTTTGAAAAAGCGGAGGTAAAAAAAAAAAGCAATCCTCAGGAGGTAGGTCCCACCTTTTATTAAGATCCTTTTGTTTTAGATACTATCAGCCATTTCATAACCAACCATCAAATGAACTTTGAGTTCCTCTTAGAATTATACGGTCTTTCATAATTCATAGGAGGTTTGTCATTATCTCAAAAAAAAAAATATCTTAAAAAACAAACAAAAATACTGGAAACCTCAAACCCCATCTCAACCGAAACTGTAAAGGCAGTGTACAGAAGCTGCTATAGTCACGGATAATTATTAACAACTCTCTCGGTAGCCACCTTGTCGTGGTTTCGTGCCGTATCTTTTTTTCTGATAATCATTGTTATAGATATTCGGATAAAAATGGACATATCCTGTTGTGATTGGTTGAAAGAGCCTAACGTGATTTTTATATTATAGTTTCAACTATTTCTGAATGTTTGCCTGTTTGACAAGCTCAATGGTATACTATTGGGAAATTGACATCACTTTTTATAACGACATTTTGCAAATAGATAGTACAACACTGTAATAAATAATTTACGAAATGATGTCACAAAACGATTGCGACATCGCGCGCTGCTTGGTATGGTCACTGTGTAACATGTCACAAAACGATTGTGACATCACAGAGCAATTCTGACATCGCGCGCTGCTTCGTAATGAAACTTTGAGAACTACTGTCACCACGTTATTACAGTCTTGTGACATTGCGCCCTTCTTCGTACCGTCACTGCTATAGTAATATGGAGGTACAAAATCTTTGTTGCGTTTGTACCTCCATGGTAATATCTTGTAGGATTGATCCCACACTATGAAAGTATACTCTTCCTGGTAACTTCGAGGTATAATATTACGGAGCCACTTCTGCCCGTGGTTATAATCAAAAACTCAAAGGTAAAGTATTCCCATTTGCATACTAGTCATCATTTGTGTTTTTGAACGTTATCTCGTATGGGTTTGTTGTTGTTTTTGGGGGTCCATGTTCTTCCAAGTGGCAGCATTGTATTTATTTATGTATATATTTATTTATTTTTTTTTTTATTTATTTACTCTTTTTCTTAATTTCTGAGGTAACAAATGTTATATTTCATTCCGGACCAGTTAAAAGATACTCTGAAGAGAAAGAATGGAATATTGGAAATATATCATTATTTATAGATATAGATAATCATTATAGACAAACAGGCGTATCTCGTTCTATTCAGTCCACCGCCTCGCCTATAATACCTACTTGCCGAGCCCCAAACGTCGGTCCGCCAACACAAAATTATTCTGTAAATGACTGACCTCTTAAAACCAGGAAATGCGATTGTTCAGTCGTGTCAACTGTCAAATATCTTGCTGCAGCTGAGACTTCCTGACAGAAGCGATGGCGCCTGTTTTTCAGTTTAGAGTGGAAAGAGAGGGAGAGAGAGAGAGAGGGGGGGGGGGGGGAGGGGGGAGGGGGAGGGGGGGGGGGGGAGTGACCCAGGCAAGAAGCTGATGAACGTATCTCATTTTCAACACTTTTCCCGTTGCATAAGTAGTTTGCCTGCATCATCACTAACTGTAGCTCCCGATGGTCTATGTCGTTATAGTTGATATTAATAAGTGACTAATTCACTTAAGTTGATTATCACTGTCATCCATCGTGGTCACTGAACAAGAATCGGATGATTATCTTCTATATACTGTAGTAGCGACTTTGAAGGAGATGATGCACCAATATATGCAATATATTTTGATTGTACACTTGTATGATACAGCGGGTTTCCGTGCGATTTTAAAGTGCATCATTATTATTATTATGAAAAAGTAAGGAATAAAACGGTGCGTCAGGAAGATCGGGAAATTACTTGGTAAGGGCAATACACTTGCCAGGCATGTGCGGAAAGGAGGAAGGACTTTACCCAAGCTAAATTCAAGGACACTGAAACAAGCTATTGCTGAAAATCGAAGTTATACAGTCGAAAATAATACTATACACAAGTCGAAGACAAAATGTGTTGAAACTTCAGCCGAAAATCATATGGATGAAAACTTGATGCAAATGATACGTCGAATATTGTTTAACTAGTAATGTGATCTGATTTTGACGAAGAAAGGCAAGGATATCTTAAGGTAGCTAACAGTGATGGTCTTGTTGGAAGCCGTGTTTGTTTACCAATAATATCTTTAGGTGCAAGGCAGTATATTCGGTAGTTCGCGTGCGATATACAATGTATGCTTCTGCTTGGACGAGCTCAAGTGCTACTTGAAATGATTTTTCTCAATTTTCTGACGGCAGTGCCAAGGTTCCTTGTATTTGTCACCGAAACACCTTTGTGCCGTATGTTTGTTTGACAGCCATCCTTTTTCTTTTTTCAGGCAATGAAAAGATAAATCACTGCATGGCAACGAAATGGATAATGGCCTTGCACGTGTTGCAGAACACAAAAGAAGGTTCAGGTTGAATAAGAAAAAAAAATGTAAAAACAAAAACAAATATGAGACTGAACAATTAAAGCGAAGGATCAATGGGTTTCTTTGTACAAAAAAAGTACAGTGTTTACTTGCATTTCCACGAGATACCGTACCTGGGAACTAAAGACCAGCTTGGTACGGTAGTCATCCATGGTATAGTATTATTTTGTTCTTGTTCTTTTTTGTTCCTCTTGTAAAATAATATTACTCATATGAATATGATCGTACATGTATTAGTATACGAAAATGATAAAAAAATAGGGCCTCTATACAGAAAAGTTGTAGTTAACTCTTCTTCGTTTATCTTCTTCTCCTTCTTACAACAACAATGATTTGTGTATTATATCATCATCATCATTATTTATAATGTTGATTCTTATCATTGATGTTATTGTTGCTGTTATGATAATCATTGTAATCATAGTAATATTTGTATAATTTTCGGCAATTTTTCGACACAACATAAAGCGTCATTTCAAGAATATGGAGCTGAAGATTGAAGGGATGGCATTATTAGGACCACTTTGTTTTGGTGTGTTTTTGATATCTCAGCTAGTTCCAAACCGATTTTTATTAAATAAGCCAGGGCTGCACACTGACCCATTTTTTTTTTCTACTGGCCCACTACTGTTTGTTGGACCAGTAGGTACCCAGTGTGTGTGTGTGTTTTTTTTCTGTTTTTTTACTGACCCATTCCTGAGAAAGTTACTGGTCCGACAGTGATTTTTACTGGTCAGGGACCGTCGGACCAGTGCCAGTGTGTCTCGTAGAATTATTGTATGCTCTGTAATATTTCATGTAAGTGGTTTCTGTAATTATCTCTCAAAACGTTACAATATGGATCTTCTTCTCATCCAAAACTATACCGTCCCTTTATTGTTCAACACTCTTTGCTGGTTGGTTTTCAGGTTTGCTTCTGATATAATCATGTTTCCCGATGTGTCTCCTCTTCCGCGTATCATGTTTCCTTACTGTCAGTGTTTCAGTATCTATACTGCTCATCGCAAATATTCACAATAAGCAAAGTGGCAAACAGATTATATAACATAAAATGAACCAGAGCAGGACATGTATAACTAACAGACTAACAAATTTCAAAAGGAAACACAAATAAACAGCCGCAATTGACAGTAATGAATGTCGAAAGAGAGGCTGTTATTATAATGGTATATCTTATATGGCGCATTTTCCACGTACATGTTCAAAATGCATTTTACTATTGGATCATCAATGAAACAAGTATATAATATAAATTTATATTAATTATAGATATGTTTTGTTGTTATAATTGGAGTTAAAAATTTTAGTTGGAGAGAGAGAGAGAAAAAAAAGTGAAGAGAGTGAGAAAGAATGCATGTGGGATAAGATTTCAAATCACTTGCCGTGCTTGCCCTGTCCCATGTTTGCAACCAAACAGGAAACACGGGTATAGGACCTGGAGGAGGCTGGGCTTGGGGAAGGCGGGGGGAGGGGGGGGGGAGGGGGAGAAGGACAAGCTGAATGAGTGAACGGGTTAGAAGATCCCTTCTTTGAAGTGGCTCTCAGAGCCAGACCAAACGGGAGTGCTCACTGTGCTGAAATATAAAAGGAAGACTTCAACATTCATGAATTATTTAACAAGCGAGGGACCACCATGTACAGAGAGGAAGAGAGAATCTCGGTGCAGGCGACACCCGTGCGCGTATTCAAAAAGTCTACTAAAATATCGTAGGCCCCTACAGGCATCATACAGGGTGCCCCAAATAAAACGATATAATTAGAAAGAAAATATATCACGGAAATGAAAATATTTATCGCGTTTTTTATTTTTGTTATAGGTGTATAATGTTAGGTGTATGTTACATGCATAGCTGAAAAATCTGTTTCATCATAAACTACGACACCAAGAAGTCCGATAAGGTTTTTAGCTCACCTGAGCCAAAGGCTCAAGTGAGCTATTGCGATCGCCCTTCGTCTGGCGTCCGTCGTGCGTCGTGCGTCGTGCGTCGTGCGGCGTCCGTCGTCCGTCGTCCGTCGTGCGTAAACTGTTTACATTTTCATCTTCTTCTTGAAAACCCCAAGACCGATTTTCATCAAACTTGGCAGGTAGCATCCCTAGGGGGTAAGGAACTCAATTTTTAAAAATGGGCACCATGCCCCTCCCAGGGGGCCCCCAGGGGGGCCCAAACCCCCCAAAATTAAGGAATCTGTAGAAATCTTCTTCTCTAGAACCAGAAGTGATAGAGCTAAGTTAATACTATGAGTTAGTACATATGATGACTGTAGTTTCAAGTTTGTTCATGGCAGAATCAGGGATGCCCCCCTTGGGACCCAGGGGAGGGGGGTGGGGAGGGGTCCTAATGGGGCCTAAATTATATATTTTCATCTTCTTCTTGAGAACCCCATGACCAATTTTCACCAAACTTGGCAGGTAGCATCCCTAGGGGGTTAGGATCTCAATGTGTTAAAATGGGCACCATGCCCCACCCAGGGGCCCCAGGGGGGCCCAAACCCCCCAAAATTAAGGAATCTGTAAAAATCTTCTTCTCTAGAACCAGAAGTGATAGAGCTAAGTTGATACTATGAGTTAGTACATTGGTGACTGTAGTTTCAAGTTTGTTCATGGCAGAATCAGGGTGCTCCCCTTGGGACCCAGGGGAGGGGGGTTGTGAGGGGTCCTAATGGGGCCTAAATTATACATTTTCATCTTCTTCTTGAGAACCCCATGACCAATTTTCACCAAACTTGGCAGGTAGCATTCCCTTACCCAAAACTCTACCATTTCCTTGTGTGTGTTTTAGGGAGGGGGTGGGGGTGGAATGGGGGTGGGATAGGGGTGGAGATACTCTCAGCCACAGGTCTATGCTACCAAGGAGCTTCAAGCTCCTTGATGCTACGTCACCAGCCATCTAAATGGATAGTAACGATTTTCTTAGCAGCCTACTTTACATGTTCTTTACAAAAGTGCAGTGCTCACCAGAGCCATATATAGCTAACCATATTTCCCTAAAATGCAGTGTTTTGTTTGTTGTTGTTGTTGGGTTTCTTTTTTTTTTGGGGGGGGGGGGTTAACAGTGTATTTTTTTTTTCTGGGACACCCTGTACAACTCTGTTCAATGTCTTTTCTTTTTCTGTTGTATTTGGGTGGGGGTGGGAAGGGAGGTACATTTGGCTTAGTTCCAGACCATTATGCACACAGAAAGAGTGCAAGTTTTGCAATCTACTAATACGGAAATTAAAATTTCCGACAAACGCTATCAACAACCGTCCAAGGAAAGCAACTCTAATCGAGGCTTTCTTCCCTCCTGTTCGCCAGTGATAAGACCCTATAATGATCAGGTCCATGCGTGTTTCAAAACGTTGTTCTCGGTCGCATTGATTTGTTTGTTCAAAGCAGTCCTGTGTATTTTCTCTTTATTCTTTTTGCGTAATATTTAATTGCTGAATAATCCATAAATTGTCATGTCTCCAGTATATTATTCAGGTACATTGTAATGTGACGTTGTGTCTTGGTTTGTCCGACTACCAGTCCCGACTTTAATTTTGTTCTTTTCTTGTGTTTATCTTTGGGGTGTCCTTTGAAAAAGTCTGCTTTTGGGTACTCGATCCTTTCACAGAGAGACAGAGCTCTTTACAGAGAGCTTTGTTATGCGTGCAGTCATCATGGTTCTTACTTAAATTAGGTGCAGTATGAAGCACTATAGTTTCAAACTTTGTATGGTTTCATACACTTCCATATAATGTCCTTTTTGCCTTTGGGAACAGTGATTTATTTTTTTTTTTCAAGATATGACATTTAATGCATATGTATAGGTCTGTTGTACCACAAAACATCCTGTCATATAAAATTTTCGCAATAAAGCCTAAACTATAAGGAGATATCTGTATTGTTCTCAATAAACCGTGACTGTAGACGGTTTAGTCTGGAAACATTTTTATTATAACTATTGTTCACATTTTGTATATTAAGCAATACTTAACGTCGATTTTACCGATTCACATTTTTACAGTGGTTGTTTCTATCCCTAACTCACATTTTAAGAACTATTTTAAAGCACTAATGCTGGGTTTTTGTTTCATCTGCAAATGGTAAATTGTGCCTTTAAGAGTGTAAGGAATTTTGAAAGAACGAAATTCAAGTATATGCTTGTCCTGCATCGATTCTAATAGGTGTTCGTGCGTGTACAACACGCCGTGCAATACGCTTTAAAATAATTATTCACGGACGTTTAGTGAACCAAACGAAGGATTAGGTCTCTTGAAAGTATGTGCGTCGTTCATTCTTAGTGTGTTCATTTATAGTTCGTGTGTACGTTTTCCTGCATGTATATGCCGGAAAACTTATTTGTCACTTGTATCCCCCCGCCACAGCACCAGGAACTGTATTCGTATAACAGACAGAAAGAGGTTGAATCGCACTTTTCGGCTTGTACTTCACTCAGTAGTGTATACTTCGACGTGTATTTTTTTAACCTATAAGTGCTACACGCATCATTTTTCATTGGGTTTTATATTACTCTCTTTCGACTTTTGACACTGGACCGTGCCGTGTTTGACGTAAACACCTTGTACCCCGCAATCATCATAATTTTTTTTTTTTTTTTCACTGCAATACAATAAGCAACCCCTTTCCCCCTGTACTGAATTGACGTAACTTCAACATGAATATACAGTTCGACCTCGATTATCCGGCCTCCTTTTATCCGGAAATCTCTATTATCCGGACGCGTTCACGCAGTGAAGGACTTTTTTTTTCATCCAAAAATTGAGAAAAAACAGTGACTTTCATGGATCTATTTCACTAATTTCATAAGATGTGCATGATAGGTTTCTCAATATCTAATGAGGTAAAACATGTATGATTTTCACATAAAGATATACTTTATTTTTGTGAAGAAGGGACTACAATTTTGCGCAGGCTAGCATAGATTATACACCACTGTTGCGGGGTACGCTACCTGCCTATAGCTGCCAGTGCACTGGGACGGTAGCTTGGACGTCAGCTATATACATTAACATTGTGTCTCCCATATCCGGCCAATTCGCTTATCCGAATGAGCACCGGTCCCGACATGGCCGGATAATCGAGGTCGAACTGTAATGAATATTAATTGAATTGCACAGGAAATGACGTAACGGCAGTCTTGCCCTTACAAATAGACACAGAATGGAGGAATGGGATTTTTAAGTTGGATATAAAGTAAATTGGTCACAATATACAAGTTGTATATGTAAATTAAATGAGGTGACAAATAGCATATTACCTTCCGTTACTGAATCTCTTATGTTTGAAGTGAGTTGACAAGAATTGATTAATATAGTCATCAGACCCAGTGGTGCCATGTTTGTAAATAACTACATGTATAGAAGGTGGCAACAAGCTAAGATTGTCAACTGTGTTTATCTGGTCGCTGGCTGTGTGACCAATTTCTGTGCTACATGATTGTTTGTTTGTTTGAGTGTGTGTATGTGTGTGTGTGGGTGTGCTTGTGTGTGTGTCTATTTCTTTCTTTGCTTTTTTTTTTTTGTTGATTAATGGGACAGTTCTATGTCAATGAAGAGCTTATGATATGAAAGAATTTCGGAATATGCAGTGTATGTCAAACAGGTACGATCATGTTTGATCACTGTATCAGCTATTGACTTCCGTGACAGCAGGTCCCTTGTTATCAGAGTAAAGCCTTGTTGGACTGGACCTCTTTGATATGCTTTTTTTTCATAAGTTTGATAATTCTATGCCATTGAAATGCATACCAGGAGAAAATTTAGGAATACAGTGTACCAAACAGGTACATTGATGTTTGATAACTTTATCAGCCAGACTTTCGTGATAACACGCAGGTCTTTTACTATCAGAGTATAATGGCCTTACTTGATTGGGATTCTTTGTGTTGAACCTGCTGTTTTTCAGGCTTGTCCTCGGTCCAGGCAGCTCCCGAGCAATCAAACGAGGACATGGTCCAGTCCAACGAGCAGACGGGGTCCAGGGACTCCCTGACCGCCAACGAGCAGGAAGTGTCGCTCTCGGACACGAGCTCGAGCATCAACGGCACGGCGGGCCTGTCCAACGGCACGCTGGTCCACGCCGACATCCACACGCCCTCTAACGGCTCGCTGCGCATCACCGACATCGGGAGCGCGCAGGAGCTGGAGCGGAAGAACATTGCCAACGGCGTTCACCGGAAGGCCGGCGAAGAGACGTCGAGTCAGAACGACCTGGTGGAAGAAAACGGAAGCGACGGCGACGACGGCAAGGGTGACGCCGGGAGCTATCTTTGCGGCTGGTATTCGTGGAGACCGAAATGTATACAGGTGAGATATCGTGTGGTGGATCAACGAAATGATGATATGATTAAATGATGGAAGACAGAATAACATTGGTTAGTACCAAAGGGAAGTCAGAAGGAGTGTGACATGTGACAAGGAAAAGGATTGAAGTAAGTTATAATAGAAAAGAAATAATACAAAGTAATACATGTAGAGAAATCTTGCAAATTGGTATGATAGGGAATTAAATTAGTAAAGTAACAAGAGGACAAGCAACAAAAATACGATCTAGGAGCATCAGCGCATAGGAGCGGATTTAAGTTATCTATCTTTTTCCACAGGCGTTTAACACGTTGCTTATAATTCATACGAGAACGAAATATAACATGTGGGCCCGAATTTACGAAGGTGGTACAATCTTGTCCATAGTTAAAACCATGGACAAGACTGTACCACCTTCGTGAATTCGGGCCATAGTGTCTTGGTGCATTATGTCGAATGCAGCAGCTTACATGTAATTATCGCATGGTACCATAATTTTCCATCGCTGCAACAGATCCCCAGTATCAATACGAAAGAATGTGCAAGGCTACGTCTCAAACAAAAACACTAAGCACCCCCAAAAGGAAAGAATAAGGTGATTTTATTAAGATTTTATTTAAAAAAAAAAATCATGACTGAGACCATCATGTTAAGGCTAGAAAAAAAAAAAAAAAGATTCACGAGATACAAGTTCCAATACATGAAGTCTTGTAAAGAGACTAGCACTTATGCATACCAGTATAAATTACCGTTCTTGTCGTGGACAGGCCGTTATATATTCAATCCTTGATTTAAAACGTGTGAGGCCGAAGAAGAGGGTAAAAACTAGTGTCCCATGTCCGACGCAGATAAATGATAACTTTATAGATGCCACTTACTGTCTTGATGTTGAAGTGGAGAGAGGGTTTGTTGGTTTCACTGCGCACTTTCATTCTGTAGTAGGTGGCGGGAAGAATATCGTGGAAGTGATGGGGCGTGTTTCGATAGTAAACATTTCACAGTCACTTTCTAAGTATCATGTTCAGATTATACATGATAATTGCAGATCTTCTCTTGAAATTGACTTGGAACTCAGCTATCTAAACACTAATGCAGGCCTACGGGTATGAAAACTACATTATAAATAGTCATTATTATGTAAACCAGGTGCAAATTGGAATGTACAGGTGATGCGTGTTCTTTTCAACTAAATAAACAAAATACATTCATGCAGCACTTACAATTCTGTGCTTGATTGTTTTCAAGTGCTCTTCGAGTAGATTATTCCATGTTTTGTAAAGTCTGTGGTTCCAGAGGTCATTTTGGACTGGTGCTCATTGTGAATTGGCTTATAGAAATGTAGTCATCTCTTTAGTCGCGGTCACACTGGCAAAAGATCGCGAAATTTAAGATCTCGATCTTAAAGATTTCCAACTTTAAGATCGCGATCTTCAAGATCTGTCTTCAAGATCTCCATCTTTAAGATCGCGATCTTCAAGATCTCCCACCTTTAAGATCGCGATCTTTAAGATCTCGATCTTTCGCCTGTGTGACCGCGACTTTTGACTCTTTTAGTCTCGTTGGGAATAACGTCCACGGGTATGGTGTCAATAGCACGTTATGATGATGGTGAAGCTGAATGGGTTTATTCATTGTATCATGTTCCTTTTGACATTGATGACAGCCGTGATAGTGATGGTGATAGTGATGAAAGCGATACTGCAATCTTATACCACCACCCTTGACACCGCAATACTGTCATGATCATACTAAATTGGGAAAAGAAGAATACTGAATTAAAGCTTCGTCGTTTATTCCTGGGTTTAGAGAGACTTTAGCGCCTCTCTTTACCACCAGCTCATAAAGCCATGCACAGTGTACAGGACAAGGAGGTTGCTAATACCACATTCTGACATTTACAACAGCAGCATTCGTCTTATTCAGCGGACCAGCAACAGCAGCAGTGGAAAATATTTTATTTTCCCCCCTTATCGATTCATTTCTTTGAGAAGTAAACCTCGTATCAAGAATCTTATACGATCAAAAACACAAATAAACACATGCACAAAAAGAACACCCAACATAACGTAATGCGCTATTAAATTTCGCCGCCTTCCTAGCATAACCCTGGAAAATAAATTTCAGAGAAGTCATGGGGGGGGGAGGGGAGAAAAGGAGTGGAAATCATATCCTATAGAATGTCGTTGGAAATTGTTACTGGAACTGGCGACATGGCAGAAACCTTCAGTCTATAATATCTTTTGGAAGTATAGTGAATGACTCTAACACTTCCCTATATTTCTTATGCTAACAGATGTGTCCCCCACCCCAGCTAATGTACAAGGCTTTTAAAAAGAAACGAAGCCCAACAGACGGGTGTAATGGTAATATACTCTTATAACGACAGCAACGCACATACCTGTTTAAAAACAGCTATTGACACCAGTACTTAGCAGTTCGAAAGGTAATATGAGCTAGAGTGCATGTACAACTGTACCTCTGTGAGTAGACTGAAGCGCAAACACGAAACGTGTGTAGAGCTGACTGGGTTGTGCGTTCGCAACATGCCATTTCACTTTTTATGTGGTCCTTGCGTGGAGTCGTGTTTACTGCAATCCCATGATTTATGTCTCGATGTTACCGGGTAAAGAGTTTTGTTTCTCTCAACGAACGCTTTCAACATTCATCGACAAGCCGTCAAAATATTTTACTTTGACTTTGATAGATAAATGATCCTGAAATTAGGCGTCATAATAGCTTCTTTTTACATCTATAACTCAGTTTAATCAAAGTTGTCTATGGAAATGTCTTGACATACTTTGTCTTTTAATGATAAGCTTCAGTGAGATAAATCGTTGTTGGTTTGGTTTTCATTTTATAGTCGGTTCTATCAGAATCTCGTATTCTTAAAATGATATTACACTGATCATTCGTTTCAAAACTCCATTTCGTGTCAAGAAGTGTTCAATAATAGAAAACTGGCTCGCTTCCAAGCTGTGCTATATATAGGGTTTCGCCCTCTAATCCCCTTTGTTCTTCATCTTGGCTGTCAACATTACATCTAGAAAAGTGTAAAAGCCAATGAGTTCTATAGGGCAGACTTTAATTGCATGTTTCTGTGCTGATATTGGATCTGCCTGCGTTATTATATGGCATTCGATGAAGATTGCTGATTTTCCCTTCTGATTACAGTGTGGATTGATTATTTGTGACGTATTTATTCGCCTACAACTCGAATTCCATAATGACTCGTTCAGCACCACGGGTAAAATGTTGTATGCAGTCTATCGATATGTTTTCAGGTAGATTTCAAGTGAGTACACCTGCAATATACACATGAAAAAAAAAAAAATCCGTTTCTGAGCAATCATGCGACTACATCACCCAACAAATTCCCTATGGAAAAATGTTTAGAAGGATATGGTCAATGTGATTTGGGATAAATTTAGTGCGTGACTCTTTATTCATATTGTACATGTCTACAGTTATTACTTCTATTAAGAGTTTGGTAACATCACTGAGCTAATATTCAGTATACAGTAGCTTCGAGTCCCCTTCCGGCTCCTAATCTAAGTTTGCCTTTAAATTGATATCAAAAGAAATGAAGGCAAAGCAAAGAAAAGTCTGGCAGCGAATATAACATGCGACAGCAGGAACCTTTCAACCTTCAGGTATGACATTTTATAATATGTGATTCCGTTTTGCATTGTGGGCACGGCTTTGCAGGGAACATTACACCCTTGTGTCTGCGAACAACATTACTCACGAGCATAGGGGGTGTATTCTTGCGTTCACGCACTCAATAAAGTGACTACAATACATTTACATCTTGAAACTCCATTGTCGTTCTTACACTACTTCCAGTGATATGAACACAGCTATTATAGCTTCGCGAAAGCAAGCTTTAGCAACAAGATGCTGTACAATAGAAGAGAGCGTTGCTATGGGCAACGCAACACGGCGTCCTTCGATATTCCAACCCATCCATTAGTCATGGTACATTGGCTTACACGCACGAACGTGTGCGCGGTATCCTAACACAATGTTTTTCCTTTTCTTTTCTTCTGTCACGAGAACAGAAGTTTATATCTTGTCACTTATGTACGTGTGTGAGGCAAGACTCTTTCAAGACGAATCTCTGTACAGCTCTTTCGCTGCCTGGTCATACCCGTCGCTAATTAGGCGTAAAGGCTCGCTGTGAATCCGGCTTACTTGTCATTCCAGTCGTGCAGAAGTGCCGCAGATTTGGCGGAAACGACACTTCTTTGGAAATTTTACCACGCGCTCTCCTTAATGTTTTTCCTTGCATTGGCGTGTATGTATTATGGAAAATGTTAACTACTAGGCCCTATACAATGTACAGTAGGTATCACACACAGTATAAAATGTATGTGAGTGTGTGTGTGTGAGTGCGTGTCTCTGTGTGTGTGCGTTTTTTCTTGCATGTGTGTGTGCGTATGGTGTGTGCCTGTAGGATTTTGCAATCACGCAGTTTCTGAGCAACGCCATCACCACAAGTGGAAATCTATAGAGTCTGCCAACTCAAGAATACGAACAATAGAAACAGAGATAACGATGTAATTCTGTATGGCGAAATCATAGAATTGCACGCACTGTACACCAATACGCATATCCCCAAATCCTCACATTCACATGAATACGAGATCTATGGTAAGTGATCTTGAGGATGTGTTAGCTAGGGAGCACAATGTTGCTGGTTGTTAAAGCGTCCATGTTGTTGATAAATACTTCCAGTGAATATTGTCGCGAAAGGTTATAATGGGGATAGATTTCATGCGGAGAAGGTATTACTTATAAAAATAACTCTATAACAGGGAGGAACTGTTCATTTGTTTACACTGTATGTGACTCCCTCTATCTTTTTAACTTCATTTATTATGCTTGTCTCGTCTTTACTCAACACCACATCTTGGTATCAAACCAAAGAAAGACGATGCACCATGTTTGATGGGGGGGGGGGGGGGGGGGGTGTAGGAGCAGGAGGCGGAGGGGGTTGGGGGAAGGTCTTGCCCTTCATTCGAAAAGAGCTATGTAGACCAATATTGATGCTGATTATGATAAATAGGGTAAAAGCAAACAAAGAAAATTTTATAAAGTGAACATATAGTTGTTTGGAATTGTTTTCACGAAAAAAAAGTGATGCAGGGCGCAACAATTTATTACTTTTGATTTGCTATAACATAATAATAATTATGAAAAAGCATCCACTATATACAACGTAAAATGTGATGCTCTGGAATAAAAACCCAAATCATTGATAGAGAAAAAAGAGAGAGAGAGAAAAACAAAACAAAATGGCATGTCCTATTAAAAAAAAAAACGAGTTCGAATTTTACAGATAACATGTACTAGTATGTCTTTTGTTTGTTTTAGTTTTAGTTTATTATTATCAACTGGATAGTTAATTTTTGGAACCATTTCATATAAACTCTTTACTATGCAGGTGTGCAACAACCCGATCGGGTATCTGGTGTTCCTCTCCCTCTTCGTGGTCGCCCAGGGCATGACCGTCAACGGGCTAGTCTACGTGGTCGTCACGTCGCTCGAGCGCCGCTACAACTTCCCCAGCGTCCGCACGGGCTTCATCTCCAGCAGCTTCGACTTCACCGTCATGATCATCATCGTCTTCGTCACGTACGTCGGCGAGCGCGGTCACAAGCCGATGTGGCTTGGCATCGGCGCCTTCATCTTCGCCTGCGGGTCGTTCCTCTTCGCCAGTCCGCAGTTCACCACGGGGCCGTACATGATCTACGGCGAGGTGCATATCTGCTCGTTTGCTTGTTTTTGGTTTGTTTTGGGTGTTTTATTTGCTGTCATTTCATTGTTTTTAAATGCCCTTTAATGTTATCATAAATTTATAATTCCCCTTGATATCATTACCACCATAATCAGTAAGCTGGTCCTTTCAATGTTGCAAAAAAAAAAAGAAAGAAAGAAGAAGAAGAAATATATATATATATATATATATATATATATGTATATATATATATATATATATATATATATATATATATATGTATATATATATATATATATATATATATATATATATATATATATATATATATATTATACTGTCGAACATTAAAATGAAAGAAAACAAAACAAAAAGACTGCGCAATTGTGTTTTGTGTAGAGACGTAGAATTGTCTGAGGTGAAAATAGTTTTGCTATACAGGGAATGTTATAAATGAAAGTTTTTGTCATCCGTCCGAATTTTTGCAAGAATGTGTCATTACCAGTTTGATACTCTATAATCAATATTCTGAAGAACTGCAGTTTGGGTCATTTTCATCAATACCTCGTCGCTTTCCGCTGTCCAGGAGATCCACTCTGACGAGTGCAGTGCCTTCAACCACAGCCTCAACGGCTCCAACATCGACAACGGGACCGACGACGAGGTCCAGGGGCTGAGCAACTACTTCTGGGTGTTCATCGGCGCGCAGATCCTACACGGGCTGGGGGCTTCGCCCATCTACACGCTGGGCATCACCTATATCGACGAAAACGTCGCGCCCGCTTCGGCAGGCATTTATCTAGGTAGGCACACCAAAGGTGGAAAAAGAAAATGCATGATTTGATTTGATTTGAATTGATTGGATTGGATTGGATTGGATTGGATTGGATTGGATTGGATTGGATTGGATTGGAGAAGTAGAAATTCCTTTGGATGTCAGCAAATATGCCAGTTTCACTAGATAGTAGGAGGCTAAATGTTTCAACTCATAATATTCAGTGGTTCTCATCGGTACTTTTTTGTTGGACTTTATAGGGAAATTGATTTTTACTTCATGAACCCTGCCTAACCCATCGATAGATGTATTCCCTTGTGAGGGGTATAAGGAAGTTGAGGAGTTAAGTTCGCTACAATTATATACATCACGATACTGAAACCTCGGTTGGTAATATCATGCTTGACATGTTTGATATAAATTACACAGTGAAGCGATTATTGATTTCTCTGCTTTCTGTAATTAGTACTAAAGAACTACACACTGCATACGCGTCAACTGATCAGATTACACGTTACAGGGAATCTGTTTTTAAGATGAAAAAAAAAAAAAATGTTGTATGCTGCTTTTGATTACAGCGGAGGTGTGCTTAGAGGGCAAGTCTATACTGTGTTCAAGTTAGCCGTATAGCACACAGAATAGAATTAGTACAAACAATATGTCAGCGGTTTCGTCAAAATAATTGACCAAAATCTTGGTTTCGGTAATATTTTGGTGTATTTTATTGGAGATATTTTAGTTAAAGAGCGATATGTATTTTTTGAAAACGTACCAACTTTCAAAATGCCACTATATTTTTTATGCCACCGCCACGAAGTGGTGCCGGAGGCATTATGTTTTCGGGTTGTCCGTCCGTCCGTACGTACGTCCGTACGTCCGTCCGTACGTCTGTACGTCCGTACGTCCGTACGTCCGTACGTCCGTCCGCTTTCGTTTACGCGATAACTTGAGTAATATTTACTGGAATTTTACCAAACTTGGTCCAAGTATGAAGTATGATGGGGCAACGATTTGATAAGATTTTGGGTGAAATCGGCTAAAGGTCAAAGGTCAAGGTCAAATCATGAAATTGTATCCGTTTACGCGATAACTCAAGACTGTATGGAGCAAATTTCACCAAACTTTGTTGGAGGATGATGTATGATGGGACAATTACTTGATTAGTTTTTCAGTGAAATCGGACAGAGGTCAAAGGTCAAAGATCAAGGTCAAATCCTAAAATTTATCTGTTTATGTGATAACTCAAAACTGGATGAAGCAGCTTTCACCAAACTTGGTCCAAGGATGATGTATGATGGGACAATTAGTTGAGTAGATTCTAGTGACATTGACAAGAGGTCAAAGGTCAAAAGGTCAAGGTCAAATGCTAAAAATGTTGCTATTTCCCCCATATCTATGCAATGCCCGCAGTTATTTTCTTGAAACTTAGTGTAGACATGTACTACTGCGTAAGGATTCTCCAGAGAGAGTTTCATGTCATAAGGTCAAAGGTCAAAAGGTCAAAGGTTAGGTGAAAATGTTGCAATATCACTTCAAATTCTCGCAAATGGTTCAATGTATCTTCATGGAAAATGGTACATATGCATGCACTGACTGGCAGGGATTATCTAGGGAATTTAGGGGTCATGGGTCAATAGTCAGGGGTTCAAAGGTCAAGGTCAACTCCTCAAAATGTTACTACTGTATTTCCCTCATACATGTATACTAGTATATGCAATGATTGCATTATTAGTTTTAAAAGTGTTTAATATATGTACATGTATTACTTGATGGAGATTCTCTTGGAAATTTCCAGCCAGAAGGTCAAAGGTCAAAGGTTAAGGGTCAAAGGTCAGGTTTAAATGAAAAAAAAATATTTTGTACTGTAATTACACTCTTTCTTCATACCTTGAAAATTATACTCAATGCATAAACTTATAATAAGGTCGGTCAGAAGTCAAGTAAAAATTTTCAATTCCCCAAATATTTGTACCTGCACTCTTTAATAGACAATTATAGCAAACCCAGTTCGTGGAAAGTGAACATTCAAGATATTTCTGACAAACCTGTTATTTCGATATTTTGCCAGTTATGTGAAACTGTCATCACACATTGTCAAGACATTGTACTATACACATATTGGGAGAATCATGCATTATGGCGGAGGCATCAGTCGCCGTAGCGACATTTCTAGTTTAATGTCTGATTTCTGATGAAACATACGTCATTTCGTTCGTCTGACTTTTATTTCAATTTTCTATTCAGTTCGATTCATTTCTGTAACTTTTTTCCCCCCAGAATATACAAAACATACAAACGATAATACCAGTATGGTATGAAGATTTTGTTTAAATCAAATTTTCTGCGAAAATCAAAGTCCAGCAGCAAATTCAATAAATCGTTCAGATACAAAATCCTGTAAATTATTGCATCTTCATTTCCATATCACAGCTGAAAGCAGTTGCAGATGCTATACGTAATGATGCTTGATGACATAGCAGCCCTTTTCTGATAACTAATCTACCAACAACAACAAAAAATGTTCTTTAGGATTTACACTCAAAAGAAGACGAAGAAGAAAAAAAAAAGGAGGTAAATGTTGGGGGTGGTGAGATTCACGATGACCTGAGTTTATTTAACTTCAAAAAATATACAATTATGCATGATTGATGTGGTGATGTTAGAAATGATAATGACTTATAATGCGTTTCTGTGGTATGTTGTTGTCAATACAATATTTTCATGCTGCTCATGAAGTCAAGCTAGACATGGAGTCGCTTGGCGGTTTACCCCTTCCTTTGCCATTAAGTAAAATGTACACAAATTTCACACACAAACCTATGGACATTTCATCAATATGGCAGGTCAAGGGTTAAAGAAGAAATTTATAAGAAATAATATCATATAAATTGACTGTTTTCCATCATTTAATGTTATTTTGATTAATTTCTAACATAAATCATGCAATAAAGTTGTCTCTGCTTTGAATATAAGAATCTTTATTTTTACCAAATTTGAGCACTGGAAAAAGTTCGATGCGGCTACGAAAAGTGCCAAATCTGTGACGTCACTACATGTGTATGCAACCCAGTGAGATTTACGTATCTATAGGCAAACTGTGCGCACTTTTCAGGAAATTGGTGTGTAATTTGTTGTCAATTTAGAATAAATCGTCCGCCAAAACTATATATTCACGTCGTGAAATTGTTTGTTTGTTTGTGTTCATTGGAATCATATTTTACACCCATAGATTTACGGAAAACGAAGTTTTAAAAGCACAAAACCTATCGTCAGCTCAAGATTCACGATTGCCGTGATCAGCTGTTCCTTCGTACAGCAACAATTTGCTGTTATTATCGACACAACAAATCGATCATTGTGGGGGAATTGCGTATAGCTGAGGTACACATACTCATGAAGGATGATAACTAAGTCAAAAGGCTGTAATTGATTGGAAATCATTTTTACACCCATAAATTTACGGAAATACGACGTTTGAAAAGCACAAAACCTACCGTAATCAGCTCAAGATTCGCGATTGCCGTGATTAGGTGTACGCACAACAGTACCAGCAGAATCGGCAGTGAAGAGGTATTCCTTGATGCCGTGATTTCAGCTTGATTCTTCTTCGAAATGGCATGATGAAGGTTTGTTAGATAAATGTGACCTTCTTTTTCTCTTGTGTGTTGGTTTAAATTCTAATTTCTACCTCAACTTGCTAAAAAAAACAGTCTAACAAAGCGGAAAACTGCAACATTTCCGTGTTGCATGAGCAGCAGTCACGATACACTGCAAGCATGCATCGCTGCTGCAGCGATCCCTAGCTACACGCAGCCGCTGTAGAGACAGCGGCTGCACCTCTATTTCTTCGCAGACGTTGTCATTTTTCAGTGTGGTTGTGCGACTCCTTCATGAATATCTTTATTAATCGTGGAAAACTAAAATACAAGGAATAATCGTAATCTGTGATAATCATTCAATAATCGGTATGCGATTTTTTGTTTAATTACGTCAAAAACTCACCGAAATCTGTGGCTGAAATACGGTCTGTGAAACGTCCTTATTGCTTCACTCCTCATCTGCGTGTTATTTGAATGGCATTCACTCTCGTATACTACAACGTACAACGTAGGTAGTCGGAGAGCTAGAGGGCGCCTCTCCGACTACCTACGTTGTACGTTGTAGTATACGAGAGTGAATGCCATTCATAATAACACGCAGATGAGGAGTGAAGCAATAAGGACGTTTACAGACCTGATTTCAGCCACAGATTTCCGTGAGTTTTTGACGTAATTAAACAAAAAAATCGCATACCGATTATTGAATGATTATCATAGATAACGATAATTCCTTGTATTTTAGTTTTTCATGATTAATAAAGATATTCATGAAGGAGTCGCACAACCACACTGAAAAATGACAACGTCTGCGAAGGAATACAGGTGCAGCCGCGTCGCTTCGCGACAGCGGCTGCGTGTAGTTACAGCGATCCCCATAGTATAACACGTAGGTTGCTTGTAAACAAGGGGGTCCTCGGCGCAGTTGACCAATCGTGAACACGTATTTCGATCACTTGTCTTGGTAAGCAACAAGGCTGTTTACGCGATGTTTCAGACGAATTTATGAATGAAAGTGAGTAGCATGACATCATGCCATGACCATACTTGGAATAAGCAGAGGTAGAGCTTTCTGTAGGTACCAAATGTGTCAGGGTTCAACGCAGAATATCTAAGACACGATCGCCAAAAGAACAGTCATTTTCGCCGTAAGCGAAGGCGATTTGGTCTTTAGACGTAAGATTTTGGCCAACATTTGAGATTGACATCCCACTTTTCTCTTCAAAATTCCGCATTTTGTAGGTTGTATTTTGAAATGTTGTTGATATCAGTCAGAAACTAGAAAATTTCCCCTACAACGTGATACCAAAATGTCAATTTGGTCCCTGAGGTAGGTCATTTTTTGACCTTTTTCGGGCTGTAGCGCGAAATCACATTTGCCGAGAAGTTTCAGGTTTTGCCAGAGCGGGTCTCATATAGACGTACGGCAATTAATCAGCTCGTACACATTAGGTGACGTCGCTCAAATCCGATGTTTCTTGTAGCGAACGGAGCTACGTGGTCATGGAAATTTGGGTGTTTTTCAATCTCAAAAACAGTTTGGGGGTAAAGTTACATCGTCTAAAAGATATCCAGTTTTGTTAACTAGCTTCTTAGCTTTCCGTAGATATCAAACTTGTCATATTTCTAGATTCTCTATAAATTTCTGCTTTAAGGAATTGTTTTTGACTGCAGTAAATGTGGCGAGGTCGGCCAGATTAAAGGCGCCCGGTTGTGTTTGCACTATTCAGGGTTTTAAACAAGAAAATATGGGAAGATTACATATTATACTGGTCAATGCTGCATTTTAGATGGAGTATATTATATGCACCTAAAGGTTACTGTCTTGCATAATTCATGTGATATTTAGCGCAACGCTTAGTCAGACAGTGGTCATTACTCCCGACATCTTACCAGGTGTGTGTTTGTGTGTGTGAAGAAGGCTGTATTGAGTTGTCTCTGTATAAACAACAAAAACCCAAAACGAAACAAAGCAAAACAAATACACAATAAAGAATTAAACAAAAATAATCATGATCATACTGACCAACCATGTAATTCAAATAATTGAGTAAGATAAATGAAGTGAAATTCTTTATATTCTTTATATCATTCAGATATGATAAAATAAACTTTTTTTTTCCCTTTCCTTTCTTGCTCATGCAGGCGTCTTCAAAGCGTTCGCCATTTTGGGACCAGCGCTAGGATATTTACTGGGAGGCGTGTTTCTTGGTTTCTACATCGACCCTTTAATAGACCGCAACGAGTGAGTGCTGTAATAGAGATATGTTTATGAAACGAACGCCGGCGACACGGAAACCAAGATATATATATATATATATATATATATATATATATATATATATATATATATATATATATACATATACATATATATATATATACATATATATATATATATATATATATAACAAAGCTGCAACAAAGTTCATGCTGTATTCACCAACGGTTTATTTCTTCACACAAATTTTCGAGCGTCTTGCCGCCCTTTCTCAAGTGTTGATACTGAGAGAACAATAACAAAATTAAGCCATAACAAAATATTGCAACCGTTAAAGCGTTAAAGCGCGCATCCATGGTAACACGGTTGCAATATTTTGTTATGGCTTAATGTTGTTATTGTTCTCTCAGTATCAATACTTGAGAAAGGGCGGCGAGACGCTCGAAAATTTGTGTGAAGAAATAAACCGTTGGTGAATACAGCATGAACTTTGTTGCAGCTTTGTTACTTATCTTTTTATCTTGCCAACACGTGGACTACCTTATCAACATACATATATATATATATATATATATATATATATATATATATATATATATATATCACTTCTTGATATCTATAGGCTTTTCACTTAGCCAATTCGGAGTTAGCTCATGACGATGTGTAGGCTGCATGGGAACAAAATTACCTTTCTTTTTCTCAGTTGGTTTGACACTTTTCTCGTTTTCAAAGCGACATAATGCATAGGCTTGCTTGACGTGAGAATTTATTAAATTCATCAATCATGTTCAAACAAAAGATGACCTTGAGTAGACCAGGTAAACAGAGTGGTCCATCAATCATCACTTGGGGAAAGCCTCAATTTCATTATTTTGCACTAAACGTATGAATAATCTTTTTCTGTTGATATTCACAAATACCACTGTTGTTTCCTCGTGGATGTGCTGACAAGCGCCATTATTTGTAAGGGTGACTTGAATAATCATTACATCACAGATGCATATCTCAGTGAATTTAATAACCAACACGCCCTGCTGGTATAAAAGACCTTTTTCTTCTCATGCGCAAAGTTGAACCCCAAACTGACTTCTTCGCGTTATTGCTGAAAACATTCCACCCTCACTAGCTCGCTGTGTCGCTGGCTCCTATACATTGGTATAAATGCATTGTGTGCATTCATTTTGTACATTGTCTGCGTGTCTTTTCACCTTTTCCCTCTCAACCTCCTTCTTTTACAATGCATTCTGGGAAATTGTAATAAAAACAGCGTATTATAGACTTGGTGTCACCAATAACTAGAGACTCAATCGTGTCTAATAACCTATCACGTAGCAATCTAATGCTCGTTACAGTAATGAGTCTAGTGAAATATAGCATTAAGTTCTCCATGGACAAATCTAGATAGCTATTGATTGCATGCAGATAACGAGTGATTGTTCGAAGATTAGGGGGTCCAAGGTGTGAGTAATCAAACCTATGGACAGAAATAGCCATATTACCACTATTATCTGAAAATGAGTTTATTTTCTCATGAAGGGCTGTAAGTCATATGGTGAGCGCCAGTCATTTTGATTGTTCTCAGATGAACTTATCTCCATGTGATGAAAGGGTGATAACAAAAATCTACTACTAGTAGACTGTAACGTTCTTCTATTCATGGCTTGTCACTGGGACTCTCTGCATCTCGCCCTTTTGACATGTTTGATTTGCTCGTGCATGTATATATCTCTCTCTCCCTCCCTCCATCTACCTATCTCTATCTATCTATCTATCTATCTATCTATCTATCTATCCATCTATCTATCTATCTATCTATCCATCTATCTATCTATCTATCTATCTATCCATCTATCTATCTACCTATCTATCTATCTATCTATCTATCCATCTATCTGTCTATCTATCCATCCATCTATCTATCTATCCATCCATCTATCTATATCTCTCTATATCTATAACAATCTATCTATCTCCTATCTCTCTGTCATTATTTTCGTACCCTGTTCTTCTTTCTGTCCATCTCGCCATTCATCTTTCGTTTTGTACTTTCCTTCCATCCTTCCTTTCACCGTTATCAACTCTCTCGTTTTTCCCAGACTTTGTACCTTTTTCTGTAACCATTTTCTGTTTTCCCGGGCTACTTCTGTCCCGGTGTGTTTTTTCCCGATAGACTTG
The DNA here is from genome assembly GCA_033980235.1 of Diadema setosum. Classification (NCBI taxonomy): domain Eukaryota; kingdom Metazoa; phylum Echinodermata; class Echinoidea; order Diadematoida; family Diadematidae; genus Diadema; species Diadema setosum. The sequence goes on along the minus strand of CM067074.1, from coordinate 6,901,289 downwards.
ACATCGACCCGCATAGTCCCGTATGGGTCGGAGCCTGGTGGATGGGTTTCTTGGTGACCGGAATCCTCGCCCTCATTGTCGCATTCCCGCTCTGTGGATTCCCAAGGTCACTTCCGGGTCAGTATGAGTGGTCTCTGTGTTTATACCAGTCTTAACACAGTTCCTTCCGGGTCAATCTCTACTTTATGCTTAAAGGGATGGTATAGTATTGGTGGAGATGAGGATTGGGCGTTTAACTTTTTTTGCGAGATACCAAGAAACCACTTATGAATTAATACTGAGGAACCATTCTGAGGGGATGTCAAAGCTTATTACAAGTGTATGTTATGAAAATCAGTTTTGGAATGGCTTACACATTCAAAAACAAAGTAAAACAAAGCGATCCTAATGAAAGGTGAGTCCCACCTTTTATTAAGATTGCTCTGTTTGGATATCTTAGACATTTCAAACCAATTTTCATCAAATAAACGTTGAATCGCTCTTTGAATTAATGCTCTTTCATATTTTATAAGAGGTTTCTCATTATCGCATCCAAATATGGTAGAAACCTGAAGTGAAGGGTCTCAACCAACACTATACCATCCCTTTAATGTGTCTCATTTGTGAAATATTTTTTACACACCAGACAGTTAAACAGTCTAAACTCTCTCTGTTTTATTCTCCTAGAACATATTCCCCCCCCCCCTTTCTCTTGATATTTTACAAGGTATAGTAGAACAATGTAAATCCCTGTAAATATTTCATAGCTTATGGATGATGATCCAGAAAATAAGGAACGATTAAGAAAAGGGGACACAATTCTTTTGTAGATGGTGGTAAAAAAAAAGGGCAAGAAGCTATGCCTACGATTTAAAAACAAAATGAGGTAAACGTAGAATGTAACCCAATAAGTTGTGTCTAATTAAACCCAGTTTGCAACATGGCCGCTTTTTTGATATGTGGTTATTGGTTAAAAAACAAACAAACAAGCAAACAATGAATGGTTAAGTATATGTGAACTAGGGTCAGTTTTATTTTACTAGTCTCTGTAACCATGCTGTAACAATACAGTGGTTGATAATGTCTTAAAATATATTGTACAATCAAGAACAAGTAGCTTTGATTTCCTTTTACAGGGTAACCCCATTAAAGCGGCCTACTTTCTTCCACCTCTAAAAAGTCAGAATTAACCATCTCAGGACCACAAACTTAAAAGGCCGTCGACATTGTGTACAAATAATTTGCTTTCATATTAAGCGTGTGGAGCCTCCGGCACTGAAACTTGATATGTGATAATATTATGTTACTTACACATGGCACGTGCAATGTGCACATATTTTGCCTTTTGCACGTGACGCTTGAATGTGCACATTTTTAATCATGCAGAATCAAAATAGAAACACAAAACCAACCAAGAAAAAAAGAATGAAATAAACCACCATAAAGTACGTTTTCGCAATGCAAGTGAAATGCACTTGTGTAATGAGAGATCATAAATTTGTTGCATTCTGCGGATGCGCTCCAATTTTATTTTTCTTTCGATAATTCAAACACAAGACATAGTTGCTGAGTGCCAGCGGAAATTACTCACGAAGGGGTTGGTGTAGAGGCACGTTTACGATCATCTTTCACCTGTTCCGTGGTTAACGCAGGTGTTAAAACACGTTTCGTGCCTGCATCGAGCGCAATAAATAAACATGTGAAAGCTGGTTGTATAGCATCAGTCATGACAGTAGGAAGCAGGTTTGAGGCGTGATGGGTGAAATAGATTGACAGACGGATAGATAGATAGATAGATAGATAAATAGAGGGATAGATAGATAAATAGATAGGCAGAAAGATAGATAGATAGATAGATAAGTAGAGGGATAGATAGATAAATAGATAGACAGAAAGATAGATAGATAGATAGATTGATAGATATATAGATAGATTGATAGATGGATAGATAGATAGATTGATAGATGGATAGATAGATGGATAGATGGATAGATAGATAGATTGATAGATGGATGGATAGATAGATTAATAGATGGATAGATAGATGGATAGATAGATAGATGGATAGATTGATAGATGGATAGATAGATAGCTAAATAGAGAGACAGATAAATAGCTAAATAGAGAGACAGATAGATTCGTAGAGAGAGGGGAAAGGGGGTGGAGGGGGTGACAGAGAAATACTGTGTGTAGGTGTTTGCTTTAGTTTGTCCTAAAAGTTGCCCCTTCCCCTCCCCCCTCCCCACACAAATAGAAAATGCCTGGACAGCTTCATCATAAATATTATACTGTCGAGAGAGAATTCCAATTTGTCTACAAGATGATAGACAGTGTTTCAACATTTGCTGCTTGTTCACCATCCTAGCCTTTTTCTGTTTTGTGGCAACCCGTAGAATTTTGAATGTGTCTTCTCGCTTAATCTGAAAAATCATCTTGTGTTTCCAAAGGAAATTTATGCTTTCTCCCTCCTTTCTCCTTTACTTGTGTCTTTCCGTTACCCTTCAACTATCTTCTAAATCTCAATCTCTTTTTCTAATCTTCTGCCACTTTCTTTTCTTTCTCTTATTTTTTCTTCAATCGTCATCACCTTCACCACATGATCTCCCTCTCCCCTCTTCCTCATCACCATCTTCTTCTTCCTCCTCCTCATCATTCGTCTTCTCTTGCTCCTCATCTCCCTCTCCCCTCTTCCTCATCACCATCTTCTTCTTCCTCCTCCTCTTCATTCGTCTTCTCCTGCTCCTAATCTCCCTCCTCCTCTTCTTCTAACTTCTCTTCCTCTTCCTGCTCCTGTTCATCCTCTTCCCCCTCTTCTTTCTCTCCTTATGCCTCATCCTCCTCCTCATATCCCTCATGCTCCTGCTCCTCCTTCCCTTCCTACTTGTCTTCCTCTCCCTCCCCATCCTCCTCCTCCTCCTCTCAAATCTCCTGCTCCTCCTCTCTCTCTCGTCTCCTCATCTTCCTCCTCCTCCTCATCGTCCTCCTCTCCCTCTTACTCCTTCCCCTCCTCTGTCTCCTTTCTTCCTTCCTTATTTTCTTTCTCCTCCTCTTCTCCCTCCTCCTCTATCTCCTTTCTTCCCTCCTTATTTTCTTTCTCCTCCTCTTCTTCCTCCTCCTCTTCCTACTTCTCTTCCTCCTCCTCCTCCTTTTTCTCCTCTTCCACCCCTCTTCCTCCTCTTCCTCCCCCTCTTCTTCCTCCTCCTCATCTCCCTCCTGCTCCTGCTCCTCCTTCCCTTCCTACTTGTCTTCCTCTCCCTCCCCTTCCTCCTCGTCCTCCTCCTCCTCTCAATTCTTCTGCTCCTCATCTTTATCCTCCTTATCTTCCTCCTCCTCCTGCTCTTCCTCTTCCTCTAACTCCACCTCTTCCTGCTCCTGTTCCTTCTTTTCTTCCTCCCCCTCTTCCTCTCCCGCTGCCTCCCTCCTCCTCCTCATCTCAATTCTTCTGCTCCTGATCTTTATCCTTCTGATACTCATCCTCCTCTTGTTTCCTTCTCATGCCTTTCCTCCTCCTCGTCTTCCTCCTCTTCCATCTATGCATGTCGACTCTCCTAATTCCACATCACAGGTGCGGAGAAGATTCGCGAGCAGCGTCGCAACGAAGCGCACAACGGCCACGAGTTCGAGGTGCGGGCCGGCTTCAGCGGCGGCCTCATCGACTTCCCCCGGGCCACATGGATGCTGATCCGCAACCCCGCCTTCATGTGCGTTAGCATGGTGTCGGTCACCGAGACGTTCACGCTGGCGTCTATCGCCGTCTTTGGCCCGAAGTACCTCGAGTCCCAGTTCAATATGACATCGGGTTCTGCCGCCATCACTGCAGGTAGCTGCTATCACTCTACTTAAAAGCTTTCCAAATATGTTTGAATGATATCCCAGTATTTCCACACACCCAAGGCAGAATTATTAGCATCCAGATGAACACAATGTAGAGAAAATTGGTCTAGAAGTTTAGAGGCAGTTTCGCGAACAGACGATACGAATTTTTAGCGGAATATGTCGATCTAGAACACCATAATAACATGCTTCATTTAACAAGTTCGGCCTGAGGTAGGTGAAAAGCGTCAATTTTCGATTTGTGAAAGAAACGCTATAAACTGCCAGTCAAATTACCCCATGACTTCGCAGTTTTGTCTGCCCCAATACAAATGACTTATTAAGGTAATGGTGCTGTGATATTTTTTAGCGCAAAAGTAGTAGTAGTAGTAGTAGTAGTAGTAGTAATAATAACAAAAGTGAAATTTAATGATGATGATAATAATGATAATGATGATGATGATAATAATCATGCTACTACTACTACTACTACTACTACTACTACTACTACTACTAATAATAATAATAATAATAATAATAATGATAATAGTTGTAATAATAGTTGTAATAATAATATCATCAGTTTCCAAAACGCAAAACCTGTATACATATTATATTCTTCTGCCCTGCAAGAGTATTAACAAAACAATTAGTACAATTCATATCACTGCCAATGTTTCATATTTGACGTCATCATACAAAAAGAGATCTGTGAGTCAACAAGTGTAAAATCCAAGTAATGCTTATCACTAAAGTTATCTAACCGCCTATCGGCTTCTTTTGCTTCTTTTTGTTTGTTTTTGTTCTTCTACGAAGGCCTGCTGGTCACTCCGTCCAGTGTGTTGGGCGCCCTCGTCGGTGGCTACATGGTCAAGCGCTTCGACCTCAAGTTTCGCGGCATGATGAAATTTATCCTGGCCAGCCTCTGCGCCTCTTTCCTCCTCACATTCACATTCATGATCAGCTGCCCCAACGCCCCGTTCGCTGGGGTCACGGTCCAGTACAGTGATGGGTGAGTTCAGGGGTCGCCAGTGAGTGTATTAATGTGACCATGCATCACTACAGCAACAAAAAGTCGCCAGTCACAGTCATTAATTTTTAATTGAGAGCAGATTCTGAAAACGCAGACCTTAAACTTTAAAATGATTTAAGATGCAAATCAAATGAACTCTCATTGCCTATCTAAATATTGGAAAGAAGGGTCTATTCGCTTAATCTTACCAAGCCGTGGTCTGTGCAGTTGATGGGACAAAATATAGGGTGCAAAACTCCAGAGCAACAATAATCAATGAATTGTTAGATTAAGCTGATATTAAGTATGCTTTAGTAACACATTTTATTCATAACTAATACCAACTTTCAAAGCAGTAGCGTCATCATCCTCTGAAGAGTTATGAGGAGTTGAAAATGAAGGATGTGTAAAGAGTTGCAATAGAAATACCTCGCCACAAGACTTTCATCAGTTGGATACATGCAGTACCCGCTGCATGTTATAAGGAATAGAACCAGCACTGGCTGTCAGGCGGAAGCTCAGTGGTCTATAGTGGATAAGACAGCAGGTCGTAGATTCGAATCCTGCTCGAGTGTATGCCCACGATTTCTTTTGTCATGGCTATTTCTGAAACACTGATGAATTCAGTGCTTACTTACGTCGACGTAGGGCAATTTACCAATCAGTTGCAATTAAAAACGGTTAGTTGTTGGTTCTGGAGCAGATAGCAGATACCCAACGTTTCTCGCGGATAAAGGCATGAACTTGGTATGAGATCTTTTAAATACATCTCTACAACCATCCCCAGGTCCCTTTCCTACGGCGGCGGATCGGCAAACCTCTCGGCGGAGTGCAACGCCCACTGCCACTGTACGGACAACTTTCAGCCGGTGTGCGGCGAGGATGACGTCATGTATTACTCCGCCTGCCATGCTGGCTGCGAAACCGTGCAGAGCGAAGATGCGCACGTGGTAATGTTTGTTTTTTATTTAGATTGGATTTTTGCCCCATTTACTTTAATGTTTTTAAAATCTCCATCAAGACAAACATAATTAACATTCTAGAAATCTGTCTTGCATTCATAAGGCAAAATAACAAGCAACTTGTACTCATTGCCTTTAAAATATTCATAATCACAACTGATATCAGGCTAAGAAAGTCAGAGATCTTAGTGGTTCAACACTTTTTTTGTATGTTTGTCTGTCTGTTTGTTTGTTTGTTTGTTTGTTTTTGTAACGATGAGAATGACATTCGCAGTAGCTTTCGACTACATTACCTCTTAAGTATCCATCGTCGCATTATGTACCTGTTATCATGCAGTTGCCATGCAACCCTGTTGTTATGGTCTCTTTCAGATCATTTGGATTATTTGTCTCTTTCCAACTGAGCAGCAAAAATTGTCTTGAATTTGAGCGATTTGGGGGATCTTTCATTAGGGTATTATGTTGGTGATTTTGTTTTCTTTCTGTACAGACGTACGAGAAGTGTCACTGTATAGCGAGCAGCAATTCCACGTCGCAGTCGCCAAAATACGGCCACGGCGTGTCGGGACGCTGTGCGACGGATTGCCCCCTGAGGGCGCCCTTCTTCGCTCTCCTCTTTCTCATGATCACCTTCACATTCCTAGCAACTGTTCCCATGATAACTGGGACGCTCAGGTAAGCGCACGTTTGGATGGTTAAGACGTTTAGAGCTACTAAGATGTTTTATTAAATGATGGAGCAGATCCTAATAAAATCACAGATCCTAATAAAATCAAATGATTGGTTGAGACCAAACACGTGACCAGGCATTTATTTTGCATAACACCTAATTTTGTTTATGACCAGTCATTAGTAAAGTATAGTGACCGGTCATTAGCCCTTTCACTGTCACGTTGTGATGGTGAACTTGCAAGATTTCATTATTTTACCTAGTACTCGCGATGAGGGTGATTTATCAATTGAAGATCCACTTCACCATCCTATAAAGCAAAATTAATGACGCAAATCATTTTGTTCGGGCATTAGTATTGTTACCCTTACTCAGGGTACCTTTGAAACAGTCCAAAGCCCGCCATAGTCGACTATCGCCCCTGGCGTGTTAGACTGTTAGTAAGGTGCCTTGTGTGGGTGATTCTTACTAATGCCCTCGCTGATGTGTATTATTTTCACATTACCCCTCTCTGATTTTCAAACGAAGGTCTGATTTCTATCTGCTCTAGATTAGTAGACGCATTATACCCCATTGTGTTGTAGGCCCTATCGAATAATTCCCATATGTGCATGCATTATCTGTAAACTCTATTTCTGTGAACTGTTTGTCATCAGCGATGAGTTTTGTTTTAATTGAGGATTTTGCTGTTCCCATTTGGAAAGTCTACTTTCCAAATGGAAAGTAGACTTCAGACTTATCGTTTGCATTGAAATGAACCCCACTAAAATGAGCCACATTAACATGAAAACAAAAAATGCTCTGCATTTCTTGAAAGAAGTGGCTTTACTCAACTTTTAACATCGATCTATCTGACAGCAGTATTCTACATGTATAGGCATTATCCTCCCAAATACATTTTCATGCATTCATTTGTATTTTGTACTCATTTATATTTCAGAGTGGTCTCAAGATCTCAACGTACATACGCCCTCGGTGTCCAGTCATTAATGTTTCGAATGCTCGGTAAGTTTTACAATTCATTAGCACGTCAATTGCATGTAATGTCGCTGGCGAACGTCTCATGAAAATGATTACACCAGCGCCCCATTTCCTAAAAGATGTAAGGATAGCAGCTCATGCTGGAATGGCAACTTCCCGTAGCAACAGCCAATCAGGAAACTGGACTCTTGTTGTTGCCATGATGATTGTCATTCCATTCTATCACATCAACCATGAAACGAGGCCCAGTTTCAAACATAGGATTGTGTTATCAATATAATGACTGATAATTCTGTCTACAAATCTAGCATTTCATATGATTATTTAATACCTTTTTTTTTTTTAAATAATAGTGTTTTCACTGGCGAAAAGCTGAGGAAATTCTCTTAATTTTCTGACTCGTCACATGTCACTGAGACAGAGTTTTTTTTTTCTTAGTTTTGCGATATCATTTTGTGCAATGAAATTAAAACAAATCGCGGTAACAATACCACGACATAAAACTAGAAAACATACAAAGTTTCAAACGTCTCTATGTACCTCCGTTGGACAAAACGATATGGTTTTAGCTTATGCCATTAACCAAACAATACGATTGTAACCTCTTTTGAAAATATACCACTTATATGACACCTTGTTTACAAGATATTATTATTCAATGTTGAGACTGAATAAAAGATTAAGAATAGGAAAGAGAGAGAAAAATGCATGTTCCATTTACCATACAATGTTTTGAGGACAAAAAAAAAAAAAAATCATTTAGACTCATCAGATAATTCATTTGTAGAAAAAAAAAAATCTTTCGGGAGCTTTTAGGTTTTTTGCGACGCCGACGTTCAGAGAAAAAAAAATGTTCTGCGCATGCGCACATTTGCTTATACAAATCGACCTCGCGTCGTCAAAGTTTTCACGGTCCGTTCTAGGACATTTTTGCGTTCGCTCATTTCACGACGCAGAAAGCTAATTGATGCAGTGAGCATATGAGGGCGACATTTTACTCTGTATAGGCTGCCTCCTCGCGTAATCTAAAGCTACTTTGCAACACGACCCAGGGAGAGAGGAGAACGGCCAACGCAACCGTCGTCCTAACGTGCACGTCGCAGATCGAAAGTTCCCTATATTACAATTTGTATTTCAGTCCCCACCAGTTTGACTTATGACGTTCTGCTTCTCTTCTCAGGGAGTGTGCCGGGGCCCGTGGTGTTTGGAGCCCTCATCGACAAGTCGTGTCTCCTGTGGCAGTACGGTCAGGACGGCAGCCGGAAGTGCTGGACGTACAACAACGAGCTCTTCAGCCGCTACACGCTGACGCTCCTCGTCGTGCTCAAGCTCCTCTCCGTCGTCTTCGTCATCCTCGCCCACGTCCTCTACAAGCCCAGCAAGCCGCTGATCAAGAAGGTCGATTCTCAGGATGGCATCAGGAGTAAAGCCAGCCAGAGCGAGCTCTCCATCTCCTCCCAAGACAACGGCACCATCGTCTAGCACCCCCGCGAGTTGAGGGCTCCGTGAGGTTTGGGCTTCCGCTACAACATAGCGGCATTTCTCTCCCAACCCCTCCCCCAATTTTCATGGTGTTCAACACGGTAGCTGTGGTGGGCAGCAACGTTTCTATCACCTACAAGCCGAGAGGCAAACGACAGCGCAATTAGTAAAACCTCTCTGTGAACTTTATACTTGGCAGGGACCGTTGGACAGAGCGTACAACGATATGGAGTTTAGCGCTCAAAATTCACAAAGGATTAGTGAGTTGGAGAGGTGTTTTCTGGATTTAGAACGAGCGCAGTGCGTCATGCTTGGTTATGTACATGTACATGTATGCTGGTCGGATCAAAGTTTTATCTTATTGGCGACAGGACGTGATTTCCTTTGGTATTTTACTTGTTGATGTGACTCGTTGAATGAAGTCCTCCACTCTTTGTTCATATTTACTGTGGCTGGTTGTTTATTTCTGCGGAATGTTGCACGTTTACATAAAAGAGCGCTAGCAATATCATGTAGTTTCCTATCGCGTGTGAGTATGAAAAAAAAAGTACATGTAAATGAGGAAGATCGGATATGCAGGCAGATTTATATTGTTTGTTTGTTTCTTGGGGGTTTTGTTGTTTTGTTCTCAAGGGTGGCGCTTGACCAAATTGCGCATGGCATTAAAACTGTATCCTCTGTTGGAAAAGAAAGTTCTTTAAGGCCCATATACATCTGAGGCTCCGGAATCATTCAAGAATTCATCAAAACTGAATTAAAAAAAAAAGAGAGAGAGAAAAAACACCCAACAACAGACGTGACGTTGTGAAATGATTATCCCCTTTAAGTTGATAGAATACTCTAATACGTATCTGATAGAATGTAATGGGTCTTTTATTTATTCTGAGTATCTGATGCAGTACACGGCATTTTACAGAAACAGTATCCGACTAGCAACATGTGTCAAACAGTCAGGGGGGGGGGGGGGATTCCATGAATATGGAAAGCGTAAAGAAGCTGCGATTCTGAAAGAAAACGGATAGGAGCGCTGTGTTCCACTCTAATGGAGTAACAACAGATCACGCCCAGCGAGTAAACCTGCCAAGTATGATGTATGATCTTTCTTGCACCGATCAAAATTATTTACAGATCTGTAAGTTTTCTTGCATTCATTTCGTCCAGTAGTGATTTTCGTACCATTTTGTCGACTTTTTGCAACACCAATGATATGATAATTTTGTTGAGGTTTTGTGATTGTCGTTCAATTATCATGCACATTATCCAATCGTAATACAATGTGATGGTGCAGTAGGGTACACGGTGTATTTTGATTATCTATGACAATCAGTGCATAGAGCATTGGATTCGGTGTTATTACCACTAACATAACTTGCCAACTAGTAAGATTTTATCAGATTCAGTAAGATTGTTTACGTTAAAAGTAGCAAAATCAAATTTTCTGTCATGGAAATCAGATTTTTACAAAATATTTAGATATACCTTTCATGTGTATTTTCTGAAGATTTGACCGAAAGTAAGAGTTTTAACTTCAGTTTGCATATAAAATAAGATTTTTGCAATCCACGAGTAAGATATTTCATCTTGAACTGTTGGCAGGTATGCACTAATTTTGGCTATTGGTATTGCAACTGCGCTTTACTACTTTCATTTTTCGTCAAGTGATTCGATTTTTAGAACAAATTTATGTTTTGATAAATATTTTGGCACGCAGTGAAACTAAATCTATGAATATTTCAATATTGCAATTTTGTTCGTTGTCTGGCATGTTAAACACTATTTACCACATTGGAAAAAGGAAGAAAAAATGATTTTTTTTTTTGAGTTTTTTAGTTTGTTGGAGCTGGCGATAACGATGTTATTGTAGCGCTGTGTCTGTTGATGGCTTAACCCGTTGAAGACTAGTCCAGAGTATACTCAGGCAGGTGTCTATTGGAAATGCGTGCTAAAGCAAGATTAGCTCGTCCTCAATTGGTTAATCCCAGGTGTGTGTGTGTGTGTGTGTGTCGTTTTGTCGACGAAACCAATTAATGTGCAAACTAAGAAATCGCTTTGCGTTATGTGATCACTGCTTAATAGTATTATTGTATGGATAATTTATTATTCTGTTTTTCGTTTTCCGATGTAGCAAATTAGTATATTCCAACCAAAGATAATATATTTATATTCATGTTATACATGCACATAATTGTGAAATGAGTTTACTTCAAATATAAGTTGCCTTATTGTTAGAATACGTTTAGGCATATGGTATGACTTCCATAATAATAAAGCAATCAAATTTTGTTGAGAATTATCGATAACTTGCCAACATTTATACCATCTTACCAAGAACGCTACTTTCTTTCTCATTTTTCTCTCTGCTTGAAAAACAGAACTTGCCTCCTTTCTATGTAGATTAGAGAGAGAGAGAGAAAAAAAAAGAAGCAAACTGAAAGGGAATGAATTTGCCAAATCAAACCGATTTTTTTTTTTTTTTTTTTCAGTATTGTAACATACCGACGTAAGGCGTAAAACTGCACTGGAGAAGCAAAACAAAATGGATGAAATTGAAACACCAGTGCATACACACGCGTGTATAGCATAGTTCTGGCATCGGGCGTGCGCTGTTTTTTGTATGTGTGTTTGATGACAACATACCATGGTAACATCAAGGAGGTACTAAGCTCGGCTAGTACTAGCCTTTTGCATAGGCAGCTCGCAGTGGACTCGCACGCACACAGCAATCGGATTGGTCGCTCCGCTCGCAGTTCGCTGCGCGCGCGCTATGTGTGCGAGTCAATTGTTCTCTGCGTACGTGTGCTGAAATAATAGCGAGCTGCCTTTGCAAAAGTCTACGTTTCCACTGGATCCTCGTGGATGATATCTGTAGAATGACGCAACCAGTGGTTACAGGGAAACCCTGGTTTGTCAATCGCTCTATCACTCCACCTCTTCTTGATAAGTGCATCAAATTAAAGCAGATTTATTATCGTTTGTGGTGGATTTTTGTCAGAGCGATCACCTTTGGACCACTGAAAACACTTCGTTATATCAAAATGTTGACATACGAGGCTATGAAAAAGTTCAAGGTGCAAAGAAATGGTTGGCGAGGATTATTACTTTTGTTGTGCCAGAATTCGTTTTTATACCTCTGATATCATAACGGGAGTCTGTTATGATATTATGTGAGACTGGTGTTGGGGTACGCTGCTGCTCTTGTCTCAAGGTCATCCCGTTGGCCGAATGCTGCCTCAGTGACACGGTCCACAGCTGATCAAATGCAGCAGCGCCGTCGTTGACAGTATGCCTTTAAACTCTTAAACCTAAAATTTTCCGTGAAAATGGGGGTGGTGCAAACGGTGCGCAGGGTATTAATCTTTACACATTTTAAGTACCGTGGGAGTACACTTTCCTCAAATTAAGATGATTATAATTTTTGTTTACTTTGGCGGAGTTTGTAATTATATTTCACGATTTTAAAATGCCCGCCGTCATTTTCATGCGTCGTATGGTGATAATCATGTGTTGCATACATCCCACTTGTATGTTTATTGCCACTCCTTCCCCTTCGATGTGTGCTTGTTAATGTACCTCATATTAAAATCGATCGTCTTTTTGTTGTGAATTATAATGTTCTTGTGTAAACTCATTGGCCCGAATTAACGAAGGTGGTTTTAAGTTTAAACCTTAAGTTATGTAAATTTCTTCTGCGTAAATACGATTGACAGATAGCGTACGCCAACAGACGTCCAGTAAGAAACGCGCATTGAATACGCGCATGTCAAAAGTACGCCTATTTCACGCTTATTTTAGACCATCGTCTAAAATCTGTGCCATGGTACACTAAACGTTCAAGCTACCTTCTTGAATTCGGGACTTGTAGACGCAATGCCGTGTTCATTGCCATCTCTCGGCCACTTCATTGCCATAGTAACAGCGAGCAGACGATGCTCACGTATGTACCTCCAATTTCAATTACGAAAACGTCTCGCCAACTTCGTGACGGTGAAGTCTTTATACAGGGGCTAATGTTAGGTAGATTTTCTATTTCACATGCTCGTTATTGTTCACCACATGTTCTCTTCGCATCGCTATTTCTTAAGCGATTTTTTTTTTCTAGGTCAAACGGCGCTCATATGCTTGTCTCAGTTAGTAACACTGTTTGCAGAGACAAGATGTTGTAAGTAAAAACTATCGGTGTAAATTCTATGTTACTGGTAGTTAATAGAATGTACATAATTACCGTATTTTGTATAGGACACTATTTTCGGAATTAGTGTAAATAGTCATGCCACGCTTAAACAAAGTAAGACATTTCTGCATTTCAATCATGTGGACATGCATTACATACCAAAGTTTGGGTCATATCTCTTCTTTGTTTCCATGGCAACATTTATATTGCCAATTCGGTCAGATCTTTCTTGTGTAGACGTTCGTGCCACCATTAACGGCTTTGTCAATTTAATATGCTGCAACGGTTGCGGCGTACCGACAACGAATGGCGCCCTCTTCGTTTATACTGAGGAAGGGATGCCTGCCCATTTAATGTGTGTGACACAAGAACGCAAGAAATTGGTACACAATTAATATTGCTTATGTACATAATAACAACGAATGCAGCGTTGTGCGTGTATGCAGCGTGAATTTTCCTTGTCTATGTGTATGCGTGCGTACTGCGTGCAAGCTGTACGATCATTGTAAATGTCAACGAAATCGCAGATGCCCAAGGTGCTTGTTTAGACATGGGGTCAAAGCGCTGTCGGATTTTATGCTCTTCTGAAAAAATATAAAAGAAAAGAAATACACATTTCGTCAGCCCGACAGGAAAACAATGGTGAAATTTCGCCTACTGTAGCAACCTTACTGCTTGCTCACTGTGGCTGATCGACTAACATGTACGCAGTTGTCCGTCGAATGTGTGTACAGTTGCTTTTGATATGTGTTACAGAGCGTCTTTTAGGAGTTTTAGGTGGTTACCAGTCAGTAGGTCTGGTGATCGAATCCCGGTCAAGCTGCTCTTATCCTTTAGGCCACTGTAGATGGTTCAAAGAAAAGTTGTTCTTACTGTTGATCTCATGGATGCATCATATCTTTTGACTCAGGAACATAAAGAAGTGACATAAGTAGCCAGCATCGACAGTCCAAATACTGCTGAAAATACCCAACACCAATTTCAATAACTGGGGCCAGTGGGAGTATTTTTGTGTGCACGAATAATACTCGAGCTGTAAATGAGCGTAGATCGTGTCAAAATCTTGAGCTGCACTCACACATGGTTATGTTGTGTTAATTTATGTATTTCTGAAAACATGAAAAAAAAACAACAACAACAACAAGCAAACAACGATTTATTTTCCCGTGGTTTCTGAACTGTTTGCATGAACAGTAAAAAGTATGTTTGTGTATCTTTAAAAACCTTTAACAAATGTCTTTGAAAACGTTTCGTCATTCCACATGTAAGATTCGGGAGATGACCAAATTCCAGAATATTCCATTGCCATTTGCTTAGCTACTGCAATGAAAAAAAAAAGAAGAACAAAGACAACCCCCCCCCCCAAAAAAAAAAAGTATAGAAGTAGTATGAACTAACATTTATTGTGACTAAATAGAATGATGCAAGCTGAAATACTCCTTTTGTCGGAAAATCAAACACAACCAAGTACATGTTAGTTGTGAATGACGCCCGGTGAGCAGTGCATTCAAGTAAAGGGAAGCGTATTATTATGACGGTTTTATTGTGAGGTAAAATGTCTATGCGATCGCGTTTGTCTATACGTAGCCGAATTAACTCGAGTGGATCGCAACTGCCAAACCCACGATCATTGCGATATCATATTTATACTGTCGTGCTCATTTGGGTATACGGTGCATGTCGAGTTGATGTTAACGAGTGTTGATCTTTTCTTCACTCGTCTAATGCGTAGACATCACAGTGAAATGGAAAATTTGTTTTTTTTTTTACTTTTTATTTGTTATTATCATTATCATTATATTTACAATCCCTGTTTCGGAATTTCATAGTTTAAAAATGAATTCAAGCGGAAATTGCAGTTTGTTTTGCACTGCGTGTGTGTGTGTTTGTTTGTTTGTTTGTTTTTTTTTCCAACAGTCTGTAGTACTTATTTCAGGTGTTAATGGCAGTCCGAAACTCGCCGCTAAATAATCATTGGTGTAGGAACTTTCGTTTGGGCAATCGATTTAATACTTGTATTTGATGTCACGTAAAAATGATTCATCTACTTTAGCTTTTGTACCCGGAATGTCGTAATAATATTGATCGTATTTATTTCTTTATCTCTTGATAATGGTCATAAAATCAGATGTGACCATTTTTTTGTTCATTTTCTGCTTTTGCCATGATTTCCTTTTCCAGGCATAAAAAAAAATGTACTTCCATATTGACTACTTCTGTCTTTTTCCTCGAAGGGACTTATATCCCTGTATTTGTGACAATACTCGCCATTTTGTCAGGAAAGGTTTAGACGAGTGCAATAGAGTGTCTTATTCTTACGACTTTGATCTAGTTTTCCGTTTTTGAGTTGTTACGGTAAACATTTCTTGTCCATTTATGTCCTTTCGAAAGGTGCTCACAATCAATTGATGGCGTTTGTGAGACAGATTCAGATCCACGCCACGGGAACAAGTGTGTCTTACCCAAAAAATGATGAAAAAAAAAGGAAAGAAGATAAAAGACAATCACAACACTGCTGCAATTACGTGTCGAGCACATTATGATGTACTTGTGCAATGTATTGGTCTTGTGTTTCTACGTGTGGTGGTGTTTTGTTTTGTTTTGTTTGTTTGGGTTTTTTTTTTTGGGGGGGGGTGCATGGGGCAGTGTGTGATACCGTTTGTTGCTCGAAAGTTTATGGATATTGCAAGATTCTTTGCCGTGGCGGAAAAGTGATTGGAATTTTGTCATATGACTTGATATATTTTCAAACGATGACAATGTTTTGTGGCCAATTATACATGAAGGTGCCAGTTTTCTTGTATGTTAATGTATGTGGGTATTAGCTGTCGAGGCTCACGAAAGTCTTTTATATTTTAGTGTCTTACGATGGTAGAATTTTGATTGAAAAATGTCGTACTTTCTGTGAGTGAGTATGTGCATGATCGTAAAGACATTTTGCTGTATTTATACTCGAATCCGTTCCATTCTTTTATGCACACGGGAACATATACATTGGGAGGCGAAGAGAGTTCCTGTTGATAGTACGTTTATCAGCCATGTTTCGTTCTATGTGAACGTCTGGTACACCATAATGACATCGGCAGATATAGAAAAAAGGTTTGGAATTGCACTCCATGTTGTCCACGATTTGTTTAGCAGCTCATGCAAAGAGTGGACACAGTTCCAGGAGTGGATTACACGTCAGTTACGCAGAACTGACTAACTGAAGCGGTGAAGAAGGCAGGTCGTGTGGCGCGGCGTCGTACTGATGTAAACTTTGTGTTGAATAGCGCCCTGTCTTGATTATATGATGGACACGATTATGACGTAATGATGGGCAGTTATGCCTTGAACCTCCTTAGTTTGCGATGTTCAATTTTTCTACGTGTAATTCTGAGGACCAAAGTCGCTGTGTATTATGACGATTTTTTTTTTTTCTCTGTCATGTCATGATGTGGACGGTATACGTGTATGTAGTCGTCATCTTATAACATTATCTCATATTTGTATGCAATTCGCCTCGAGTTATTTATGACTTTGTTCCTCGATAGACAAATATAAACTGCTCTGATGTTGGTTTACGATAACACGACGTTTATTACTCCTACTGAACCTTCACGCGTGCGTTATTCAAACTGCACAGCGTTTTTATTCGTTGTATGTTTGTCACTAGCCTTTTATTGACACTGCTGTTTCGGAGCTAATGATATTGACACTGCTGTATTGTGGCTAATGATATTGAGACATGATTTTCGAAGAAAAAATGTTGTCAGTTGGAAAGTTCGCGAGGGGGTCGAATAGGATATTCTCATGTCTTCATTACCGCTTTAAATTCAGGTTCAGTGGAATGCTGTGCATGTTCAAGAAGTCGATACGTGATCATAAAAACCATGCACCGGTGACTCACGGGTGATATTTCTATAATCCAGCTTTTTTTTTTTTTTTTTTTTTTTTTTTACTCTGACCAACATCAAACTAAGCATTAAAGCTACACATGACACTTGTCTAGTTTTAGTACAATTGCAATTAATAGTATTATTGAGGAATTATTATTACAATTGTTATCATTATTTTTACCATTATTGTCAGTGTCATTCATCACTGCTACTACTACTACTATAATAATTATTACTATAATCATTATTATTGTAATCATCACTGTTGTTGTCGCTATAATTATCAAAGTAAAACAGCTACCTGTTAGAGGGATACATAACTTTTTATTCCTGTGTTGCAAGATAACGGCACAATTGTGTGGAAACGAAAGAGCATCTATGCGAGGGACGCTCTATAGGTTAGAGTGTACAGCAGTTCTATTTTTAGCAGTGATATCACTCAATATGTCAATAAATTCCCATGCGAAATGCAAAGTGTAAACAACGGAATGTTACGGAGAGAGTTTGCGATCCTTCGTATGGAAAAATAAATATGCAGTGTTTGTCGATCCAGCCATAATGCTTTGGAGTGAACGGACTATTTCCGCCTTTCTTTTTAATCTTTAGACGCAGTATATGTCGTAAATTTGGGTTATCAAGTTTGTCATGACGTCATAAATTTGGATGGCAGAGGGGTGCGGAAAAAAAAATGGAAGAAGGCAATGGCTCTTACCAGGCGTATTTCTGGCGGGCTTTCTCGCAAGGTTTTGCTCATTCTAACGTGATCAGCGTTGTAATGAAAGAGAACAAGAAGGGAGACTTTAATAATAGACGGAAGGAGGGGTTGGGGAAGAGTTGTCACTGATTATAAAAGGAATTAACTTGTCCGAACATCGTATACTCTATAGAGTCTGCACGGCATGTGTGTGTTGGCACTCCGGAGGACACAGAGTCTCTTTGTACATCCTGTGTCTGGGAGGCTGAATGCACGCTATCATATGCCGCCGTCTTGCTACACACGGATGGATGGCATTATTTCACGATTACGTTCACACCGGCTAAAGCAATAGTATGTGTCGCCGTAAGCTAAACATTCGCGAACACCTCTTGACCGAAACTCTGCTGTAACCCATTTTATCCCGCAGTCCTGTGACAGTGATCGTGTTCAATAATGATCGCGTTCGAATGATCGCGTTCACATTGTCGCTGAGGGTCTGAAGGTTAATCGCTGTTGATATCATGTGGGTTCTGATACTCATTGATTACACTAACACGATGTCACATTAAAATTATTTGTACATGTTCAACTCGCTGTTGAATGGTTTTACAGCATATAATGGTATGTAATTATTTGCTAAAACATTGCTAAAACACAGTAATGAGTACAGTATAATCTGAGGACTTGTAATGACACATGCTAAGTTACTCACCTATAGCAAACACATCGTGCAAAAGAAAAATCCACGACGACATGCACAACTGAGATGCCGCGTACTTAATGCTACCTTCTGTCCTTAGAAATAAAGCTTTTAAAAGGGAGTCCTTTGCTTTTCATCGATGGATCTCGCTTTTATATCAATTTCGATGTAAAGTTATATGCGATTTCGGAAAACGGGTAACACGAGATCTTTTATTTCATGTGGGGCACAAAAATCTTGGATTAAAATTACTTTGCTATTCTAGCGTTATCCTGGTAGCTTATGAATTTCGATATTATGTTGATAAAAGGATATGTACAATTAGCAAGATGACCTAATAATGGGTTGCGTATTTCCAAGACAGTAAAAATCTGATAGCGCCTGGATTTCATGTATAACATTTTCCTTGGAGAGTAATGTTAGCATGGGCCATACTGTAGATGTTTTAGCAGTGTTTAGGGAAACATGAGGATGGTATTTTGGCGTATAGATCTCTGAATTTAGTCACATCATACTGGAGTATTTTCCCCCTTTCTCGTTCATCTGGAACAACAACGCACTGTTCAATCAGCAAAAATTTGAAGAACTGTTGAATTGAGCTGCGATAATGATGAACAGTGTATTCCTTGTAATATTAAGGGGAGGGCAGGGGGTAGGACTGCTGAAATTGGTTAGAGTTACGTTTGAGAAGTGACATCGGTCATGTCGGTTACTTTAAAAAAAAAAAAAAAATTGTCTGTATCCATAGGCTGAACCCTCTATTCATCAACACGTCGTATGCGCGACTGAAGTGTTGTAGATTGATAGTTTTTCTTCCAAAGGACGTTCGTTACTTGAACCTCGATGTCCTCTACGTGCGTTGTCATGTGTGCTTCTAAAGCATGAATTAATTTTATGATATTCTTGATATTTAGCTTTAGGGATATGATGATTTTGATAATTCAAACCACATAAAAACGTCTCCTTCAATATTATGTTAAAGATATATATGAATAAGAGAGCTATAAAGTGGTTGATTATATTTACTTTACTCCGCGCTATGAATTCATTTCATAATGATATTCTTGATTTTAAGCTTTAGAGATATATAAGAGATAATTCAAACCGCACGTCTCCTTCAATTAATGTGTTAGATATATATATATATGAATAAGAAAGCTATAAAAAAAAAAGTTGATTGTATTTACTTTATCACGCGCCAATGTTTATTGTTCACACATTTCCATCTAGCTGGTACAGACATGTTCAATTTGCTGACACTGTCGTTTGTTTCTTCTCCCGAATGTTCTTTGTATTTGTCAATCGTGTATTGCCTTCTGCATAGGTGTCATTTTCATAATTATATTGTATTATATTATATGTATTTATCTTGATTTATGTCCGTATGGTTGCACACGGAAATATCAGAACAAAAATAAAAAAAAAAGTTTGTTGACAGTGAGTAGACGTTAATGCACAGCTGCACATTTTGTTCGGTTCCGTTTTCTACCGTGTTTTACAGATAGACAGCATTTTCGTCCCTTTCGGAGAAGTTGGACGTCTGTCCTTAAACGCCGTGTCACGTGATTCAGATATGTTCAATGACGAATTCATTTCTGAGAATATATCGTGTATTTCATCACCATGTGATTGTTGTTGTTGTTTTTTTTTTTCAATTCGGAAGGTATAGTGTCGTCATTATGGTACGATTCTCTTGTTTCGTTATGTCATAAATAAAGTGCACATACAGATTATTCTTAATAAATGTTACGACAAATACAGAATACTGACTTGGTCCGTATACGAGAAAAAGAGGATGTGTTTTTCCACATATTTGATTATTATAGTTTTCGTTTACCCAAAAGATACGTTCGTTTGTGTGTGTACTGTAGGTGTGTTTTATCTGTGTATGTGTGTGCTTTTGTTCTACTGACTTTATGATATTTCTTCAGGCTATATCAGTTGAAGCATGCATGATATGAAATAACAATCAGTGGCAGTCCAGATGCAATGTAAAAAACGAACGAGCAAAACGAAAACTAAAGACGCAACAACCTGAATGACTCAAAACAACAACAGTAGCGGCAGCAGCAGCAACAACAACTACTACTACTACTACATTGTACTACTACTACTACTACTACTACTACTACTACTACTACTACTACTACTACTACTACAACTGTACTACTACTATTACTACTACCACTATTACTACTATTACTACTACCACTATTATTACTATTACTACTACCACTATTACTACTATTACTACTACCACTATTACTACTATTACTACTATTACTACTATTACTACTACTACTACTACTACTACTACTACTACTACTACTACTACTACTTCTACCATTACTACTACTCTATACTACAAGAGGGACTCTGGGTATGAGATACGGAACAGATGATTATAGATACTCCCACCCCCGAGTGTCCGTGTGTGGGGAAAAATGCAATGGAATTAACGACATTCTGTAATGATGGAGGAGGAATAGGCAACAATAAATGAACTTTCCTACGCGTGTGACATCGAGTGTGTGTGTGTGTGTGTGTGTGTGTGTGTGTTTGTTTATACATTCAAGATGAATGTTTTTGTTATGTGAAATAATAGAAATCAAATAAAGGTTCCAGAAAAACATAATAGTGTGTGTGTGTGTGTGTGTGTGTGTGTGTGTATCTATGTGTTGTGTGTACATGTATGTAATAAAAATGTATGTAAAAAAAAGTATAATGTGTTCATCGACAACATCAGCGTACAGTACCAAAATGAGTGGTAAGATGACACCACGCCCAATTTAATTGTAGCAGCAGTCATGGTATCACGTTAAGTAACGATAATGACGTATAATGGGTCTGTTCTTTTGCAAGTAGGCCCCCTAATCGTCCATGTTTAAACGAATAATACGTGTCTAATCCAAGAACATTATCAACAGCTTCGTGGCAAGACTGTATAAAGTCTACTGAGCCATCGCTTGTCGAACTTCCTGTTTTTTTTTTTCTTTCTTCAGCTTTCACATTCAGCAGTAAGGGATAAGACAGGAAAATTGAGAGTCGATGATTCATTTGCTTGAAAATATCTGATCACATGGATAACTTGGCGCCGAAAATACCCTGCCTTGTAACATTATTACACATGATTCATAATAACATGTGTTTTCTTTTTAAGCTGTCATGAGAAAGTCAGCATTTTGTCCTGTGTATCACCCGTGCACTATCTAACTTGGTCATCACACCTGCGCATGATTTTCTACATCGTTACGAGACTCCTGGTGATAATGCTTGTGTATAACGGTGTTTGATTAAACAACATAATATAACATAGGTTTTCCCATCCATTTTCGCACTTTTGTCATTCAATTTCAAAGATTTATTATTCAATTTCGTCCTGACAAGCAGGTGGAACGCAAATCCTAACTTCAATTTCGTCAATTATCATTGTAATTCGTTTTTCGTCTAACATTTTCGAAGACGTAGCATTCAAAATCGTCAGTTGTCATTCAAATTCGTCCCTCCCGCTGACAGATCGCAGAATGTGGAGATCAAATTCGTCTTTGTTCACACAATTTCATGAATTTTTCATTCAAATTAGTCAGATGTTGTCGATTTTTTATTTTGATGGTGAACCAACTTTCAGCCGACATATTTTTAGTTTTTCTCGTAAACTGTATCGTTACACATTATTCCCTAACCATTTGCTTTAACAATACACAAAAAAAAAAAACCAAGACCGCCAACGAAAATGATTGAAGGATAAACGACAGTCGAAAGTCATAACCCTTGCCCAGGACAGTATGTCAGTGTCACATTTTGAACTTTAACTCGTAATGTTCAAGTTTTCCCATCATAGGCCTAGCATGAAGCAAAGTTTAAATTTTATACCCCGGAAAGCAGCAAACATAATTATGTTATCCATTCTTTGACATTAAACATGCGACATTTCTACACTTAAATTTTGTCTTTCATCATGTTTGCCTAGAAATTGTTTGTCAGTGTTTTCGTTTACGAGACGGTATAATATGAACGAAAAATTAACGAAAATGATTGACAAAAGACGAAATCGATCCTGCTGTTTTGAGTGCTGCGAGTGAGACTGACGAATTTGAACTGTAAATGACGAAAATGTATGCCAAATGACTAATTGAATGGACTTTATTTGAAAATGAACGACGAACGACGAATTTGAAAGTAAGACTGGCCTACTCTCGACATTCCGCGACGAAATTAAAGTAAACATTTGTGAAATTGAATGAAAAAAGTTTGAAAATGAATGGGAAAACCTACAGTACGCATGAAAAGATGAATGAATAGAAAATGAGTTTTTTTTTTTATTTTTTTTAAGTCCTTCGGTTATTCAGAAAGAAGTCAAGGCGGATGCGTAATAATGATTTCAATGTGTTAAGTCGACATGATTAAATGTAATCATGAAAATATGTCAGTACAAAAGACCAAGTGCATAACTCAGTTACATAGGTGCTTCAAGGATTGGAAATGTAATTTTATGTTAAAATATGAAAATTTATATAAACTAAACTTACAAGTATTATAGCGTATAATATGAACATATCACACACATAATAATATTATTACACATAATAATATTATGTGTGTGATATGTTGATGTTGATATAATGTACATGTTAACATTAATGCTGTGTACACGATCATACGAGTGTTTATCTTATATTATCCATTTCTGGGCCCTGTTTATTAAAAGATATAATCGATTTCAAATTTCCTTGACACACAGGCTGCCATTGACTTATGATAGAAATCAACTTTGTAATCAATTTTAACTCTTCATAAAACAGGGCCCTGGTGTGATAACCATGAAAAGTTCAACCATGTGAATTATCAGCATTCTGTAAGATGCTATTTATACTCAAGACAATTACCTATGTCTAATCTGTCCTTCAGAAACTAATCTGAGGAGTGGAACTTGAACGTACGCAAATCACACAAACACACACACACACACGCGCGCACGCACACGCACGCACACGCACACGCACACGCACACACACAGACACTTACATCCAGTAAGGTTCTTTAAAAATACTGGCAAGTCTTGTATCTCCAGGATATACCTCTTATATAGCTAAATAATAGAGATTCAAAAATTAGAAGCAAAAAAAAAAAGTGTTTACCTATTTTATAGCATAAAATTTATGTGTGAATATAAAAATACTAACATAATAATAGTTATGCATTTATCTTACATTTAGGCCTACACAAAAGATTAGCATGTTTTATGCAGTAGAATCTACTTCTTCCTTCAGTTCTAGCCATACATTATTCCGCCAACTATCAGTTATAAAAGTGCAGACGTAAATTCTTGTACCCGTACCGTTTTATATTTTTTTTTACACGAAATACATACTTCCATAGAAAAGGGAGAAAGAGAGAGAGAGGGAGAAAGAGAGAGGGAGAGAGAAGCTGAGAGAGAGAGAGAGAGAGTGTGTGTGTGTGTGTGTGTGTGCGTGCGTGTGTGTGTGTGTGTGTGTGTGTGTGTGTGAGATAAGCATTTGTGTGCGCGTGTGTGCCTGTGTGTTCTCATTCGCATATCAGGTGCTCTGTGTTATAAACAGTTCATTACTATTATCGCATTCAACAGAGCGCCTGTGAATCGGGATATTAATTGGGTCAAGGTCTTTGCCAGCCAGTATCGACATGGAATAAGTTCTATTCTCTCTCCGAGGGAAATAC
This sequence comes from Diadema setosum, assembly GCA_033980235.1. Taxonomy (NCBI): domain Eukaryota; kingdom Metazoa; phylum Echinodermata; class Echinoidea; order Diadematoida; family Diadematidae; genus Diadema; species Diadema setosum. Next base: position 6,877,247 of record CM067074.1, on the reverse strand, counting down.
ATCACACCTTCCGCTTCTCACGACTCACACAAATAAAAATTTTGTACAAAAATGGGAAGTATGAATTCAATTCGATATAGCTAATGGATTCAATTTCAATTATTTTCCTCCCACCAGCACATGAAATTAGAATATGAAGCTCATTATAATATCGTTTTCTCGGCAGCAACAAATAAAAGACCGCAGATTACAATGGTGATTGTAATAGCTGCAAACATAAATTGCTTTGCACACTGCAGAGAAAGTTTATTGACATTCAACACATTAGACAAAAAAAAAAAAGTACTGCTGTTGCTGTTTCGTTTGTTATTTTTTTTTGTCTGAGACAACCAACCACTGTTTGTTCAGTGAAGTACCAACCATCATGGTCATGTCAAACAGAAATGTATTTTCCCCTTTATAGGCGATCAAACGCCACAGAATTTATATCCATGCATAGGAAAACATTTTTCTCTATGTCTCTACACTTGAGACGAGTAGGCTATATAGGACACAATGGTCCATAGGAAGTTCAGATATCCATGCAGATAGATGCGTGCACATTCCCAAAAGTAGAGAATGCCGCAACAACAACAGCAGCAACAACAACAACAATAACAATAACAATAACAATAACAATAACAATAACAATAACAATAACAGTAACAGTAACAATAACAATAACAATAACAATAATAATAACAATAACAAAAACAATAACAATAACAATAACAACATTTAAATCAAAATCCGGCGTCTTCAAATGACCAGGATATAACCATTTCATTACATTTCGATTTAATACCTTCATTATCACCACCATCACTTTCATCTTTACTATCACGGGTTTTTTTTTTTTTTTCTCATCATCACCCTGTTGTCATCATAATCGTAATTCACTTTATTCTATTAGTATTTATTCACTAGACTATAAAACATGATACATTTATATATTCAGTAGTGTGTTAATACAATATATATTTTGCTAATGGAATTAATTTACATATTTATTTCCCTTCTTCGAATCATGTATATATGAATTGTAATCTGTATACTGCTATTTTATGTGATATTATCAAAAAGAATCTTGAATTTATGTATGAAATTATGTTGGAAGAAAAAGAAATCAAACAAACAAACGGACGAAAACAATTAAACAAACAGATAACTCTGCGACTATTCGGACGTATTCGTTGAAATGCACGTCTTCGTAGCTTACACACTGCCGTTTAATAGTCAAAAGTTATTTTATCAAAAAGCGATGAGAAATGCAGCGCGCATTAAATTTTCTGTGTGCAAATTCTGATTTTGGGAGTACAACACATGTAGTGCAAGGAAAAAGGTTACGGTAACCAATCACTAATTTATTTATAGTCAAGGGTTTTTTTTCAGGTTGTCCAGTCTCTCTCTCCCTCCCCCCCCCCCTCTCTCTCTCCATTAATGTTTGTTTGTCTGTCTGTCTGTCTGTTTGTATGTATGTATGTATGTATGTATGTATGTATGTATGCATCTATGTGTCTATGTATCTATCTATAATCTATCTATCCATTTTTTTTATCTATCTATCGATCTATCTATCTCTGTCTCTCTTACGAACATACAAAATGCACACCTTATTATACTAGCACACCACAATACCCACATCATAACACAATATAAACAAACACACAAACATACACACATATATGCATACACGCACACACACACATTTACACACACGCACACACTCACCATCACACACAGAGATGGACAAAATACATTTAATACGACCTATCATTTGCACGGCTTGTTTACCGTTGCCTAGACCAACAGAAAGCGGCATATTTGCTCCGACAACACGCAAAGGTTAGCCTTGCATCAATACGCACTATCTTCATCCCGGATTCACCATTCATCGGAATAGTGTGTGACGGAGTGTGGCGAGATTAGTTAGTTTTTTTTTTTAATGACATAATGCTCACGTATTTCCTCTCTTCAATCTTCTGTTTCCTCTTATCCTGCTTTTTTTAACACTTTATTTCGATCTTGTTCTCCCTTTCCTCATTTATTTCCGCACTCTTTAAAGCAGTAAGCTTTATCACTCTTTCCCCCTTATAATTTCCGAGGAACTAACATTTTAAAAGCATTATCGTCTGAGTGGGTATTCGTTTCCTCCATCTGTTAGCAGAATAATGCAAGTGTGTATGTATAAAATGTACTATGTCTGTACTTCTTTAATGATCAGCGACACGAACACTGTTATTTTTGCTTCCTGTGTATTATTCAAATGCATGCTTATGTCCAAATTCAATCATCACTTTATAATGTTCTATGGTAAGAAAAAAAATGAAGTTTAAATTGAATTGAAGAAAATGAAAAGATTAATTTTAGGTTCAAGTATGTGATGTTACTATCAGTTTTAGACTTTCATGCACTGTAAGGAGTGAAAATCACATGCTATAATACAGAAGCCCGTAAGTCAGGCGACATCGGTTGCAAACAACTTTGTGCTTAAGCCGTAAGCATTATGAATGTACATTTTTTTTTTTTTTTTGTACACGGGATGAAAACTAACTGATTGCATTGGATTTCACATAAATTCATTTTCACATTATGTATGCAAAATATGCCGAGACAATATTCTTTTGTAACAGTCTCACACGGTGTTCCATGATCGCAAGACACGTAACCAGCTAGCCTTTAAAATCGCCAAATCTGACGCATCAACAGACTTGAACGAAGGCTAATCTTATCAGAGGAGGGATCTTCAACGAACGCAATTCGCCAAGCTATGTCAAGGTTTTACTATTGAAAAGGTGAGTGTTATGTAGTGTTCATATTTACTGATGCATCCAGATGGTGATTGTAAATAAATATCGGGCATAATGCCATCAGTTGAACGAGCAAACGTGTGTGGGATTTTTTTATATTTTTTTATTTGTGTGTGTTAGGGTGTGTTTGTCTGTGTGTATGTATGCTTATTTGTTTGTTTCTTTTATTTCAACAAGGTAAAAAAGCACTTTCAGGCTCAGGGTTGTTCAGGGTTTTCAGTGAGTCCGTATATTATGAGATTACGTGCAAAAAACCGACTCAATATGATATGGAACAAAAAAAAAAATAACATTCACAATGTTTTGTCGGACATTGTAAATGCAATGAAGAAACTGTATTGCTGTATTATTTCGAATTAAGAAATTTACTTTGTTAACAACTAATGTTATGGCACCAACAATGTATGTATATATACGTATATATATATATAATACTGTATATATATATATATATCTATCTATATATATATATATATATATATATATATATATATATGTATATATATATATATATATATATATATATATATATATATATATGTATGTATCTGCATGTGCAATGATAATGCAGAAACCAATAAATCAAATCGAATCAAATCAAATCAAATCAAACACGAGAAAGAACATGCATTCGCTCATTGACATTATCGTTATGGCACCAACAATGTATATATTTATATATATGTACATGTGTATGTATCTGCACGTGCAATGATAATGTAGAAACCAATAAATCAAATCAAATTAAATCAAATCAAACACGAGAAAGAACATGCATTCGCTTATCGATACCGTGACTGTCATTATTCTCGCCATCATTGTGACACCACTGCAAAAAAATGCTTTTGATGCTCCACCGAAATATGGTGATTACAATGGCAATGATAATAGGTTAACCATTATGACGATATCAGCAGAACAGAATTTTCAAAGTGTTTTGGTGGGGGCACTGCGGCATACAGTGCACAATACTTACAATCGGACGTCGCGAGTTCAAATCCATTCATAGTACTACGTCCATGGACAAGATGTTTTTACCCACCATGTCCCTCTTGACCCTGGTGTAAATGCGTACCTGACAGTGCTGGGCTGTGCAGTGATAATGACAGGGCCCTCTGGTAGAGCAGTGGTAACACGGAAGAGGCTGCCCTGGCTATTAAAAGAAGATCCTATTATTAATTTCAGGGAGAGTATATTATACATTTGGTTGATGTGAGCATTCAGTTTTTAATTTCTAGAGAGATACTTTGGAACCACTTTCTGAGATGTTAAAGAGCATACAAATTATTTTACAAGGAATTCGAACTTTATTTGATGAAAATTGATTTTGAAACGGCTGAGATATCCAAAAACAAAGTAAAACAAAGCGATCCTTATCAAAAGGTGGGTCCCACCTTTTATGAGTATCTTTTTGTTTGGGATATCTCAGCCATTTCAAAACCAATTTTCTTCAAGTAAACTTTGCATTCCTTTTAGACTTATATGTTCTTTTGTATTTCATAACAACTTTCTTACTATCTCAAAAAATCATCGTAAAAAAGTTGGAAACCTGAAGCCCCATCTCAACCGAAACTGTACCATCCCTTAATTAAAATGGTTAATATATTCTATTTTCTGCTATCATTTTTGACTGATTGTGCTTATATTTGTCTTTCTCTCCTCCTCCTCGTTGTTGTTGTAGTTGTTGTTCTTGTTGTTGTTGTATCATTATTATTACTATTATCTTTGTTTTTGTTGTTGTTGTCGTTCAGTTGAGCTAATTTAGTCAGATAACATTAGCTGGGCTTTAAGGAATATTTACTATCTTTATTTTATTTCTTTTTTTTTACTACCCTACCTGTTACGAAAAACAAGTTGCGTCAAACCACCGTTATGCAGGAGGAAATTTACCAAACCGTCCTATATAGTTGTCTTATCATTATTGCTGTTATCATTGTCATCTCATGTAAATAACTGCACGATAAAACATTATTTTGTTTGTTTTTCAAGCTTTACTGTTACCTTTGATTTGAGATATGTGATAGTGTGAGGTAGGTTCAGTCATAATAATTTGATGGCAAATGTAATGTTATGTTTACTTACCAGTAATAAACACAATGCACTAAAACTTGCGCCTGTGATTCCGCTACCTGTCTGAGCAATGCGCGCATGTGCGAGATGATAATCGGATTTGCAATCTCCACTATTACCGAATCAAATTCAAATTTAAAATTCAAATTCGTATTCAAATTCAAATTCGAATTCATATTCATATTCATATTGAAATTCAAATTCAAATTCAAATTCAAATTCAAATTCAAATTCAAATTCAAATTCAAATTCAAATTCAAATTCAAATTCAGGGCAATTACCCCCGAGGGCAATAACCGCCGGCTATTTACTGGTTAGTGATAAGGTGAGAGCAAAGATTAGGGTTAGGTTTAGGGTTCGGAGTTTGGGTTTGGGTTAGGATTAGGTTCAGGATTAGGATTAGGTTTAGGGTCAGGGGAAGGGTCCGGGTTAATTGCCCAGGGGATAATAGCCATAGACCCGTGATACACATTGCACTCATGTACCGATGAGGCTGTTTCGACTGTACAGTACAGGCGAACAGCGGGCAGGCCGACCTAACAAATTCGGCATTCATGGCAAACAACTACACGAGATCACGAACGCTGCTAACTCGGTCCTTATTGTTAAAGGGGAAAAAGTAACACGACCATAGTATTGATGAGGTAAAGAATTAATTATAACAGATTGTATTTGTCTTGGCATCATTTAAAAGCCTTATATAGCCTTAGTTTCAGATATCCCTTCGACTTGTTATATGTATATCACTGCAGAGCCTATTCAAGTGTATAAAGATTCAATTTCAATTTCAATTTCAATTTATTTTTCATATTTCTCAATTAAAAAATAAATACATTAGATATAGCAAAATTAAATAATACATGATATCCAGGTAGGAGACATACAGAGAATATTGCAAACATATAAAACATAGCGGTCGATCTATGAAAGTTGGAATCTGAGAATGAATGCTAAAGAAATATGAACTATTAACTTTGCAGATTTTTTCTGGACATGGTTGATGATTGAGGTCATTTTCCCATCCCATCTTGTCGGGTCAAGACGCTACGATGGTCATCCTGCTCCTCTACCGATCAATCAGGCCGAGTTTGATCATAGGAAACATGATTGGGCAGCAGGTGGAATGGCCTCAGCGCACTCAATACGATTCCTCATCATAGATCGGATTTCACACGATAGAGCTTTGTAGAGGTGTGAGAGAGAGAGAGATCGTCCTGGTAGAATTACTTTCAATGCTTCTCCTCTCTATCTCTGTCTTCAAAGGTTCAAAGGTTCAGATTTATTTTCATTTCCATCAAAGAAAAGGGAACATTATATATAATGCATAAGCAGAACATGTTTGTAATGATTTCAAAAACGTAAATTAACAAAACAAATGTGATAATGAGTAACAGCATATTAATTGTATTTTGTAAGTATATGCATAGTACACGTTAAATAAGGATGGGAATGGAAATGGAGGGTCCCACTAAAAAGGAAAGCTTGTACCATATATGGGACCCTCAGAAAATACATAAGAGAATGTGATTGAATAATGACTTAATGAAACTACAAACAGATATATAAAACGGAATCAAAGGAACCAATGTCAACTGACATGAAATCAAAAAGGGAAAAAAGAAGGGGAAAAGAGAAAAAAAAATGAAACTACAACAACTGAATTCCATGATGTAACAGTAATGATAAGACGCGCACCCTGGATTGAACATATTGCGAAGAATTGTTTACATAAATACTGGTAAGAATAAAGACGAGCGGACATAAAAGAAGGAGAATAGACAAACGGCACAATATTAAACAGGAACATCTGGGGAGGACTTAGAGGTCTGGGTAGGACAGAGGTACGCCTCTCTCCCTCCCTCTTTTTCTGTCCTTATACCATGTGTTTCTAGAGCTGTATACCCTACCCCCCCCCCCCCATGAGAGTTTGCGAACTCTACCTATTTCTCATGTTACCCTGCATGTTCATTGCATCAATATTATTAAAGGGATCGTAAAGACTTGGTAAAGACCTAACTTCAGGTTTCCGACTTTTTTGTGAGAAAATGAGAAGCCTCTCATGAATATGAAAGAACATGTAATTCCAAGAGGACTTCAACGTTTACTTGATTAAAATTGGTTTTGAAATGGCTGGGAATTTCCAAACTGATCGATCCTGATAAAAGGTAGAACCAACATTTTACTAGGATCGCTTTGTTTTACTTTGTTGTTGCATATCTCAGCCATTCCAAAACCGATTTTCATCTAATCAATTTTGAATTCCTCTTAGAATGTAGAATGGTATGCTCTATACTATTTCATTATGTGGTTTCTTGGTATCTTGGAAAAAGTTAAAAGCCCAATCCTCATCTCAGCAAACACAATACTACCCCTTTAAAAGGACACGTAACAGAAACTGACGTCCAAAGTCTACCACAGTAATCTCCGCATCGTAGCATTGTGAAGCTGATGGGTATAGGTGTAATCACAATCATAGAAACATTAAAATCAACAACAACGATAATGACAAAGAATGTCAAGCTAGAAATCTCTTATAGACCTGCCCGTTTCATAAAACTTGTTATCAGTGACAAGTGGTCATAGTTGTTATATCTTACTGAAATCCTTGCATCTGATTGGCTAAGAGCAAATTTGTCACAGACATGACAGAAATGTGGCATTTGTCACTGATAACAAGTTTTATTGAACGGAACCCTGGAGTCTGCTTTTACAGGGGACAGAGTTTAAAGACTATAGAAATGTTTGAGCAACGAAAGATGTATCGTTTGTTTGAAATCGAAACTAATATGTGTTTTGAAATATTTCATGTCTAACCGTCATTAAAGTATACATCTGTTGACATTGGCATTCGTGGACGATTCTTTTCTTTTTTCTCTTTCTTTTCGACTTGGATGCAGATGTTGTTGAGATTTTATTTTATTTTGTTTTGTGTTGATTTGTTTTGTTGTTGTTGTTGTTTTGTGGGGGGGGGGGGGGAGGAGATCACAGTAAGAATCAGAGCCACGCCATTTCATCACTATAGGGAGTTTTAGATTGTGACGACGCGGACATTCGGATAAAAGAAAAGAAAAGAAAAGAAAAATGTTCTGCGCACGCGCAAAATTGCTTATCAAAATAGATCTCTCGTTGTCTGAGTTTTTACTACGCGTTCTGGGCTACTTTTACGTCCGCTCAATTTACGACGCAGAGAGCTATTTCATGACATGATGCACTGATCATATGGCGGCACCAGTTTACTTTCTATCAATTGCGTCCTCGCGTCATCTAAAGCTATTTAGCAACACAACGGAGAGAGAGAGAGAGGAAGAGAGAGAGAGAGAGAGAGAGAGAGAGAGGGAGGATTTTTCAGAGAGAGAGAGCGAGAGAAAGAGAGAGATGGAGAGAGAGGAGAACAGCCAACGCAGTCGTCGTCTTGGACGTCCGCGTAGGAAATCTAAAACTCACTATTCCAGCGGATCCGGACGAGTGTCGTTCACAGGGTGAAGAGATTATTCTGTGCTCAGGTGTTGGACCGATGTCATGTTATTACGATGATTAAAGGGGACTGTCAGTAGGTCGCTAATGAAGTGGAACTGTCTCTGTCACATCAGTCATATTGATTTGTGATGACACGTCTGCCGCTTCGGCTTTTCTAGCAAGACGTAACTCTCTCTCTCTCTCCCACTCTCTCTATCCCGTATCCCCTTTACTTTCTCTCTCTCTCTCACCCTCCTTCTCTCTACCCATTCTTCTTCAAGAACCTCATCAACATGGTTAAATCTTCAAAATATCATGAGATCAGATTTGCAGCAGATTCATTTCCCATTTCATTTCCTCTCATTTCATTTCGTTTCATTTCATTTCGTTTCCGTTCATTTTATTTCATTTATATTTTTCTTTCATTTTCCACCAAAAAAAAAAAAAAAAAACTAAACACACAAACGGAAGTACAACATGATTATCTGAATACAATGTATTTTCAAATACTGACATCTCAACTTAAAGGACAAGTTCACCTTCATTAACATAAGGATGGAGAGAATGTAGCAATATTAGTAGAACACATCATTAAAAGTTTGAGGAAAAGCGGACAATCCGCTCAAAAGTTATGAATTTTTGAAGTTTTTGTGCAGTCACCGCTGGATGAGAAGACTACTGCAGGTATGATGTCACATGCGTACAACAATATAAGGAAAATGTAAAGAGAATTTCACAAAATTTCATCTTTTGAAGAAAGTACACATTCCCTTGACTCGTTACTGACATATGTTATGGGTAATATTATTCCCATTGCCTATAGAAAGAGGCAAGTCAAGTGCTCTTTTATTATGCGAAAAAAGTGAAAATATGTTGAATTTTCTTTATATTTTCTTTAAACTGTTGTACTCATATGACATCACGAGCCTTAGTAGTCTCTTCATCCAGCGGTTCCAACACAAAAGTTTTAAAAATTCACAACTTTTGCACCGATTGTCCAATTTTCCTCAAACTTTCACTGATGTGTTCTACTAATATTGCTGCATTCTCTCAATCCTTATGTTAATGAAGGTGAACTTGTTCTTTAAATTGTTATGCCATCATGTAGCAGAATTCAAACCCGAGTCATACAGAATTAATCATTCATTAATTCATGAAGTTTTCCACATGAATTACACTTCAACATACATCTCACGATCAATGAATAGTAAAAAAAAAAAAGAAAAAAAAAAAGAACATAGTTGAAATTTCAGTGTATACGAAATGTATTATCATATGCTAAAGAATGGATTGAAATAAGTATAGAGTATGTCTTATATACATTTGAACCAACGTCGTATTAAACATGTCTTGTCCTCGTTAAGTTGACTAAGCGCATATCGCTATATATCCTACATAAACAGAAGATTAGATGGAGCTGCTTAAATTCAGTAAATTGCCAATTAGAAACACTAAATTTGACCTGCAAATATTGTATAATCAAAGAATAGGGTTAAGGTTGATTATCAATAAAATGTTAATAACGAAGTGATTGAAACTATTCAAACAATGTGATCCTTTCACTCATGTTTTATATTATATTACATTGTTATGTTATATTTTGTTTCACTCCTTGCTGGATGGAAAAAATAAAAACTGAATTGAATTGTTGAGGTGTACTTGAGGGCTCAAGACTTTTATGCCAAATTATTTCTTTTCCAACTATTCCTGGGAATCATTGGGCTGGAACCTACCAAATTTATTAGGTGTATGAAGGCTTTTTTTTTCCTTCTGTTTATCTCGATATAATCAAACTAATTCCATTTGATATGTCATCAAGTGATCCAAATAAATTGGTTTGACGAAAATAATTATCGTTATGCTCAGAAATCATAATACATCTTTATTATCATTCTTCTTCTTCTTCTTCTTCTTATTATTATTATTATCATTACTATTATTATTATTATTATTATTATTATTATTATTATTATTGATATTATTATTATTATTCTTATTATTATTATTATCATTATTATTATTATTATTATTATTATTATTATTATTATTATTATTATTATTATTATTATTATCACCATCATCTTTGCATTATCATCATTTTCATCACAACAGTTTTATCTTAGGTAATATGTTGTCTCACAGACATGATGGCAACCATAAAGAAGAGCGCCAATACAGACATTATGTTCTGGTATGAAGCAATTGATAAATTGGGCATACCTTAAAAGCAATATGCACTGTGAAGCGCGTTCAAAAATGCCATGTATGAAAAATGGTCTGTCTCATAATTCGTTCCTTATACGAGTTTTTACATTCCCCAGACAATGTAAATGACCGGTAGACAGGGATTTTATGTAATCTATTTTGGGGAAAATAGTAACTTTGTGATTTATGATCCTCTCCTGGATAATAAGGAAGTAAACGTCTATAGAAAGTCATAAAATAAGTAGAATCTATCAACCGTAGTTCATTTTTATTCTTTATCATCCTGGCGATAAAATCAGGACATGCATAATTCTGACGAGTTTCTAAAAGTATGCCACGCTAAGTGCCTCAGGTAGCTTCAAGTTCTAATTCAATATTGTGAGTGCACAGAGTAGTAGATTGCCGGCGTAGACTTCTTATTTCTTTTTATGACTTTTGAAATATTTGATTATTTCTTGTGATTTTTTTCTTCTTCTTCATGAAGTATTTTCTTCAGGAAGAGAAAATACATTATCCATTCCCTTATGACGGTACGTTTTCTTTCAATCAAATATAGAATGAGAAAAAAAATGTTAGATAATTCATTAGCTTAATCAATGCGGACCAAGGATAACCGCATAGTCTCGTCGTAATCTTCTTGATTAAATAAAAGTAAAATTAATCATCATCTATGAAAGCTCTGAACACTTTCACCAACGTCTGACTAAAATGCACTCGTTTTCAATTAACATCATAAAGACAGCTTCGAAAACTAATCGCCGAAAATGAATAGCACGAGACTCTCTCATTACCAAGCTTATCACCCGAAATCACCCGAAATGTAAACAATGATGAATGATTTTTGCTATTAGTACAAGCCAAAAACGAATAAATGAATTTGAAATTGTACATTACATGTTCACTTGAGATTGTAACATTTTATAATACGTGCTTGAAAAGTACCGCTAGCTGTTGTACTTGTCCAGTTGTCTTGGCATCTGATCCCCGGCATCTGACGCAATGACATGCAGAATAGCTCATGGGACAAAAGGAAGCGCGCCCATATCGTAAACTATTATACTCATCAGTTGAAGACTGTTCAACCTGTCTCTGAGAAATGAAATATTTTCGGCCACTGTTATGTGAGAAATTCGACCAGACCTTCCTCTACATGGCTTACACTTCCCTGTGCAAACACCAGAAAGTAAAGACAACTACCGTTATCCACTTATGTATCGCTAAGAGTGTATATAATTATTTTGTACACGTGTCGCTGCGAAGTTTAGGAGCAGAATAAATTGCAGGTGTTTGTGCAGTTGTTACGAAATGGTGAGCAGACGGTCCACCTCCTTTCATCTCATTTTATTTTCTCCTCCCCTATCTCTCTCTCTATCTATCTATCTATCTATCTATCTATCTATCTATCTATCTATCTATCTACATGTATGTATCTATCTACCTACCTATTTATCTATCTATGATATCTACCTGTCTATCTATCTATCTACCTTTCTATCTATCTATCTATCTATACCTTTCTATCTATCTATCTGTTTATCTATCTATATACATATCTATCTATCTATCTATCTATCTATCTATCTATCTATCTATATCTATCTATCTGTCTGTCCATCTATCTATCTATCTATCTATCTATCTATTTATCTATCTATCAATCTATCTATTTATCTATCTATCTACATAATGTATCTATCTGTCTCTCTTCCCCCCCCCCCCTCTTCTTTTATGAGTGCTCATCAACAGAGGATTTCATTTAGTACCACGCCCTGGATGTACGAATGAGCTTTTAGCGAGCTTCCCTCGTCGCTTTTTATTGGCGTTATCACTCCAGCAACCGACCGTAAGGCGAGGCAATGGGAAAACAAAACCGATAAAAAAATGAACGCACGAAGGATCCACACGCAGGTGGGACTATACATACACGCCAAATAAAACAAACGGCGCCTTCACGAACGGAATCAAGTCCACACGCACGCACGTCGGTGTATACAACACAGAGGACATTAAAAGAGGCGCCAAGCCAAGCACGGTACGCCACATCGAGCTCAGCCTCCGCCGCAGTTGACGGGGGACAGTTGAATATAACTCGGGTGAGCTGGATTACTACACGTCAAACGAACTTTAATGCGCTGTGCAGCGTCAGCAGCACGTCATAGCACATGCAGGCACATCGTATGAAGGCTGATCGTGAAACTTAAACCCGGATATACACAACCTCGCTGGTATGTGCTAACTTTCATGATTATAATTTTACGGGTTTAATGTTTTATTCTGCTTTCGTGTTTGCTTATTTGATTGTTTTGGAATAGCATACGGGTATCAGCCCTCAATGTAATGTGTATCAAGTCACCATAGGAGCCTTGATCAATTGTATGTTGTATAATGAAGGATTACAATGTTATCTCAAGAAAAGATACAAAAGAATAGTAAAACATATCAATGGTGCACTATTTTTGTATTTACCCCTTCCAATTGTCTCTTTCAAATGAAGTGATACGATGCAGTTAAGCGTTCATATACTCTCTCAAAGATTGACGGAATCTTTCACAGTATTTCTAAAATCTAATGTCTTACACAAACCGTGATTTAAGCTTAACGCGGCGCATGCTATTTTCATGAATGTATTGTTTTCAAAGAACAACTTCGAGCAAAAATCAGTAACAGTAATTTTTATCCGAACATTTTTTTTTTTTTTTTTTTTTTTTTTTGGGGGGGGGGAAACACAGACCCCCACACACAAATACACACCCACAAATGAGTGCATGGACGTGAATCTCGATTCTACAAAAAAGGATCCAGACGCCTCCAAGTATCTTTTTGTCCCAACTGTCCTGACATTTGCAGATTCAATTGTCTTTTTGGGGAGATGTTGACAGAGCGTTACATAACTGGGTGCATCCGGACGAGGCAATAATTATACACACTGTACGTGGTTGGTAACACTTTTCGTCACACCAGGGAGATGTACACACATCCCCGGACGTATCCCCGTAGTGGTGGGGTCATTATTGTCGCTCCGCAATCGATTCGTTTTATCGAGCTAATATGCAGATGAATAGCAGACATATCATGCAACGTGATAGGAAAAACAAGGGGCTGGTTCCGTTCCAGGAAAAATTATGTCGCGACATTGGTATTAGTACACGTAGATACATGCTATATGATTTGTCGACGTGTTGGAACAAGAGGGAAAGTGTTTCATGTGCTCTTGTGTTATGAACGACATAAAATTATCCCTATAATGAAACCCGATATTCTTTTGTAATCATAAGATTACATGACCATTAATAACAGAGAACTGAACTTCAATAATCCCTTTATATCTCTTCACGAGAGAATTTATGATTATAATTTTGCCGGCTTATCCGTTGTATTTTGACCGCTTGCCTCTCAGCAATATTAATCTGGAATTGATTACATGATCTTCATCATAATTATTTTCAAATTATGTTTGGTGTTATAAGATTGAAAAATTAAAGGGTCGTAATCATGATCCGGACCCGAATGGGGATCCAGGACTTTTTCCCCCAAGAAAGACGTGTATAAGCCATGCGTTAGTGACCTATGTAGCTATAATAATGGCGCGGATTGACACCAGCCGAGTGCCTCTAGCATGTCTAGTTACGAATTTACTGTCGCCTTTATATCTGCCTGAGTATCTAGGGTAATAGCAGTTTTCGGAGGGAAACAGCAGTAAACATGGTCTTATCTTTTTATACAATTGATAATGATTTTGTGACATTGTTTTTGCGTGAATTTCTTTTAAAGGGGATGGCTAGTAACTGACCAGTGGGAACAGTGGGAATGCTGGGGGATGGTTATTCCAATCCTTGTGGGGTTCATTTAAGAGTACATTATATATCTATTGTTGTGTGAAAATTATTTGCTTCAGAATGGTCTCATATTCAAGTAATGTGCAGTTTAATCGCCCCGTCACTGTACAGGCATGCTAACCTGGAAACATTAAACTGCACATTACTTGAATATGAGACCATTCTGAAGCAAATAATTTTCACACAACAATAGATACATAATGTATTCTTCAAATGAATCCCACAAGGATTGGAACAATCATCCCCAGCATTCCCACTGATTCCCACTGATCAGTTACTAGCCATCCCCTTTAACATGTGTGAAAATGAAATAATCAATCCTCTTTTTCTTGTTGTTGTTGTATTTGATATAATTCTATGAATGTCATAATCTCTGATTTAGGTCACAACTGTGGTCCTTGTAGTTATGATTATGACAATGCAAAACAGTCACGGTCCAACTACGCAGAATAATGTATCAAAAATGTCTTTTCATCCGTATTGTCGCCCCTCTTTCAACATGGCCATGAAACGCAGCATTCACCCATGGGGGAGTTTCAACACCTTTTTTTTGGTCATTCAGTGTCACCCGCGTGAATGTAGTTTGAAAGCAGACCTGACATTAGATGTTTGTGGGTGTGTGTGTGTGTTTGTGTGTCTGTCTGTCTGTCTGGCTGTGTGTATTGGAAGATAGTCGATGAGTGTTGTTTGTTCAGTACAAAGCCTCACATATCAGAAAAAAAAAATCGACTATAAAAGAAGATAGCGAATTATGTGGAAAAAGTGTGAGCAAGACAACGGATGTAAAATGAAATCAATAACAAAACGTGAGGTTTGGTGCAGATGAAATTCAGGCTGCTATAGAATTATTATTACTCAGCATCGTTCGAAAGTAAGTCAACATTCTCGATAATGTAAGAGTGTCCTTATGGTTGGTGCTGCGTTCTATATACATCCCAAAGTTTTTACACGTCCATATAGTATTAGACGCTGCCGATCTTTGCGCACAGACCAAACATGACCATAAAATAATATAACATACATTCATTATCTCATATTGCATGTATTATGCACAACTCCTCGCTACACAAACTCTCCACACTTTTGCTCTATGCAGTATTTCCCCCTAATCTTTGAGTAGGGGGATTATTATTATCATATATATTATTATTAATCTATTATCAGTATATTTTGTCGCAATGTTGTGAGGCCATTATCATCGTCAAGCATCTGTTTATAATGGTCTCTTGCGTTATATTTCACTTAGATTTGCTTATTTTTGTTTCTTGATCCGCAATTACGTGAAATCATAAATTTTGATAGGCACAACTCTCCACAACTTTACATTATTTACTACCATGACCTCTGCACATATTATCATGTATGATGTATGCAATATCCTGATGGGACTTTCACAATAGCCAACTTGATATTCTTCTTTTGACAAAGCATTCAAAATGAGAAAATGTATAGCGTGAAGAGCATTTTTCATTGATCGATGACATAAGGGAACTCGTTTGATTTGAATTCTTCTTAAACACAATAGCTAGTGGAGATAATTACCTTCTAAAAAACAAAAGGAGTGTTCCATGGAAAGAGATTTTTCTTATTCATCTCTTTCTTATCCTATTATAGTAGTGTCTGTCTCTCTTATAGTAGTGTCTGTCTCTCTTCCTCGTGAGAGATGGAGAAAGGGGGATATTTTTGGTTTCAGTATAGACAAGTTGAAGAGTAGAGATAATAATGCATTAATAGCACCAAATTTCCCACGCATGACGGCGACGAAAATTAGGTGCAACCATTGAATATGTTGGACATTAATTATGCACACTGACAATCTTTTTCTTTCATCTGTTAAAGTATGTAGAGAGATACAAATTTGTCATGTAATAGACGTACATAATTGTTGTTGGATAAGTTTGACCTACCCAAAGAGTGAGTATAATCCTCTCGAATGTGTTTGGAAAGTTCCTTTTATAGCTTACACAGCAATTTAGAAATCCCGATTAACTTTACAATCTAAAGGCCGTGTCACACCTTTCCGGGCAAGCTACGCGGGCTTATTGCGAGTAGGGATTTTCCAGCACGCAGGAGAATGTTTGCGAGTTTCGCACTTGTGACTTACCTGCTAGACGCGTGCCACTTACCTTCTGCTTGCGGGTAGTTCGTGTGACCCGGTGAGAGCTTTGAAACCAATCCGTTTTCTGTTACGAGCGACTTACGCGTACTGCGAATTACCTGCGTTGGAGTTGCCTGCGAGGTGCTGCCGGTAAGGGTCTCCTACTGGTGTTCTGCGCGTACGTCTGCGGGCGAATCCCCGCGAGTCAAGGTAGCATTCGTCATTTTTTATTATGAGAAAACGACAAAAACAAACTTCAGTGCATACAGAACTGAAATATTCGCCGTCAGGCCATCCGTGCCATCTCAAGGCCAATACGACCACCAGGTTATTTGTAGCAACAAGGATTCGCAAGCGTTGCGAAACGTCGATCATTATGTCTACACAAAAGAACTCGTTTTCATAGCTAAGCACCAGCACGCAAACACTTTTTCAACTCGACACAGTTGTAAGGAATCTGGGTATTATAGCTATGTATAGAATGTGGGCAATGGCGGCAATGACTTGGAAACAAAACGTATCACTTATCATCATGACACACATAACATAGGAAACTTGAAGTATAAACATATAAACACACACACATCACACACACACACACACACATACACACTCACATACACACTTCTGTGTAGTTTATCAGTAGCTGGGTGATCATGTTTTTCGGTATAAGAGGAGAGTGTAGCGTCCATCGTGAGTGTCCGAATGGTCACAAAGGAGAGGTGAAAAAAGGGGGGTGTAGGGGATATTCGATGTATTGACTATCCCGCAATCACTCATTCCCTTTAACATGTTGTTTTATACATTTACACATACACACACAAAAAAAAACAACTTGCCTATAGTTATGACTCGTTTGAACAAAAAATTTATTTTAATGTAGTTTCAGCATAGATCTCTGGATACGCCATTAGATTAATAATCGATGTGATCTTGTACTGTCTAGCTGAATGGTACCTGCATCCAACATCGTTACTTATTGCTATCAGTTTTGACCACTGACCGGGAACCTGGACCAAAAGCTGAGACATAAATAGAGTCTGTAGACAATTCAAACCTTTGTCAATCTCTGTCACCTACTTCATATCACGCTACATGTGTTTTTGTTCTTGTGTATGTGTTTGTGTGTGTGACTGACCTACAGCTATGACATGCTTGTGCACATGGAAATTTACATATTATATACAGTCATACATATCTATCGTGATAGATTTTTATGCATGTGGGGTGCTGTGGCACAGTGGATAAGACTGCCGACTCCCAACCGCAGGACCCGAGTTCGATTCCCGCTCAGTGCTTACGTCCTTGGACAAGATGTTTTACCGGCCACGTCCCTATCGACACAGGTGTATAAAATAGGTACATGGCAACGCTAGGATAAAACGGGGAGGATAGAATAATGGCAGGGCCCTCTGGTAGAGTAGGGGCAACATTGAAGAGACTACTATGGATAAAGAAGACCATAGTACTACTACTACTACTACTACTACTACTACTACTACTACTACTACTACTACTACTACTACTACTACTACTACTACTATACTACTACCACTACTACTCCTACTACAAAATATGCATATTATATCACTGACATAGGTCTCTCTCATGTGATGATCTGTTGAATATTATTATGGTTTTCACGATGTAAAATTGTTTATACACTCAAGTTCAAGTTCAATCATAGTTTATTTCCAATCAACGAAAATCAAAACGTAATACAAAGTATACATATCATACACTGCAGGATTCCACGACAATGACCTTGTTCCATGAATACGATCCGAATAATGATGCGACACTAGATTTCGACCACTGCAGGGGCTTTCTATTCAGTGTTTATGATTGTCAGGTACCTCCCATTCGACTGCAGTATACTTCATTCAAATAGAATAGCAAACTACAGTCTATTCGCGAAAGGGGCTTTATATAAAAATAATGATCGCTCCATAATATCACGATTAGCCGAAACGCAACATGGAATGGCTGCTAAGTGGCTAAGTGCATGGCTTATTTTCAGGCGTGCTGCTGCCTTTCATGTGTAAAAAGCTTTAGCAACGTTGTAAGTTGTATTTAGTTTTAAAGGTAGTATCACATGATACACATATCTGCTTTTGTGTGTCCAAGGCTTCGGCAGGACTCGTTACACCCTGTTTGCTTTGAATTAATTCTGTAGCTATAGGTGGCGGTGTGCAGCGAAGACGTACAATGATATACAGAACATTATTTTGTTCAGTCGCAGTGACCGAATCCGTTGCTTGCTCAATCTGGTATTGATTTTCTTCTTCTTCTTCTTCTTCTTCTTTTTTCGAAACCAGTGTGGAACCTGCACTTTTGTGTTTTCCCTTGTAACACCAAACGGGTTATTTGCTGTGGCATTGCAATGGCTGCATTGATTCAAACATCACACTCATATGACAATGCATTGTTTTGCTACCACGATTAGAGAAAAAGATATTATAATGTCCAACTCTGATAGCAAGTGCGTTGTTGGGACAATAACGTGTAGAGGTCGAGTGCCTAAACCTGTCGGATAGAATATGTGTACACTGAGGACAATACCCAAGATATATTAGGCCACAAAAGTATGACATTATTATTTCATTCGTCATTACCATTACTATTGATGACTTCATTCATACTAGGTTTGATGCTACCACAACTATATTTCATTACTAGTACTACTGCTGTAGTATATTATCAATGATGGTAATAATAATAATGATGATGATGATAATAATAATAATAATAATAATAATAATAATAATAATAATAAAAATAATTATAATAATCGCATTATCATTATTCGATAAGCAGATTAGTACTACCAACAATACTATCATCATTTAGAGTACTCCTGTATTAGATCAACTCCATGTGCAGAGGTGTGCTGCAAAAAGCAGTCCAGTCATGCAGGAAACCCCATAAGTGCATCGCAGGCACTAATTTTGTATTGATCGGGAGTGAATGGCTTAATGCACAAAAGGACCTCGCAGAACAGAGCGAGCTGCTACCAGTGCCCAATAAATACTCAACCTTGTACCTGCAATTGGGAGATACAATCCGGGAGTAATCTTTAACCCATTTACCGCTATAAAATGACCACAGTTTTCTCTTTGCAGTTAATGCTGGCATATATCCCGCTCCCACGATCAGTCAGTTTATAAATGAACCAAGGCCATCCAATCTTTTTACAGTGGTACAATGTACAATAATTCGTAATAGGCCAAGTATGCCATTACCAGGAAACTGAGCAGGTGCGTGAACGTATGATCAATTTGTTCTTGACTCGGGTAAAGAATCCACTCAGAAGCTGATATCAACCTGTTGTATATGCATTGGGAGCCTCAGCGGGTACGTCTTGACGACTGTGTTCACAAATAAGTGATGTTCATCCTCTTACAATGATTGTTTCAACCCGGGCCATTCTGTACTATTACAATGTATCAATGAAATAATCTTATTTTAAAGCTATTTCTTTACTTTTACTTTCTTTTACTCTTCATGTATTCATGGCATGCTTTGTCGTGTTACTATGTAAAAGATATATTAGGAAGGGTGAATTATTATATCATTAGCAAACGTATGGTCTATTATGGTCTATGGAGAATCTGTGGAAATTTCAGACACTCGGAGGGAAAGGACTGACAAGCATCAGTTCGTTTCCTGAACTTTGCAGAATCAATGCGCGTTCCTTGACAGAATCAGCGTGTGTTCATAAACAGAATCAGTGCGCGTTCCTTGACAGAATCAGCGTGTGTTCATAAACAGAATCAATGCGCGTTCCTTGACAGAATCAGCGTGTGTTCCTTGACAGAATCAGTGTGGTCCTTGACAGAATGAAAGTGTGTAGTTCCTTACAGAATCAGTGTGTGGTCCTTGACAGAATCAGTGCGTTACCTTGATAGAATCAGGTGTGTTCTTTACCAGAATTAGTGTTTGTTCCTTGACAGAATCAGTGCGTGTACCTTGATAGAATCAGTGTGTGTTCCTAGACAGAATCAGTGTGTGTTCCTTGACAGAATCAGTGCGTGTACCTTGATAGAATCACTGTGTGTTCCTTGACGGAATCAGTGAGCGTTCCTTGACAGATTCAGTGTATTCCTTGACAGAATTAATGTATGTTCCTTGACAGAGTGAATGTGTGTTCCTTGACAGAATCAGTGTGTGTTCCTTGACAGAATCAGTGTGTGTTCCTTGACAAAATCAGTGAGCGTTCCTTGACAGAGTGAATGTGTGTTCCTTACAGAATCAGTGTTTGTTCCTTGACAGAATCAGTGTCATGTTCCTTGTCAGAAATAGCGATAGAGACGTTCTTGTTCTTCGTTTGGATAACATAGGCCTACGACCAGACATATCAAATACATCAATTTCCATACGAATCTTAAAAATGAAATTAATGTTATTATTGTCGGAAATTTCAGTTCATGGTTGATTCCACAATCTTTTGCAGCGTCTTTGATTTACGATCTCCTTACCTCATCTTGAGCAGTGAACACACACAACCAAGACAGAGAAGTTTGCCGTAACACCATGTGCGTGTAGTCCTTTGAAGGACAATTGGTTGGCAAAGAAGACACTTGAAGAGGAGAGTGGAGGGAGGAAGAGACAAAGGAGGAAAACATAGAAGTGGAGGGGGAAGCGACAAGTAGGTGTCTTCATCTTGGACTGTCACTATTCACACTCACACTTCCTGTATAATGTCACTTCCCTCCTCCACCCTTCATTTTGTAGGGTCTCCTTTTGGCAACCAACAGTCCTTTCAAGGATTACATACACATGGTGTCACCGCAAACCTCCCCTTGTCATTTACATCACCATCTAAACTTTCAAATAACACACCCACACACAAACACACCCACACACACACAAACACAAACAGTTTGAGCATGGCGCTATACTGTAGCTCCATGGTCTGAGTTTGAGATTCCAAAGTTCAAAGACTCTCTGCAGTGCACAATCTTTTAAATCTCCTCAAATGTAATGCAATTACAATTGAATTAAGTTTCATGGTGAGCGATCTTTTGATCATGTTGCTCCTACACGTTATGTTATATGAAAGGAAGTTTCCACAGTGTTAAAGTTCAGAACCTTTCTCAAGACATTTCTGTTTAAAAAGTATTTCAACTGACCATGAGTTTTGGTCTTGCAAACTGCACCATCTAACACGTTTAAGGTACAGACAATACAGTTCATTTTCAATTTTTAGCCCACTCCCTTAAAACGCATGGAAACACTACGGTAGTGACATGAGCTTTCATTAGCACTTTATCGTTATTGTTATTATTATTATTATTATTATTATTATTATTATTATTATTATTATTATTATTATTATTAGTATTATTATTATTATTATTATTATTATTATTATTATTATTATTATTATTATCATTATAATCATCATTATCACAATAATAGCACATGGAATGAATGATAATAAGAATGACAGTGATAATAACAGTAATAATAATGATAATGATGATGATAATAATAACAATAACAATAAAAATAACAATAACAGTAGCTTAACTGTTTCTCATAACGAGGGGCTTTTATTTAATGTGCTTCCAAACGAAATCCTCTGCGTTCGCAATTGGCTATTTGCTCTGTTGGTCTACCTGTACAAAGGCCTCGAGTTATATATTGCACAGACAGGTGATAATAATGCACACATCACTCAGTGGTTGAACACTTCAAGATTATTATTTGTGAGGTTATTTGTGAGTGTATGTGTGTGTGTGGCGGGATAGCCCAGAGTCTAAGTGAACCGCTTTATTGCCAAAGAAAGTTTGTCAACATAGACCCTTACCGACAAATCAAAGTTTCAGCATGTCTTTTGAAAAGTTGAGGAACAAGTGCACACTTGTTCTTGTTCTTCTTCTTGTTCTTGTTCTTGTTGTTCTTGTTGTTGTTGTTGTTGTTGTTGGTTGTTATTGTTGGTGTTTGTTTGTTGTTGTTGTTGTATTTTTTTTTTTTGGGGGGGGGGGTCCTCCAACCTTTCTTACTGACAGAATTTCACGCCCCTTTGAACAATTGACATTTTGCGAGATGATCTTAAGGTCTGAAGTGGCAATAGACATTACGAGATAACCTGGATGGTTATCACTTGAGCACCGTCTTCAACGATTATTTTCTCTTAATCTTGACGAAGGGGTCGAGAGAAACCCTGGTCTAGAGACCCTGGTGGTTATCTGGGTCTGACAAAACAACATCAAACAAACCTAACCAAACAAAGAACATTGAAACCGGCAAGGAGTATAGGAACTGTTGACGTGTCTTCGTGGTATACATCCCTGACAGAAATTCTAGATCCTCTAAACTCGATAACCCAACCCGATAACTCGAAATCGAGCTGGTGGCAGGAACTTTACAGTTACTGCATGAAAGCTGTGGAATAATCTCCCCCTGATTATCAAGCACTTTGTATTCACAAACTCTTGAAAAAAAAAAGCTTTGAAAACATACCTATTCTAAATCCAGTCTTCAGCTCTGCACAGATATAAATTGTGTGTATGTGTATGTATGCATGTAATGCGTATTATTATGAATACAATGAGTATATGAATTGTGTACATTATTGTGTGTATATGCCTGTGTTTGTCCATTGTTTGGCGTCCAAATGATGGATATCAAAATGTTTTGATAGTCTCTTTTTTTTATTGATGTAACTTTGTAAGTGCTCGGAGCCTCCTGGAAAGAGCGTATTGAACGTTCATTGTATAATGTATTTTATTGTATTGTCTATGTGTCAGTATATATTTTGTTTATGCTTTTGTACATGTTTGTTCAAGGGAATTGATATACTTATTAACTTGAATGAAGACATCTATTTTGTGTGTCAACAAATGTAAGAATGCGGTTGTTATATAGTTCTAGACTATTACTTCATTTGGTTCATGTCCAAGAGAAACACAGCCATAGTTATAGAATTTAAGCAGTCAACAGTATGATAACAGACAATTGCAATTGTGTATTAAACTTTTAGATTGTTCAAAAGTTGCTGGAAAACTCTCTCTCTCTCTCTCTCTCTCTCTCATCCTCTCTCTCCTTGAACATTTGCCAGATTGCCATTAAAAGTTTACAAAATGAAATTGATATGAATAACTATTATGAATAACCTTGCACTGTCAGTGAAGATAAGTCATTTACGACCTTTTTCATACCCTCATTGGGCATTCACTTGAAGTATGAAACAAAATATGAGTTGAACGTCATTAAATGGGTCAGTCACTCTAAATAAGTCAACGGCTGACCCGGGAATTGTAATCTTTGAAGTGATCGCTTAATATTAAACCTGAACTGCGATAGCTCAACAAAAATAGTACGTTCCACTGATTTAAAAGAGAGAGAGAGACCGTACTGTTGAATAAGACAGGGTGTAGAGGTCGAAACAGATTAAGAATTGTATCTTATGCAAGACAGGCGTTGACACTCAGTGTGTAATGATCAACGTATACTGTTACCACAGCAGTGTGACAGTGTTTTGGTGCTCTCTATCCAAAGTCGTCAGCTTGTTTTGTGTATATACCATCGTGAAAGAAAGCAAGGGGGAGGGGGCAAAAAGAATGTCTTCGGCTGCCAAATAAAACGCGTATTTTCGTGTCCCACATAAATTTGGCCTTGCTGTGTTCACGTGGCATTGACTCGTGCGTTCATTTTAGCATAAGAGTGTATACCATATACGGTAACCGTAGAAACGGCCCTTTTGTTGGCTGTGCTTTATGATATCAATCAGTTTGTGTGATGGGACATCTGCTGATCCGTTCACCTGGATGCAAAACTTTTTTTTTTTTTATTTGAGAGCAACGCCTGCTTTCACCTATTGTACTTATTTTTCTTTCTGTACTGGGTGAGGAAACGGTCAAGCATAAAATGAGGTCACGCGGTTGGAAAGGGAATGAAGTAATTGTTACTGTAGCCCTAAAAATGAAAAAAAAAAGAGGGAACAAATTTTCTCTACACCTTCCTGGAATCCCGTTCCATTAAGAGGTCTGCAATAAGTTTAAGTTCCAATAACTGCTGTTCCCATGGCGATGACCAAAGCACTTATAAAAAAAAAAGCTGATTGGTTGTTGTCTATCTGGTGAGGGGTTTGAGACTGTAAATAAAGATGTAATTGTTTATAGTGCCTTCCGCAAACGAGGCCATGGAAGCTTAGAAGCTAAATTTGATAAACCGTACACTTTGTATTGAAATTACAGATTTTACGTACCTATAGGAATTAGCTATATCGCAGAGCCTGAGAGAAATTTAGGGTCATACAAGAGTAGAATGAACATTACAGGTCATAGTAAGGTCGTATGCTAAATTTCATGAACTGTAGTTTGTAAAAAAAAAAATAATAATAAAAATAGATAAAGAATACAGTTCGACCTCGATTATCCAGCTTCCTTTTATCCGGATATCTCTATTATCCGGACCCACTGAAGGACTTTTTATTTTCATCTAAAAATTGAGAAAAACAGTGACTTTAACATCTTTTCATAGATCTATTTCACTAATTTCATAAGATGTGCATGATAGGTTTCTCAATATCTAATGAGGTAAAACATGTATGATTTTCACATAAAGATATACTTTATTTTTGTGAAGAAGGGACTACAATTTTGCGCAGGCTAGCATAGATTACACCACTGTTGCGGGGTACGCTACCTGCCTATCTGCCAGTGCACTGGGACGGTAGCTTGGACGGCAGCTACATACATTAACATTGTGTGTCCCATATCCGGCCAATTCGCTTATCCGGATGAGCGCCGGTCCTGACATGGCCGGATAATCGAGGTGGAACTGTACATGAGAGCGTTGCACTGCAAAGATGGTTACAATAATAGGCCTATATTGCATTTTCATTTTGTTTTCATTTTTATTTGTTGTTATAATTTTGCTATGTTCCTCACTTTCTTTTCAGTTTTATGTTAGCTTAATGCTTTATTTTGTGGATTGCAGATGCAATTTATTGAATCGAGTTGAATTGACACACGCACATAACATGCATAAGGACACACTAAATCATCCTTGACAGTAGGATTCAATTGCTTTATTTTTTTAAGCAAAAAAAAAAGTGGAATAAAAAATACATGGAAATACAATAATGTTATTAAGCAAAATATATCCAACCACACCTCTTGTATCACCTGAGTTCAAGTTCAAGTTGATTTATTTCATTTCTAACAAAATAATTTTGGATACAATGATATTGTTCGAGTATGCAAATACAAATAAATGTTATGTCATTATGGTAAACTCAAAAACAAAATTGTTGGAAATAGAGGGGACTGCTAAAAAGCAGAGCTTGTAGTATGCAGTCCCCTCATAAAAAAAAACAAAGAAAAATTCAAATTGCACAAAAAAGGACAATTTGCCTAAGAGATAGAAGAAAGACAGTAGTACACACTATATGCACACACAAGGACGCACATTAACAATCACGAGGCAGCTCTCTTGTAAAGGAAGAAAAGATAAGTAGATAGCAAGATAGGTGAGGAAGGTATGGCTATGAAGAGTCCGAGGTGGACAAGAAAAGGGGGAAGCAGAAGGAAATGGTGGGTCATAACCAGGGCACTAGAGGCACAGAAGCTTGGGCTTGCTGAGGTTCAAAAAGTAGTAAAATTAAACCAGAGCAACAACAATTTTGAACATCAAAAGTAACAAAAGAGTAACTTACTGTGTTGCATAGGATTTTTTTAAAATAATTCTTTAAAACTTAAGGCTTCTTTTAAGCTATTATCAAGAGAATTCCAGAATTTTGGTCCAGAAAAAGAAAATAAAGATTTTGCAAAAACCGTCCTCTAGTCAAAGGCAAAAGATTTCCCGCAATCTTTGCAGTTGTAAGTTTTTCACCCCCTTTACTTCCCCTCTTTCCCCTCAGAGGTGCCCACATGTTACAAGCATAGTCTTTTGAGTGGGTACCTCCACTTTTTTTTTTTCACAGAATGTATAAATAGAGTGTATGTTTCTTTTTGTACCAAACATAAGGACATGAGCATGTTGTTATCCCTGTCTGACTATGTATATATGTATGTATATAATCAACGACTCGCATGCCAAATGTATCATATTGTTTTTTTGTACATTCTGATGGAAAAAGAGTGAAAATAAAGTTTGAATTTGAATTTGAATTTGAATTTGAATCTGGCGATGTAGGATTGAGTCGGATATGCATGAACAGTTTCATTTTTAATAAACATGGAATCAAATACGAAGGGAAGAGAATGATTGGTGAGTTTATACAATATGAATTACCCTAATTGCAAACGGTGTAGATCATAACATTTCAAAATATCATTTTAGTGAAATAAATCATTAGTGAGTGAGACGAACATTTATCCCGGTACGCCTTGCGCAGACACTCGCTTATTAAAGAGAAATAGGAAAAAGATAATTTATTGTATCGCACTAATTATCCTTTAACCTTGATTAGATGAGTCCCTGAAACAGCTCTTTCCATCCTAATCTGGGATGGGATGTGCTGTGGCATATACTTTGATTGTAGATGCATTCAACACTGTAGTACAATTCTAACCATTGGTATGCAAGTAAAAAGCACGTTTTCAAAGTTTACACCATCTTGGCTCTTGGGTTGTTATACAGGAGGTTTCAACCCTCTTTGTAATCTGATTAGTCTCATGACAAATAGGAAAGCAATCTCCTGCATGGAAAGGAGCAACTGTTCGGATGCGAGGGCACTAGAGGCACAGAAGCTTGGGCTTGCTGAGGTTCAAAAAGTAGTAAAATTAAACCGGAGCAACAACAATTTTGAACATCAAAAGTAACAAAAGAGTAACTTACTGTGTTGCATAGGATTTTTTGAAATAATTCTTTAAAACTTAAGGCTTCTTTTAAGCTATTATCAAGAGAATTCCAGAATTTTGGTCCAGAAAAAGAAAATAAAGATTTTGCAAAAACCGTCCTCTAGTCAAAGGCAAAAGATTTCCCGCAATCTTTGTAGTTGTAAGTTTTTCACCCCCTTTACTTCCCCTCTTTCCCCTCAGAGGTGCCCACATGTTACAAGCATAGTCTTTTGAGTGGGTACCTCCACTTTTTTTTTTCACAGAATGTATAAATAGAGTGTATGTTTCTTTTTGTACCAAACATAAGGACATGAGCATGTTGTTATCCCTGTCTGACTATGTATATATGTATGTATATAATCAACGACTCGCATGCCAAATGTATCATATTGTTTTTTTGTACATTCTGTTGGAAAAAGAGTGAAAATAAAGTTTGAATTTGAATTTGAATTTGAATTTGAATCTGGCGATGTAGGATTGAGTCGGATATGCATGAACAGTTTCATTTTTAATAAACATGGAATCAAATACGAAGGGAAGAGAATGATTGGTGAGTTTATACAATATGAATTACCCTAATTGCAAACGGTGTAGATCATAACATTTCAAAATATCATTTTAGTGAAATAAATCATTAGTGAGTGAGACGAACATTTATCCCGGTACGCCTTGCGCAGACACTCGCATATTAAAGAGAAATAGGAATAAGATAATTTATTGTATCGCACTAATTATCCTTTAACCTTGATTAGATGAGTCCCTGAAACAGCTCTTTCCATCCTAATCTGGGATGGGATGTGCTGTGGCATATACTTTGATTGTAGATGCATTCAACACTGTAGTACAATTCTAACCATTGGTATGCAAGTAAAAAGCACGTTTTCAAAGTTTACACCATCTTGGCTCTTGGGTTGTTATACAGGAGGTTTCAACCCTCTTTGTAATCTGATTAGTCTCATGACAAATAGGAAAGCAATCTCCTGCATGGAAAGGAGCAACTGTTCGGATGCGAGGGCACTAGAGGCACAGAAGCTTGGGCTTGCTGAGGTTCAAAAAGTAGTAAAATTAAACCGGAGCAACAACAATTTTGAACATCAAAAGTAACAAAAGAGTAACTTACTGTGTTGCATAGGATTTTTTGAAATAATTCTTTAAAACTTAAGGCTTCTTTTAAGCTATTATCAAGAGAATTCCAGAATTTTGGTCCAGAAAAAGAAAATAAAGATTTTGCAAAAACCGTCCTCTAGTCAAAGGCAAAAGATTTCCCGCAATCTTTGTAGTTGTAAGTTTTTCACCCCCTTTACTTCCCCTCTTTCCCCTCAGAGGTGCCCACATGTTACAAGCATAGTCTTTTGAGTGGGTACCTCCACTTTTTTTTTTCACAGAATGTATAAATAGAGTGTATGTTTCTTTTTGTACCAAACATAAGGACATGAGCATGTTGTTATCCCTGTCTGACTATGTATATATGTATGTATATAATCAACGACTCGCATGCCAAATGTATCATATTGTTTTTTTGTACATTCTGTTGGAAAAAGAGTGAAAATAAAGTTTGAATTTGAATTTGAATTTGAATTTGAATCTGGCGATGTAGGATTGAGTCGGATATGCATGAACAGTTTCATTTTTAATAAACATGGAATCAAATACGAAGGGAAGAGAATGATTGGTGAGTTTATACAATATGAATTACCCTAATTGCAAACGGTGTAGATCATAACATTTCAAAATATCATTTTAGTGAAATAAATCATTAGTGAGTGAGACGAACATTTATCCCGGTACGCCTTGCGCAGACACTCGCATATTAAAGAGAAATAGGAATAAGATAATTTATTGTATCGCACTAATTATCCTTTAACCTTGATTAGATGAGTCCCTGAAACAGCTCTTTCCATCCTAATCTGGGATGGGATGTGCTGTGGCATATACTTTGATTGTAGATGCATTCAACACTGTAGTACAATTCTAACCATTGGTATGCAAGTAAAAAGCACGTTTTCAAAGTTTACACCATCTTGGCTCTTGGGTTGTTATACAGGAGGTTTCAACCCTCTTTGTAATCCGATTAGTCTCATGACAATTAGGAAAGCAACCTCCTGCATGGAAAGGAGCAACTGTTCGGATGCGAGTTGTCCTGAGATATGTAATATTTGAAGAATTGGCATAAATTTATTCATCATAATTATGGCTATGTGTTCGCAAGGATTCACCTCCGTAAAGAGACGTGCGTACAGACACTGACAGATATTGAAGTGGTTATGACGGTTGCACTTCAACAGTAAGGCTGACGTCAGCAAAGCAAAAGTTCTGTTTTTACCGAGGAGCCACTCAAACAGCGCCTCTCGCAAGACGTTCTCTTCTTTATCTTCAAAGGAGGTCGTCTTCAATAGCCGACATACAAAACGAACATTACGTGCTGCAATCAATTACCGCTCTAGAATCTCCGACGAATATTCTGTGAAAAGACATTTCTGTCTGGCTTGGACGAGACACACAAACAAACGTAAGACAAATAAGTAATGCGAATAAAAGTTTTTTTTTTTGTATGCGTGTTGAACAGATGACCAAATGCAAGCCATTCTCTATCCGTTTTAGCTGTGATGAGTCATTTCGTTAGAGCCGCATGTCACTTTACCGACAGCCTTGATTTAAGAAGCAACCAAGCGATATGAATATTGACTCTATATATAGGAGGATTCACCAGAATTTGAATGGAAATTTTACATGAAAATAATGAATGAGGTCAATATAACTAGAGTGTTATCTCCGCCCAAATAAAAGTGCGTCACCTAGCATGGGGGCATTATGCATCTTCACTTGGTGAACATGTTGAATTACGTATGTGGTCAATGTATTGTCGGTAAGTTATCTGGAGTAGTAGGCATACTCGTCATCCTATAGTAAGTAGATATCATGCTCTTTCTACGAAGGAACATTCCTCTTTTTTGTAGGTATTCAGTACTATTTTCCAGCGATATCGACGAATTTGAGTTCTTGCTTCCTGTCCACGAGAGCGATTTTTTCCCCGACTGGACACACAGATTAATGCAGAATTGTATTTTGGTAAACATTCTTTTTGGTAAGATTCGCATGAGTAAGATTAAGAGTGACGTCAACGTGACGTAATTTTAAAGAGGGCCATTCTAGGGTGAGTTCTTTTTGAGTAATTATCCTAAAATAATTTCCTGCATTTAATGCTTCTATTGTTTCTTCATATAAGATTTGCATTATTTTTTCTGATTCTATTTCTAATTCTTCTATAGATTTTGTGAGTCGCTTCAAGCCAGCTTTCTGTTTTCTCTTCCTGATTATGTTGTTGATATTAAAGCGTGATTGTGACAAGGCTACCCTTCAATTCACAACGCACCAAAAGGGTCGAAATCTTTATTCTGAGATGAAATCTAGTGGCTTGATGATGAATCATTTGATCATCTAATTGCAGGCTGCAATTCCACCTCGAAATCTGCGCCACATTTCCCACATGCATCATCCACAATCGTTGGTTAATGAGCATGTTAATGGAGCAAATTCAGATTAATTTATGGAGAACGCTATATAGTTTATGAGTAGGTTTTATAAGGCGTGTATACTCTGTAGAAGTCTATGCGTATACATGTGTGTACGTTTGTGTGTGAGTAAGTGACTTGTTTTGTTGATTTGTTTGGTTCTGTTCTTGAGTGGCGCAAACTAAATTGCCAAGGGTGCATAATTTCTTTATGCACAATAATTGCGCGTAAATGAACAGAGTGGTCCGTCTATACTTGAGCAACGGATACAAGGTACAACATGTATTAGTCATGCCACTTTGATAAAGAAAAAAACTTAAACACCAAACCAACAAAAGAGGGGAGCGGTATACTATATAAGGTTCAGTCACCACACAAGATAATCAAGTTCGTATTAGCCTTTTGACAAGGCCTCATGGCTAAGGTTTATATCCGACAAATTAGGGCGGCTGAAATTAGACTAATCACAAGCCCCCGGGTGAATGCGAGGGCGAACGGCGTCAGCCGTGCTGCAACTCGCCTTCGCGTTCACCCGCTATGCGTGTTTTTTTAGACGGCACAGATTGGGGACCCTATCCCTAAACCTAACCCTAATCCTAATCCTAACCCTAACCATCAAACCCTAACCCTAACCCTAACCCTAACCCTGACCCCAACCCTAACCCTAACCATAACCATAAACCCTAACAGAACGTTTTTCCCATAGGTTTAACACGCGCCATGCCCCAATCTGTGCCGTCTTTAAAAAAAACGCACCCGGTATAGCCTAGTCTCGTCTAAGTCGTCACGCGACGTGGAAAAATAGCCCAAGACGCGAGGCCTTATCAAAAGGCTAAGTTCGTATAGGAGCCGTGTCAAGCGAACGAGATTGCAGTGTACAGTATGTTAGCTCCATCAAACCAATCAGAAGCAGTTTCAAGCCGCGCCATGAAATAATTGGTTTGGATGACTGGTAGCCGCAAGCATCAGAGCACCAGCAAATGAGGTGGAAAAAGAAAACTCACATTAATTACATGATATTTGTGTAGCCACCATTTCGTATACAATATACTGCATGAGAGAAGGCGGAAGTGATGGTGTCTTTAATATAGTCAAGGGACTAAACTCTGAATTTTACATTGCTATATGTTAAATCTTTGTTAACTGTTTTCTGTCTCACTACTGTTGCCTTTTAGGTTACAGCAGAACAGTTTAGATTTTAAATAAAGCTATACACTTCACCCTCCTTGATTTCCATCTGTATCACACTTTTGTCACATTAGGATGCAGAGAATTCGCTGAATTACGAAAAAAAAAAAAGAGATTGATATGTACCTCATCACACCCTGTCTATGCAATACTTAGTCTTCGATGCTGTTTCACCATCGTGTCTTCAGTATGGCAGGTGTTTCCACTGCATCCCATAATGCTTTCTAAGTTCTTATTGCTGTTGTAATCTATGTGATCATTCCATTTGCTCTTTTAATGCCTTATGTTTATTCTTGCTGCATTCTTGCCGCACGGTTTCTTCACAGTAATAACACACTGTTACCTGGGGCTTTGGTTATTTACCACTCATGTTTGGGCTGCCAGGGCATCAGTTGATTTTGTATACGGTGGATCGATAAAATCCACAGGTGCAAAAAATGTGCACTCCATTGTCTCCATTCAGCATTCAACGATTTGTTTTTGTCAGAGATTGTTTTTCTTTGTTGCTGTTGTTGTTGTTGATATTGTTGTTTCATATTCATGAAATTTTTGTCCAACCAAATTATACTGGTTGTACGCAGAAACATCGTTAGAAAGATTCGTCAACTCTAGAAGCCAGAGATTGTGTTGTTGTTGTTGTTGTTGTTGTTGTTGTTGTTTCTCCTCAATTGGTGTCCCTGACAAATATAAAATGCCCTATATACTACAAAGTGGCAGATTCAGGGGGTAGGATCTTTTCGTGATAGCTGTGTGTTGATCCTTTTGCTGCCAGTTTAGTTTGAGTGCGTGTCTTTTTTTAATCAAACAAAACGAGAAATGCTCAGTGCATGTAATAGCTTCACTTTACAGCCCTCACTGAAAGCTTTTATTATACTTGTTTATTTAATCCAAGCCCCATTTTTATCGACGTAGGTGGCTTACGAGTTAACGAATCTTTTTAACGATGTTGACCGTAAAAGCAGTGTATTTTTGGTTAGAAAGCTCCCCAATCTTAGTGTATTATTTGCCCAATTAGACTATATTATCCACTTTTGATGCTATGAGGCGTACTTGCTGTAAATCAATTGAAACTGTGCTGAATTTTACCCTTCTGGTAATGGCTGTAGAAGAAAGGGGCAAGAAAAAAAAAGGAACAGCTTCAGGTTGTTGCAATAGGTAATGACGATGAACACCGAATTCGGGATGGTGAAAATACGGAAATCATGCATTAACAGATAGATCATGTAGATAGTAGGCCTTATCATTATTTGGACCTATGTAATATGCTCGTTTAAAAGAGTCATTGATCAGAATGATACGTAACCATTAACCATAAGGCAACCAAATGAGCAATTAACGTTATGGCCATTGCTTTTTTTATATGAGGTATTCTCTGATATGGAGTTGGAACACACTATCCTTTAGAAAGGCCATGGAGGATAGGTTCAGCGTGTTTCGAGACAGAACTTGGCGTGTTTCAAATTTGAAATCATTTCCAGACTTTATGATAATAATTAGATATCACAATTTTGATTTGAATCAATCTAAAAGTTATATTTCAGTCGACTCATTCTATATTGCGGTCTCTACAGTTAAAGGAATCATGACTTTTTTCATGGTACATGTACAATGTAATGTGATGATGGATAAGATGATGTTAGCATTTTTTTTTTTGTGAGAACTCACAGAGCTCATGAAGCGAGACTATACATTGCAAGACGTTAAAGTGGTAAAGGAGTTGTGTGGTTCAGATTATGGCTTGTTGTGGATATGAAATGGACTCAACAAAAAAATGCTCAATGAAATGTGTTTTTTTTTTTTTTGTAGTAAGTAAAGTCACGTTGGTTCGTTGCCTTAGCTCAACCATGAAATAAACCCAACTGTCTCCTAAGCTTATTAGGGTA
Organism: Diadema setosum; assembly: GCA_033980235.1. Classification (NCBI taxonomy): domain Eukaryota; kingdom Metazoa; phylum Echinodermata; class Echinoidea; order Diadematoida; family Diadematidae; genus Diadema; species Diadema setosum. Next base: position 6,843,417 of record CM067074.1, on the reverse strand, counting down.
GTTTCTTAAAACGATAAGCACTAATTACTATATTGGCATCGACTTTAGCGAGTAGTTACTACTATCAGAGTGGCTTACGAGGACATCGATTACGTTTCTATAATTTATAAATGCACGTGGCAATAGTAACAGTGACAAGACTGTTGATGACAAAATATCTTGGCTAATGGTGCTGATAAATGTCGTGACTATATACTAGTATGACGAAAGTTGAAGTAATAGTACTCAATTCAATTCAGTTCAATTCAATTCAATTCAATTCAAAGTTTATTTCATTTTTCGACAAAACATAGATGTTTCACTTCCGGTAGTATCCATCTATGCAAGCTGTATCACGGTCCAAATATATTAAAGTAGGTACTGTATTTCATTGGAAGCAACAGTCAGACAGTAGCTCACTATTTCCATGTTTTCGTGCGATGCCAAGTGCTCGGTTGACAGTGTTTGTACGACGGATGAGAGAGCAAGGGAGGAAAGAAAAGAAATGGAGGGTGGGGAGGGAGTGAGGGTATGTAATTATGTGAGTGTGTATGTTTGTAAAGGGGGGGGGGGGTGGAGAGAACCCCAACTGTCGCGATGACTAAGCGAAACCAAAGCAGAAACCCCCATCACCAGTTTGATAGCCCCCGTATACAGCGGCACGCGCGAGTGAAGTCCTGCGTGGTGCATGGATATACGCAGCGGCGGTTGATTGTCCGGATTCTATTCGGACAGCGATGGTGTCGCCATGACAACCAGCATTTGTTATTTGGCACGTGGAGGGAAACCCGCGAACGCAAGGCAAACATAATGCCGATCATCTTTCGCAGACGCTTTCTCCGTCTGTCCATCTTATATCTATGGCTATCGATCAAAAAAACCTGCAAGACTTCATCCCGTCATACACGCCTAGAACATGTGGCATATGCTCCACTCACAAATACTAGTAATCAGCCACACTCAGTGAGTATGATTATACTTAGAATAGTGTATGTGTATGAAACCGTATATATATATATATATATATATATATATATATATATATATATATGTATATATATATATATATATATACGTAATTTATATACATATTTTAATTCTATATGAACATACATAAAAAAATTTGTGTATTACTGCAGCATTACTGTGGAAATTTTTACGCATCTCCCGCAACGAGAAGCTGGCGCGAAAATAACCACTTTTACAGTAATACAGTTATATCTAGCGAGGGAATATATGGGTACTATTCTTAACAAGGACTGGAGAGCAAAGCGCTCACACGGCTCTTAAACAAAACGCGACAGTAGACTGTAATCAAGGAAATTTATACTATAGCTCCATGATGATAATTCGGCAACTGTTTTATACCATGCATAAATGAACCGTGGAGCGTACAAAATATACATTTAATATCAAGGCCTACTGGGTCTAAATTGATATGCTCCAATTGCAAGAAAGGGGGATGCGATTTGTCATTTAAATTTGGACATTTCGTATTTTGCTGGGTCTTCTGTGTGTATGATATCAATAAAGTAAGTGTCAATTATACAAATGATGCACAGGACAGAGTGGATCGGTGTGAACTGGATGCGCGAGTTTAACTTTGGTACTGTTTAAACCCACGAGGGCAGCCAGTGGGTTTTAGACTGTTTCAAAGTTAAACGAGAGCATCCAATTCTCACTGATCCACGAAATAGGCCTATGCATCATTTTTGTTATGAAATGGACCCGTGAATTCATGAAATACAACCATTTTCCCCATCATGCGTCCCGGTACACCTACTACAACACTATACAAGACTTGAGCCATGCCTTCGGATTTTACCGGACGCATGGCCATGCGTTCGGATTGTACCGGACGCATAGCTCAGTGTGGATCAGTAAAAATCAATACATGACAATTGACCAATCAGAATGCAGAGATTCTAAAGCCCGTTTTTAAATACGAATATGAAATGGCATCTCTCAAAGAGTCTAATCTGCTGCTGTGAGAAGGTTACAGTGGCCTAATCCTATCTGTTGCAGGGACTTTGGACATTGTGTATAGCTCTATGGGTGGGTTTTTTTTTTTTTTTGTGTGTGTGTGCCACTCGCCTCTCTTGGACACAAAGGATTAAGAATCTCTAAATTTTGAGAATATGTTTGTTCTACTCCCGCCCCCCCCCCCCTTATACTCTACTTCTTCGCTATAGCCATGAATATTTTTTTTCTAATGATGTTTAACCACAAATAAATCTCAAATATGTGGAGTTAGCGATTATATTCCTGGAACACGCCAGAGAATTCCATAAGATTTGGTTGTGTTAATGACAAGTGGATACATTCTTTTCACCCAAGTTAATTGCAAACTTATTTAGGCTTTAAGGTAATATATTATTCCATTTGACTTCTTAAAGGGGTAAGTTAGTGCCCTTTCATAATGCTAGGAGAGCGAAAATATGTTGAATTCTCTTCATGTTTTTCTTACATCTTTGTTTACTGTGACAGCGCGACTCGTGAGTCTTCCTATCCAGGTATGGACGCTAACTAAACTATACAAATCGTAACTTTCGATTGTCCAGTTTTCCTCAAAATTCGCTGATGTGTTTATCTGCATCCACTTCCATACTGGTAAGAACACCGTGTCCCACAGTGTGTTCACAGTGTGTGCACACATTCGACTATGTGAAAAAGCTCGAATTTAACAGTGTGGAGATGATTTCACACTGTGGTGTGGTTTTCACAGAGTGTTCACATAGTACCGCTTTGTTTCACACTGTGAATTGATAACTCACATTGTGTTCACATGGTTAAAACGCTCGAATTTAACAGCTGTGGAGAGATTTCACACCGTGTTCACAGTGTGTTTACACTGTTTCTCGAAATGTGAGACACTGTGTTTTTGGCTTTTTCTTTTCTTTTCCAGGAGGGATGATTCACATATACGTGTGGGGTTCATCTCCATGCAACCATTCGCCTCCACGAATGACCCTATCATTAGTTTCAAAGCAACTGTGGAACGGGCTATTATAATGTAAGGCGAATATAAATGTGCATTAAAAGCTGATTTTTCTCCCATCAAGTACATTCGAAATCTTTCCTGCGAGACCTACCCAATTATCATAATCTACTAGCTTCGTACAGCAGGTTCTTTAAAACCAAAAGTAATATAGCAGGTTCTGTGCGCCCTGCAAAGATACTATTTTCCCTTCGCTTGAAGTCATACTGTACGCATGAGGTTGAAAACTCGTTAATTTGGATGACTGTTAGACCGTACACTTCACTTATTGACTTGTCTGCGAGAGTATAATGTGTTATTCGCTGTCTGACTATGCCCCAATCTACAGGTGTTCAGTGTGTGCGTTGTTGTACGTGTGCTGTTGAAAACAGATGTGAAATGAGAATACAAAATCAACATTTTTACCATCGAAAATTATACCTTAATCCTTTCTCATTTTCACTTCATATTTTCTATAATTCTCAGGTTGCATTGACACATTTATGTTCTGTAATGTTCGACTGATGTTTCTACTGATCATGACAGGATCCTCATTTCATTTATTTAGGTATATTTGTAAAGGTCGAGGGAAATAAAAAAACTATAAAAAGAAGAGAAAGAATAGAGGAATACAATATAATGTTGATCCCTTGACTTCTTTGATCCTACTCTATTAATGGGTTAACCGACTTTAAACAGAGAGCAATAGAGAGAGAGAAAAAAAAAGTGTGTGTGTTTGTGTGTGTGCGTGTGTGTTTGAGTGTGTGGTGTCAGAGAGAGAGAGAGAGAGAGAGACTGAGAGAGAGACGGCGAAATCTAAGCGAGGAAGATTCGTTGTCATGGCGACGGATAGCATTCATGTATGGGATAATAACCATCTTCTCAATTTCCATTTCCATTGATGTCAACACATAAAATTCTTTTCAGGCTGCTCGTCAAACTCGGTACTGTTGTCATGGTAACCCTCTCATTCCTAGCTCCACCCCACCTCCTCACAAATAAAAAATGGCGGGCATCCCAAATCATTTTAGAAATCTGCTCCTGTTATTACTTGACTTTGGAACTTTCTTTCTTGTGGTTTGGAGATTTGAAATTGGCATGAAATATTGGCATTTGATTCCTCTGTACAAATTCAAGGTTGGATAAAAACAAATAATGAAAGGAATCCCACAGCTCAGTCAGTCAGTCAATCAATCAATCAATCAATCAATCAGTCCGTCAATTATTCAATCAATCAATCAACACTTATTATGTATTTTCTAGAAAATAATAATGAAATAATAATTGTATAATGTATACTTTATAATCATATTTTGCTATAATGCGGTTTTCGTGAACGAATGGAAATAACCCTGCTGGAAAGAGCCCAGTGTCCCACATTGTGTTTACGGTGTGCTCGCATTGTGTCCACATAGTCGACTATGTGAAAACGCTTGAATTTAACATGTGAAGATCTCATACTGTGATTTGGTTTTTCACAGAGTATTCACATAGTAATATTCTGTTTCATATTGTGAATTGATGATTCCCACTTTAAATTAGTGATTCACCTTTTTCACAATGGATTCACACGGTTAAAACGCTCGAATTTAACAGTGTGAAAATATTTCAAACTGTGTTTACAATGTGTTCACACAGTGTTCAGTTCAGTTCAGTTCAGTTTTTATTTCTGCATTTCAAAATCAATACAAAATCCACAAATCAACAAAATACTTACATAGTCATTTACACAGCTAATATTCGTATCGTTTGGATCTTACATACATGTTTCACATAGTGTTACACACTGTGAAACACTGTGTTCTTTCAAGCAGGTAAATCTCAGTTGAAATAAACTGAACTAAGTCAGGTGTGTTGCTCTATCAGTGTAGGGATGTAGAATAACATTTATTTCTACCTCCAAGATCAGTGCATAGATGAATTATTGTTTGGCGTATTGAAGCCCCCTCCCCCCCCCCCCCCTCCGTCCTAGTCATGGCTGCCGCAGACATTAACATTAAAAACAAAAGGATCTGCACCCAACCTGAACAGGTAAATGATATTAAAAGCTGTTCACATACTACAGTGTTATTTGATATAGCGCCGCCGACTAATTTCGTACGTGGTGTATACTGCGATGAATAATTGAACGTGTCATATCTTGTTCCTTGTTTAGAGAAGTGTCGATACGAAAGGCACGCCCTGAAATATTGATGAAATTCGGGTATATAGTGTGTAGCTCGCAACTTATAGCAATGTTGAAACAGATTCTGTTTCACGCACAGGCAAGCACACGCAGTTTCCACAATTAGAAAATACAAGTCAGTACGACATCTAAATGTGTGACAGCGTCTTAGCCCTACTGTGTAAACCTTTTCCCTAAAGTTATAGACATCAAAGTGGAAAACTTAAAAGTTGGTAATTCACCTGACGTTGTTGTCACGCTTATTATAACGCTATGGAACGCAAAATACAATAACAAAATACAACCACATAGCTTTAAATACGTGCTTTCGAACGAACAATACAACAACAAAAAACAACCACATAGCTATAAATACGTGCCTCCTGTATATTTCTCTTGAAACATTTAGAGCATGCAGGGAGTAGGCGTATTAAAGCGCGCAGATCGCGGAATCAATTTTGGCAGCTTCCTCTAGGTCAATCGATACAGTGTTTGTCCTAGCTGAATGTCATTATCGCAAAAGAAGGGCGCCATATACATTGTAAGGCGGTGCATTGGTGTCACGTGATGTGTTCCGGTTGTTCTCATTACGGTACCACTGATGCACCTTTCAAACTATTACGCTCGCGAAGGTTACGCATTGTGTGCTGCCCGACAAATCAATTCGTGTTACGGACGGTGCGGATGACATGCATGTCAATGCAACATAATTATTAATAACATGTAAAACATCTGTTGCCCTCACAACGATGGATGGCATGAACCTTTGTGTATAATATTTGTGTGTGAGTGTGTGTGAACATAAATCATGGGTCTTGTGATGCTAAGCTTGTGCGTGCGTGCCTGCATGTATCTGTTTGTGTGTGTGTGTTTTTATTTTTAACAATCGTTTTCTAAATCTTGACAGAAAGGGTCTTAATAAGTGTGTTGTAATAATCACAATTTATCAAGCGCTTTAAGAAGGTTATTCAGATAACTTAGGCCTACATGATAGAACAGTGTCCACCATTTTTTCTCTTTTCTTTGTGTGTCTGTATAATAAAATGCACACATACTGTTTAAACACACTAAAAACATTGTGTATGTATTGTATGTGTTAGATACCGATAAACATAATGGCCCGAATTCATACGAAGGTGGTGTAAGCCTAGACCATGGGACAAAGTTTGACCATGGTCTAAAACAAGAGTGAAATATAGGCTTATTTTTCACATGCGCGTATCAATGCGCGTCTGTTACTGGACGTGTGTTGTCGTACGCAATCTGTCAATCGCATTTACGCAGAAGAAATTTGCATAAACCACGGTTTCAATTTATACAGTCGGTGTACCACCTTCGTGAATTTTGGACCATTATGTCACATGGAGTAAATTCTACACGGTGTAGTAATGTACAGCTCAATGCAATACTCGTTTGCACTTCAATGTACGCAGATGTCGGTATATGGAGTGGTAAAAACAGAGAGACAAACAATTATTTTTCTATCCCCCCCCCCCTTTCAAATGGCGCGCTACCAATATTGAATAACACTATTAGCTGGCGTCCGGTGCTGAGTTTGTTCACGCATTTTCTCCTCTTTTATGCTTGTATTTTGCTCTTTCATTTTGATTTATGTCTATAGGAGGGATAAAAAAAAACCCACACATATTTTGGCGGGCCTCTGCTTGCTTTTGATGACAAGTGTCAATATTAATCGGCTGCGAGGGAAAATGCCAAATCTCGCGGCACACTCTACCATCGTGATCAGTCTAATGTCGTGCGTCGATTCGGTTGGGTCCGCTGGTAATTGCTGAGAGTGAGACTCTTTGAGCAAGCATTATGTATAAAAGAAGTCACGTTAGACCCTTTTGCGCATGATGTGCACGCCATTTTGAAAAAAAAAAAACACCAACGAATTTGATACTCTTCAAACTTATGACATATCGTTGCAGAATAAAGATGAAAAGTAGAAACTCTGAGAGCAAATACTCAGGGAAGAAGATGAACAAATATTACAGAGTCGTTATTGTCTTGTTCCCCTTTCAAAACACCACAGCTAGTAATTACTGGCTGCTCATAATTATTGTCAATAATGCGTATAGATAACTCCACACGATGGTGCAGAATACACAAGTTGCAAAACCTAAATCTATACAGATGGACATGGATAGATATAAATACAATATGCGTGACAATAACTCGAGGTAGTAATTTCCGTGTTAATCATAAGATCGTACAATTATGTATTTTCTAAACTGTGAAGCCCTATTGAACTTTTTATCTCACTTGACTTCTATAGTTACCATTTATTTCGTCAAAGTTTGGCACGATGTTTATCTTAGAACCGTCGATGCAATGGTTCAAGACTAGGTGTTGATATCTCAGTGACTAAAAAAAAAAAAACTCAATAAAACACCTCGTCAGGCCCTCCTTAAATTTGCGCCACTTTTGTTTGTTTGTTTGTTTTCTGCACCAGGAGTATCTCAAGGTATCAAACATTTTTTTTTGCTTCTTAGCCCTATTCAGGGAATTCTTCTTTCTGGCAAAGACATTTTAGATAGCATGGTTATTTAAGAAGTACCAAAGAAGTATTACGGGTATTTCTGTGTGGATTCGCTTTCTCGTACGTTGTATAAGAATGTGAGTTTCTGGTAGAATTTAAAAATAACACACAAAGAATCCAGTGATTTGGTCCATGACGCTTTTGTGGCTGTCACTTCTTCAGTGCATCTTATCTTAATCGCCGAATCATGAGAATGTTGAGGATGTTACCATGGTTACTCAGGATGTTGCTGAAGCAGGAGTCCGGACCAAGAAGCCAAAACGAGGAAGTACAATACATGTATCCCAACAAATTCAGTTTCGCGATATCATAGAGGAAGACATACTTTCCAAAGAATACTCAAAATATTAATTAAATAATCCCCATGCCCAAGTGGTTGGTTTCCACAGTGCCAATTTTCCACGATTGACAGTGATCAGACACTGTATTATCACTAGATATTGCATTGCATCTTTCCTTCCACCGCTAGTTTCCTATTTTAATCGGCAACGCACATCAACCAGCACCATCTGCTTCTAACGGCCTATTTAACCAATCAATGTTTAGAGAGAAGAAATCCACTCCAAAATCGTATCATTGTTATAAGAAAGAAAAAAAAAACAACCTGCAAACCAGTGCAAAAATAATCAAAATCGGAAAGGAAAAGAGGACAGTCTCAAATTTCATTTTTAAACTTTTTCTTGACCAGTCGTTATAGATATATATTCAAATCAGCAAGTTGATAATGTCAAGCTCTTTCAATTTCCTATTCATTTCACAGAAATGACAAAAAAACCCCACTCATATTTCAGCTGTATAATGAAGAGTTTATCGCGCCATTTTCAAACATTTCAAAGTAAGTTCATTATCAGAACAAAATTTAACCTTTCCAGTAATACCTCACTTGTAACAAAACAAGGAATCTTATAGAAGTTATATGATTACAAATATCCTGTATTTTCTTATTATTTTCTTTGTTTTTAGCGGCTTTAATCACAAATATCTCAACTCTAATAACAAGAATGGATTTAGCTCGTTTGCTATAAAACTCTTCAAATATAAAGCTTGCCTTAACACCACTTACAATAAAAAAAAAAAACAAATGTTACCTCTAATATAGTTCAGTATATGGAAATATGCTTTTACCGGCATTAGCTAAAACTAAAATTTTTTTTTTCGAATTTTATTATGTAATATACATACAAAATTGTGAGGCATAACATCATCAAATCGCTCAAAATATTCGTAAGGACTAGTCAAGAAAAGTTTTTCGAAAAAAAAAATGTGACATTTCAAAATGTCATATCTCCCTAATTTCTTTTCCGATTTTCGTCACTTCTGGAACGTTCTGTTTTGTCTTTTGGAACGTTCGTTTGGAACGTAATCATAGTGTTTATGGTAAAACACGTATATATCATATAGTTAACGAATTGGTACTCACGTATAATTCAGCTGAACATTTCTTGTACATACAGGAAGAGAACACTTCTAAACAACATTTCCATTCTAAAATTTCAAATTTCATGCTATTTATTGAAGAAACTTGGAACAAATCAGGGGAAAAAATAACTATAGAAATATGTTCCAATGCTGCATTTCTTGGAATGTATGGAAGAAATTTAACGTCATAAATTTTCGGAAAGGATGAGGAATTCAATATTGACATTTTGAAATGGCCCCATCATTCGAAGTTCAAGGGTTACTGATAGCAGTTTCCTTTGAGGAGATAAGCGATACCCCCATTGGTTCCTAGAGAGACCACGCCCATTGGTATCTGGTATAGGCAAGATTGGTGGTGGCTCGACTTAGGCGATAATACCACACCTCACACACGATAACCCGGGGAGCAATGTCCGTCTTAATATATTACCAGTTAGTTGCGTCAATATTGGAGCTAGCCTGTCTTCCAGCCGTGTTACTGTTATAACCTACTTGACAGCAAAGCTTATTATGACGTATTGGTCATTCAGTCACTCCCGAACCATTCCAGGTTTGTTGACCACACCCGTATCATTGGCTTTTTCTCAAATGGGGGACCAACAGATAACATCGTAAGATATTATGTTACCTCTTCCCCACCCTTCTTTGGCTGACGCTTGTACAGGTATGCACACGGTAAGGAATATGAATGGAATTAAAAAAAAAAAATCATCTGAAAGGCAGACTACCGCTAGCTCATAGAGCACTGAACGCCACGCGTGTATACTAGTATTCACGGACCGACATTTCGCGATAAACCGACTTCGGATCTACACGCCGCTGCGTAATCGGGTGGTGTAAAGGATTATTTTTAACACAAGTTACTGCGTCTGTCATACAGTGGAATAACACACGAGCATCAATGGGTTTGACCGGCCTTACGGCAAATAAAAACTAGTTCTGATTACAACTACTGCAGCTGCACAATCATGTAAGTGTGAATTAACAGTCGTAAAATGTAGTGTATGTATAATGAGTGTATGTATTCTTTTGTTCTTTCCTTGTTGACATGATTATTGTTGCGTGAATGATCGTGGCGGAAATGAAACTGCGTAAAATAATGTACATAATATGTGTACAATATACGAGTCCCCAATAGGTCATAATCTTGAAAAACATGACATTTTCTCCATCTTCAACAGCAACAAAAAAACAAAACAAAACAAAAAAAAACATGTCCTCACCATTTAGCTGTATTGTCAAACAGTTACAAAGGAATGTATGTCCTACTTCAAACACACGCAACGTGGGGAAAATCTTAACAACCAAGCGAACGTTAAAACGCTTGTTTCCAATTGGTCTTTTCATATAAAGTCTTACTTTGTTTTGCATTTTTACTTGTTTTTTTTTTCTTTTTACCGTATTGAGCGCACATGTAAACTGACCCCCAGTGTATTTCAAACCATGATTCAATGCCCACCACGTTTATTAAGTTACCACTTCCGAACTAACAAAAGATATTGGGATATGTACCAAAAATGATTTACAAACGATGCATATTTTGAAGGTGTGGGTCATCTATTGCCTGAAATAATAGACACAACTTAAGGCTACATTCTCGAAAGCACGAAAGCTTAAAACGGAATATATAAGTACAATTATTACAAAATTTTCAATGGCAATACAATACAGTACGATATACAAAATAACAGGGAAACAGATATTTGTGATTTCTGAAGTGCGGTCTCATTTACGTACAATAATAGTAGAAATGGAAATGCTGCCTTTAAGACTTTTAATGATTGATTATTTCACGACTCTAATTGAAGAGCTTGCTTCCAAAAGGCGCTAATTCCATTGTAGAATGATGGATTTAGCGTCTTTTGGAAGCAGGCTCTTCAATTATACAAGGACCTGAATTGTTGGGATTCTAAACAATTCTAGAAATCGTTTTAATGATACTCCCATTCTCAGCATGTTTGGAATTGTTTAGATCTTTTATTCTTGTTGACGCTTGTTTTCAGACTTTATTTTCTTTTAAAAGTATTGTTTACCATTGAGAGCAGTGATTCAAAAATGTTCGAGATATCACATTTGATGTATGTGTTTAGGTCAGTTGTATCACAAAACATCCTACTATATAAAAAATCTGTAATAAAGCCTAAAATATAAGGAGATGTTTTCCCACTAAACTATAACTGTAGACGGTTTAGTCTAGAAAGATTTTTATTATAAACAGATAAACATTGTTCACTTCTGATTCAAATATTTACATTGGTTGTTTCAGTCCATAACTCACATTTTTGAACTATTTTAAAGCACTAGAGCTGGGTTTTTGTTTCATCTGTAAATGGTAAGTAATGCCTTTAACGCATTTACAACAAATCGCAAACCTTATACAATTCCTTCCATTAAACAAACCAAAAAAAAAAATGTTTTGTTTCACAAATCATCCCGGACAAAGAAAACAATGAACACATTCACATGCGTAAAAACAAAGCGAGAAGGTTAGTGTATCTGTTCATTGGTAGTGTGTATATATCACATAATTACTGATAATGAAAATCAGCTTTCAAAACGGGAATGAAATTATTCAGTATTAGTCAGATCTTTATTATCATTTAAGCATATTTCTTTCGTAACGTTGTGTCAGAATGCGCACTTGCTGATTCATCGTGATATATACCTCGTCCCGCAACGCCGCCGATGTAGATCTTATCATAAACGGGATTGATTTTTTTTTTTTTTTTACATGTAATACACATCCTTGTTTGTTTTGCAAATGAAGAAAGCACACACTTCCAAGCCGCAGACTAGCATATGCCTGGAATTTCATGTGTGTGTGCGCATGCGCGGCCAGCCAATATTTGACCAGGCTTTCGACTCTGTCATCAATATCGTCATACATTTTTGTTTGCTTTCATGCTCGGTGAGCCCCAAGTCGACCTTTGTGCCTTGACGCACTTTACAACACCCAGCGTACACACATACAATGCGCATTTCTCAAATATGGCGTGACGTTCATAATGAATATCCTCTTCTGAACTAACGGTTTTACCCCACTGGGTTCTTTGCAAAATTCCCTTGCAATCATGATAAATGGTATGGTCGTTCATTCTGTGTGTGTCCTAGCAACGTGCCTATCACATGACAAAGATCGTGACAGCTTAATTCATATCTCCTTGGTTCATCCCAAATTATCCATGAGGAACTGTCATCTACAAAATTAGCTCAAAAGAATGATCGATTCTCACTCACTCACACGCTCTCTCTCTCATCCATGTGCAAATCACGTGACCAAAGAAGTGATACCTTTTTTTCAGGCGTATTTAAAGGAAATCCAGTGCGCCTTTTATATTCGAGATGTGTATTTACTTACGTTGAACAATGCACACACACACACACACGCACACACACACACACACACACACACACAAATATATATACATATATATATATATATACACACACGAATACGGCTTGTAATCGCTCTTCTCTCGGATGCAAGGAACATGAATTGACTTTAAATGTAGAGTCTCTTACAGTTTCTGAATGATATATTTAGACCAGCCCCGGCTCCTCCCCCCCCCCCCCAAAAAAAAAAAAGGTAAAGAAATTAAACGTAGCACAAGAACACAAAAAGAAGCAGTGATCACAACGCAATTTGTGGATGAAGAGAACCAGTGGAACACTTTAATGGTACAATATTGTAACTTCGAATAATTTTCCCCACCCCGAGATCGCTATATCAATACGCGGTTCATACATTTTAATGTGACCATCAATCATGTCAACTGTATATATCGAACTGATGAATACAATGAGTTTATGTGTTCACATCCTATACAATGTAATAGTAAGAACATATTATCGGAATGACTTGCAACGAAAGGGTTTCATATAATCATTTCCTGTCAATTTTCACTATATCATCATTTTGTCAGTGGAATTTTTCCCTATCTATACAAAAAGGCAGACATGACACGCATACACCGGCAGTGACCGGGGAGGTGGAACTTGACGCTATCACTCTAGCTGTACCAACCATCAGTACCAGGTCTCATGTATGATATATCCATGGTGTGATCTTTGTTGGTTTTTTTTTCGCGAGGAAAACACATGACACAATTTGTGTTGTGTTGTTGATTGCTGTTTCTGATTGTAATCTCCGGTTTAACCATTGACCTTTGTCCACCAACATCAAACCCACTGGTTATCACAAGATGCTGTTGTATTAAGAGGATGATAATCGAGATAATACCTGTTTTGGTCCATCTAGTAGCTGTTACAATCAGGTTGTCTTTGTCCCTGTTGTATAAAGTTCAGTGACTTGAATATATCGAGTATATATGCAGCAAGCACTGGATGCAGCGCCCCTTCTGTCACACCCCCCCCCCCCCATGCTGGCAATTATCTTATTGTACCCCTCTTGAGGAGTTACGGTAAATAGTACTGATACAGTCCATGGTTAAGAAGGTTTAGATGATACCTGCAATCAGCTCCCAGGTAAACATTCAGTATACCTCCTTCATACCATTGTTCTATTTGTATTATCTTTTCAGATTGGTGTTGGGGTTTTTGATTTGGTTGGGGTAAGGAACGAATAGCTAGGTTTATGTATCAGCTGATTGAATGTGACAGGTAATAATGGATAATGGTCAATGTTCCTAAATATCTCGACTAGCCACTGTTCCTGAATATCTCTAACGGTCAATGTTCCTGAACATCTCAGGTGACTTTTATCTGCAATGCATCTGGGCTCTTCTACCTAGCGAATATCGAGCCTATATGCCACACCTCGCTACTATCTTTCACAATAACGAAGATACCTATCAAAGCATACGTGACATCCACGTACTGCTTTTGCGTGTACCTTTGAATCAGGAATATAGAATTTTGCACTCCTCAATTGAAAACGCATCTAGTAAGGAATTCTGTAACTACATTGTATCTAATAGTATTTTCATTGGAGCATTGTGGTAAAGTTGTGACTGCCCAGTATATGCCGTAGAGATGGTAATGTCGTAACTATTAGAAATCAAGTCCTTGTAATCGCAACATGAAGCACATTCTTACGACCTTCTTTTGAATTAGCCTCCCCTCTAAACCTCTGTTTATTCTCTTACTCTCACAATAATTTCAAACTTTGAAATGGATATGCCTATGTCCTACAACACTATTTTCGCAAATACTTGGTAATGATTTTTTTAATAACAAATCCGAAACCGTTGTTTGCATAACGCTGCAAACTTTACTTAGCACTCCTTTTTTGGGGATAACCATCGATTGTTATTCCCCCCCCCCCCACATGCCCGAGTGATAATTAAAAAGAAAAGGTTCTTTTCGATCTCTGGACATGTCATGTCCTTTTTTTTCTTTTCGTTTTTTTTTTTTTTTTATATAGTGCTGTTATCAACACTTAATCAGTTAATGCATTTCTCCCTTCTCTTCTTTTCCTTTTCTCCCTTCAACAGAAAAAAAAAAAAAAACATCTCTTCCTCAACCAGTGCTAGAGTGCTCATGGATACGACCAAGAAGGAAGGGAAATGATTTTTGGAACAATCGTTGTATTTGTAGGTCTGAACTTATCACCCACCGATCGACCACAGATCGTCCGTAAACCCAGACAGAACTGAGACATTATGAACGGCGTTTACAAAAGCAATAACGCCGACGATCGCATTCTCCTGCGACCGCCGTCGACCATCGGAACTCAGACGAATTTCGATAACGAGATACAGGGTTTCGACAACCCCCTCCATGTCGAGCTCGAGACGTCGCTCGACAACGGAGCCGTCAAGCACACCGAAACCAACGGGAACGCTCACCATCCCGAGGCTAACGGCACGGCCGTTGCCAATGGGACGTCGACGACAAACGGTGCTGCTGCCTCGCCGAACGAGGAGTTACCTCCCAAGAACGACGTCTCGACGCCGTCTGATGGCGTCGATGACGACGAAGACGACAACCCAGACTGTGGCTGGTACAAATGGCGACCAAACTGTGTTCAGGTATCTTTACTCATCTATACAAATACAGCTCGCTGGATTTCGAGACACTTCGCTATTAGTCTAACACGTTTTGATAATACCTGCTTTTGTAACTTCAGAAGAAGTTTCTCCACTGTTCTCAAGGTGGGTTGATACAAAATTTCAGAAGGGTGACAAGATGGCTCAATCGGCAGCATGCAAGCTGTACAATCAGGTGTTTTGTTATAGTGGGGCAGATAAAATGAAAAAAAGATACTCGCATCTGGCGGAGTGTAAGAAATTTGGAATATAGGATCATTTTGAGGCGCTGATTTTAAAAAAAAAAAATTGCCGGATCCAAGAGATCTGACCACTGAGTCGGCCGCCATGTTGAATTTTAGTATGGCCGTCATCACAAAACATTTAGAGATCCCTATCTTCACTTTTTAATGACATAGGCCATTGAAATTCGATACATAAAAGCATGTAATATGTTGAATTTTAACAGATTAATTTGACATGTCTGACAAGCTGCTCGGCAGCCAATTTGAATTTTCCTACATTGTTGCCACGTCGGAGTGTTGAAAATCTCTATATCGGGTTTGTAAATTAGGCTACCTAATTGAGTGCGCGTTAGTAACTTATTGAGTGCGCGCTATTGTACTATGTACATTGTGACGTCAGTGAAAGTGCATTATGCTTCATTTTTGTTGCACTGTATTGCATGCCCGTGAATGTTAGTCGTGATGTTTGTCTTGGCAGCCATACTGGAATTCAAAATGACGGACTTGAAGCGTTGTTATAAATTCCATTTATAACCCAGCATGTTATGATACCTGTTTTCACCATATTTCAACGTCACTCGTCACTTAGAACTCGAGATAGGGATTTCAAACAATTCGTCGTGGCGGCCATATTGGAATTCAAAATGGCGGTCATTCGATGTTTGTCAGACACTTCAGATTAATCCCTCATTGAATTTCACATGTCGAAACGCTCTTGTGTCGTGTGTGTACGTCACAAGAGCGTGTGTACGACGTGTGTACGACACAGGAGCAACAGGTCACTACAGAATCCGTTAGGGATCGTTAAGATATTTCGTGACGGCGGCCATACTTCCATTTAAAATGGCGGCCGACCCAGTGATCAGATCTCTTGGATCCGGCGGTTGTTGAAATCATCGCCCAAAAATACCCCTATATGCAAAATTCCATATACTCTCTGCCGGATATGAGCATCTCGACCAATCTTTGCTACATAGTAGTGATTATCTGCCCCACTAGTGATATTATTCACGCGTGTATTGTTTATAATATCAATTCGGGATGTTCTTATTCTGTAATAAATTAATATATCCATATACAGCTCATAGTGAATACGAAATCTTTTCTTAATCTCTCCCCATTTTTTTTTCCGCAGTGCTGCAACAACATCGTCGGTTACACGTTCTTCCTCTCCGTGTTCGTCATCGCCCAGGGCATGACAGTCAACGGGCTCGTCTACGTGGTCATCACCACGCTCGAGCGGCGATTCGGCTTCCCTAGCGTCAAGAGCGGTCTGATCTCGAGCAGCTACGATTTCACCGTCATGGTCATCATCATCTTCGTCACGTACTTCGGCGAGAAGGCGCACAAGCCCATCTGGCTGGGCATAGGTGCACTCATCTTCGGTGTAGGGTCGCTCATATTCACGCTTCCGCATTATATAACGGGCGACTACCAGTATCAGGTAAGATTTAAGTCAACAAGAATGACCTAAGTCAAAGAGACATTAGCATTCGAATGAATTGAATTGAACTGAATTCAATCCCATTCAATTCAATTCAGTTCGATTTAATTCAATTCAATTCAATTCAATCCTGTCAATTCAATTCATATTTTCACTTTTTCGACGAGAACTTAGACATTTCACTCTCCTTGGTAACAAAGAATAGCCCATGGTTCCATAAGCAAAACAAAGCAAAATGAGAAGAGTATACAGTAATTTTGGAACCTTATAGTAATTATACGTTGTCATGAAAACTAAAGTGATGAAACTGAAATAACAATATGCATGCTGCGAAAAATGGAGAGACCTACTAAAATGACAAAGTTTGCAGAATTTGGGTCCCTCATGGAAAGAACGTCAGTAGAATAGCTGAATTATAATTGCCAAGAAGACAAAATGTACAAAGAGAAAAAAATTATCTCTGAAATATTAACTTAGGCTGTATGAAAAATCGTGAAGAAATCTTATGTCAATACATGTTGGAACAGACAGTCCTTACATCTTTCATATCTGAAAAACTAAACTAGATATAATAGGCATACTCTGAAATATAAGTTGATAGGCCTTCTCTTTCATTTTTCATAGATTTCAATGGGAACTGTTATTTTTCCTAACTATATAAATTCCCTTTTAAGCTCATACCAAAGGTTACTACACAGTAGATATAGACTCTCCGGTGCTCATATGCGTTACACTGAGCGTTTCAATTATATCTAGTAATATGTATAATCATCATACATGGAAGGAATCTGATATCGGTTGAGGTCTCATATTCTCCTTCTTCTTGTACACTTCCTCATCATCTCCACCATCATCTTCCTAATATCTGTCTTATTCTCTCTTCTTCTTCTTTTTCTTCTTCTCTCTTCTCCTCCTCCTTCTCCTCATCGTCCTCCTCCTCCACCTCTTTCTTCCTTTACTTTGTATTCTCCTCTGCACATGGGTACAGAACACCGATTTTGAGATGTGCGACCCGAGCCGGGCAGACTTCGGTGGATGCGAGGATATGTCCACCCTCAACGAGGGGCTCACGAGCTACTACGGAGTCTTCATTCTGGCCCAGGTGTTTCACGGGATCGGAGCCTCGCCCCTCTACACGCTCGGCATCACGTATATCGACGAAAATGTGTCTTCGGCTGCATCCGGAATCTACATAGGTATGTAGGAAGACAATTTCCTCCTTTTTGAAGGTGGGAGGAGGCCCTCTGTAGTCCCTCTGTCGGCAGAACCTTTAGGATTGATGTATTAAGATATTGTCACAATCGTAATGAAAAAAAAAAGATGGAAGAATGAAGCATTGTACTTATTATTTTTTTTGTGTAATCTTCCTTGTAAGTGGGAAGGTAGATCATTTCCGTAACGCAAACTTTCCTTTCGAAGTTTTAAGTTATTTCATTGTTGCCGGATTAAGAAATAATTTCTTAAGTCAAAGCAATGTCACCGCTGTGCATGGGCAAATTATGGTACACTTCTGGCGTTCATCAGGTGTATAAAACAAACGTCTTCGTATTGCACGTGTAACCATGAGTCCTGGCTTCCAAATGCATTGTAGGTCAATATGAACTAACAACAGTGTAATGCGTAGATTTCAGTTGATATCAGAAACGCGTTCCAATTAAAAGGCAAAATTCTGATCGCTAGAAAAAAAAAATGATGCTGCTGTTTTCACAAATATTTTTTTTTAGAGACTCATTTGCTATGCAGGTGTAATTATTTGATGTTAGTGTAAGTGTTGGAAGAAAAATAAAGATCATGCATAGCCTTCACTTGTTGATAGTTAACTGATTTGCTTTTTCCTCTATTCACTTTTAGTGTTTCTAAGTTAGTAAGTTTCCATGTTATTTCCTTTTTTTTTTGTCTCCGATTCACTCCAGGTATATTTAAATCTATGGCCATTCTTGGTCCGGCGGCTGGTTATATCATCGGTGGAATATTTTTAGGTTTTTACGTGGATATACGAAAAGTTCCCAACGAGTACGTGCGTCTGTTATTTCCTCTATTACTTAAAAACATGTGACGAATAAAAATGTTGAATGAATACTAAGTAATGGAGATTAAATCGCAAAGGCGATAACATGACCTGAAGATGCTTATGATGATTATGATAATGAAGTAGAAAAGAAGATAATATTGATGATTTTTATGGTATTTTATGGTGTTTGTATTTTGTATTTATTCTTAAATACTATTTATCAATATTATTAAAAATGTATTCTTATATGTAAAAAAAAATTATATCACTGTTTGTAGATTGTTTTTAGTTGAATTCTCGTGTTGTCTATGTTTTTTCAAATATAGTAATCATGTGTTGGAAATGAAATTTAAAAAAATGAGATATGGAGGGGATAATGACGAAGATGTAATCTTCATAAATCTTTGTTTGATGGAACATTCTTTTCTTTGTCTGTCTGTATGTATGTTCGACACACACACACACACAAACTCTCTCTCTCTCTCTTTCTATATCTTATTCTGTCATCCTGTGGTGACGTTAGACTTGATATTGATCCTTCAAGTCCAACCTGGGTTGGAGCGTGGTGGCTGGGCTTCATCGTGGCTGCTGGAATCTCATTCTCAATCGTGTTCCCCTTCTTCGCCTTCCCGCGTTCGCTTCCAGGTTGGTTGCCATGACGACCCATCCAATTTCGTTCTTACCAGAGATGGTTATCGTGCACTCTAGACTAAACGAAACCGACAGAGAATATTTCATGCAAACTGGTTAACGAGCAAGCAATCGGTGTGTGTGTGTGTGTGTGTGTGTGTGTGTGTGTGTGTGTGTGTGTGTGTATATACTGTATGTACAGATACATATAATATGACTTTAACAAAGTGCAAATAGTTCGATAGGTTAGATGGAAAAGTGGCTACATCTAGATAGCAAGAAAGAGGGATAGATAGATAGATAGATAGGTAGATAGATAGATACAGATAATTGTTAATACTCTTATTGTATTTTTTTCTCAGTGATCTGTTGTCTGTCTCTTGGAGGTGATATTGAATTAGCAGCGATTGTGGATTCTGTGATTTGATTGGTCAATTAACCGTGCAATATATCGCGCATTATGTGAACGAGGTCATTGCCACAATATTTCGTGTTTCGCAATTCACATTCGCATATTTGTGCACACATAATGTAGTACGTACGTGTATGCGCTGATCACTCCCATGCATATCCCAAACATTACATTTTCATTTCCTTTCATTAAGTTTCCACACAAATCATACAGAGTTGTGCTTACAACGTCCATCTGTGACGATGTAAAGTAACACATAAATTATACATAAGTTGTTAAGTTCATTGTATACAAATAGCATTTACATGGCACAAAATGAATTGAAATTATTCTCAAGTACATTGCATTCATGACGGATAAATACAATTGTGTGTGGTGGCCCGGGAACCTACATAGAAGCAGATGCTTGTGCGAGTAGGTTCCCCGAAAGAAACATGGCTCAAAGCCGACGATTTGAACGTAGAAAATTCATTTAAAAATGACCAATACAGAGACCGAGTATCTAGTTTCTACATTAAATGATAACGATCCTTGCCCCCTGCTTGTTCTCACGTAATACGGGAACAAGCTCGAAGTGACTGATGATATTCATCTTGCAGGCATTGCGAAATCCTCATTGCTACTCACAAAAAATATGGGGGCGCTGTAGCATAGTGGATACAGGATTCCCGACCCCCAAACGGAGGACCCGATTTCGATTCCCTCCCAGCGCTTGTTGCGTCCTTGGACAAGATGTTTTTAAATGAAAGAAAGATATTATTCAGAGGGGTGAGAGTTTCTTCAATTTGTCTCCCTCTACAAATTAAAATGTGTTAAGATCGCAACTGTCAGACTGTTGATCTGTTTAGACCTGTATTGTTACATTTGTAGAGGGAAGCAAATTAAAGAAACTCACACCTGAAGATGATTTTACCCACCATGTCTCTCTCGACTCAGGTGTATAAACAGATAAATGGGTACATGGCAACGCTATACGGTGATAATAATGGCAGGGCCCTCTGGTAGAACAGTGGTAAATCTGAAGAGGCTACCCTGGATAAAGAAGACCATATAAACATATTAAAACAAATCTTCTTCTAATACTCACAAGGTGGGAAAAAAGTCTTTGCCCAGCGCAAGCACGAGACCCAACGTGGGATGGAGTTTGAGACGAAGACCGGCTGGGGGTCCATTACCCAGTTTCCCCACGCCCTGTGGATGCTGATTAAGAACCTGCCATACATGTTTAACAACATCTCCACGGCCTGCGAGACCTTCATCCTAGTTGCCGTGGGAGTCTTCGGCCCAAAGTACATGGAGTCCCAGTTCAACCTAACGTCGGGCCAGGCAGCCATTTTGGCAGGTAAGGGGTCAGAGTAATTTTGATTTTGATATCATTTCATTTGATCTGACTGGAGTTGAGCAGGTACTACTCGATAGTGATTTCAACTCGTTGCGATGTCAGTATATTTCATAATGACATTTTTTTTTTAATATATATATATATATATATATATTTGATTTCCTGACAATTCACTTTTTATCAGATTCGATTCAATTTGATTTGATGTGATTTGATTTGATTTGATTCGATTCGATTCGATTCGATTCGATTCGATTTGATTTGATTTGTTTTGATTTGATTTAACTTGCTCCAAAAGGTAAGCTTCGTTAAAAGCATATGTTCTATCAAAGATGTGCATCATTTAAAAGAACTGGACTTAATATTTGGAATTATCGTTCCCATGTTCCAAAGGGGATAAAAATCCTCCCGGAAATGGCATTTTGCACCCTATATGGTTGAAAAATTCAAATTCGGATTATTCCCCGTTAAAAAGGAAAAAAAAAATCGTCTGTTTTACTGTTTTAGAGTTAAATTGAAATCGTCCATTGTACTGTGAGAGTTAAATTCATCGCAGTGTTTTGAGAATAATCGTCGCATCTTTTACCTATTACAGCCATTTCCTCAGTACCATCACCAATCTAACAATTAAGTTAAAGATAGACATGTGATAGGTTTATCTTACGTACGTGTTTAAAATAATGAATAATACATTTGAAGTATTCAGTTGGCGCCTGCTTTTTGTTCCTCGTCTTTTCCTTCTCTGACCTGTGTCCCTATTTTCTCCTGGCAAATATTTTGATCATAGCCATATCTCTCTCCCCTCTCTTTCAGGTATCATCGTGACTCCGTCAAGTTTCATAGGCGCCCTCTTCGGTGGCTGGGTGGTGAAGAGATTTGACCTGAAATACAGAGGGATGTTGAGGTTTACTCTTGGAGTGCTCATCTGTAGTTTGGGTCTTCAGTTCGTCTTCTTCATGAGCTGTGCAAACATCGACTTTGCCGGAGTTACGGTGGATTACAAAATTAGGTAACCATTGTTTGCCTGATTTTACTCGTATTTGATTCAGTTTTTGCGGGTCAAGGGAGATAGTAATATCTTGCTTTTCAACTTTTTATTTCATTTGAAAGTAGACTCATCGCTTAATCAAGGGAAAGAA
Source organism: Diadema setosum (assembly GCA_033980235.1). Taxonomy (NCBI): domain Eukaryota; kingdom Metazoa; phylum Echinodermata; class Echinoidea; order Diadematoida; family Diadematidae; genus Diadema; species Diadema setosum. The sequence continues at coordinate 6,821,126 of CM067074.1, read as the reverse complement.
TTTTCTATCCAGCTTTTTCTGTCCCTTTTATGCTTTAGTTTGCAATTTTCTTGCAATTTTCTTGCGTTTAATGCCACTTCACAGTGTTAGATGGGCAAAGCTCAGTGTACATTTGCCTTTAGTCAAGAGGTTGCTCGCAGAGATTTTAGTTCTTTGTAATCCCAGCATAAAGTTTTCATAGTACGTTAAACGTCGGGGTAGTAATATTTTGTGCGACATGCATACTCCTTTACATAAGCTCATTGATGTAATGTATTTTCCTTTTCAAGTTCTTTTATCCGCCTTGTATTAATTACCAATGCGTGCATACAATTATACAGAGGGTCCAATGCTTACTTGAAATACAGAACAACGGACAATTTCTTTAAGTACAATACGGGGGATTAAAACAGCAATAAATCAACCACTACTAAGAATGGCAAAGCATACCCCCCTCAAAAAAAAAAGAAGAAGACAATCTTTCTGAAGTCTCTATTATATTGAAGATCCCCGTAAGGTATGGACTTAACTATCGACTTTTAATATCAAAGAACAAAGTAGGTTTTATCGCGACTGCAGAACCAGAGCCCTTCTAAATTTGTCATATCGTCAGATTCATTAAAATTATGATGAAAGACAAATTCAAACAGTCATGACAAGTGACAAGAAGAGGTGAACACATTTCAGGAAATTAAGAACATTGGACCTTGGAGGAGTAATCAAAGCAAGGCAGATGACAAGTGGCAACTCTATGCAAAACTTGGGGCTGCAATAACCCGTCATGTCTGTTTATTTTAGATCGTGAAATCAGCAGACACTGAAAATCATGACAGAAAACCGAACAAGAGCCTCGCAATCATTGACTGTTTTCATTATGATTATTCCATCTAATTACAGGTGCATTTGCAATTTTTCACTATAACAGCAACGAAAAGGGACAAAATAACAGATGAAATTCCGGGTTATTTTTAAGTTCAAAGCTGTTGCAGTAACTGGGACACTCACTTATAGTGTCCAAAGATGATGAAAAATAATGTTGAATAACCATTGAAAGCCAGATCTTCAGTCGTATCCCCCCCCCAAAAAAAAAAAAAGGTAATTCAGGTCTGAATGGAGATTATAAAGACTTTTTTTTTGAATTCCACTTCAATAAATGATAAGATATCTTAATCTGTCTCATTTTCCTTCTTTCCTCCTGTGTGCTATAACTGTGTACTATAACCATACTATACTTGGTTTCTTCCTCTCTTGTTTCATGTTATGTTCTGTGTGCATGTGTCTTTCTGTCTTTCTGTCTGTCTGTCTGTTTCCACTCATAACAGCCCCGGGTCCGGCGGTCAGGATTTCCAGGTCGACAATGCCTGCAATGAGGATTGTAAATGTATGCAAGACTTCCAACCCGTCTGTGGCCATGATGACGTGTTGTACTACTCCCCGTGCCACGCGGGATGCACGTTGAAAAACTCCTCACAAGACGACTCGTCGGTGGTAAGCACCTTCATGATTTAAAAAGTAAACAACAACAACAACAACAACAACAACAACAACAACAACAACAACAACAACAGCAATTATCCCAGATAAGTCCAAGTGTAGCCACATGACTGTGCTTTTTGTGCTGTGTCTGTTTTAATGTGGAGCGCTCACTGTTAGTGTTTCATACGGCAAATAAAAACCTGATCAAGTATAAATTTGTATTCCGCGATGCTCGGTCTATTCAACGTAACGATAAGCTTACCTTCATAATAATATGGCCCAAAATTGCATGGAAACATTTTTGTATCATTTTACAAAAGTAGGAAATTTCTTACTCTACCGTATGTCCCCCCAAAAAATTACAACGGTACCCTCCGCGATGATAACTTTAAAAATAGTGACTCAATCCAAACACAATTTCAGGGTATGAAACTATAACTACATCTTACAGAAAAGACAAAACGCCATTCAATTTGCTTCTGTGGTCAAAGAGAAATGATGATTTTTGTAGAGCATGTCAGGAATCCCTTCCCTCCAAGTTTTGTCTATTCTGCTTACACATTAATATGCAGTTCCAGAGCATCCAAGTGCGAAACTTGGAAGAATCTGACTCATGACATGCTTTAATAATAATAATGATAATAATAATAATAATAATAACAACAATAATAATAATAATAATAATAATAATAATAATAATAACAATAATAATAATAATAATAATAATAATAATAATAATAATAATAACAATAACAATAATAATAATAATAACAATAATAATAATAATAATAATAATAATAATAATAATAATAATAATAATTCACAACATTTATATAGCGCGTTATCACATGAAATGTCTCTAAGCGCTCTACAACAATCCACATCTCTCTGTGACCGATTAACCAAATTGAATGGGCTTTTCTGCAAAATAGAGCTGAGATGTTATATTTAATGACCCTGAAGTAGCATTTACAGTTTTATCATATTATCATATTGGGTGCCATAAATGCAAAAATCCGATTGTATTTTTTTTTTTTGGGGGGGGGGCATGCTGTCTACATCGAGACACACTGATGATCCCTTCATTTATTTTTTTTTTTTTTTGCACTCGAATACTGTATCGAGCCTACTGTAGATTTGTTGTTGTTGTTGTTGTTGTTGTTGTTGTTGTTGTTGTTGTTGTTGTTGTTGTTTGGTGTTGTTGTTGTTGTGGTGGTGGTAGTTATGATTTTTTATTCATTTATTTATTTTGTGTGTGTGTGTGTGTGTGTGTGTGTGTGTGATAGCGGTGGTGTCTAACGTCTTTGACCATTGCAACTGATTGACAAATTGCCCAACATTGACGTAAATAAGCGCTGAATTGATCAGTGATTTAGTAGTAGCCATGATTTTTTTATCATGGCTACTACTAAATCACTGATCAATTCAGTGCTTATTTATATCGATGTATAGGGCAATTTGTCAATCAGTTGCGATTAAAACATCTCGACGGAAGAATTTCACTAGTCTTTGACCATGTTGCACGTCATTTTTGATAAATCTCACAGACATACTACGACTGCGCTTGCATACCTTCAGCCGCCAACGAGACGGTCGGGTACGGCCACGGGACCGGGGGCCGGTGTGAATACAGCTGCCAATCACAAACGATGTTTGTCGTCATAGCCTTTCTTCTTATCACAGTCACGTCTATGATAGCTGTTCCTCAACTGACCGCCACGCTAAGGTAAGCACACACACTCGACTAAAGTGTGTCGCTTTTGGAACCATGAAAATTAGATTCCATAAAAGCCGGTATATTTTAGAAATAGGTAATTCATCAGACCTTTCGTTAGAATGATAAAACTGGAAACTCCTTTATGATTAGGAGACATTACTCGTCAACCATGCAAAATTTATTGACGTTTGCAAAAGGTGTATACGACCATTACGCCTCTGAAACCTCCTTCCCCCTTAACGTATCAGTCACTTCATAAATCAGAGAGTTTAGATTGATGGTTAGAGAGTTTAGATCGATGGTAGTTTGCATCAAAATCTCACTCAAATGATTCGCAATGCCAAACTCGATTTCTGTTCATACAGTAAGCCATAATTCCTGATGTAATCTTTATTGTGTGTTTGTGGGGGGGGGGGGGGGGGGAAACGGGGAGGGGGGGGGGGGGAGGGATTCGCGTTCCGTCGTCCGTGGCGGAGAAATAACGACAAGCGCAAGGCTTATATTATCATCTAAAATAACGACAAAAAGAAATCCAAATCATTACATAAATGCCACTCCATCGTTACTTACAATTGACAGTCAAAAAAACTTTTCAGTGGATATTTTATGATAATGTTTGATCACTCGTAGCACCTACACAAAAACAAAACAATAACGCCAAAAATTCAAGCTTATGAAATTCTTTCGGCGAGTTGTGTTTATTGCAACTGATTGACAAATTGCCCTATACATCGACGTAAATAAGCACCGAATTAATCAAACACAAATGATATATTCTTAGGAAGGTTGTTTCTGATGAAATTACATGAAATTGTGACAGCTTTTTGATGCATTCTTGTTTTCTTTCTTTCGTTTGTTTTTCTTTTTCTGCCCGTCTGTTTGTGCGTTTCTCTCAAAGATGTGTGGCGCCCTCACAGAGGACATTCGCCTTGGGTGTTCAGTCCGTCATTTACAGATGTTTAGGTAAGTCAAAGTTTATGAGTCGGTCACACAAGGGGGTCTATCTCTACAAACAGTGAGTCTTAGGGTGCATTTATCAGAGTTTTTTTTTTTTTTTTGCCAGAAACAGTGTTTTGAAACACTGTTTCTGGCCAAACAGTGTTTCTAGCAAGAAAAAAAAAAAAACATCTTATGAAACACTAGCCGTAACTTGAAACAGTGTTTTGAAACACTGTTTTGAAACGCACAAAACAGTGCGTTTCAAAACAGTGTTTCTGTAGAAACAGTGTTTTAAAAATCTGACCGCGATCTCAAACACGGTTTTTAAATGACGTCACAATGCCTTGCGCGCGGCCTGTTTGACATTTTGCTGAAGAACAAACTGCGCAGAATGAGTTGGCACAGTCTGAGCGAGAGCCCCAACACGCTGGGGAAAAAAACAAACAAACCGTGTTTCAAATCAGTGTTCCGAATCAGTGTTTCAAAACAGTGATTCTCGGCACGCAAAATCTTATAAACGCGACCTAAGATTCAATAGATCGTGCCGTTAAAGGGATGACATAGTTTTGAGCCAGACTGGGATTAAGATTTGAACTTTTTATGAGATAATTAGAAACCACTTATATGGCATAAAGAGCATGCACTCCTAAGAGGAATTAAAGTTTATTTGTGAAAATTGATTTTCAAATAATCCAGATCCACAAAGGGCCCCTAATAAAAGATGGATCCTACTTTTCATTAGACCACTTTTGTTATTTTGGCTTTTTTTTATATCTCGGCCATTGCAAAAACAATTTTTATCAGATAGACTTTGCATAATTACAAGTATGTATTTGGGTCTTTGATGTATCGTTGCATTCATACAGTTCTTATGTTGTTTGTTTGTTTTCTTTTCATTATTTCCCTAATGGCTTGTTTTATCATTTCGTTCATTCCTGCGTTCTTGTGGGAAACTGTAGGCTCCATTCCAGGCCCAATCATTTTCGGCTCGCTGATCGATCGCACCTGTCTCATCTGGGAGGAGGAGGAGTGCGACGACAGCCGGACCTGCTGGCTGTACAACAACGAAGAGTTCAGCCGCTACACCCTCATCATGCTCCAGTCCGCCAAGGGCCTCTCCATCCTCTGCATCATCCTCGCCCTCGTCACCTACAAGCCGCCCAGCGACGACGAAGAAAAGAAAGACGACAGCGCACCGACCACGGTCAGCGCGGAGCTCGCGGAAATCCCGCGCGTGGAGGACCACGTAGACGAAAACGCACCGCAGGTATAAACATCAATAACTATAATATTTCAAGGATGAAAGATAAAATAGGAGAATCATTCCATTTTCTGCGTGAGTGAGTGGGGACCAACTCGGAATCTTACATTCATGATATAGGAGATTGTCAGAAGAGTAAGCCAAATGTTTTCACCACAGGTGCATTGACAGAAGACACGAGCTCGACATCGACCACGATGATGAGCAAATGTGTTTTTTTTTCTTCACACGAAGGGAGCACTGCCTTATGCCTTACCAATGAAACCAGATGAGATGACTTTTTGTGTGTGTTGCTAAATGACTTGACGTGTGATGTAATTGCTCGTGATGAAACTTTTTTTTTGCGCAGTGTTTTGTTTTTTGATTTTGTTTTTGTTGAAAGGTAGCATCCTTTGTTCCTCTTCAGCTGGCAAGATGTGAGAAATGAATGAATACTTCAAAGAAAGAATATGGAAAGTTCATTACGATGCTTTCCTTAGGCTTGTGTAGATAAATCTACCTCCTAGAATGCGGCAGTTAGAACTCGAATTTTTTATCCTAATTTTTTATATCTCTTTCCTTAAACTGTGTTCATTCTCTCTCTCCGCTCCATCCACGTCCCTCTCCCGTCCCCCCCCCCCTTCTCTCTTCCTTATTATTGGTTTGAACAAGCTTTGACCTTTGCTCTAGCCGTTAGCTCATTAGGGTATGATAATATACGGTAACTACCTAGTCACCTTTCAGTACGCAAATCTCAATTGTTTTATTCCTACCCAATGTCACCTTAAATCAAGATGTCAGTTTACATTTCCGATGGTAAGCCTTATAGAGCTTGCTAACGCCCGGTACTTCGCACGCAAATAAGGGATACTACCTCTCAGAACTAATATATTTCAATTTGCTTTTTTTTCTATTAAAGGGTGTGTACAGTTCTGGTCGAGGTGAGGATTTAGCTTTTAACGTTTTCGCGAGATATTCAGAAACCACTCTATGAGATGTCAAAGAGCATGCAGTTCTAAGGGGTATCAAAAGTTTATTCGATGAAAATCGGTTTTGAAATGGCCGAGATATCCAAAAACAAGGTGAAACAAAGAGATCCTAATAAAGTTGTGGCATGTCGCCTTTTATTATTAGCACTTTTTTGGATATCTCAGCCATTTGAAAACCAATTTTCATCAAATAAACATTGAATCCTTCTTAAAATTACATGCTCTTTCATATTTCATAAGAGGCTTTTCATTATCTCACTTAGGAATGTTCAAAACATGAATCCCCACCTCAACCAGTACTGTACAGTCCCTTTAAGCGTTTTGAATGTGATAATCATGCGTAGAAAAAGTAACAATTAAATAATCTAAGGCTACATTGTGCCTGTCATTCCGTATATTATGACTTCAATTACCTTAACCAACGTTGACCAAAGGCAATAAACATAAACCTCATTCTGCTTAAACAATAGAAAATAGAAAAAAGAAATCTCTGACGGTCAGACAGGATAGTCGTTATTATACAGGAGGTTTTTATTGTTGTTGTTGTTGTTGTTGTTGCTGCTGTTGTTTAAATCCTGAATCCTGTGCACTCAAAACTTGTTTTCAGAGTACTTTTTTGATATTGTATGTACTGCAATAGCATGACCGAGTAATTGTGATATTCATTTTTTTTTCCCTTCCTGTCCGTGGCCTGCTGTTCTTGATTCTATTTCTCGAATGTATTTCAAGTCTGCGGCATTATTCTAGGCAAACAGTATATTAATTCTTACTGTCATAACTTGAGAATGAAGACTAGAGTATTTTCTGAATCTTATACTTCATGTTTTCCAAATTGTACTATTTGACTTTCAGCCATAAGGCAGTGCAAAAGATAGAAAAATGTAGATGTAAACGTATATCCTGGTCAATGGATATTCCAGATTAATATCTAAGTCTGTGTTCCTTACGTGTAGCGGGAGATGTGTAAAAACTAGCGCAGGGTAGTGTTTTATTTGTAAATAGAAAAACAAAAGACATTGCATTCCACACTTCCATCGGAAAAAAAAAATCGTTTTATATCCAACGTTTACAGCATGAAATTACATTTGACGAGATAGTGATTTAACAACATCTGCAAAACTCAGATTCAGACTAGCTTTAGATTATCAAGTATTGCTTGCTATGTTTCCCGTATTGGTCTTATAAAGAACGGCAGGAGTTTTTTGTTGTTGTTTTATTTCATTGTGGACATAAACACTCATAATCCTAGTGCTTTTTTATATCTTCCAAAATGTTTTAATGCTCGTATGTTGACATTTCATCTACATTATTTTAGTCTCATACAATCTCATCGTTATCGAAAGTTCCAACTTTCGAGGTACATCGTACAGCCGTAAGCGCAAGTTTTCTATTTGACTACTACTCACTCGCGAAGGCCGCAGTCAAATCCTTTAGAATATTAATCGTTAATGACCATGCTATTCCTTGTCGAAAATTACTCATGAAAATTTCTGAGTATGGAGATATGAAAGCGAAAATGTTTATCGGAAACCCTCCACATTGCTATCGTTTAATGCCGGTACCATATATTCTGTATTCTTGCTCAATTTAATAGATTTACTCAGGCATTCAATGAGCAAAATTTGCATACTGATGGAGTTAGATTGATAAGCAGCACGCATCTTTCGTTGCGTGTATATATTAGTTTGACTTCACTCCCATGATTTGACAGTACATTAAAAATCAACAGGACGCTCTATGTTGTGCAATATCATCACTGATAGTTATCTATCATCACCATCGGGAGGAGATTGTGAATGTGTATACTGATTTCAGGTAGGGTGCGTTCGAGCGCTCTCCTAAAGCGAACTGTACCGTACCGTACCCGCGCCAGAGGAGCGCTCGAACGCTCCTAAAGTGTACCGTACCGTACTGTACCAAGCCAAAGTAGACCACACTTCCCGATGTGCTCCAAAAGCGTACCAAAGCGTACCAAAAGTTCGCTGTAAAGCATGCGCGTATCATGCGCATACGTCACAATGCAAAGACATCATTCTCTTTGTTCGGGACAGCTGTAAGTAGTTCAATCGCCAGGTTGATGACATTCTTGCTACAAAAATGCGTGACCTTTTCTAAAAACAACTCGTGAGGTACGCTTTCTCGACAGAGCGCTCGAACGCTTCAAATCTGGCAGAGTTCGGTACGGTACGCTTTGGTTCAGTTCGCTTTGGTTCGCTTTAGAGCGCTCAAACGCACTCTTAGAACAAACTTACTATCAACATAATTAGGGAATTAGTACTTCAGCGTCATAGAATGTTGTTGGGGTGCTACAACAGCTGCAACATCTCGCGTGTAAGGTGTTACGTGTCTCCTTCTGGTTTTCAGTTCGAGCGGGACACGAGCATCGTACTCTCACTGTACGCTGCCCCGGTAACTCCGGCGTGGTTACTGAGCACATCGCCTTCTGCCTCCTCAGAGAAGACCCTGTTTGACTTAGGCGCACAAACCCTCTACACAACGTAGACCAAACCATTTTAAAAGAGAGCGATTTAACCCTTTGCCTTTCTGGAATCTGGTGGACCATTTACAAAGTATGTGGGAAATTCAGAATATTCGTAGGGAATGGGTTAAGACTATTGCAGCTGACAAAGTAGTAATCTATCAATGTAGTGACATAAGGTAGCAAAAATTGGATTGCTCTCGTACAGTGTAGGTCTGCAATTATTTTTATCACTGGAATATAGAGGCTCTGTTGACTAGGAAAAAAACACACCCTCTGATAGGATAGTGATCAGAAATATTTCAATTATTATTCAGAGAATAGTCATCTTCTTAAGGCTTGACAGACTTTAACCACCGACGAAAAGTGACGTAAGCAGGTTGCAACCAAAGTGCATTAATCTTCCTCAGTTTTTCTTGTCCCGTGCATGGTCCATTGAAGTTTGGGGCGTTGTCTGTCCACCTGTTTGTTGGTCTATCTGTCTGTCTGTCTGTCTGTAAAAGTCTGCAAAACGCATTGATTGCTGCACTTTTGACACGAGTGAATTTCCTTCCATGTGCCTAATTCTGGAAATACAAACCAAGACGTTTTAATTGCCAGTGATTGTATCATCGTTTCTGTTAATTTTTGATGACGCTAAAACATTCCACTTTTAGGCAAACTGTTTTCATATGATTGTACAAGTCTTGATCGTACTGATAAACACGTTTGTATTCCTGTGTATGTAAAATGTAATTACAGAAATTTCATATATTCATGTGTTCTTTCTATCATTTCTTAATGTGTTTAAATAGACTCATTAATTTAATCTAAATAGAATTTAAATAGAACTTATTCAAGTCATTTCAACTCTGAAACATTTAATATGACATGTATGAGGAACCGAAATAAGGTTTGAGTTGTTAGAATCCGGTAATGTTTTCTTTGATGGTGCTTAAAAAGCTTGAACCATTTGCTGGGGAACACCCCTCCCCCCCCCCCCCCCCCACACACACACATACTTCCGCCCCTACTCTACATATTTTGAAAACCAACTTATTATTCTGTTGATTTGGACTTATTGATCCGTATTAGAATGGACCAGTTCTCCTGGATGGTATTTTATTCTTTAAAAAAACGGTCGTTGTAGAGAGTTGTCCATTTTTTTATAAAGCGGTTAATTGTTTTTCTCATCAGAAGTGTAAGCAAGTTCCACTGCAGAACAAGAACCCGAAACGAAGGTGATAATCCTTTAATTAACCGACATCACCATCAGCTGATCATCAATCAATTAATTATTCAAAGCTAATTTCCAGACTAGGGCCTATATCTGTTGTCCTTGGAGCAAAACTGCTTTTAGGTTTAACGTGAAATTCTTCCGTCTTCGTAAGTAACTATGTGAACTAGTCACGTGATTTTGATCAACCAATAGAGATGTGTTGAGTGTCAGTAAGATAGGAATTCTTAATTTGCCGTATGCGTCTTTCATTTCCATTGTCTTGTCAATACGAGCGACATTTCGTCAGAATCAGACAGATAGCCTACATGAAGAGCCATAGACAGAATAAGGTATTCTGCGTGTATGATACGGATATTGATATTAAATTTGATATCCATCGATTTCTCGCTTTCCATTAAAAAAGAAGAAGAATTTTTAAAACTGTTTTTCACACACTACAGACCACACTGGCTTTTGTATAATTATTATAGATTAAATTTATATGGAATAATGTACTTAAAATAGCAGATCTACGTAAGAGAGACAAAAACAGTGGAGCTGCCCCAAGATGGCGATGTTCCTGACGTCACAATTTCATGGTTAGACTTGGTGATTTAGATTCTTGTTACCTACCTTTCCAAAGACTGCCTTATTCCTCGACTGAAAATATTTTAAATCTTGTAGCCAACTTTATTCAGCTGCCTTAAAACACCCTCGTTTCTATAATATTAGGCTGCACCACTTCTAACCGACCATTTTTCCCGAATATAATGATTATGTTGCATTTCAAATTCATGAAAGAATGTTGTCCTATTTAAGATTCAGCAATGTCTGTTCTACCGTGCCAAAGGCTATCACAAACAAGAAGTTTATTATTGTTGTTGCATTATATTCAGTTGAACCACATGTCAGTATAGTCATACGAGTCGACACGGTCGATGATTTCGATTGAAGCGTTGGAAAATATTGGTTGAAGTTCTTTGTTTATGGTGTAAAATTTGTTCTGTCTCGTATGATACTTGGCTTCAAAAAGCACATGTTCTAATTGGCCTCACCATTTACGTAACTTGACCATTTTCGTACTGAAAAGAACACAGTGTGAAGATGATTTCACACTGTGGTTTGGTTTTCACAGATTGTTCACATGGTATTGTTCTGTGTCACACTGTGAATTGATGATTCACAAGTGTTCACACTGTGTTAAAACACTCAAATTTAACAGTGTGAAGAGATTTCACACTGTGTTTCTCACACTGTGGGACACTCAGTTCTTTCCGGCAGGGTTGCTTCCTGTTCTAAGTCTACGTAGATTTCAAAATTTGGTTGTGAAATGAGTATCAATTACAACCTCATTTCAGACTATTTTCATACGGCCTAATCACAACGAAGTGACGTTGACAACTGTAGGATTACTTTCACGCATTCGTATTTCTTGGGCTCGTGTATTGAATGGAGAAAAACGACGCAATCATATGCTGCGTTTGTCTATTTGTTTGTACATTCGTTTATCAGCATAATTTGTTGCACGTGACAACCTCATTGAAATCGTTCTATCAAAAGTCAGTATCGACATACGTTTTTGCGTATAGTTCCCAAGTGCTACCTGTGCCAAGCCATCTAAACTTATGATATTATTATACGTCGACTCGTGTGCAAAGTAAGTTTTGGGAATTTGCAATGTCTATCGTTTTGTGCCTCTGTGTTTGGCGTACTATCTGATCATCAGAAACACTAATGGCGGGAGAAAGTGAATACTGCCGTTTCCGTGGTTACAACCATAATTGCTACGTTTAGGTACATGTTATCGTTTTATTGTTGTTTCTTTTTTATTTGAGGAGAGCTGCAATCGAAAAGTTTATGAAATAAATTCTATGCACAATTCAGGAATATGATTCTGTACATATGGATATGTCGAATGGCAATGATCACGATATGAATATTTATGAAATCATTGAAATCAATAAATTATATTTCCACTTTACACGTATATGTGTCTTACTCTTTTCAGTGGTGCAGTTGATACATGCTTGAGTTGACTATTTTGTGTTGTATGAGTAAAAAGTGTGCTTCTATCCAACTGCCTGCTGCATGGCCTGTGCTCGGACATGCTGGCTCAGCTGCAAAGTTGTAGTTTTTTCCCACCGAAACTGGGAGAACATACATGGGAAGATGTCTGATAACAATACACAACAAAAATAGTTAAACCAAAGCAAAGCAAATCAAAGGAAATTTTGGGCCACGATTGGGCCACGATTTGGACGCTGGCATACGAGGCTTTCGGTTCGGTTCCCGCCTGGTTCTTTCAATCTTGGACAAGACGCCGAACCCACCATGCCCACGACTCACCACTTGAATAATCTATGAGAACGGATGGTTGCAGGTCACGAGCTCAACACCCACAAATCATACAACCCATGAGCTGGAAAACAAGTAAAATAGGCCCAAAAGCTATATGGCCCACCATCTCGATACTAGCCAGATATGGCCCATGAGCTCGACGAGAGATAAATCAGGGACATGTCCTCGACAATAGGTAACTTAGGACAACGAGCTCGAAACTAGACGAAAAAGAAGGCCCTAGAGCCCAACACTAGACAGAAAAGGCCCATGTTGCGACACGGATTGTCGCCCCTACACGGATTGTCGCCTGGCGACAATCCGTGACGCTTGTGCAGTTCCCAGTTTTTGACCTCGAAGGCGACAATCCGTGTTGGCAAAAAAATTGTTGCGACACGGATTGTCGCCCCGTCACAGATTGTCGCCCCGGGCTCGGGGTGGTTCCTCCGGTGTTAAGCTTTGGTGGGATGGGTATGACTGGTAAGGTATGCGTATGCGTGTGTGTGTGTGTGTGTGTGTGTGTGTATTGTGAGCTGCATGATATGTGATGTGTATGATTTGTTGTGTGTGTGTGTCTGTGTGTGTGTGTGTATGTGTGTGTATGTGTGTGTGTTTGGAGTATAATAGTACAATATGTAGAAACTGTGCATGTGTGGTGGTCATAGTGGTAGTGGTTTGTTTGTCTGTGTGTATACGTGTGCCTGTATGCTTACGTGTGTATGTGGAATATAGCGGCGCTACTGTGGCAATACAAACGCCTTCAGAGTGTATGAGCACGTGTTAAAAAAAAATCACACCAGCGTTGATCTAAAAACAGTATGGGTGTGTGAACCAATATCAGCGGTGAGGCAGGCTAGGCGAGAGAGAGACCGAGAGAAAATATATACGAAGGAGGTACCCTCCCCAAATGTTATTTGTCTTTGTTCATTTTTCACTGCAGTCATTTTCTTCCATCAGTCTTATAAACTAGAACGTCCATACCACTATTCTTTGTCCCAGAATAGGTTTGGCATGCTTTATGCATGAGCGAATAATTTCCACACGCCGTAAAAAAATTGTCAATCGTTAGTTGATTTTAGCACAAACGAACTGCCATTGCACACCGCTAATACATATGTAATACAAACAAACACCAACAAACACTCAAACAAATCCTCATAATGCAAATAAACCAACTCAACACTTTTTTCCTTGATATTCATTGATTTCATTCAAATCATTCATAAATCGACTCATTCTGGGTGTAACATGAAAAAAAAAGTTACAAATGGCAATTCGAAACAGAAACAAATGCATTTGTCAATTTATACCACAAATAATCTCACTTCAACATAGATAACTCGATTATAGACCAACCCTACTAACAATTTCTTCACGAGAAAGTTTTGACATGTAGGGCCCTACCAAACCTATATTCCTTGAATACATTGGTTTGGATCATGTAACACCTTCTTACTTACAAGGGCATATACATTAAAAAAAAAACCACACAAATACATTACACGAATCTAGAATTAAATCAGTCATAAAAAACCCGACCACCCCCTCCCCTCCCCATCCGAAACAAATCTAGGGCCTACATCTATCCTAAATATTAAATCCTACCAACATCTGTCAAACCATTTATAACTATCCTTCTTCAAATCCAATCCTCAACCCACCAACCCCTGATTAAACAAAACCTAAATCATCCCACACCCACATTCACCAACCCAAATACATACACACACACACACACACGCGCGCGTAGGTTCCGTTATTCCGAAGTTTCGTTTTTTCCGAGGCTTCATTTTAATATCCGAAACACACAATTCCCTATACCTAGAGGTTCGTTGATCCAAAAATGAAATTCGGAATAACGAACCTTCGGAATAATGAGCCTTCGGACGAATGAGCCTTCAGAGTAACAAACTTTTGCAATAACGAAATGTAACCCCCTTCCCACATACCGACGCACACCGAACCGATACCACATTCCTTCCTGATGAAACGATTTCCCAATGTTGATAAATAAGACATAATGGGCCGTATGCAGAAAAGCAGCATCTGCCCGCACGCAAGCTCCACTCCGAATTCATAATTATACAAATCTGCCAAACAAACTCATCAAATTCAAAGCTGCTGATAAAATCAATATCAACGTTTATGCCAGCAACAGCTTACTAGTTATCCCTCCCCACGCGCAGCTAAAAAACACATAAGCAAAAAACTGACATAATAAACACATTCTTCCATCACACACACACACACACACACACACACACACGCACAAACGGACATTAATTATCATGTGCACGCGCACATACACACTTCCTTGAAACCTCACGATGACTTTTTACATGGCATGTTTGCATGGATGTAGCCATGTAAGTTATGTGTTAGTATTCCAATGATTATGTCCAGAACGATATTACCCAGCAAAATGTGCTTCGAGGGCGGGCGACAATCCGTGCCGCCAGCCCCCTACACGGATTGTCGCCAGGCGACAATCCGTGTAGGGGGCGACAATCCGTGCCGCCAACGCCCGTCACGGATTGTCGCCCCGAGCAGGAGGCGACAATCCGTGTAGGGGCGACAATCCGTGTCGCAACAGGCCCATGAGCTCGACACAACGTAAATTAGGCCCTTGATCTCCATACTAGGAAAATAAGGTCCATGAGCTCAACACTAGGTAAATAAGGCCCACAATCTAGACACTCGCCAACTAAGGTACACGAGCTCGACAGGATCAACACCGCCATCTTAAAACCAATCATGATACGTCACTGTACGTGTTTGTCTGTACAGGGTGTCCCTATAATGACATAAGACAGAAATGAATAAGCCAGTTCGGGGTTCCACTTTGAGCATGAGCAGAAAAAGGTCATATGTAGCAGCAGAGCATGTTGCTATTTAAATTCACTGAGATAAGCATCTGTGATGTAATGATAATTCAAGTGATCCTTATAAGTGGTGCTTGCCAGCACATCCACCCGACAGCAAAAGAGGTATCTGACAATATCAATAGAAAGAGATTGTTAATACATTCAATGTAAAAAAAAAAAAATGAAATGAATGCTTTCCAAAATGCCAATGGAAGGATCATTCTAGTCATCTGGTCTACGCAAGTTCATTCTTTGTTTGAACGTGACTGATGAATTCCATAAATTGTTACGTTGGGCAAGTTTATGCCTTCTTTCGCTTGAAACTAGTGGAGTGCCTAATCAACTGAGAAAGAAGGAAGGTCATTTGTACCTACGTGCCCATGAGCTAACCCCGAACTGGTTTATAATGATATTAGATATGAAATGACGCATACATTCAGATCAACCTACAATAATAACTTCTAATCACTGAAATTAAGTTTACAAGGAAGCTTTTCACAAATGGTCCATGTCTTAAAATGATTCAGGAAAAGAAGACGCATACATACAAGGGTTTCCTTTGCATATTTTCCATTTTGAGGAGAATTCAAAAACAAAAATTACAGATCTATGTGTAGCTGCAAAATCAAAGCTATCGTCAATGGACATCATTTCAAACATAATAGTTTCAGAGTTTATTACGAATTGTTTCTCTAAGAACTTGGTTCGTAAATATTTCTTGACCCTTGGGTAGAATAATTTGCATAAAAGATAGCTAACTGCATGGTGAAGTGATAGAAAAAAGGGAGAAAGAAATATTTACATCCGGTCCATTTATTTTCGAGCTGCAAAGCAGGCGAGCCTAAATAGCACGATGTCCTTTATCAAATACCTAAACTTTAAGCTCTACATTGTTGTTTTGTTTTGTTTTATTTTTCCCCCGGGAGGTAGGATGTCTATGAAGAGCACAATCGCAAAATGTTGATAATTGGTAACAATCTAGCGCCCGATAACATGACGAAACTGGCTCCTCCAATCAATATGTCATTGTTGCAACACCCTGTATAAAAACATGTACTTGTCGTTGGTACAGATGGCGCTGCTCATTCTGTCGAGTTGGTAGACCTTATTTGCCTAACGTCGATCTGGTGGTCCTTTTTTTTTTTTTTGTCTATATACAGCATTGAGCTCATGAGTGGCCTTATTTGCCTTTAGTGTCGAACTCACGCCATATTTGCCAAGCGAGGCGAAATGCCATTTTTGCCTTGCGTCGAGCTCGTGGGCTGTATGACTCGTGAGTGTCGAACTCGTGGGATGAACCATATTATGAGCGATCTATTTGCACATAGTTGAATTCACAATGGTCGACAATACACACATTCTCAAGCAACCCACGAGTAAACACTTCCTAAGAGTATGGAATAATCATTAAAGAAAAGTATGTATGCCACAAGGTAACTTTCAGTATTCGATAGAAAATGTGGAAACAATTCCTGCAAAAATTGATGTCATACCTATGTGAATAAACATAAAATTTGCATAATTATGGAGTTATGCAAATTGATTTGTAAACAATGAAACCCCCCTTAAATCTCATCCTAGATAGACATAACCCGACAGAAAAATTCTATGAAACAAAATGAGAAAATAATTTGAATAATTGAACCATCTTTATCAGCTAATTTACATAATTACTAAATAAACAAAATGAAGTAAAAAAATTATTTTTAACGTTTTCCTTACACTCTAAGAACTGCATTTTATGATAAAAACTACCAAAGTAGTATGCATTTCCTTTGTTAGTAAAAAAAAAAATGGTTAGTAATAACAAAACACTATTTCTCTATGCAAATACCACCTAATTAGCATATTGTGCATATTAAAGCCCGAACGTACCAGATGTCAATGGTCAAGGTCGCCTTAAGAAATTGTATCAGTTTACGCGATAACTCAAGACTGGATTAAGCAAATTTCACCAAACTTAGTCCAAGGATGACGTATGATGGGGCAATTAATTAAGCTGTTTTTAAGTAAAATCGGCAAGAGGTCAAAGGTCCAAAAGTTCAAGGTCAATACAAAAACTTCATTGTATCCCTCATATCTATGCATTGCCTGAAGGTATTTTCTTGAAACTTAGTGACTGCTTACATGTGCTACCAAAATAAGATTCTCCAGAGAGTTTGAGGTCAAGAGGTCACAGGTCAAAGGTCAGGTGAAAATGTTAAAATTTCACTTTTTCTTCTCTGCATCTCGCAAATGGATCAAGGTGTCTTCATGGAACTTGGTACTGGCAGGGATTTTCTGGGAATTTAGCGGTCATTTGTCAAAGGTCAGGGGTCAAAGATCAAGGTCAATTGGGCCCTCAAAATTTCACTATTTCCCTCATATTTTGCAATGCTTGTAGGATTTTTCTTGAAACTTAATATATTCATGTATTACCTAATGGGGATTCTATGGGAAATTTCCTGCCAAAAAGTCAAAGCTCTGATCAAAGTGCTATATTTCACTTTTTCTTTCATATCTTGAATGTGAATCAAGGTATCATGAAACTTAGTACATATGTGTGTGCATGTTCTACCTGACAGTGATACCCTTGTTGATTATCGGCAAATGTTAAGCCCTCCCCTCTCAAGTGTTTTTGTTTCCTCTTTAAAAGCAGGAAAGGACATGGAATTCAGTGACATGGTATAGTCATCACTGTCATTGCATTTGATATATGGGCCGCATGAAAGTTAATCTTGATGCTCACATGTATAACCTGTGACATTCTTACCTCTTACATTTTTACCTGTGTATTTTTTGTTTTTGATTTTAACCCCTCACATCTTTACAAAAACCAGTTAACCAAATTGTTATTATTATTTTTTTTTTTTTGGGGGGGGGGGAAGCTGCAAGATCATGTAGGTCATGATCATCTATACAGTTATTAGCTGGTCTGTGATGGAATATAACATTCTTTGGACCGCCAGGGAGTTACATTATCCCAAGGGAAAACAATGACAACCAGGGAGAATATGACACTAACGATCCTCATAAATAACAGTAGCATGTGACGATCTGTTGACAAATCACATCCTAAAAATTGTAAAGGTCATCTAATATCCCCTTTTATGGCTATGAACATATCATTTCTGCATTGATTTATTATAGAAATTGACTGATTTTAAGTCAGAGACTAAGATTATTTGACTTAAAGTATACCATCTCATATATCGTTCACATGACATTTTTTGCATAAATTATTGCCTTACCAAAGTGTTATTGTGTATAAATTTCCCAGCATAGTTTCCATGCCATAGCAGCTCATAGTACTGAGGGAACTTTTTTTTTTTTCAGAAACAGACTTTGTTTCTAACTCAAGCTTGTAAGTTCTTAATGTGTGCAGATACCCTAGGGGTTTGCATCCGCATAATTTGCACAAGTTTATAATCAGTTTGATGTAAAAAGCCTCTTATTCGCTTGGTTGCCTACAAAATACAATGAAAATCAGAATTCACACTTTCACTATGGTAGTGTTTTTTGCAATTATTTTCCAACCATGACCTCAGTTGTGTACTGTTTTAAAGGGGAAAACAATCCCTTTGTAAGCAATATTGTTCCGATTTGCATCTGTTCCTATGTAGGCCCTACTGTTTTATTTGCATAATCATATTTAAAGAGTGGCTACCGATTGCTATTTTTCCCACCCTGCAAAGCATTTATGCAATGAGGGAAAATTGATAGTAAAAATTATTTCAAGGATCAATATGTTTCAAAATTTCACGTCTTGTATACTTATTCATGATTTATGCATAAAATGCCTAAGTTAATTAAATAATATGGAAAAAATTAAAGCAACTGAAAAGTCTTGGTGTGAGAATATTGTCTTATTCTATTAGCTTTTTGGATATTAAGTTCAAAGCGATTTAAGACATTGGCACATTATTACATTTTGTTTGTTCTGATTATCTATGTGTAGGTATTGATATGCATATTATGCAAATAACACTGGTTGTTTGCACAGAGACAGTTTGTCTCTTTAGATGACTCATTTGCTTTTGACCCAAGGGACATCCATCCCAGGTTCAAACTTTGTACTACAAGATCCAGTGCTTAATTGATTAGAAATTCTTTCAAAAATGCAGATTTTTGCACAATAACTTGCATAATTATGCAAATTTTATATTTATTTACATAGGTATGAAATACATTTTTGCAGGAGTTGTTTCCACTTACTCTATAGAATACTTCTACCAAATTAGGTATTTCTGCTGGATGCAAATATAATTTTTTACAATTTTCATATGTATTTCTGCATATATTACGCAAATTAAGGCTTATTTGCATAAATACAGAGTGTCTCTTTACAGGAAATTTTTTCAATTGCCCTAGGGAACATCTCTGCCAAGTAGGACATTTGTACTAAAAAAATGCAGCATTTACCCCCTTAACAAGTCTACTATCAGGGCCGCAGGCACGTGTCAAAAGGACGGTGATATAAAAATCAATGATTGGTCGATGGTACTGACAGCCTGAATTTGTTTTAAATGGAAAGAACATTACCTACGGACGTTTAAATCAAGCAAACAACATATATAATCGGAGCCTACATGTAGATCGAGCAGACAAGGAACCATTCGTTTCAAATGCATGATGACTTGTTTTGATTCATGATAGGCCTCTCCTCAATACCACAAAGGGAGCCAAATAAATATCTAAATACGTGCCATACGCCACAAAAACATATAAGACCACAATTCTGTAAACGACGTAATCTGTTGATCCTTGCTTGAGTATTGTACTATGATAACAAAAGAAAATGCAATGCACCTTTATTGCGACTGAGCATCGCGTACATTTTACATGTTACTTATTTGATTAACAAACTACATTGCAGGGAAACATGCAAATACTGTTCAGTCTAGAGTCAGAAGGGGAAGGTGCATTCCATTGTCTTTTGTTACCACATTAGTACTTCAGCAGTGATTGACTGATGACGTCATAAACATCTTTGTTTGGAAAGCTATTTGTGGGCCTGTCCAGGTGATTTTAAGAAAACATTAAAATAATTTCAAAGATATTCTTCTGGCCACATAAGTGACGATCAGGTATTATAAATCAATACTGGTCAGCATCCATTTATATTGCATAGTCCCTTTAAATTTAAAGTCTCACTTTATTTCGTTTTGGTCTAATTGTAATGCACCTATAAAATTAATGATTTGGAAGAACTTAATATTATAATAGGATGGCGACCAAAAGTATTTGGATCTTTAAGAACACTCAACCGACCTATAAGACTCAGTTTAGATACATTCCGCTAGATATCTGGGCCGATTAATACTTTTACGTTTGATTCAAGGCAATATACGTCCCCCTTTCAGTCTGTCAGAAGTCTGTGAGATTTACGGCCTGTCAGTCGATCAGCTATTACCAAATGTCATCAGGTGTGTTTAGTATAGACAAATATTTGGACGGTCTATGCTATCATTGCCTCCATATGAATGATGGCGGACTTTGACTTGTCCGACTGTGAAACAGATAACATGGTGTGTGTTCTATTAAAGGAGACCTCCAGATGATTGGCAGACTAATGTATTTGGATATCTATTGGTTATATTAGGCACCGAGTTTCAGAGTTTACATTGATTCGGATGAGGAATAAAAATATTTTCAAAATCCGTAACAAATCGCAATAAACGAGAATAGCGACATAACATCTTCACATATCAGAATACAATGATTGGGTGCTGACGGAAGCAGAGCAAACGAAGAAGGCATGCTATGAATTCTACACATATGAACTTGCTTACACAAGTGATATTGTATATATAAAGATAACACTAGTACTTTACTGAAATATGTGAGCCTCCTATATCATCATCCTTGTCCAGCGTATCATGTTTTGGATTTATATAAGTATATTTCTTGTCGGTTTATTATGTTCAAAATTTCAATGAATTTCACAAATAAAAACATGGCACTATAGACTTACATAACATGTATTACATGGTGTGAAATAATATGAAACGCTTGGAATGCCCCTTTAAACTTGCACTTTACTTCCTACACGTTAATACATAACCCACTTGTCCGATTTCCCGCTGTATTTTCTACCATCACAGCAAGGATTAAGCACGATCCAAACGGCAAAATACAACAGTGGGGGTATTGACATTTCTGTGGTACACCTATAGGATCAATGTCACGCTCACATTCTTTGTTCGATTCTTGCACACGTTAAGTGTCAGAACACGAAATCAATTTTCATGCCAAAGACACAGGATTTTTCTGCTTTAGCACAGTGTACTGTGCATTAGTAATGTGAAAACATGAAATTATCATTGTAAAACTGGGTGAAATACATAATGCTGTATAAATAGAAAAGTCAAAGTCTAATTACGCCCTCCTTCAAGTCCTTTTGATATACATTGGCTGTTGCGTATGGTCTGCCATTATATATATATATATATATATATATACAGTCAATTCTGCCTTAGCGGCCACCTGTCTATAACGTCCACTTTTGTCTCTTTTCGGTGGCCGCTATAGATAGGTTTGACTGTGAATAGATATGTATATGCAAATATTATATTATGTATATGTATCGTATGTATGTATATGTGTAGTATATGTCATATGTGTATGTATATGTATATATATATATCACATGTATATGAGATAATTGTATATCGATAACTCACACACACGCGTTCTCTCTCTCTCTCTCCCTCTCTCTCTATCTCTCTCTCTCTCTTCCTCCCTCTCTCTCCATTCTGTTTTATCTCTTTCTCGATTAATTTCCTGTCTCACTATTTCTCATTTCATCTCTCTGGATGTTTCTTGAATGATATATTTAACTGTTTCTCATTTACAAACATTCTTCCAAAGCATCTTAAAGATATCTCCTCGTCTCTCTTCTACGCCTCTTATCTGTTTCCCACTCGATCGGTGAAAGGTTTTGTGTTTGTGTAGGGCCGTGGAGCTACCAAACCGTTCGGTAACGCCATGGTAGGGAGTATTGAAAGTGTGCATAGCACCCATCATGCCTATTATTGTCCCTGTCTGTCAATGTAATCTGAAGTACTGTCCGATAATAATTTTTGTCTCCATCACAAGTATTCATTTCACAGTCTAAGAATAGATGTTTAAACAATCCAGTCTATAAAACATGTTTCATGGTAACAGTACACTTCGAACGTTGTCATGGATATAGCAATACCTGCAGTATGCAGAGGGATGTATCAAGACAGGCAGTCGTTGGTGCATTATATTCATTTTATCACGTTGATGTTTTTGGGGATAATGATAAAATTAATGTAGTCTTATTCGACCACACCTCTTTGTTGTTAGTCTTGCTCTTCCACACAGCCCTGGCGTCATACACCCATGTCCATCATCCCTGTTACACTCGGGCTAGCAGAGATGTCGTGGATAAAATGATTTGTAAAGAGAGTCCGATCCGACCATTACTCATGTCTTGATGTAAATCCCAAGTTCTGTCAATATACGTTGAAGATGAGGGAGCGATCATTTCATTTCTTTCTTTTTTTTTCAGGCAGAACCAATTCTGGTTATTAACTTAAATAGTAATGAAATATCAAATTAAATATAAGCTCAAGATCTAGGACTGCTTGTCAGTTCATGGCGTAAGTTGCATTTCCCTGACACCACACGTCAATTTGAAGAAACAAACACCCAAATATAAATGTGGATTGTGTGAAAGCATCAATATGAGTACATCATATAAGCGATAGTTTGAGAAAAATCGGACAATCGATTCAAAAGTTATGGATTTTGAACGTTTCAGTGCGGTCAATACGGGGTAAGAAGACTGTATAATAGTAAATGATGTCATGTATCTACAACAATAAGAAGAAAATATATGAAGAATTGCACAACATTTCATTTTTCATAAAAGTACACATTCCATCAACTTGTTACTTGCAAATACATGACGTCATGAACTGTAACACTCCTGTTGTCCATCGTGGACGAAGCCAAAAATCTAAGAATTCATAACTTTTGATTCAAACGTCCGATTTTCCTAATATAGCTGCGTTTTACTCAATCCATACATTTATTTGGGTTTCACTTTCCTTTAAGGCAGGACGGATTCAAAGGGCGTCAAGGGTCATGTTTAGAATGGATGATAACAAAATTATGTCAAATGTCAATTTATCCTGGATTTAGAAAAAAATCAATTTGATACTAAAAGTTTATGATAACTACGATAAATTAGGGTGTCAGTACCCTGGGAGTCATTTTTTAGCAAGGAAACCCCCCCCCCCCCCCCAAAAAAAAAGGGGGGGGGGAAGAAAAAGGAACTTGATTCTTAGCATCTGTTTTCATGTCAAAAAGTGTTCTAGGGTGCCATATACCCAAGAAAGTATTTGATTTGATTTCACTATATAACTAGGTAAACAATTTATTTTAAGTTGAAAGTACCAAAATCTCCTTCCCTAAAGCAAAAATGTGTGCAGTATGTGAAAAAAATACAGATTGGTCGAAAAGGAAATAACTGGAAGCAAAAACAAAATTAATTTCCTAGAGGCAAAGTGGCAAAAGATAGAAAATATTATCGCACACTGTAAAAAAAAAAAAAAATAGAATAAAAAAAAATAAGATAAAAACACAGGGCAATTCCGCGGTTAGTAACGTTACATTTAAACAAATTTAGATATTTGTTTTTACTACTAAATCACCATTTATTCATTTCAAGTCAAAACCATGTTAAAAACATGTTCATCCTTCCCAGGTTTATGATATAAAAAAGAATGAATACAATCCAATAAATATTAGAATTGCCTCGGCAACTTAAAGTACTGGTTAGTAACGTTAGGAAAAAAGGACATGACCAAAAAAAATTCAATGTCTTGTAACAAAAAGTGTGTAAAAATGCAAGTTACTTCAAACTAAGTGCTGCATTAATTTCAATTACTGCATCATGACAAATGTTCACGCAAATATTTTTAGCAGTTCGACTGAAAATTTATTAGCTAGACCCCCAAAAGCATGGTTAGTAAACCGTAACGTTACATTTGTCCGGAATAATTCCGCAGGTCATTTCACGCTTTTGTAATTGACAAAATGTCACATGACTTCTGTAGTATTTAATTGCATTCATCTTTTACCCTTCGCAAAACTTTGAGGAAAAATTTTCAAAGGAACCCACTGTAATTTGCAGTTAAGTGAATTTCAACGTCCCCAGTCCCACATGTACATTTTAAATGATGGTTTTAGGTCTCGCAAAACCAATGAATACGAAAAATAAAATCTACTGAAAATGAAAGACCATAATGATTGGCGAACATCCATGGCATAAGTTGATGCCTAAATTAAAGAGTAAGATAAAGAGGCACATTTCTTTTATCCATGCCATGTCCACCTAACTGCGGAATTGCCCTAACGGAAAAAAAAAACCAGATTTGTTCTGTTTCAGCTAAATACAGCAATTCTATTATGTATTCCAACGACGATTTCTTGAATTAAATGATTCGACGTAGAATTACTTAGACGTGACTTAACCCCAATCCCACCGGGTTTTTTGAGGGACTTGAAACCACGGGGGGGGGGGGGGGGGGCTTTTTGGCCCCCCTTCAGATCTCGGTCGTGGATTGCGCGATCCTCGCGAAAATTTGCACTAAGGTAAAGGTCAATGCAATCTACAAGACTGTATGGGTAGATTTTTCAAATTTTAATTTATGTATTTTATATTAATTAATTTATGCTAATTGATGCAAAAATATTTTTTTTGCCTATAAATAAAAAAAACAGCTCCAAGACATCTAATTTTTGGTGAACATATTCTTTTCAATATCCTTAAAGATAATATTGAAGCAAAAATTAGGTTTCATAATAATTTCTTACGTATTTTATTGTCTACTGAATTTCTTATGTATTTCTTTGTTTTTTCAATTTTTGTTTTTGTTGTTTTTGTTCATCAAAATTTGTCGCAGAAACTTTTTAAGGCATAATCAGGCTAAAATAAATCATTATCATCCATTGAAAGTAAAAATATTTATTTTTATATGAATTAATTCAAAAGCACAATTTACATTGGATTTGTACGAAAAATCATGTTTTTGAGCAATTTTTGGGTCGATGAATATTTTTCAAAGGGGCGTGGCTTCAAAACGGTATGCCAGGGAGCAACAAATTTGGTCTCAAAAATTGCGTGATACTTGAAAAAAAAAAAGTCATAAAATGTCCCGGCGAGAGCATCACGCGTTGCGGAAAAATCACGCGAAACGTCGAAGGGGGGGGGGGGGGGAGCAAAATGCCCCCCCCCCCCTCCCCGGTGGGAATAGGGTTAATTTCAAAATGCAGAAACTGATATTTTACCCCAGTTCCATTTATATTTGTCGTTTTGATTGAATAGAAATTAACATTTCATGTAGACTATTTGCAAATAATTAATAAGAAGCATTTTTAACAGAATTCCGTTTCCCAACGTTGCTCGTGAATTTCACCCTACTTCCGTTTTATAATAATTATGTCGTTTTGATTAAACAGAAATTTCCGTTTAATGTAAGTTATTGCACATAATATGAGTAACATTTTAACCCAATTCCATTTACAGTGAAAAAGTAATTGAAACGGTAGATCACCAACATGGGGTGCAAGAATAAGATCTGCCCCTCCCCTCCGACTGCTTTTCCCCACATTCCTTTTTCCCTACCTCCTCCGTCTTTCTGCCTCATCCCTTTCTCCTATCCCCTTTTTAATTCTCCCCCGCCCCCCCCCCCCCTCTCTCTTGACTTGGCGTTTATTGTCCTTATCTCAATGGCCAGTCCAGGGTTCATACTACTCAGCATTACAGAAACAGCAATGCAGAGCGAATTAACGAGCTATTCTAATCATACCTTTGTTCATTCTTCCTTTTTAAAATACTTTTTATATTGTGTTTCTTTTTTTTTTCTTTTTTTTTAAATCCAAAAATGTTGTTTCCTCTCCATCTAATTCCCTCTGACTTTTGTTGAGGATGATTTTTTTTTTTGGTATTTTTTTTTGTAACTAACTTTTTTTTTGTTCAGATCAATAGAATGAAAAAACAACAACCAGAATTCAAAACAGAGGTCTTCACAGAAGGTTTCTGACCGCATACCAGTATATTTTCTTTTCATACATGAGTACACAGAGAATATTTCAACTCGAGTAATTTCATGAATTATTAAATACAACATTTCACCATCCTTATGGTATCATTTCAATATTGAAGCTATCATATCGGCAGTGATTATATCAATTAGTATCGAAGGAATTAACAATAACAAATATATGGCTTGAAGAGAAATAAAAGAATCGTTTTTATCACGTGATGCTGAAAGTACTGATCAAAACGAATTGCAATTCATGAATACATGAATACACAGGAAAACTCGGTGTTCGACAGGTTGGTCGGCTGTCGACTTTTAAAAAGCCTGTTACGCAATAAGTTGAATCACGTTATCATTTCATCTGAACCAGATAGCTTTGACCTTTTGTGCAAATAAGTCATCACCGTTATCATTTCATCTGAACCAGATAACTTTGAACTTTTGTGCAAATAAATCATCGCTGGCGTGGATTCGTCTTCTGTACCGTCATATAGGCTGCATATGTCAATTGGACAGATATGATGCTCAATTATAACGAGTTTGAGCTTATGCGTTAACCAGAAAACCACAAACACGTGTACCCATAAAAACTAAGAATACATCACCATTGTATGACGTGATATATAATCTATATAAGAGTAAATGATACACAAACACACATTTGTGTGTATATATATATATATATATATGTGTGTGTGTATATTATGCATATACACCAATAAGATTTAGAATATTATGATTGCACTCTTTCATCGCTTATACAAACCTTCTCGACAAGTTAATTGTAGTATGAAAGTTGTGATATATCAACACCCCACTGCATGTACATTTCTGACAGGGAAAAAAATAAATTTAATTAATACGCC
Source organism: Diadema setosum (assembly GCA_033980235.1). NCBI lineage: Eukaryota > Metazoa > Echinodermata > Echinoidea > Diadematoida > Diadematidae > Diadema > Diadema setosum. The sequence goes on along the minus strand of CM067074.1, from coordinate 6,793,985 downwards.
TCATCATCATTGCCACCACTTGCAGAATAGCATGCCGGTGAAATATACTACGGCTGACTAGTATCGGATTTATAAAGAATTTCTAATTTCTAAAGAATATTAGACCATTACAAAAACACATTAATACCAGGATTTATGACAAGATTTTAAATACCTTTACTCCCTGTTTTTATTATTTAAAAATGACAAACAACAAAAGACATATTCCCTACTTAATATAGACACACAACGCACACATACACACACGTCTTCCTATGTTTACGTGTATTACCCTTACAAAAGCTTACAGATATAATTATAATAACCGGGGAAAATTCAAAAAGTGCATGGACTGAATTCAATTAAACATCAAATGATATGGCTAAAAAGAAAACAAAAGATATGTATTATTTGTTTGAAGAGATCGAAAGCTACACATGTTGGCCCTTTTAAAAATCCAGATATATTTAGTTGTTAGGGATCATGTTTAATGCAGAGTTTCGACCTCTATTAGCCTGCAATAATTGCTATACGTATGACACTCACAGGCGGTGGTCAATGGTGGGTTCTGGACCAAGGAGATACTATCCCAGTTACCTCCAGAATACGACTATGGAGCTCTAAAATCCGACGCAGGATAACACGCAGTACAGACAGTTACTAGTACCCTTTTGTTTTTCTGTTTTTGTTTTTGTTTTGTTTTTGTTTGTTTTTTTTTTTTGCTGTGTACTCTTTTGCACTCCTGTGCATGTTAACAAAAAATAAAAAATAAAATAATGAACGAACGCGTAAACCTATTTCATATATATAAACTATATTACACCCACACACACACACACACATATATATGTATATATATATATATGTATATATATATGTGTGTGTACATATATATATATATATATATATATATATATATATATATATATATATATATATATAATGTGCGTGTGTGTGAGATTTTTTTTTTCCAATGACTGTCATTACTTTTGCCTCAGTCACGTGTTAGGTACATTATGCTGCATATTTTATCATACAGGTGTAAACCACACAGGACAGCAGCCGATTATGCAAACACTTAGAAAACAAAGAGCAAAATGACCATTTCCCGAGGTTAATCTAGGCAAGTGGAAGAGAAGAACTTGGTCCCAATGAGAGCAGAAGGTTATTTCTAGATTTGGTGTACTATTCAACATCACACACGTAGAATAAGGAAGGTTAGTATGAGAGCGGATATAACAGGCATTACAAGGGCTTTCGTGGACGGGGCTCGGCCGGGATCGGGGGTTGATATGAACTCGTCCGTTTCTACATCGTACACCGTTCTCCCGTTCAATGGTTGCAGCTGGCGAAAATTGTCCGTCATCGGGAGCTCGACGCCGTTTTCGTCGGTGGCATCGCTGACCAGGCTCCGCAACAAGTCCAGCTGGGAAAGGGGTCGAAATTCAGAGCTTTTACCGATAAGAATTTGAAGAGATACATTTGACAAAAAGCGGTGCTACATCAAGACTGTACAAGACGCATGAAAGACACATCCCGGAAAATGACATTCATACCGCAATGTATAGTTGCAAGAAATTGACAAATCGAAGTTTTTTTTTTGGTTTTTTTTTTTTGCGTTGATTTCATCTCATTTCTCATTTAAGGTTGTACAGTGATGCGGCCATAGCTCTGCTTTCTAACACTGTATATTTCTTTGAGCCTTATCAAAAAAAAAAGTAAAACTTTGTTGGTGTAATGGTATATTTAGCTTAGAGGATAACTTGATAAATTGTATTGAGTTCGATTGGACTAATATCTATATTTGTAAAGATGAAAATGTTTTCACTTGCTGTCTTCTAAAAAAAGAATGTTAAGAAGAGTGAATTTAACACATATGTTAACATAATCAATTAAAACCCACACTACGGCTACGGTCACAACTCAGAGCGGCGACCGACCGATTTGTAGCCTGCTCGGTCGCTGCTGAAATTTTGGCACCGCCCAGCAGTTTTTGGAGATGCTGAGCAGGCTGTAAAACCCTAGCGATGGCCGAGCAGTGCCCTGTCGATTTCCCGTCGGTCACCGATCGATTTTCAGTAAATTTTGGCGAAATATGGGGATCTGCATCGCGCAGAGTCCGAGCAGTCACGGGGTGATGCCCCATCGGCAACTGGACGATCTCCCACCGGTCACCGGCCGATTTTCACGAAATCGCTCAGGTACCGACGGGTGATCGATAGGTCATCTACCGGTGACCCGTAGGCGTACCGACGGCCACCCGCCGGTCTCTGCCGGAAATTTCTCTCGAGCTACCTGTGTATATTAGTGTACCTATGAGATTTATGATGTGTTAATTAATTAATAAATTAAGATAAAACTCGAGGAAAAAGATCTAAGAGTTAACAACTAACAACCTCAGCTATGTGATACCACAGATAACTAGAAATTAGGAAATAAAACAAAAGGAAGGAACACCCAAGATGGAACAAAGTTTAGAATAGATTAGATTTTTCCAAAATATTTTCAAAAAATCTCCAAAATATCTTTTAATTTTTACAGTACTTTTCTATTCCTATTCAATTTTATATTCTAATTTTCCCAATCTCTTGTCATTCATTTCTTCTTCAATCAATAGGCCTTAAATGAATGATAAGGTAACCAAACCATGTTTTACAACGTCAACATATCAACACTAACTTTTAGCTTTCATCTCTTTTGCCCCAAAGTGGTTGCCTCTGACTTCCATGTCTCTCATGTTGGTTGCTGAGATGTTGGTGGGGTTTCCTTGCCTTTTATTCCTCCCCTGCTTCTTCCACATAGCGTTAGATTATCTTCTCCATCTAGTCCCTGGTTTCCTTCAGTGCTTGTCATTTTTATCTCAACATTTTTAGTCCCACGGCGACCGCTCGATCTATTCTCTTGGTTTTCTACTGTGCTGTTGTCATTTTTGTCTCTATTATTTTTGTTCCCTAAATCGCTCGGCAGCGACCGCTCTATTAGGTCAGTGCCTGGACAGTTCCCGCTCGGACACCGACCGTATTTTGGGCAGCGAGTGAAAACTGGTCGGTCGCCGCTGAAATTTTAACTCCGCGCTAAAACTTCAGCGGCGACCGACCGATGCCCCAAAAATCAGTGGCGCCTGGTCGGTCGCCGGTCGTTGTCCGACCGGTTTTGGCTAAAAACTCGCCGACCGGTCGCCGAGCCGGCTGATTTTGGGGGTTGTGACCGTAGCCTACGCACTCATGATGACTTATAGTATTAGGCCTACGTAGATGACAATAAAATGTTTATGAGCAGAGATCGAGAGATGTATGTCTTTTATATAAAACCCATTAAGAAATGGAATAAAGATGTCATTTGGATATTTTTTTCTTTATTATCGTTTCCATGTCAATGTGGATAGTATAGCAATAATATAGTAAAATCATCGAAAGTGTTAAATGAAAGATTTGATAAAGTCCAGTTAGACTGGACAAATCATATAAAAATAATTGGATCAGAAAATTGCATTAACGTGTCATATGTGTTGATAAAACAGGGACTTTGGTCCGAACAAGAAACGAATGTGACCCAACATTATACAAAACCCCAAAGACAATAGTCCCAGAGGTTGATTTGACAGTGGGCACAAAATTGCGTTTTTGCTCGTCTCGATTGAATTGAGATTCTTGGTATGGTGTGACAGATAAACTTTTTGTTTCTATATGAAATCATAATCTTCATGGAAGCGAATAAAATTAAGCATATAAGAGTGGCGGATTTGTTCGTTTTGTTTTGTTTAATTTTGTTTTGTTATGTTATGTTATGTTTTGTTTTATTTTATTTTAGATATTTGAGGATCCATTCTTTGTACATTTTGGTTTTCTCCGATTTCCACCCGTGAGAAACGTGATAGTATTCATGTAAACCCCAGGAGACGGGGAAATATGCAGTCTTTTTGATGTTTTGATGTATCATGAAGAGAATTCTGTCAATGGGTGCTCCAATTCCAAGGTTAATCTGATAACCCCTTCGTGGTGGTTGCCTTAGAGTTTTCAATGTCCTTCTAGTTTCATACAGTTTCATAGAGTTTAAAGAAACGCCTGAAAGGTTCACAAAATGCAAGCATTGCTTTCTAGTGAACCTCTCAGTTCTCTTTTCCCCCCTCTTAACATAACTTAGTATTTTGCCGATATGTATCGATATCTCTTAGTCAATTTTCCTTTCGCATAATCTAATGTATATTATGCTTATGACATAATTCCTGATTTATTCTGTGTTATGTTTTGTTGGAAGAAAAATGAGGATGAAAATAAATGAATTGAATTCAGTTAAAGGGTGTCTTGGCACAACAAAATGGAATCTTAACTTCAAAGTCCTTCTTATCATAAGTACAGCAACCCGAAGTACTAAAAAAAGTGTTCAGTCATTCGTGTTAGCAGGTTTTAATGATAATATGGAATTTGACGAGTTAGTGATGATATCCTTCCCAGGCCGAAAAACTAAACTTTTAGGATGTTTGTCAATGAGAGAGAAAAAAAAAAAACCCAAACAAACAAACAAATCCGACAACTTCCAGCTGACTTCATTTTAGTGATACGGGGCATATTATGCAAAGTAAGGGTAATGATAATTTTGTTTCACAAGTCTTCAGTCCACCTGATACGTGCAATATAGTCATAAGTAACTTTCACCCTTTTTAGGGAATTGTAAACGAATATGTTTCACATGCCGGAGTTTTACAAAGTTTCTTTACAGCACTCCGACGGTGTAATTAGTTTTTATGCCTCCGCCACGAAGTGGTGCCGGAGGCATTATGTTTTCGGGTTGTCCGTCCGTCCGTCCGTCCGTCCGTCCTTCCGTCCGTCCTTCCGTCCGTCCGTAATGAATTTTGTGGACAAGGTAACTATCGAAACCTGTTGAGGTATCCTAATGAAACTTGGCATATATGTGTATTAGGGGGTGAAGTTGTGCCTATCAACTTTTGGGTGCACATGCTCAAGGTCAAAGGTCAAAAGGTCAAGGTCAAATACATAAAATTTCACTATTTCCACCACATCTATTGAATGCCTGAAGATATTTTCTTGAAACTTAGTGTATACATGTATTACCCAATTAAGATTCTCTGGTGAAAGTTTGGGTCATGAGGTCAAAGGTCAAAGGTCAAAAGGTCAGGGTCAAATACATAAAATTTTACTATTTCCACCATATCTATTGAATGCCTGAAGAGATTTTCTTGAAACTTAGTGTATACATGTATTACCCAATTAAGATTCTCTGGTGAAAGTTTGGGTCATGAGGTCAAAGGTCAAAGGTCAAAAGGTCAAGTGAAAATATTAAAACTTCTTTTTTTTTCCTCCGTACCTTGGAAAATTGTTCAAGGTATCTTCATGGAACATAGTATATACGTGTACTGACTGGAAGTGATTATCTAGAGAATGTAGGGTTCATGGGGTCAAAGGTCAGGGGTCAAAGGTCAAGTGCAAGACTTCACAGTTTTACTATTACCCTCATATTTATGCAATGTCAGCAGGGTTATTTTTTTACACTTGGTGTATGCGTGTGTAACCTAATAGAAATTCTCTGGAAAGTTTTTTTTTCTCTTTTTGCCTCAAAGGTCAAAAGGTCAAAGATCAAGTGAAAGTGCTGAACTAACTTTTTCCTCCATATCTCGGAAGTGGCTCAAGTTACCTTGAAACTTAGTACATATTATGCATGTTCTACCTGAAAGTAATTATCTTATGAATTTTAGGGTCAAGGGCCAGATGAAAATGGTAACAATTTACTATTCAACTAAAAAATTGCACTTTTTTTCCACACCTGTACCTTGAAAATTACTTGATGCCTAAATGTATGAATGGGTCAAAGTCAAGTTAAAGTCCTTAAATCCCTAGATACATGCTCTCTTATTCATCCAATTAAACCTACGTCAAGGAAGGTGAACATTCAACACATTTGTGACAAACTTGTCATTCCAATATTTTGCCAATTTTGTGAAAATGTAATCACACAGTGTCCACATGTACTATCTAGACCTATTGGGAAAATCATGCATTATGGCGGAGGCATACCAGTCGCCAAAGCGACATTTCTAGTTAAAACTAAATTGAATATGAAGTGACATTGCAATTCAAACGTACTTAAAAGTTCATCCACATATCAAATCGGATCTCTGATACATTCATAAGAGTTTCTCTTCCTGCTGCATTCTAATTCTGCTTCTGAATCTGATTCTTTTCATTTGTCACTCTAATTGCAGTGTGTGTGTTTTTTTTTTCTTTTTTTTTTCTTTTTGCGGTACAAGACTGCAGTATTTGCAATCAATTATTTTGGTTTTCTTTAAATTTGAGATCGCTTTATTATAATGATCATCGACAAGATAGATACAAACAAGCACTATATGATGTGTGACAGAAATTGTATCTCATTGACAAAAGTTCAAAATTCTCGTATTAGCATTTTTCATCTTCATCCCCCCCCCCCCTCCAAAAAAATCGCATCATCCCGACTCGGCATATCCTGACAAAGAGCACGACCAAGCCAATCTAAGTGTATGGCATCATATATTTTATGCAACACTAGACATAGGTTTTAGCAGTGAATGGAGGGATGTGATTAATTCATTATGAACATATATAGATATATATATATTATTCTATGGCGAAAACTTTAGTCAAATGATTTGGCATTGCTACAATTGTCATGACCACGACTGTAGAACTAAAACTGCAATTTCTGTTTGAATGTTTGAATTGAGTTTGACGAAGAGAGTATCAAAAAACACAAACAGAGTAAAGAACTTCTTCAAAATCAGCCGCTGGTATATCTAACCCATGCATGAATTATCCGTGTGCAATTTAAAAGTTTCACGCTTTTCCTATTATTGTATATGACAAAGTCCGACTTTTATTAAACATTCTATTGTTTTGTTCGGTTGATTTTTACCCTATTTATCCAGGAAAATGTGAGCTTTAGATGAAATGGAATTTGAAACTCTCAGTTATTCTACTTAGTTGAAAATTATATCTGTATGTTTTGATATTTTGATTAAGTGATCCACACTGCCGTGCGTATCGTACTTCCATCCGTGAAAACAATACAACTTGTGTACAAACACATACTTTGTATTTTGTTTTAGCCTTTTGTTGGATGGGAAATGAATGAAATCGGCATTGAGTTGAATTGAATTGAATGAAAATGAATTGATTTTAATTAAAATTTCAAATCAATTTGAATTGGAAATTGAAATAAAAATCAATTGGAAAATTGGGGGAATCAGGAGAAAATTGAAATGGAATTCTTCTTTTTTTTCAATTCCTTTGCAAAGTCGAATGTATACGTTTATGATACAATCCCTAATTAATTCTGCGATATGTTTGTTTGTTTGTTTGTTTGTTGTTTGGAAAAAGAAGAATGGAAATAAAGGAATTTAATAGAATTTAATAGACATTTTACCAAAGGAAATGAATCGAATTAAAAGATGACAAACAAACTTGTCCTACTTACCTGATCCTGGGATAGCTCAGCAAAGTCCTGGAGCAGCGTCCAAATGATCCCCTCATTACAGAGGGGCGTGGTCAGGGAACCATCGTACCGCCAGAACCGCTCGGTGGACCCGGGCAGCAGCGCCGAGAGTTGGATATCGTCGATTTCTATATGTGTGACTGCATGAATACGAAAGTAGGGTAGAATTCACACTGAACCTCAGAGCGCATACGTATATTATACATACGTTCAATTCAGTGATATGTGATATGATCAGATGCGTATGATGCACGCATTCATACGTATATCTACGTAAAATAAGCGTAGGATATATCTATTCATGAAACATATAGGTTCATGTAAAAGATATATCATTATGTTCCATTCCATTTCATTCCATTCATTCCATTTCATTTCATTTCATTTCATTTCATTTTCTATTTTTCATTTTTTTTTGTGATTATACATAATCATATAGCATTAATTAATTCATATGCAGGAATATTACGTTATGGGGGAAAATTAATTTGTATATTATAGGTCCCGCCAGATTCATGGTAATACAGCTATCTTTATAAGGATCTCAGACAGCTATGTTATGATACATATCTGTATCTCTCCTATTTTGGTTTCATAGCTCATAACCATGATCCCAAAAGGCTGAAATCGAATTATCTAAGAATTCAACCAAATACCGGTGACGTACAGAAATATACTGAGTGAAAAAAAAAATCAAGTCATACCTATTCTACTGTTAAACAGGAAAAAGAAATTTCTTTTTAAAACTAATAAGGACAAATAACCCCAATTTCCCTTGTAGTAAAAATAAAAAACTGCAAACATCTCATAACATTTCTGGATATGACCATATCTTCGGAGAATACTGGTGCTTTGCCTGAATTGTGATGTAAAGACTTGTTGTTATCATCGTAATACACATCATCATAACGAGTTTTATATCTGCGACGTGAACACTACTCAAGACGACGCAGCTTCCTGGGTTGGACAGTGGAAACAGCAGCTATCTCGCGCATGTGCAGAACATGATTTTTGGCCTAATCAGCGTCGTCTATATTAATGTTTGCGTCGTAGACCTAAAGCTCTCTATTGTCATCATCAGCATGAACATAACCCTTAACATCACCATCGTCAATGCTTACATGGATTTTCGACTTCCGCGATGTGGTCCAAAAGAGGATCCAGACCATGGTTGTGTTGTCCTACCTTTGATGGTAAGAATATGATCATTCGAGAAAACACCTTAATCATGAAGTTTCAATTCGAAAGCTTTACTTTGTAGCGGAAGTCTGATGGCTGAGGGTATTATAGGACAATTGTAGGAAATGGACGTATACAAAATGTATACAGGCACAGGTCTGTTTTATCGCGACTCTCATTATTTGAGGAACGTATTTCCTTTAACTAGTCCTGCTCAAACTTCGTAATCTTTTAATTGAGATAACAATGAGAATTAAGCCAAGACAACGACTGAGACATGCTCGAGTTATTTTACAGCTGTAACAAAACATTGATCAGTGATAACAGCAAGGTTTTTCACTGGTATGTGCGAACAGAGAAGTCGTTACAGTCTTGCTCAATTCAAAATCCAAAAACGAAAGAGATAGTTCATGTCTCGTCATCTACGGATTAGAGCGGGTTCATCTATAAAATCATGTACGCTCAAATCGTCGTCTGACTGCTTGCTATTGGCATGATAAGTATGACATTTGTAAACCGAAAATTATGTTTACTTCCTTATTTTACAGACGATGTCATATTTTCATGTTTATAACATTATTTCAGATTTTCTCTGTAATATTTCACACAAAAAAAAATAAAGAGATAAGAAACAAGAATTTGACATACTAAGGACTTGTATAGAGGTACATTTCGGTCGCAAGAACTGTATAACTTGAAATACATGTACTGCACAGATTAAAGCCATACGGGGAACAATGCACTACGATTAAGTTTGTTTTTGTGATTAAGATCAAAGCCAGTGCTGACAGGTACTAGTGACTAGATATTTACAGTCATCAGTGCTTTTCATGTTTATGAAATCCTCTTTCGAACTGACTGATTCTTTAGCAAATGGTTTTGTCTCTTAATATTTGAAGTTAAACGTATTGAATGTTGATTTTTTTTTTTGACATGTACTGCTGCTCTTTTTAGAACAGTGGGGGAGGTATCATTCAGAATTTGGAATTCCGAATATCCAGAGGAAACCCTGAATTCTGAGTTTGGTAATCGGTAAATGAAATTCAATTTGATTGAATTCAATTTCAATTTCAATTTCAATTGAGTAGCAAGACAGGCACTTGATTTAACGCGAAGTAATCTCTGATTACGGTCATCGTTTGAACGCTGCTGACTTTTATATCTTGATGTTTTATTTCTCCAGTTTCTCAAGTATGAATAGAGAACTTGAAACGTGTTTGTTATATAACTATTGCTTTACAGTATGATTTTCTTTAAATAAATATGTCCAGTGTGCACTTGTAGCCATGAACTGAAGGATAGATCCTGATCGAACAATGCAGCATCATGACTGCAAACTGCTGAAAACTATTTCTATATAATCATAATGACGATTTAGCACACTTGGGTCTTCGAGAAATTTGTTCTGTTCAAACAAGTGAATACTTGAGTTTAATTGCCCAGCTGTATTTATCCTCTGAGATTAAAAAACCAAGAACGAAAACCTCAGTTCGTTTGTTTCCTTTCACCAAGGGGCGGAGCAAATATTGTTACCTGGAAGAAGACACCAACGACAGCTACGCCTCCTGGGTAATTTGCTGCCTCCTTCAGGCCCGGGTACTGCGTGTCGTAGTGAACCAGATGCATCTATGAACAACAATGGGTAAGCAGCCAAAACACATGAAGTGCAGTTTTGATGTATTAAAGCGTATTACAATACACATTACAATTACAATACAAATTTCTTCTTCTTTTTTTTCTCAGTCCAATTTCCTTAAAATCTTTAACAAACCTGAGACTGTAACGAAGAGATCAAGAAGGATCAAATTCAATTTTTTCTCAATCTAATTTGGTTTCTCTTTTAAAAGGATGTTAGGCCCTTCTCTTCGATATTCCAGTTATCAAAAGGCGTTTCACTGAAAAGAGTCTTTAACCCACAATGGTCTTTGAAATTGGGTTCATTCAGGAATGTCATTTTCTCAAGTTTCGATGTAATACTGCTTTCATGCTGGCTTTGATTTCTTGAATTGTTCGGCGAAACCTTTAAAGGAATGGTACAGTTTTGGTTGGGATGGGGCTTGAGGTTTCCAATGTTTTTGATGATGATTTTTTGAAATAATGAGAAACCTCTTATGAAATTTGAAAATGCATATAGTTCTAAAAGGAATTCATAATTCATTTGATGAAATTCGGTTTTGAAGTGACTGAGATATTCAAAACAAAGCGATCATAAGAAAAGGTGGGACCCACCTTTTATTAGTATCACTTTGTTTTACTTTGTTTTTGGATATCTCAGCCATTTCAAAACCGATTTTCATCAAATAAACTTTGAATTCCTCTTAGAATAGTATGCTTTTTTAACATTTCATAATGTGGTTTCTAAGTATGTCGTAAAAAGTTAAAAGCTGAATTCTAACCTCAAAACAAATAATATGCCATCCCTTTAAGCAGCCAGAGCGCTGGATAAATACCACCACTATCATCACATCAATGCCCTATCGAGCCACTTAACGCCCACTTAAGAAATAATCGCATTCTTTGTATTTAAGATAAAATGCTTGATATCTTCGTTGACTATTTACGTCGAGGAAAAAAAACAAGAATGGAACGGGAAGTTACCGTAGATTTTCCTTGTACAGTTTACACTGCAAAGAAAATCTAGAATCATGCAACCCGGTTTTTGACAGGAAATGCGCATGCGCAGGATAAACAAAAGTAATTTTATCGTTATGTGTTTCCTCTTCCTTCTTTTCTTTTAAAGTATAATAATTGTGTATGTGCATTTTGCCGCTGCCTTTGAGTGGATGCCACAGATACTTGTAATTCTTACGCAGCGATCAGGCGTTGTGGGCAGACGCGCAGGAGATCCCCGAGGGTGAATGTCACGTGACCTAAAAAAAAAAATAAAAGAATAAATTGGCGAACCGCGAAGCGGGCATTTCATCTGCAATATAAAAAAGCAAACACCACCCCCCCCCCCCCCCCCACCTCCAAACATCTCCATAAAATTGCCAAATTTCAGAAAGCTTCACTCCCGGCATAGTGCCCGGGGAGGGTTTTCTCAATTACGGTTTCTCGCTCACATACCGGTTGCTGCCTAGCAACTTCCGAGGAAATGTACAAAATAATTAGTTTTTGTCGACAGTGTATACTACCCAATATGTAATGACATAACATGCTGCGTTGTTGACCTGCCAATCAGTACGAGGATATTAAAGACCTAATTAAATGCCGACGTTAAGTGTCGAGGAGAGTAACAACAACAACAATGTTGCATGAAAGAAAACTGATTATGAAAAAAAAAACTGATTCCCGTTTGTGGCGTTTTTATGGTCACATCAAATACGAATGACGTTCTGCGAAAATGGATAGCACATTTCCTCATGACGCATTGCAGGTGCTTGAGATATTTCTTCGCCGCCGCATAGACACCTGAGTTGTCTAGCATAAAACTACATCACTGTCATACAAAGTAATGAAAAGAACAGTAAGAATGTTGGATATTCCACCCAAAGACTGATACGCGCTAACAATTTAGCAACGGATTGCTATACACCTCTAAAACCTTCACACACACGAGAATTCAGGTGCTTGCGATAATTCTATATATTTTTCAGAGCGTCGTGTGATGATGATGGAGATAACGAGACGAGCAAATTCAATTCACTCAGGTGACATAGCATGCCATGTTTTCCTTTGAATTAGGCACGTTTATCATTAGTCAATTTGACGAAAGTTTTTTAAAATCAGATTAATAGCCGTTAATATTGGATTTCTTTAAATGTTTAGGCAAGCAACTTAAATACACCTAATGACATATTAAAGTTTTTGTCTGCGTCTCATGCGTGTTTGGATAAGGTGGTGGCTGAGATTTCCAAACTTTCATTGCATAATAAAAACCGCATTGGTTGGATCAGATCAAACTTTCGCAGAAAAAAAAATAAATAACAAAAGGCAAGACTATACCTTGTCATCAAATTAAGAGACAAATCAAGAAACAAGTTGGGAATAACAAACCTCAACCGGATAGTGAGTTCCGTTCACGGCGTGTTCGGATCCCTTCTGGTTATCCGAACCGAAATGGAAGTGAAACTGGTAGACCCGGTAGGTCCCTTCCAGTCCGCCTCCAGTGACGTCATACGACCCCTCGTCTGGGTTACGACTTAGATCGACCTCAACTGCCTCCACGTCATCGGGGTCATAAAAGAAACATGAAAAGCCATAACCGCAGATATTTTCCTCTCTTCCAAACATCAAATAGCAATGCCCTTTAAAAACGACATTTTGCAAATATCTGGAAGTTGTCACAAAAACACCCGTCTTTTCTGTGTGTATATACGTATAAACGAAGGAAGAACACTACATTAGGTCGCATGGTAAAAAGTAGTTTGACTATGCCTTGTGTCTAAGTACATGAAACTGAAATAACGATAACTGTAATTTCTGAACAGGAGCGATAAATATTCTAGCAAGATAATCTTTGTTATCGTATTCATTTTTCTACTCGAATTCATGTCATTGCGCAACATTTTGATCTGATTTGGTTTGCTTTAATGGTTCCTGCATTATCGGTGTACATGCTCATTCAAATAATCATTAAGCATTGTTCATGTATACACATTGTGTGTGCCTTACATATACATTTAAGCATAAGTTCTTAAAAGTATAATGAATAATATCATTCGTCGTCACAACTAAAATACTAACGTGCGTGTCCATTGTTCTCCAGGGTCCCGCTCTTTATGATGTCATAGGAGGTGAAGTCGAAGGGAGCGAGTTCGGTGGGCGTGGTGGAATCGGGGTCGATGTTGATGGGCGACTGCGCGTTGCCGCCGCATTGAGAGTTATGAATGTCCGGCCAGAACTCCTCTCCTAAGAAATGAGGGCACGTCAAAAGATTCAGGGAACCTGACTAAATCCATCGCTATTAAAACAGAGCACTCCCGTTATAACAAACACGGTTATAACGAAATTCCGATTACAACGAAGTAGAAATTCAGGCCGCAGCGTACAACCGGCTCTATGTTTTTTTTTTTTGTTTTTTTTTGTTTTTTTTTTTTTTTTGGGGGGGGGTTATTGTCTGTTTGTTTGGTTATAAGGAAATTTCGATATAACGAAAGAAATCTGCCGGTCCCGATTAGGTTTATATATATTGTATATATATTGTATACATATATCTTGTATTACATTTTATGAATCGTGCTTGTTTCAAATTGAAAGGATCGGTGCAATATAGTGCTAACCCACACAATGTTCATTTTGAGATAATCGCTGTTGAATGTTTGGAAAGTCCATACATTGTACATTGATAAAACATTAATGCATGCATTTTTTACCATCTTATTGGTTGAATTCAAATATGATATTTTCACAGAGGTTAGAGTGAAGGATAAGGATTATGAAAATGCATGTAACTCAATTTTGACAGAAGTGTGGGTTAGCACTATATTGCACCGACCCCTTAAATTGTTAAAACAATATGAATTTACCAATGCACGCTTTGTATGTAGCCTAATACTTTTGGTTTGATGGAATTAAAGTACATGCACAATAATTGAATCTATCTTCGATAGTCTCCAAGCACCAGTCGCTTCGACATAACCACATGTCAATAGCGTAATAAGGCATAAACACCGGTCAGTGGTTTACAACATTAATAGTGATAATAATGTCTCGTCTACCCGGGGAAGCCTTTTCATATCTACTCCTGCTATTTACAGTGTGGCGTCATCATTTCTCCAAAACAGTGAATGGCATAGATTAGCATACGTGGATCGATTGGGACATACTTCGTAGAACATTTTTGAGGAAGGGGTTTACGCGCCAGATTTGATTCGCACTCATAATCTCCCAAGAAACGATTTTGAAAAATAACCTTATCCACTACATCAAGTGGCCTCGCAAGAGGGATGTTCAGTATTCCTAAGGTTCGTTAATCCGAAAATGGAAAATAGGTGCGTACTGAATAAGAACCTTCGGAGCAACGAACCCTATTTCATTTCCGGATTATCCTTTTTGCATTTTCGGATTATTGAACCTTATATCATTTTCAGAAGGCCGAACCTTTTTTATTCCATTTTTCGGATTAACGAAACTATGGAATAACGATATGCAACCTCTTATTCTTCACAACTCCGTGGGCACATTTTTATTGACATACCATACCCGCAGTCGTGAACATAAAAGTAAAGTTAATTTTAAGGCCTTACGCAGGGTCATTAATGCGGGGGGGGGGGGGGGGTGGGGAGGAGAGTGACTTATTGATACCCTCCCCCACTCCTCCGGTCATAATGTATGATGATGTTTTATCATCCCTCAATAGGCTCATCCATCCATACATATCGACGAGTGTGAATGGGAAACTGTAATTATTCATGGTGTGGATAGGGAAACCGAATTAAGATATGTATTATTCACGTCCACGGCTCAGCGGAGTTACTGAATGACAAGGAGGGACATTCTTACGACCTGAACCCATGACCTCGTTCAACCTTCCCCTTCTTAAGTTTCCTCCTAAAATTCTGTCTCCTTGAGCGGTGGCCTCACACTGTCCCGACTTTGACACAAGGCGGCGACACGAATATTAAATTTTCAATTTCGCACGAACTTAGCCTAAACTTGGTAAAAAGCCAATCAACTGCCGAAGCCAAAAAAAAAAAGGTGCTCACGGAAGGTCAAACAATAGCCTTCTGCAAAGGCAGCTCGCTATAATAAGTATTTGAGGGCACGCACACAGGGAGCAGTGGACTCGCACACACAGGCGCACGAGCGGCGAGCTGCAAGCGTAGCGAGCTCGCTCTTTTCCGACCGCTGTGTGTGTGTGAGTCCACTGCTCGCTGTGTGCGAGTCCGTTAAATTGCGAGTTGCCTTTGCAAAAGGCTATTCACACGATGACACCCCTATCACACTAGAAGACAAAACGAAACTGTAAATATTTATTACAAAATGAACTTTCGCAAGATCTCTGGCCTATGTTTTGCTTGCCAAAGATTTTGCCGCCGCTCACGACGTTGCTGCCGGAGCCTAAGAATCTCATTTGGCTGTTATACGATGACGCAAGATTTTTTTTTTTAATGATATTCTTTATTTGAATTTCATTTGATATCAGGCTCTTTTTCACAATGAAAATAATTCGAACAAGAATAAACAGATGTTCTTTTCAGTTGTGCTGCTGATCACATTTTTCAAACATACAATACAATATTTGGGTGTTTGTTTGTTTGTTTGTTTTTTTTTTTTTGCAAATCAAACCATGTATACCAAAGTGATATCAAAGAATATAAAACTCTGTATATGAATCTCAGAAACAGCTATCTTGATCAATCTGATCAAACTAATCAATATCTGCTTCATAACACTAACACTTGTGCTGCTGAATCATATTTTTTTTAACATATAATACTTTTTTTTTTTTTGCAAAACATACCATGTTTTCAAACGTGATATAAAATTCTGCATAAATCTCAGAAAAAGCTACATTGATCAACTCTATCAAATTACTCAATATCTGTTTTATGACACACGCCGCTCACTTGAGAATGCATTTCACTGAATCCAGCCATAAACTAGAATCCCCAAAATTACTTGAACGAAATTCACCATATTTTTTTTTCACCTATCACCCTATACATCCCATATCTGATTTTGTTATATAAAGTAGAATAACCACACGTTCATCTTCTAAAAACTAACCGTATTCCAATGTTAATAACCATCTTAACTAACAAACCATTACACTACCACTGACTACAACTACCCCACCACACCCCATCACACACTTCTCTACGCACATCAAATCTAGACCTGTTTACTTACAACTACTCACCAAACCGATTCCCCCCCCCCCACCCAAACAAAAGAACCTCAACACACACACACACACGTACATACAAGATACCCACAAGAATTTCAAGAATTTATACGATTAAAGCCGAATTTGAACATTTCCTTTATATAGTGTATCTTTGCTCAACTTCGGAAGAGTGTGAAGCCTGAATTAGAGAGCTCAGAGACTAACAAGCCATGCATCAGTGACGTCACAAGTCATGTTTATTTCATGACCTTTGAATTCAAACCTTGATCATATTTTGCTATAGCAGCTATAATCGAAATAATCACTTCCAAAACTCGACTGCACATGAAAGTCCCTGAACCAGCAATGAACCTCCTCTCATTGGGATGTTAGACTTTTTTTCTCTCGTTGGTGGTTCTGAAAAGCTAATTTTGCTTGAAACAAGAAAGATGCTGTAATTGATAAAGACATGGCTTTTACTACTACTACTATTGCTACTACTCCGAGTACAATAACAATGACAATAGTAGAAGTAGAAGTAGTAGTAGTAGTAGTAGTAGTAGTAATGGTAGTAGTGGTAGTAACAATAGTAACTGTAATGATAATAATCATATGAAATGATAATAATAGTGATGACAGAGAATGATAACAATGGTTAAACGGATTGCGTAGTTTTGGTTACGTGGGGATATAAATTTGAACTTTTGAACCCCCCCCCCAAAAAAAAAAAAAAAAAAACTTGTGAAAAAGAGGTCCTAATGAAAGGTGGGTAGCACCTCTTATTAGGACCTTTTTGGTTTTCGATATATCAACCATTTCACAATCAATTTTCATCAAATAAACTTTGATTTCATTTTAGAATTATTGTATGATCTTTAATAGGTCATAAGTGGTTTCTAATTATCTGGCAAATAATAAAATTTGAATCCCCACCTGAACAAAAACTACACCATCCCTTTAAGAATCCGCCCTTTATCGCTGTTTATGTACTTACTTGTTCCATTCACCCCGTCGTAGGACCAGTTACCGATCGCTGGGAAAAAGGAAAAGAGAATGAGTGAGATGAGGTTAACTCGGCAGACGGATGTCAGAATACAGACAACCAAATATATATATATATATATATATATATATATTTAATCTTCATTCTCATTATAATAGTATGGACCATTAAAAAAAAAAGTCTCATTAACTTGATCCCGATATTTGAAAAACTTAGAATAAAGTATCATTATTATATTAACATTGTAATTATGGTAAAAAAAAAATCGAAACAGGGCTGAAGTAGGCATCCGGAAAATTATTGCTGACTTTGAAATTTTGCCCCTCATGATGATGGCATTTGGCAGTGTGTTAGTGTGGCGCCATACATTGCGGTACCCCGGGGTACGGCGGTGCATCATTCTTCAATCACGCACAGACTCCCCAAGAGGAGAGAAACCATTCCACCGGAACCTTGACAATGCGACCTCATGAACTCGCGGTGATAAAATAAATCATGCGTAGAAATGTGCAGAGGAAAACTACTCGCATGATTTGGCAAGCAAGCAGGATATGACATTGTGAAAAAGGACAGAAGACATTGGTGTTTGGTTTTTGAAAATTTTTATTCCTCACCGATTCTCTGAGCATCAAAAACTGCATAACGCCATTATGTATGAATGGCAGGTTTCGTTTATAGCCACACAGTGTATGCAAAAAGAGATAAATACAGCACGTACTGCTTGTGTATAATAACATTAAGAAAGAGCAAATATATATATATATATATATATATATATATATATATACATGCACGAGTGTAAATGTAATGAAAAAGAAAAGTAAATATTTTTTTTTTTGCAAAGATGAGACATGCAAACGTATTACAATACATAGGTGAATGTAAACATATGAATATATAAATATATATTATTCATCGTGTTTCTATATACATTATACGCGTCATTAATAGTTGCTATCCCCACGCTTGACAAAACATGCTGAAAAGATAATCGGTATTATGACATTGGTAATTATACCACCAATGTCCTGTTATCATCACGTCTTGCACACGAAGAATGTCATCTGTTTGATCAAGCCCGACGTTCCCACAAACGCATGACTGCCTCTTGAGAAACCTTTTTTTTTATGATCATTATGATATCATGAACCTATTGTATTCTACCTCTAAAAGACTATTTGTTCAGCGTTTATGCGCCTCTTGAGGTCACGTACTCAAACAGCCTCTCATCCAGACTATGGAAGCAAACGCATCAGTCCAAGAAAAGACTTTCCCCCGCTGAAAGTCCATCCTGAAATGTGTTATTTACTTTTGTTCTTATAATACTAGGTGAGCCACGATCATCATGGATCACCGTCTGTATCTGTACGATTCTGTCCCTGTTACTTCTGTATTTCTTTCACTTGGGGTGTTTCGATGTTGATTTGTCATTCGTATGCCAAATACTGATGTTGCATTATTATAAGTGATTCCTCATTTCATTTCATTTCATTTCATTTCATTTTATTTTCATTCTTCTCTCTTTTCCAACAGAACATAACACAGTATTAATTAGGAATTATATCACAATCGTATACATACAACTTGCAAATGATACCAAATGATACAATAATAAAATTACATGCAAAATAATACAAGGTTGTGTTTCAGTTGGGGGAAAAAAAGAACTGAGAGGTCCACTAAAAAGCAAGCTTGTAGATTGTGAACCACTCAAGAAAAATCTAATGAAATACTTATTTGCATATGCTTAGCACAAGTATAATTTGAAACTGATGGATCACCGTCTCTGTACAATTCTATCTCTAGTGCTTCTATTTTTTTTCGTACTGGAGGGGGATGGCCCATTGTTTCGTTGTTGGCTTGTCTTTTATACGCCAAATACTGACGCATGCATTAATAACAAATAAAAACTTTTTTCAAACTGTCAACATGGGCTTAACGGATCAATGGGCACTAGAATCCTTTTGAGCGGCCAAGGCACATATTGAAGTTGAACAAACGCTTGGCATGTCAAAATTCGATTACAATTATAATTACAAACCTAGTCGATCGGTGCTGAAAGCAGCGATGCAATGCAAACGCATATTGACTTGCATTTATTCGTAATGCCTAGCTGATTATCACTTATGTGGCCAAAAGAATATTATGTTCATATGTGCTACAATTTCATACTATAATAATCTTCTATTTTTCTTTAGATTACTTATGCTTTTATTCCCATGTTTGTAAAAAAAAAAAATAAAGTAATACATTCCTACCCTACAAGATAGGAAAAAATCATTCCACTTTTCCCCGGTAAGAACTGAATTTGCGCTTGAAACGATAGTACACACAGGTCCGACATTCTGGAATAGCATTGACTCTAACATCACTGAATCGTTGTCACTAAATTGTTTTAAACGTAAACTAAAAGATTTCCTCGTGCAGGCTTATGTTTAATCATATAGCATGCAATTTTATGCGAACTTCCTCTTCTTTATCAGATTCGTTGTCTTTTAGGGACTCCGGGTTTGCTTTTCGTTCTTTTTACTGAATCGTAATGTAAAGGCTATTCCTGAATGAATGAATCATTATTGTATCATGAGCATTTTTTTCGCATTCCTGCAGTTACGTAACTATGTTGCTCGGGTGACGAGGAATCTTGCAAGCGTATTACCGGTGGTTATTTCGTTATGTTCTGATGTACATGTATTTTATTTGTTTCTCGCTCTTTTTGCTCTCTTTTCTTTTACGTCCCTTTCTTTCCTTGCATAGTTTTCGTTGCTAGGTTGTTTGTTTAACAAGACCAACATTTTCATCTAGGGACCTATACATTACAAGCTCTGAATTCATGTTTACAAAATTGTCTTCTCTTGTATTCTTTGTAAATACGACACTATGTCCAGTCTATGTTCAATCGATTGTATCATGTTATTTGTGTTTGAGATGTGGAACAATGAAATCATATCAAATCAAATACGCTCACAAAAAGCCTTCCAAACGAAGATTCTGTAAGTGATATCATCTGTCAATCATTGCTAAAGTACTACATGAGAAAAAAAAGACACTGGAATGCACCTTCCCCTAGACGGAACATAACTTGCACGTTCCCCTGTGAGTGCCTTTTGTTAAGCATATTGGTGACATATTAACTTATAACAGATAATCTTTGTTTATAACCATACCATAACGTCATGTTTCTGTAATGTTATATATCTTGAGCGATGTCTCCGAGGAGAACTCAAGAAAAAGAAGAAAATGGTCATGATTTTCACTTTATGTTCTTGATAGAAAGTTCGCTGCCCTCTAATGCGAACACGAGGGTTGGATTTATCAAGGCCCTCAAAATGGATGAGTATTTGGAAGGAACCGCCTAACTGATAAACATTCAATATACGACACTCATGTCACAATACCCTTTTCTTCAAGGCATTTCAGAATATTATGTAATGGAGCAAAAGAAAAGGGCTGTGAGAAGAAGGAGGGACATAAAAAGGAAAATGAAATTACAGGTGGTCTATTACCTAAAGGGTAAAAAAGGAAATCATCAGTGGTTTTACTCACTGACTGAAAAAAAAATGAATTAGCTTTACAGTCTAGCAACCACAAACAATGGATATCCGAAGACCAATCATGAATCAATTGGTGCGACTGATGTGAAATCTAGTAGGTTATCTAATCATATATGAGGTTAAACTATATAAAATGATCATAATGGTATCAGAGTCATGGGTAGAAACATCCGGGAGCAAACCCGTTTAAAACCTTTGTGTTTGGTTTATCCTCAAATATTCCCTTCATTGTATGGAGTACCGTCTGCTGTATATCTGTACTTCAAGACCTCAAATATTCCCTTCATTGTATGGAGTACCGTCTATTGTATTTCTGTACTTCAAGGCCTCAAATATTCCCTTCATTGTATAGAGTACCGTCTGCTGTATTTCTGGCATAGCTATCGGATCGTAAACCAATGTTTTACTGTTCCTTGTCTTTGTCTTTAATGTTTGTCATTTTTATAACATGCTCTCTGACTGAGGGCAACAAATGTCAAGAAAAATGTCAACAACGATCATTACTTTGAAGGATGGAAGCTGTCATGCAAAGTCATCACTTATTGACTTCGTGACTTCGCCTTGAGCGCACGGTTACACTATAATTATGCGTCGGAGACTCACGAGTCACACGTCCCACGAGTTAAACAGCCAACGAGCTCAACACTAGGCAAATAAGACGCATGAGTACACACGAGTCAGACCAAGGAGGTTCGAATCTCGTACCTCCTTGGTCAAACAGACATTACATCAAGGGGTTCAATGTACCCTTTGTCGGTTTTGTTGTTGTTGTTGTTGTTGTTTGCCTTTGTTTTCGTTTGTTTCTTTGTTTGTTTCTTTGTTGTTGTTGTTGTTAGGGGTTTTTGATTTTTTTTTTTTTTTTTGGCCAGTGTCGAAATCGTAGGCATTGTTTGCCTACTAGCTGTCGAACCCCTGGTCGAACTCATGGGTCTTTTTGCCTAGTGCCGGACTCGAGGGCCTTGTTTGCCGTCTGTCAGACTCATGGACCTTACTGTATTTGCCTTGTGTCGAGCTCATGGGCTGTATGACTCATGGACCTTTTTTCGATGCCGAGCTCGTGCATGGGCAATATGACTCGTGGGTATCAGGCAAGTGGGATGACTCGAGGATCATGTTCAAGTATCGTGCTTTTACAATGCAATTAAAACGCTTTAGCTCCATACTTTACTATCTCAACTGACAGGGTCAAAATGTGTTTAAAACGGTGTTCTACAACCCCGCGCGCTGTCTGAAGACAGTTAGCAGTGGTAATTTAGACGGTCTATCTACTCCAGCTCTGAACCATCCTCTGAGTACGACCAGTGAGGCTCACCTCCCTGGTCCGGCTGAAGTGCGGTCACAACCGCTCCCGCCTGACTCGATATGCGTGATTGGCTGCCGTGACGAAGAACCGGCCTCGCCCCGTTCTTATTCCAGTCCACTGCCACGGCTTCGCTGCTCAGATGCGCTGTGGAATTGGAACTGCGGTGTGAACAGGGCACACGTAGAATCGACTTCTGATAATTCAAATAAGTCTGCAATAATCATCATTCTCTCGACCTCCGAGCCGTGTCATTCCAGACCCTGTCTTCTGTCTTGTGTGAAACAATGTGCAGGCGGTTTGTTCATCCGCGGAGGACTGATATTCCTCGGTCCAACGAAACCTACTCAGCCCAAGAGACAAATCACAAGATGAACTTGTCTTTGGTTTCATGTCTGCTCGTTCCATTTTCCCACCAAGGTCAACTGGTTCTCCCAGCACATTCTGTAGCTCTCGGCACCTGTTTGCAACGCTCTGTTGTTGAATTCTGTAGCCGACCATGACTACCACTGGGGTGAACGCCCCTCTGCGTGGTAGAGGTATTCCCCATCCACCCCCTTCCTTCTATTTTTTCCCATGTCCGTAGGTCATATTTCATTGGTTGCTGGCAAAAAGTTTTATGTTTGTAATACTATTCTATACAAGGAAGTGTGCACCTGTTCTTCATCAATTACTCCTCTCTTTAACATATATATATATATATGTGTGTGTGTGTGTGTGTGTGTGTGTGCGTAATACACGTATTAATGTATTTACATGTACATATTATATATGTGCGTGTGTGTCTTTGTATACATTATATTAAGATTCTTAGAGAACACTGTCGTGAACAGAGGTTTTTTTTTTTTTTATCATTTGCAATAATTGCTATGTTTTATAGCAAAAACTACACAGTTCCTTTAGCACATGATATGCCCCAACACAAACATTTAGCGCACCTATTACTTCACAGGCACGGCACTCACTCACGTCTTCTTTTTACCTCTAAAGCGTAATATTGTACTAGAAAACAAAATAAAACTACTTTTCGTGAGAGGCAAACCTGAGTTAAATTCCCGATGAGGCCATCAGCCCAGTCAAGCCATGCTTATGCTGACGGATTCCTGCTTCCTAATTGAATCCTATGCACTGCCCTTTCTGTATTATGTGCAACATATAAATGTTTTACAAAGATTTCTGTTGATGTATGTAGTCTAAACTGCACTTTTGTACTTTTGTGTTGCTCCTTTGTCATTTGGATAGGTTTTCTTTAAAATTGTCACACCCATGTAATTCATCTTGATTTGATTTGATATTGACAAGCAAAATGAATACGAACGAATGAATGAACGAACATCTTAGGGAGAGAATTCGTTCTTTCAAAGGATTGCCTAATAATACTGATGATCTCACAATAGGCCTGGTTTGAAACTTGGCTTTCACTTGCAACGACACGTATGAGTGGAGATACAGAAAAAGAATCATTTGTGTTTTTCATGTACACGTCCTGGGATTGCGAGATAGAAAGAGGGAGACAGGGAGAAGGAACGAAAGAAGAAAAGAGGAATGAAGACCTTCGTTCATATTTCGTCAGTGTAGCATCAAAACGTTAATTCTATGGTAAATGTCAGCCAGGAGGGCCTCCTATATACGAATTAACTGCTGTTTACAGTTTTCACAAGGTAAATTTTGTTCGGTTGAGAGATACCATAGCCTTCCAATGACCGTGAATAATGAACAACAATAACGTCTAATACGCCACAATAACAGACAACATATTCCAGGAGCCTCCGCTGACAAGAAATGATGTTGTAAAATCATGCTTTCGTGTCGTTCTCATTGCATCTTAGGCTGTCTCCTAGAAACCATACCACAATAGAACTTATACTAGGGATGTGTGTACCTCCCTGCAGCTATCCGCACTTAACTGTCATTCGTCACAGAAATAGATTTCAAGTGTGTGTACATTGTTGGAAAGTAGCCAAAAGTCTCCAATCTTCTGAGTGATGGCCCATGTTTTGTGTGAAGTACGCAACATGTACTGTGGCCACTTCGAAGTAGCGTTGTTTTAGTTTGTGTTTTTATATCTGGAATGTCTTTCGTGATATACACACTGTCAATAAAAGCATTTCTACTTTGGGGAATTGTTTGACTCCTTTGACAAGGATGTAGACGATAAAAGTGTATGTCAAAACTCTAATACCTGTGATGACAACTACATGACACTGAAAAATGGAATATTCCAGTGCCTTACTGCAAATCGACATGGCTCGTATTCACGGCAGATCAAGTTCGTACGAGAGAGAGAGGAGAGGTACATTTTGTCTCGTGGATAAGAATGAACGTCACATGAACATCGATATAAGAGTTAAGGAAGAAGATGGTGATGAAGATGATATTGATAACAATGAAGATTAAGTTAATGGTGATGATGATGATGGTAATCGTCTCTCTTTGCAATTGAATTGAATTATTTCTACAATTCCTTTCATAGTAATTGCACTGAACTATGAAGTGCGAAGTCGATCGTATCTTCTATGTCTCTCAATTTATGCTCGAATTTCGCCGAAAAGCATTCCTATTTCAGGATTGGAAATGCCGATCTACTGTGACAGCAATGCAAGTAAAAGATTCGGGATGACTCTTTTTCATCAGGGATGATCTCTTCCCACTAGTGGAAGAGGCATGTCCTTCCATGGTAAAAGATGTACCTGTAAATAGTTATGAAGTAATCTCTGAGGATCTTGGGTAACATAGTAAGAAGAAGGAGAGTTTAGAACTAGATAAAGTCAGAGTGTGATATTACTTCTATTTGGATAAATAACAAAAAAGCACCAAATACTGATTTCTGCCTCTAGTTCTGAGGCTCGCTTACTTTACTTGATAAGCGCTTAAAATAATAAAATTATACAACGTATTGCTCAATCTCTTTAGCTAAACATGTGCACCAGATAGTGTTTTCCAGCTTTGGTTCTATTTGGTTTATTTAACTTGGCAAGTACGTAAGAACAATACAATTGCAATGAAGATGTACATAGAACCACATAAGTAAATACGATGACAATGCATGCATTTGTTGAACGTATACAAGTATGGTACCACACAGTAATGTACACTTGAAAGATTTATATAAATATTCCGAATTTGTCGTAATTGAGGGGACATAATACTGCACCAACGACATTTCAGAAAAGCGGTTTACTTGTGCAATATATATTAGAACTTTTGGTCACAGTCAAGGTTTTAACTGTTAGGCGATTTGATTAACTGTGGAGGGAAATGGGGAAAGATTACGTACCCACACGAATTTCCACTTCCAAATATTATGTTTATATCACATATGAGTATGATATAAGATTGAATATAACCATCGGTCACTGAAGCAAACAAAGGCAGTGTTCCGTAAATTGATATAAATGTGAAATGAATTGTATCGCGCAAACCGTTAATTGAACAATCCCGACCATTCAAACAAAAGCCATATCTGGTTGAAATTAGCAGGATGGAACACAATTTGTCGCCGTTGATTTGATGGCGAGGTACTGTAGCCAGTCCCATTTCATTAAAAAAAAATGACAATAAATGGATCGAAGTGGGGCAATGACACCGAAGAAAGACGCCGAAATGTGGCTATGATTTCATATCAAACTCGCTGTGCTGGAGAAAAAAATGGACTCCATTTGTACAGAGGCATGGAATGTCAGCGATGATTGAAAAACCAGAATCTCCTCCCACTAACATGGTGCGAAATTGGATACTATTTAATGATGATCATCTCTTCTTAAAATTGATGCATTTTGTGTATGTGATTGTGTGTGTGTAACAAGCGTAGTCATAAATGAGAAACTAATATATAATGCTATGAATATGTGCGTGTGTGTGTGCGAGTGTGAGGTTTAATCTTAAAGAAGGGAAAGTACTTGATGTAACTTCATAAACATTTGTGGAAGATATGCCATGACATCGTATTTTAGCTATTCTTTGCAAGTTCTAAGCCAGAACCTGTGAGTTGAAGGCAAGACAATGTTTTTATTGTTTGAAAAATATAAGGTTCAATACGGGATTTCATAATTATCATTTTTACATCTGAAGAAAGACAAGACTTTACTCTCGTAGTTGCGTCTGTTATTTCATTTTTCATATTCGTCATTTTGCTTTTTCCCCCTTATAGGCCTATTATAATGTATATAATGAGGTTTCAACATAGATCTAAGTTAAAGAATTTGATCAAAAGACTAATTCAAACGAGCAGAATTTCGCAAGTTTCAAACGAATCGCATCTATAACAATAAGAACAATGTGACATTTTAAGATTTCATCTGTTTTAAATTAACAGCGATTTGAGCAGAAATGACAAGCGGATGTTTCGATGAGTTGATGACGTCAACGCCGGACCAGTGTTTCTTTGACCTTTACTAAAATATTCGTCAAATTACCTTTCTGTATAACGAAGTCCAAAAGAAAGACTTGTATCCTTCGCATTATATTTTTGCTGTGTTGCAATTCCCAACAACAATGACTTGTTTTAAAAAAAAATACACTTGCTACATTTTGTCCCTATTCGTAATTTACATACTTTTTATACAAAAACCTATGTTCTCAAATGAATTTCTTATAATCGTTTGTTTTTTTTTCAAAAAGGGCACAACTTGATTTACGTCTATAGCAAGATGGAGGAGCAAATAGTGACACACAAAAGCTATTCATGTGATAAAAATACCAAAATGATTATGTTTGACTTTCTCAGCACCCATTCAATTTTGATTGGACGCTAATGTTTAAAATCGCAAAGTATTTTTTTTTTTTATATATATGGTGTTAGTCGCGACCGTTCGACTCCGATTCAACATTCGACAAGCTAGAATTCCAAGCACTCAATCATTAGTGCTCATGAATGTAGATTTTAACTGGTATGGTCATCAAATCAAGTACATCAGCTTATGCTCTCAAGGCATCGATCGACTGAGCAAAGAAAGTTGATACCAAAGGTTTATCCAAGGAAAGCTTACATACTTACTGGTATTGTTAAAAGCCAAGGAACCGTGAGTTAACACTCTGCACATTCTATCGTTGA
This sequence comes from Diadema setosum, assembly GCA_033980235.1. Classification (NCBI taxonomy): domain Eukaryota; kingdom Metazoa; phylum Echinodermata; class Echinoidea; order Diadematoida; family Diadematidae; genus Diadema; species Diadema setosum. The sequence goes on along the minus strand of CM067074.1, from coordinate 6,766,664 downwards.
ATGTTTCTTCACATGGAAATTTGTGAGCATTTTTATTGCCAAACAATCTGTTTAATTTTCTTCTTTTTTGGCCAGAATTTAATCGTAACTTAACAACATCCCCGCTATATCGATGTCATCACAGGCAGTCAGTGACCTCAATACGGTCGTTTATTCCATCATTCTGTCGAGCAAACTCAACTATTGAACCTATTGCCCTCGAGTTGACTCCACGATTGTACCCGAGAGTGGCTGGAAAAGTTTTTTGATGGTCCGTAAAGACCAGAATAGCGCGTTTATTACCAGAGGTGGAGAAGCCAAAGTACCAGGTAATTCAACAGTAGCAAATGAAATAACAATAAGTCAGACAAAAGGCAAACATTATTAATTTGCCTTTTATCAGAAGTGATAAAAAAGGCAAATGCATAATCCTTCGATATCGGATATAGGCCTCTGCTCTTGCAATAAAAGACAGTCGAGTTCATAAGGATGGTGGCAAAATGTAACATTGATGAAGTGATATGGGTTGCTTTGTTGGTTTTCAAAGTCTTGTAGGCATTTTAGTCCTATTAATGCATTCCAGTGTGTCTTTTTATCTATTTGTCAAAGTAAGTAATAATATCAAATCTTAGTTACCATGGTAATGGTGATGGTTATCACAAATTCGTCATTGCAATCAATTATGACCATTAATTGCTACAATAGGAACCACCTTGATTGTCGTTGCTTTGAACAAATGTTGCATTTCCGGTTTCATTAACTTTGCCAGCATCTTTTGGGCGTTTTCTGAGTTCAAGGTAAGTACCCACCTGCCATATCATGCCAAGCTAATGCTTAGACCATTTGTATTAAGTACAAACGTAAAGTTGCGTCCTACCGAGTCTGGATGAGTGCCAGATTAGTATTACCTCTTTCTCACAACTGAAATAACGAATCGAACATCTCTATTAGTCCTAATAAGAATTAAAGCACAACAGCACAAAAACCCCAAACAGTGAAACACATCACCTTTCCTTATAAAGTGACAAACACAAAAGCAGTGAAAACAACCAGACTGGGCCATAAGTATGGCTTAACAAAAATGCAATTCAGAAAATGGTCAGAAAGACAGAAAATGGATGGTCTCCATATCCCTTCTCCGAATGACAAATTCTAGAAGTGTTTTACAATTTTGAAATTCGAAATTGCAAATGTTTGATATTTGTGTGTGTGTTTTTACGAATTTAAATAATACTACGTGCACCACATTTACGATTTCCCCAAAGATTTTTTTTTTTAGATTTTTCATTAAAACTGAATTTTTTGTAGTGATCCCGTCAATCACAAAAAGAAAAATGAAAATTATTCATTTCATATACAGTGACACGGAAAGAAGTAGATTTCATGCAAACAAAGACCAATAAAGGACAAATGAAATGCCCATTGTACCATATTGTCCATTTTGATGACAATGAATGCTGCTTGCCCATCGGTGGACAAGGCGACTGTTGATATTGTAGTGGCCAGAAACGAAAAAGAAAAGAGAACCATGACCGCCTACCAAAAAAAATAACAAATAAAAAAAGAATTAGGAATAATGATAAATTGAAAAAAAAACACTACACGTTAAACTGTCGTGATTACACTGAGTGAACATGACGTTTGACTTTTTCTCTTTCTTTTAGTGTCAATTTATGTCAATTTATGTCAAAGCACGTAATATTGGTATCATTAATAGACTTAAGTTTCATATTCCATTGTCTTCTTTGCTGACGTTCTATTTCTTTTTAATTTTACCTTATCTTAATTACGGTCTTTTAGCATGGGGTAGTGCTCATCAAACTTTATTAGATAGACTACTGTTATTACAAAAAAGGGCACTTCGTGTTATTTGTGGCGTCCCGCCACGTTCCAATACAGATCAATTATTCACTAAATATAAGATTTTAAAAATTAAAGATTTGTATTTTTTTCAACTTGGACAGTTTATGTTTAATTTCAACGCAAATGCACTTCCCTGTTATATTCAATTCAATGTTTACAAGGAATCAGTTTTTCCATAATTATCCCACCAGGCAATCTTCTGAGTTTCATTTACCTCTTCTGAGAACATTATTGGCTCAGAATACATTTATATACACAGGCCCTAGATTCTGGAATTCATCAAGTTGTGAAATGAAAAATTCTCCTTCTATGTACTCTTTTAAGCGGAAGTTGAAATCCTTTCTGTTAAACCCTCTCTGATTTTTCGCTTTTATTAACCAAGTCCCAACAACTACAGGGTTCATCATCCAACCATCAATCAATTAATCTCTGAATTTATGTTATAATGAAATAGCCATCATAATCTCTGCACGGCTGTATGCAGCCACCAGCTGTTTGAAGCACCTCTTCAATTCCCTCTTCAATTTCCTCTTTCGTTTCCCTCTTTCGTTTCCCTGATCAGCGTGTAGGCATCATCTTTCTTCTTTCCTTCCTTCCTTCCTTTTTTCCATCTATTTTGTCGAGTCGTGTCATGTTGCTGTGTGTCTCCTATTTTGTTCCGTCTTGTCTTAAATTATACTTGGCTAAGCATATGCAAATAAGTATTTCATTAAATTTTTCTTGAGGGGTTCACAATCTACAAGCTTGCTTTTTAGTGGACCTCTCAGTTCCTTTTTTTTTTCTACTGAAACATAACCTTGTATTTTTTTGCGTATACATGCATGTAACTTTATTATTGTATCATTTGATATCATTTGCAAGATGTATGTACACGATTGTGATATGATTCCTAATTTATACTGTGTTATGTTCTGTTGGAAAAAGGAGAAGAATATAATAAAATGAAATGAAATGAAAAGCAAAAACAAACTTACCGATTTGAGAGGAGGTAACGCCCATAAAGGAGAGGGTGATAACAACAAAGACGCAGAGGTGGGCCATGGTTTGTCTTTCTTGTATCCCTTTGGTTGGACGTGGCAGACACTGACAGGCGAGAGGAGGACCCACGACAACTCGCTCGCAAAGAACCCGGACGACCTGGCCTCTCAAACTCCCACTTCGAAGGGAACCTGTGCTGCAGCTCCGCGTCAACCGCTGGACTTTGCCTTACTCTTGATAACACAGACACGCAGACGACGCACCAAGTACTGCGCCAGCCACCGTATTGGTCATTCCTCTGCTGACGAAAATTTGACAGGCACACACAACGCACGCCGTCAGTAGTTGGCAGCCTTTATAAAAATGGTTTCAAGGATGTAGCCAATCAGAAGCGTTGAAATGAGTCGTGTGTGTGCTCTTTATTTTCTTGCTAACATGGTTTCAAGTGTGAAAAAAGTGTGCAACGAAAAAAAAAAAGCATAACTACACACTCACTGATGTGGTAATGCATCATAGCAGGGTTGCTAAGGGCGAAAAAAAGGGTTGATCGCTGCATTTTATAGTACAAATGTCCTATTTGGCACACATGTTCCTCAGTACAATTAGAATTATTTCATCTAAAGAGACAATCTGTATCTATGCAAATAAGCCTTAATTTGCATAATTTATGCAAAAATACATATAAAAATTATTTAAAAATATATGTGCAGCCAGCAGAAATACCTAATTTGGTAGAAGTATTCGATAGAAAATGTGGAAACAATTCCTGCAAAAATTGATGTCATACCTATGTAAATAAACATAAAATTTGCATAATTATGGGAGTTATGCAAATTGATTTATAAACAATGAAACCCACCTTAAATCTCATCCAAGATAGACATAACCCGTTAGAAAAATTCTATGAAACAAAATGAGAAAATAATTTGAATAGTTAACCCATCTTTATCAGCTAATTTACATAATTACTAAAGAAAGTGGAGTAAAAACATTATTTTTAACGTTTTCCTCACACTCTAAGAACTGCATTTTCTGATAAAAACTACCAAAGTAGTATGCATAAAAAAATGGTTAGTAATAACAAAAAACTATTTCTCTATGCAAATACCACCTAATTAGCATATTATGCATATTAAAGCCCGAACGTAGCAGATGTTAATGGTCAAGGTTTTCAAGTTTAGTTTGTATAACATTTATTTTCCATCTTTTTTTCCATGTAGGAAATCACATGCATGAAATTATTGTACAGGAAGGCAGAACCTCAAAAAAGCAAAGCTTGTGGTGAGCTGCCTAACAAAATACATGTACATTACATCACAAACACAAACACACAAAAAAAAAAAACCAACGAAAACATGATAATAGTTCCCATGACAGGTCCCTTAAGGTCGCCTTAAGAAATTGTATCAGTTTACGCGATAACTCAAGACTGGATTAAGCAAATTTCACCAAACCTAGTCCAAGGATGACGTATGATGGGGCATTTAATTAAGCTTTTTTTTTAAGTAAACTCGACAAGAGGTCAAAGGTCAAAAAGTTCAAGGTCAATACAAAAACTTCATTGTTTCCCCCATATCTATGCATTGCCTGAAGGTATTTTCTTGAGACTTAGTGACTGCTTACATGTGCTACCAAAATAAGATTCACCAGAGAGTTTGAGGTCAAGAGGTCACAGGTCAAAGAACAGGTGAAAATGTTAAAATTTCACTTTTTCTTCTCTGTATCTCGCAAATGGATCAAGATATCTTCATGGAACTTGGTACTGGCAGGGATTTTCTGGGGAATTTAGCGGTCATTTGTCAAAGGTCAGGGGTCAAAGATCAAGGTCAATTGGGCCCTCAAAATTTCACTATTTCCCTCATATTTTGCAGTGCTTGTAGGATTTTTCTTGAAACTTAATATATGCATGTATTACCTAATGGGGATTCTATGGGAAATTTCCTGCCAAAAGGTCAAAGATCTGATGAAAGTGCTATATTTCACTTTTTCTTTCATATCTTGAATGTGAATCAAGGTATCATGAGACTTAGTACATTATGTGTGTGCATGCTCTACCTGACAGTGATATCCTTGTTGATTATCGGAAAATGTTAAGCCCTCACCTCTCAAGTGTTTTTGTTTCCTCTTGAAAAGCAGGAAAGGACATGGAATTCAGTGACATGGTATAGTCATCACTCTCATTGCATTTGATATATGGGTCGCATGAAAGTTAATCTTGATGCACACATGTATAACCTCTGACATTCTTACCTTTTACCTTTTTACCTGTGTATTTTTTGTTTTTAATGTTAACCTCTGACATCTTTACACAAAACCATTTAACCAAATTATTTTTTTTTTTTTTGGGGGGGGGGGGAAGCTGCAAGATCATGTAGGTCGTGATCATCTATACAGGTATTAGCTGGTCTGTGGTGGAATGTAACATTCTTTGGACCGCCAGGGAGTTACATTATCCCAAGCAAGCGCGCCGGAACACTTCTGGTTTTGGGGGGGGGGCAAAATGTCAACGGGGGCACATTTATGTGCGATGTGAGATCCTCGGCGCGGGAGCGGAGCGAGTGAGCGGGGGGGGGGGGGTGGAAAGGGGGATCCCCCCCCCCCCCCACTGTAGGGAGCTTTTGTAAAACAGGGTACAAAAGTCGCGTTTATAGACCATTTAAAAGCAAATTTCTAAGGAATTAAACATAGTGAAAAATAATCAGTGCGAAGGACTATGAATATTACATACGGGAGTACATAATAATGTGATGGTGTGAGATCCTCGGCGAGGGAGCGAAGCGACCGAGCGGGGAGAGGGTGTGGGAGGGGGGATACCCCCTCCCACGGTAGGGACTTTTTGTAAAAACAGAGTATAAAAGTCTCGTTTATAGAGAATTTAAAGTAAATTTCTAGGGAATTAACATATTGAAAAAAAAAATCAGTTGGAAGGACTATGATCTTAACATACGGGGGTATATTATGTGATGGTGTGAGATCCTCGTCGAGGGAGCGAAGCGACCGAGCGGGGGAGGATGTGGGAGGAGGATACCCCCTCCCACGGTAGGGACTTTTTGTAAAAACAGAGTATAAAAGTCGCTTTTATAGAGCATTTTCAATTAAATTTCTGAGGAATTAAACATAGTAAAAGAAATCACTGCGAAGGACTATGATAACTTATGAAAACTTTTCATTTTACTATAAGTACGGGCAGAACGAGCGAGCCACTTTCACTTTGCAATTTATCTGAAATGTACTCATTAAAAGCTTAAACGTGATTGCATCGTTCGAACAATGAAAAATATTCTTATACTGCTAGAAAACAAAGAAGAAAATGAAAAATGTAAGGTTTACTAAAGGTATGTTTCAGCGGGCACACTCGAGGACACGAGGCTACAATCTATACACTAAATTTACTTACATAAGTTCCTTTTAGCGTATAGATACAATACTGTATGTTGTTAGTAAAATTTTTGCATTTTCAGTTATGAAAGTACTACATTTAGACAAGAAATATGCCTTTATTGTTCATTTTGGTCTTTAAATCAGTGATTAATTATTTGTTACAGGGGGCACTGGGGGGGGGCAAAAACTCGTTTTGCCCCCCCCCCCCCCCCCCCCAACATTTTGTTTGGGGGGGGGGGGGGCAAGTGCCACCCCTGCCCCCCGCTTCCGGCGATCTTGATCCCAAGGGAAAACAATGACAACCAGGGAGAATATGACATTAACGATCCTCATAAATAACAGTAGCATGTGACGATCTGTTGACAAATCACATCCTAAAAATTGTAGAGGTCATCTAATATCCTCTTTTATGGCTATGAACATATTATTTCTGCATTGATTTATTGTAGAAATTGACTGATTTTAAGTCAGAGACTAAGATTATTTGACTTAAAGTATACCATACCCTATATTGTTCACATGACAATTTTTGCATAAATTATTGCCTTACCAAAATGTTATTGTGTATAAACTTCCCAGCATAGTTTCCATGCCATAGCAGCTCATGGTACTGAGGGAACTCTTTTTTTTCAGAAACAGACTTTGTTTCTAACTCAAGCTTGTAAGTTCTTAATGTGTGCAGATACGCTTGCATCTGCATAATCTACACAAGTTTATAATCAGTTTGCTGTAAAAAGCCTCTTATTCGCTTGGTTGCCTACAAAATACAATGAAAATCACAATTCACACTTTCACTATGGTAGTGTTTTTTGCAATGATTTTCCAACCATGACCTCAATTGTGTACTGTTTTAAAGGGGAAAACAATCCTTTTGTAAGCAATATTGTTCCGATTTGCATCTGTTCCTATGTAGGCCCTACTGTTATATTTGCATAATCATATTTAAAGAGTGTCACTACCGACTGCTATTTTTCCCACCCTGCAAAGCATTTATGCAATGAGGGAAAATTGATAGTAAAAATCATTTCAAAGATCAATATGTTTCAAAATTTCACGTCTTGTATACTTATTCATGATTTATGCATAAAATGCCTAAGTTAATTAAATAATATGGAAAAAATTAAGCAACTGAAAAGTCTTGGTATGAGAATATCGTCTTATTCTATTAGCTTTTTGGATATTAAGTTCAAAGCGATTTAAGACACTGTCACACTATTGCATTTTGTTTGTTCTGATTATCTATGTGTAGGTATTGATATGCATATTATGCAGATAACAGGTTGCTTGCATAGAGACAGTTTGTCTCTTTAGATGACTCATTTGCTTTTGACCCAAGGGACATCCATCCCAGGTTCAAACTGTACTACAAGATCCAGTGCTTAATCGATTAGAAATTCTTTTAAAAATGCAGATTTTTGCACAATAACTTGCATAATTATGCAAATTTTATGTTTATTTACATAGGTATAAAATTAATTTTTGCAGGAGTTGTTTCCACTTACTCTATAGAATACTTCTACCAAATTAGGTATTTCTGCTGGATGCAAATATAATTTTTTACAATTTTCATATGTATTTCTGCATATATTACGCAAATTAAGGCTTATTTGCATAGATACAGAGTGTCTCTTTACATGAAAATTTTTCAATTGCCCTTGGGAACATCTCTGCCAAGTAGGACATTTGTACTAAAAAATGCAGCATTTACCCCCTTAGCAAGTCTACTATTACGTCGAGTACTTCAGCAGTGCACTCCCAGTCAGCTGTTACAAGCACGTATAGTAAAGCGCATACTCAGTAGCTCTCAATCACTGATTTCTTTAAACAACTTATAGTTCCTGTGTAGTCCGCAATGTGAGTCAGGGTGTTTGGAACAAACATCTGCGATCATCTTGGCTTTTGACATGTTTGAGCAAGTTTTTTATGTAGCTGACTGATATTCACCCAGAAAAGTACACTAAAAATGCCGATACTTTTCGACCCATTCTATAAAACAAATAACGCACAGGTTTAAGTTCGTGACGGTAGTGGAGATGCAAGTCACTGTCGGGTATTCACAGTAGCCGCGGTCATACTGGCAAAAGATCGTAAAGTTTGCTCGTCCGTCCAGACTGGCAGCTACCCCGTTAAGTTTCGAAGTTTGGGACACTGCCCTTATGGAAAGAACACAGTTTTACCACACTATGTAACACAGTGTGCAACACAGTGTGGCACACAGTGTCGAACACAGTGTAGAACACATGTGTTTAATATGTGTTTAATATGTGATTTTGGGACGTGTGGTAACACTGTGTATTTACCACAGTGTAAAACACAGCGTCACCACACTGTGCAACATAGCATTACCACATGGTCCAAAACACATATTAAAAACACTGTGAATTAAACCACAGTGTCACACACTATGACCACAGGGTTATGACCACATAGTCCATTACACTGTGGTAGTCACCACATAATCCACCACACTATGGTATTCACCACATAGTCTACCACACTGTGGTAATCACCACATAGTCCTCCACACTATGGTATTCACCACATAGTCTACCACAATGTGGCAGTCACCACATAGTCCACCACAGTACAGTGTGGTAGTCACCACATAGTCATCAAATATATTGAATACCATAATAGTCATCAGGTGTATCAATATTTGTAAAGCATGAAGGCACGGTTACTGAGTAGATAACACTGTTATTGAATATGAAATTACCATTTCATAACAAAAATTATGACATTGGTATAACATAACATTATTAGACAATAGTTCAAAGGAAATCCCATCACAAATACTTCGAATTTAGAAGTATTTTATGAATTTTCTCAAATTTAGGTTGCTTTTTATAAATATTCATGAGCTATGCAAAGTCTGTACCACAGGAATACCACAGTGTTGCCACAGGAATACCACAGTGTCACCACAGGAATACCACAGAAATACCGCATGAAGTATCATATTCTGTACCTCAGCACTCCCACTTGATAGGTAATACTGTAGGAGTATAGGACAGGTTAAGTACTGCTTAAATCAATTGTCATGATTCGCAGCATAACTCACCTATTAATGAGATTCTGGAATATGCATTTGTTTTGTTTTGTTTTTTTTTTGTTTTTTTTTTGCTTTTTTATATTCCAGTTGGTACTACTGTGTGGTACTGCTGTGTGGTATTGTCCTGTGATAGTCATGTGGTATAGCATGTCACAAAAAAAACCCCACAAGAATATCCTGTGACATTTTTCTGTAATTAAAGTGTACAAGAAAACAATTGTAAACACAGTTTGTATCCATACTACTGAATATTCTCGGCACACTAGCAGAATAAATTATTATGTACAAGTAACAGGCAATGAAGTGACATTTGTACATGATTTTGTGGCTTCGGAAGATGATAGCGATGCCTTTGCTCTCATTAAGTATGTAGAGCATGATGGCCCATTTGTAAAGAATAGAGACAGGGAGAGCCATGCTGATGCTGTACACATCAGAGTAGTGAAACGTGTGACCAGTAGATTGTATGCAATATCTCCTGGTGAAATCTTAGGAAAGCATGTGATTTATGAGAGAAACAGGGAAGTTATAACATATCACTTTTTGTTCTCTTTCCACGACTACAGATACTCCTAGTGTTATATCATTTCTAGTGTTTGATTTTATGCATCCGTAAACAGTATTAACACAACACTAAGTGTATGATTTATTCATCTGAAGGTTGGATAATTATGTATGGGTCATATTCTCACATTAAATGAATCTGTTGTTCCATGCCAGTATTTGAAATTTGAAAGGTTTCAACTGAAATTAGGAAAATGACTAAGTATATAACATTTGCAACTACCGTGTACTTAAAGGGTGTTGTATATTTTCCAGCTTTAAGTTATTAGTTTATTACTTTATTGGATGATCAGACCAGTTAAAAGTGGCTTTATAAACTTGATAAAAATCTCTGGGGAGTACATGTAGTGATAAGGTATATTCTTTTAATTTGATACATACATGTACATCTATTAATAAACTACAATATTTGAATCCTTTCACCAATGCTTCCCCCCCCCCCCAACTAAACCAGAAATAGCCTGGTTTTACAAGGATTAACATGCCATGTGGTACTGCAAGATCTGAAATCCCCTACTGACAATACTAAAGCAAAGTTCATTATACACCACAATGCGGTAAACATGAGTCATTGTGTGTCAAAGTACTAGATGTTTGAAAAAATAGTTTGAGCTTTTGATTGTGAATAACTGAAAACCCAAGAAAACATAACTTTCCACAAATTTACACATTAGGTAGCTAATACAGGCATACAATTTTGTTGTATGCTGTTCCCTGCAATATTTTGAAACAGTACACAACAAAATTGTGCGGTATTTAGCGGCTACCTTCTGTGTAAATTTGAGGAAAGTTAATTTTCATTATTTTTTAGTTATTCAAAATTTAAAAATGTAGTGTTTCTTCCTTATTAAACATCTAGTATGTGGATATTATAGTATTAAATCAATGATATGAAATCCCACTGTGTAACAACATTATGGACACAGGAGTACACATAAATAAACCACACTGTGTGTTCAGTATGCCAAGTATGTGGAGATGATGCAGGTGAATAATCCGAAACCCACAAAGTGACAACACCGAGCACAGGGTTTACACATAGTTCAATACTGTGGTAAGCACAAGTCACAGTGTCCGGTATGCCAAGTCTGTGTGGATTAAGTGGTAAATGAATGATCTGAAATCCCACAGTGTGACAATACTATCAACATAGAGTTTACACATAGTTCAAAATATACCACACTGTGTCAAACATGATTCACAGTGTGTTCAGTATGTGATCTATGTGGGGATTATGTGGTAAAACACTTAAACTGAAATACCACACTGTGGTAGCATTATGAACACAGGGTTTACACATAGTTCGATATATACCACACTGTGGTATATGTGTGTCATTCTGTGTTCAGTATGCCAATAATGTGGTACACTATGTGGTCTCAAATCTCACACCGTGACAACGCTGTGACCACATGGTTAGCACATTGTTTACACATAGTCAACTATGTGAACACACTGTCGTAACACTATACCACACTGTGGTATATGTGTGCCACTCTGTGTTCGGTATGCCAATTATGTGGTACACTATGTGATCTCAAATACCACACTGTGACCACATGGTTAACACATTGTTTACACATAGTCAACTATGTGAACACACTGTGGTAACACTGTGTTTGTTCCATAAGGGCATGGGTGCACCTGGGCGATAAAAAAAAAGAAGAAGAAAAGAGCGCGCCGTCGGACAGGTATAGTGATCGTGACGTAACAATACACACGTACATCATAATTACCGTGCGCTTCGGAGGCACCGCCCACAAGCAGAAAGTAGACTGGTCGACGTCACAATCTTCGCAAAGTTACAGTTGCAAAAACAAGAATGGCCCAAACGTTACCCAAAGATTGAGAAGATTGGCGGAGGTCGGGAAATATATCTACTTTGAGTGGAAAGTTTCGCGAGAAGTTTTACAAGGAAATTGGGTCACACTGGCAAAATTTCGAGATCTATACAGATATCAATCTTAAACTTCGCGATCTTTTGCCGGTGTGACCACGGCTATAACGTTGTGCAATATACACTCGAGTGTATCTCCACAAACGCACTCTTGTTATATCTGTGCATTATTAGCATACTAAGATATATCAATCGTGGACACGCTTTACGAGCGTATCACCTACATGACCTATTGTCTTTGGAATAATAACCTTCGAAATATCAAACCTTATGTCATTTCGGATTAAGATCCTTCTGAATAACGAACCTTCAGAATAACAAATTGTGACCATGCAAATTACTGACCAAGTTGATATTTTAAAAGGATATATTTGAATGGGAGAATGGCTCTTGAAACACCTTGTAATGGTTTGATTTGATTAATATCAAAGTCTTTTTACTAAATATACAGTGACCGGACTTGTAACATCAATATAAACACCAACACCCCCCCCCCCCCCACACACACACACACACACACACTTACATACCACTGCATACAATTTTCTTTGTTTTGTATCTAAAGAAGCACTCTAATTCTGTAGTCGCGTAACTGAGCATCGCCAATACATCTTGGTTATACATCTTGGTTATGTAAATTGGGGTAAAAACTGATATTTTCAAAGCTCAATACATGGTCCTTAAAGACATCTGCCGTCACGTTTTAATAGCATTTGCTTCAAAGTTATCTAGCTATGTAAATACCAATACCGTTACCCGGCTTTATAACACCAACACACACACACAGACACAGACACACGCAAACACACACGCACACACACACGCAATTTCTCTATGTTGTGTGTCTGACCAAAAAAAAAATAATAATAAAACTGCCCTTAAATTGTGTAGGCATGTGTGAGAGAGCGAATGTTTCTCCTTTTTTCAAGCTTATTATTTTTTCAAGCCCTTTTTCAAGTTTATCATAATATTATTATACAGGCATGCTTTTTAGTTGACCTTTCAATTCTTGTTTTCCTCTAAACATAACTTAGTATTTTGGCGGTATGCATGTATAATTATCTTCATTTGTCAAAAGTCATTTATCTTTTAATAGTTGAATGTATGCTTATGATGAAATTCTTGATTTATTCTGGGTTCACCATGATGTTCTGTTTGTTTGTTGTTTGTTTGTTTTTATTTCCGAAACAATAAAATCATATACAAGATAAACAGTGTTGAACATGACATAACTAAAACATGAATCAAGATTGAAGTATCAAAATACAATGAAAACAAGTTGACATGTGACAATGATGATAACATGTAACGGTGGATAGCCCATTTCAGATCTATCAACATGATAGATCTGTTCTTCCATGGGGTCCAAGATTTATAAACATATAATAACTAACATGTCTTTAATTCATACCAAACATAATATCTAAAATCATATCACAAAACAATCCCTCAAACACCCCCTCCCTCCCCCTCCCCCCCCCCCCCCGACTCATCTTAGATCTCTGGTGACATAGGGTAATATACATGTAAATACATACAACATTTTTATATTCATCAATTCATTTTCAATAATTCTACTATTTTACGGTTCAAAATCTACATATACAATTTTTGATTTCTCTATTAAAATCAGTAAGGCTGCTGGACTGTCTAATAGACAAAGGTAGATCATTGTACAATGTACTACCACGATATAAAAATGTACGTTTGCAATTTTGAGAATTTGGTTTCGGTAAAATCAATTTCTCACATTGTCTTAAAGAGTAACCGATTTCTTTGTAAATAAATTTATCACGTAAATAAGTAGGTGCCATTTCATGAAGAATTTTGTACATCATCAAATAAACATGCCTTGTGCTGCGACTTTGTAAAGTTTCCCACTTCAGATTATCATGAATTTCACTTATTGATTTATGTTCAGACGACTTTACTTTGAGTATTATCCTGCCTGCTCTGTTTTGTAGTTTCTGTAACGTTTCTACATGGGATTTGGCTGCTGAGTGCCAGATCATATCACCATAATCAAAATGTGGTAAAATTACGGAATTATACAGTAATTTCATAGTTGATTCGTTGACGAATCCTCTCACTCTGCCCAGAAAACTTATCATCTTACTAATCTTTTTACACAATTGCCCAATATGTAAGTCCCATTTTAACTGCGAATCAATGATAATGCCTAGATACTTGAAACTTTCAACTTGAGATATAAATTTGTTCTTTATTCTTAAGTTGAGTGTATTATGTTTATGAAGCATATGTTTTGTGCCGATTAACATAGAGACAGTTTTTGAACAGTTTACTTTCAACTTATTATAATTCATCCACACGCTTAATTTCTGTAATTCTTCATTAAGTACATGTTCTATTATTTTTGGATCTCTATTTGAATAGTAGATGACAGTGTCGTCTGCATAAAAATGTTTCGAACATTTATCGAAGGAAGCAGTTTGGCAAATCGTTTATGAATAACAAAAACAATATCGGACCAAGTATAGATCCTTGTGGTACCCCATGAGTCATCGGTAATTCTGATGATAACGTACCGTTAACTGCAGTTCTTATTATGTCTGCCTTTTAAATAGCTATGAAACCAGTCTGAGGATTTACCCTTAAGTCCTAAGGTAGAAGCAATCTTCTCCAGTAGAATGTCAATGTCAACCAGATCAAAAGCAATTTGGAGGTCAACAAAAACAGCTCCAGTGTACATGCCATGGTCAAGTGACATAAGCCAATCATCTGTTACCTTAATTACAGCAGTGCTTGTCGAGTGCAATTTTCGAAATCCAGACTGATGGTGAGTGATAATGTCATTGTCTAACACAAATCGGATCAGTTGACGTTGGACGATTTTTTCTAAGAGTTTCGAGACGCATGGTAAGAGAGAAATAGGTCTATAGTTATCGGGATCGGATTTATCTCCCTTTTTAAACAATGGTGTGATCTTTGCTATTTTCCATCGCTTCGGAACTCGTCCCTCACGAATCGATCTATTGATAATGTACGTTATACCTTTAACAAGCTCCAAGCCACATGACTTCAAAACATAAGAACTTATACCATCAATGCCTGCCGACTTTTTGTTTGCAAGAGCAGAAATTTCTTTAAATACATCTATTTCCCTCACTGGACTTAATACAAATGAGTTTCCATTTCTATTCATACAATTTAGTGGGATATCTTGCGATTCGTTTTCCTCAAAAAGAATAGAGTTGGCAACATTTGAGAAGTGACTGTTAAATTCCTCAGCTATAGTTTTTCCGTCTCCAACAATATGAACCATTTCTGAAGACTTAGTAGGCATGAATAATTTGAGGATGTTCCAAGATTGCCCACGACCTTGACTGTCACATATTTTTTCAACGTAATATTTCTTTTTTGTTTTTTTTATTTCCAACGTAACTTTATTTCGTATTTTCTTATATTCTCTCCAGTCTTCGACCCTGTTGTGCAATTTCGCATTCTTTTTCGATTTATCCCGTTTCTTCATCAATTCAAAAATAAACTCATTAATCCATGGAGAGTGTTTCTTCTTTACTCTCTTGACTCTGATTGGCATATGCTTATCTACAACTTCCATTACCAATTTCTCCCATTGAGACACTGCATCATCTAAACAGTCACATTCTTCTACTTCAGACCAATTTTGTGACCGCATTTCATCTTTAAGTGCACTAATATCAACACCAGAAGTTTTTCTAAACGTGATCACATTTGCATAATTATTTGTATTGTTCATCTGCTTTACTTTCCATGAGAGATAGCTCAGAGAATGATCACTGAATCCCACGTCATGTATACCCCAAGATATTACCTTATCAGGTTGACTACACAACATATGATCTATGAGAGACCGTGAATCAGGAGATACACGCGTATATTCACATGCATTAATTTGATGAAGATCATGAATTTCATTTATCTCACAATACCTTCGGCAATCAGTACTTAATGATTGTTGCATAATGTTAAGATTGATGTCTCCCATCAAAATCAGAGGTGTTCCGAACCCTTCAATAAAAACCAACATATCTTCGTACACAGAGAGAATATTGCATTTTGAATTAGGAGGTCTGTACCAGTTCGCAAAAAGTAGGGGTGTACATTTTGTAACATCAACCAATAACAGTATCGCCTCCAACTCATTAATGGAGGGATCTGATACTTCTTTGTAATTCAAGCTTTCATGAATGTATACAGCAACACCACCGCCTTGCCTATTACGATCTTTCCGAATCAGTCTATAATGGTCAACTTTAATTTCCGAAGAATGAATACTTTCATCAAGCCGACTTTCATTTATAGCAAATATATGAATATTATTACTGCAAAGTATAGCTTTAATCTCATCAAAATTCTTCATCAAACTCACAACATTTAAATGTGCACAATTTAGCCCATTCTGACTCATATTCGAAATTTTTAAACTTTCATTCTTTACACTTTCTGAATTATCCCTTTTCTGATTACATGCACTTGCAGTTTTCTTTTCATATTCATGATATTGTTCACCGTAAAACGGCATACGACTCATAGTACATTTACGACATTCCCAGCCTACAAACTACTCTGTTACATCATTGTACAGCTTCTCTGCGATACCATTACATGAGATATGAACCCATTTCTTACACTGCGTACATTTCAAACCTTTTTGATTTACCCTTACTGACTTGTTACATAAACCACATAAAAAATCTTTACCCATAAATTCAACTGAATTACAACACGCCTAGATTATGACTTCAAAAAAAAATCAATCAATTTAAAAGTTAAAACAACAGAAAACTGCCGCCAGTGGGAAGAATTATAATGACAACAAGTACCCTCATTGTTCATCTGGTCTGACGTGATTTTTTTTTTTAACATGTTTTACAACTTTTGCGCGTCCTGGAGAGAGGTCACGTGCTTCCTTTCACTTTTCCCAACAATGGTAACATATACTCTGCCGTCTTGAGACCACGCAGCAGAGACGTTTTTGGATTGTCTGGCTGTTTTGAGAATTCTGTAGTTTGATACTGTGAGATCCTCTGCAATAGAGATTCCCGATTGCTTGAGTTTGCGCCTAGCTTTCATGACGACTTGCCGTGCACGGTACGTTGCGAATTTGACAATGATAGGCCGATGATACAGCTTGCCGTCCGCCTTGGAAGAAGACGAGGCTTCACTCACGCGCGACGACGATGACGACGATGACGATGATGACGTCGATGTCGCTGGATCTTGCGAGTGCGCTCGTTGACGCTCTGCTTTTTTGTGGGCATGCGATCGCTCTGAGGTTCGATGGGGTCCTGTTCTATGACTTCTGTCGATGTCATTGATGTCGATTTCGATACCGAGCTTTTCTTTGGCGAGCTTGAGGACAATATCGTCAGTATTCTCACCCCTGACTTCCGGGATTCCAAATACCCTCAAACAGTTTCTTCTCGAATATTGCTCCGATTCTTTCGCTTTGTTTTCCAGTGATTGTATTTGCTCTCTTTGTTCAAGTAGTTTTCTCTCCAATTCGTCTATTTTCTTTGACTTTTGGTCATTGCAAACTTCTAGAGAAAGTATTCTGGATTCGTTGAGCTCAATCCGCGTCGTCATCATGGAGAGTTCCTGCCTGATTTCCTTCATTTCTTCGCGCACTGCTTGTTTGACTGCGTCTTTTACGGCAGCGAGAAATTCATCATTTTGAGAGAAATCTGTCATGGCGGCATTCATCGGCTTGTCGTTTGACACTTGGTTTTGACTTTGCGACTGCCTTGTCTGTCTGGTGGACATTTGAACAGATTTCGACATTTTGATTCCTATGCAGATACACGTAAGGCGCTAGATTCTTGTGAATAGCAAGTTTCGAGACGAGCTTTTGTACAAGATAATGAGTCTTGAGGAGCGTAGCGGAGGCACAATGTGGTATATTGTCATGTAAAGCAGTTCAAGACCAGTAATCTGCTTACCCTTGGGTATCCGTGCAGTAGCATAGGCTGTTCTCATGTCCACTGATGTTTCGGAGGCAAACGTATACCCCTCAGGAATAGACTTGATCACGGGAAAACTTCGGGGTATGGTCCAAGAAGTGCTCGTTGAAGTTTTGCCCAACTGTGTGATCTCGTCAGGCATCGGGAGAGAGAATGACTTTTCCAGACACACATTGCTGATTGAGACATGATTTTGATCCCATGGCGTCACTGAGTAAAAACAGTAGTTTCTTTACATATTAATGAAGATGACGTAAATCCAAAACCAGAAAATTTCACCCAAATTTCAGGAAATTTGTAGCGGAATCTACTAAATACGTCATACGCTGACTGGCGCCCTCTATATCGTTGTTCTGTTGATTTACTCTGGGTTATGTTTTGTTTAAAAAAGAAAGAATGAAAATAAATGAATTGAATTAAATTGAATTGAATTAAATACTTAATAAGAGGACATTGACATGAATATTATCAAACCATGACATTACATTTTTTCAGGGCCATCTTCACACTCAAATGTAGCTTCTTGGATATCATTGTTGACCCCAGTTTCATATCATAGATGACTACGTATAATATATCAACTTGCGGCTAATATACGATAACTTATAATCAGCTGCCCACTTTCTACATTCATACACAAACACATTCTTTTTTTTTCTCTCTCTCTTTAAATTGCATTGTATCTCTGGAAGTGAGATTGTTATTATAAGATTTGAATGATTTTGTTTACTCTGTTTAATCCACATTGTCCTTTTCACATTATTTCTGTCGCTAAAGAAAGTGAGATGTATGTTATGTCATTGTCGAAAAACGGAAATAAATTTGAACTTAAACGTGAACTTGAACTGTTTTTTTTTTTACTGAGTGTTCATTTATTTCGTGTGCGTATAGAACTCGACAAATCAAACACATCTCGAGACTAAAGGAGCATTCGAGGAGAACAGACCTTCGATAAGCAACCATGTTTGGGATATCGCCATTTCACAGGCAGTATCTTCGACACAAATATCTGCACAATACATTTCAGAGGCAAACAGAACTTACCATATTGAAATGTACACAACTCATCCGAGTCACTCTTTGTTATATTACAGCCAAGCGCATTCCCTTAAGACCCCATGGCCTTTAACCTTTGACCCAATAACCCCTGGATTTATGGGATTCTTTCTTACTTTATACTGAACACAACCTGTAGGCCTAAGTTGGATGAAAATCTGATCATTCATTGTTTAGTTATTTGGAACATACGCTTCTGCATCTTTGTTCCTTTAACCTTTGACCTGTGATATCATGACCGCTAAGTTATACTGTTTTGTTTCTACTTCGTTATGATCACACACGCTGCAAGTTTGGTGAAAATTCGATCATATGTTCCAGAGTAATTGGGAAATTAAACTTATTTAATGTTCTTCATGACCCCTATGACCTTTGATCTCTGACATTATGACTTAAAACGAAATCGTTTCTTTCAGACTTAATAATGAACGCACCCTAAAAGTTTGGTTAAAATCCGATAATTCATTTTTTTTGTTTTAGTTATTGGAAGATTAAGTTGATTTTGTGTCCTTTTACCCTATTGCCATTGACCTTTGACATTTAAATTCATAACCCCCAAATCAAATCGGGTATATTTTTCACACTTCATTGTGAACACACAATGCAAGTTTGATGCAAATCCAATCATCAGTTGTTGGTTTGGTTTTGTTTTTTTTTTTAGTTATTGGGAGATTAAGCTTATTTTACCTTCCTTTTTTAGACCGTTTGACCTGATCACTCATGACACCAAAATTTAATCGTTTCCATCATACGCCTTTATAAACACAGTGCGGTGGTATTTACAACATATGCATCAAAAGATTGCAGGGTCGTTGATATTTTGAGAGCACCATTCGATTTTTCTACGGCTTTCTTAAGGTCACTATATATTTACCATTTGCAGATGAAACAAAAAACCAGATTTAGTGCTTCAAAATAGTCCTAATATGTGAGTTAAGGATGGAAGCAACTAATGTAAAAAAAAAAAATAATAATAATAATAATTAGTATAATCCATACTTAATCAATCATAAGCATTGTTAAATATACAAGATGCGAACAAAACGTCTATTGAATTTTTTCTGGAATAAATTGTCTACAGTTACGATTTAATGAGAAAATTAGTGATATCTCCATATATTCGTTCCTTCATTGCGAAATTTTTAGATGATATAGGATGCTTTGTGATATAATAGAACTATGCATATGTATCGAATGTGATGACTCAAACATTTTTTTAATTACTGCTCCTAAATGTGAACAATGTTTTTCAAAGAATACATAGATTTTATATTTCGAATATCACAAGGAAGAGAGTTCCCAATATCGGATCCGGTGTGTCTGATAGATTTCAGAGCCATCATCGTTTTAGGATTATAAAACTGAAAAAAAAAATGAAAAAAGACATTCAAAATTGACATAAAAGATCCGATTCCATTTCTTCACCTGATAACATCATGTTCTTGCATAAATGCACTGCTTTGATTATTGATTCCCAAATTTCAAAGACGATGATAGGCGTTCGATACTCATCGGCTGCTGCGTATCACTTAACTCGTCTCAGTGACGAGTTCAAGTCTAGTGTCATATGATTATTTCTTTTGCGCACGGCACATTCACACCTCTTCTTTTTTTTAGGGGGAGGGGTGGTAATTAGATATTCATGATCACTATCCCGATAAAGCTTGCGGCATTCATATTTAGTTGTCCTGATGTGAAGATGAAGAAGAGTCTTGTTAAGATCATAAAAAATTTCGTAGGTAAGAGAGAATTGGAAGTTGACTTAATCCTAATCCAAGCACCGATTCCGCGTAAGAGACAGCGTTAAAACATGACTTTCATAAGTTTCGCAGTTATGGATCATAGGAAAAAGCAGATTCAGGGACATTGACTGTCCATTGTCTTCGTAGGGCTTTCTTTCTTTTTGTTTCTTTATTCTTGTGTCTGCTTTTCTCTTATGAGCTCAAATGATTCGCGCTTCCTCCAGACTCCTAAGGTTAATATGTTTACTTACTTTAGCCTAGTTATATCAGTGCTGTTTATAGTAATCAGGTCGTATTCACGCCATGGCAAACACACCAGGGGAGCATAAAAGAGATAACCCCGATGCCAGTGTAAGATCCACCTGACTCCAAAGCAAACGTCTGTGCTAACAGACCCAGCGCCAGAGCTCGCGGAAAACGAACAGCTCTGATCGGGTAGTGCAGGGAAACAGCACCTACCTGGGTAGATTCGTGGAGGTTCATCGGCGTTAAGAAACTAGACACAACGAACAGTGCATGAGATCACATCATATTTGTTGATTTTTTTTTCTTTATCTCCTCCCCCCCCCCCCCCCCTCCCCGTGTCTTTTTCTTTCTCCATTTCATTTTTTCCTGAGCTTTACCAGATCATCATTTAGAGCTATCCAATAATGTCCTCCGGTAGATTTCTGAATATTGCAATATTGATATATTATTCTTACACATCGAGTCAGTGTAGCCACATTCCATTCATCACCATGGCTACAGTATTACCAGGCGCCAACTCTGCGACCAGTTCGCATGACTTATGCATAGATCATTTCCAGCATAGCCCTGCGCCTTTTTCCCGACCAGTCTTCTACTTCACTGTAACATTAATGGCAGGCCACTGTTGGCTGATATCTCTCCATAAATCATACATATTATAGATGGACCCTAAACTCGCATTTCACGCTTGTCGACAGTGCCATTACACGCAGCGTGCGACCACGACATCCTGTGTTAACTAGACCCTTTGAAGCAGTGACGGTGGTGGATTGTGTGGAGAGGAGCAAAGGTCGTGGACATAACGGTCCATTGAGACATTCATTCATAAATTTATCACTGTCAGAGTTTATAGGTGACTCGTGTTCTGCAGAAAGGATTATCTGGTCGGTCAGTCAAGTGCGCGAACAACCGAAGTCGTACATGATTGCGCTCAGGTTTGCAGAATAATCAGGCCAGTATAATTATAGGGCATATGCATGGGTTTTTAGTTCATATTCTTCTAGAAGCACCAAAGTTGGGGCACAGGTCACTCACTACTAGTATTATTATGCATCATTCTTTTCTTCGATTTTTGACTGGCGTCAAGACTGGCGTTTGATGGGCGGCCATATTGGTGAAATCAAATATGGCCGCCATCCAGGTTATGTATTTTGTATTATTTATTTCAAATTAAGGGCAATTAAAAAGCGGCATTTTTTTTTTTTTTTTTTTTTTTTTTTTTTGCCGTGGAACCACTTTGAGCTCAATTGTGACTGCCAAATCCTTCAAAATCCCAAACAAAGGGTCAGCAGCAACCATAGACGCAGAAAAACATTAACAAAGACGAATGATTTGGACCTACACGGATGACCGCCGATTTTCTCCCAATCGTTTATTAATACAATGACCTTTTCTTCTAATTCATGAAATTGTTCCATCGAGTTGTTCTGGTGGTTGTTGTTGTTGTTGTTTTTACATTAAAAATGACTTTCGCTTTTGCCTTTTGTCTTCTTACTGAGCAAGGCCCATATAGCAAACGAAATGCTGTTGTAATGATGGTCGGGCAGTGGGCTTCTAGATATTATTAAATCAAAATCAAATGTCTACATGACGTTGTGACAATGTACAGTTTGGATGAGGTACAGGGTAACCTTTACTGTCAAGTACCGAGTGTATGGTTGACAGATGAAAAAGAATAAATTGTTGGGGTTTTTTTAATATCAAGATGGCATGAAAGGAGAATAGAAGATAAGAGATAATTAGGTGTCTTCTCTGTTTAATGGGGGGGGGGGGGAAGAAGTCTTTGTATTCCCCGCCCACCTCGACCTTCATATCAATGGTAGTATAGAGCAAGATTTTTCCTCCCTATTGTCACTTAACATCTCTTGTGAAACGAGACTTTTCTATTCTTTTCCCTACTTACAATGATTTTAGCAGGAAACACAGAAGCATTCA
Organism: Diadema setosum; assembly: GCA_033980235.1. Lineage (NCBI taxonomy): Eukaryota > Metazoa > Echinodermata > Echinoidea > Diadematoida > Diadematidae > Diadema > Diadema setosum. The sequence goes on along the minus strand of CM067074.1, from coordinate 6,744,008 downwards.
CACTTTATACTCTGAATATTTATCATCACGACTTTTTTAATGTCAAAATTTTCATGTACACATTTACCTGCGAACGAATTATCAACAATTATTCAAGACAGTACATGTTTACAGACGGCATGAAAAAGACAATAGAACATATTCATTAAGTGTGTTTGTTCTGCTACTTGGATCAAAAAGAAGTACATGTACTTCTTGCCCCCCCCCCCCCCTTGATAGCCATAGTTAGTAGCACAGGGTGGAATCTTCCCTCCCAGTTGTCACCTTTGGCATTTCTCATGAAGCGAGACTTTCCTTTTCTTTTCTTTTCTGTTCCCAACTTAAAGGGATGGTACAGTATTGATGGAGATGAGGACTGGGCTTTTATATTTGCGAGATACCAAGAAACCACCTATATTTGAAATAGTACAGAGGATACCATTCTAAGAGGAATTCAGAGTTTATTTGATGAAAATCGGTTTTGGAATTGCTGAGACATCCAAAAATAAAGTAAAACAAAGCGATCTCAATAAAAGGTGGGTCCCACCTTTTCTTAGGATCACACTGATTTGGATATTTCAGCCATTTCAAAACCAATTTTCATCAAATAAATGCTGAATTCCTCTTAAAATCATATGCTCCTTTATATTTCATAACAGGTTTTTCATCATAACGCCAAAAAAAAAGTTAGAAACCTGAAGTTCTCAGCCAAAACTACGAATATCCGATCCTTTTAAAGGTGCATTTGCAGATGAAACAAAAACCCAGCATAAGTATTTTAAAATAGTTCCAAAATGTGAGTTTGGAATAGAAACGACCATTCTAAAAATTTGAATCTGTATAATCAATGTTAAGTATTGTTAAATACACAAAATGTGAACAATAGTTATCATTTGCCAGAGTAAACCGTCTACAGTTATGGTTTAATGAGAAAGATACTGATATTTCCCTATATTCTAGGCTTTATTGCAAAAAAGTTTATATGGTAGGATGTTTTGTGATATAACAGGCTACACATATGCATCAAATGTGATATCTTGAAAAATTTTTAAATCACTGTTCCCAAAGGTAAATAGGACCTTTAACAAGTAAAGCCCATGATTTCGACACTGAGCAAACAAGGCTCACTAGATCGATACATTAAACCCCGTGATGTAATGTCGAACTCGGGGGTCATTCTTACTTGTCTAGTATCAAACTTTCTTTCTTCTTCTTTTTTTTTTTCTTTTTTGCTCAAGTGTCGAACTCGTGGGCCTTATTTGCCTAGTGTCGGACCCATGGGCCTCATATGCCTGGTGTCAAAATCATGGGCTGTATAACTCGTGGATTGTAAGAATCGATGTCGAACTCGTGGGCCATATGACTCATGGATGTCGGTCTCGTGGGATGACCCCGAAACAACAGGAAGAGTCAAGTCAGGAAGTATAGGAAGGGCTGATGGAGAGGATCGAAGCACACAATTTCGTACACTTGGATGTTCTTGAAAGGCAAATTCCATTGCAGTCGAAACTTATTTTGAAAAGAAGACGTATAATATATGGATAATGGTGCAACAACGAAATTTCGATCTAAATCGGATTAAGAATTAGAAAGTTGAATTTTTTTTTAAGTTTCGCTAATTTCTCAGGAAACAGTTCCTGATTGACAGACAATATGAATAATATGCAAATAGTGAAGTGATGATGTCATCAGCACACAACTTGCCATATAGTTTGCACATAATTTTTTTTTTTAATCAAATGAATTTTTACGCCCCAGTCACAAATCCTAATATATCTAAGTGGTCAGTACTCTGAAGCTTTTCAATCAGGAATGATAACATGTTTTACACTTTGGTTGCACAAACATTAAATTTTCGTCATTTTTTGGGGGGGGTGGGGTTCACGATCAATAGAAAATTGTGAGAAGATCATAAGATAACCCCATAATCGGCTTACTGTAACTGAACTGTACAAGAACTGTTCTGCAGAAATTTGCGAAACTTTACAATTCATTACTTTAATTTCCACTGTTACACGAATAAGACTTTACTCTTTCTTAACACACTAACTTAAAGGGATAGTACAGTATTGGTAGAGATGAGAATTGGGCTTTTAAGTTTTTGCAAGATACCAAGAAAACACTTAGTACACAGCATACCATTTTAAGAAGAATTCAAAGTTTATTTGATAACAATCGGGTTTGGAAAAACTGAAACATCCAAAAACAAAGTAAAACAAAGCGATCATAATAAAGTGTGGGTCCCACACTTTATTAGAATCGCTCTTTTTTGGATATCTCAGCCATTTCAAAACCAACTTTCATCAAATAAATGTTGAATTCTTCATGCAACCACATGCTCTTTCATATATTTCATAAGAAGTTTCTCATTATCTCACCCAAAAATGTTAGAAACCTCAAATTAGGTCTCAACCAAGACTATACGATTCCTTTATCAATTAATCAAAAAATGAAATAGGGGTCGTTTACCAGAACACAGTGGGGGACAATCACCCTTTATCATTTCTCACCCTCCTATCTTCTTTCTTCTTTTTTTTTTTGTACTTTCTTCTCCCTCCCCCTATCTTTTTGGTTAAAAAGGGTGTACGATTCATACCGTACCATGGACTCCGACAGGCCTGCTTTTGGATTCCCTGAAAAATATAGTGCGTGTGTGTGTTCGTTTGTTGTTGTTGTTTTTTTTTTTCAGACAAGCAAGTGAAAATCAACAACAGAACCGAAGTTATTTCTTTAAAGTCATTTAAGATTGTCTTTGTATGATAATGTCATATAGTCTCCACAATACAATGCTTATCATACACAGCATCTGATATTCTTAAATAAGGCATTTTTACAGTGTTTTCGAGTCAACGGATATTTGAATTACGTATGTCACATTTGAATTATGTATGACCGACATGATACTCTCATCGACCTGAGATGAGGAAAGAATTTCTATTGTGTGGACATTTGACTTGGATATGGACTTCTTATGTGCCTAATTGGACATTTGATTTCCCTAATGAAATCTGAAGTATTATCATACTTGCTTCGGTATAATTATAGCGTACATAGCATTTGACTTCGAAAACTTATATTATGTTCTTGTGTGCGTACACAGTATCATACATCAAATGCCAAACTACGGTGGAAAGAAATATGAAATTTATTGAAATCTTTGCTCACTTCCAAAAATGAATAAATAAATAAATAAATAAATAAATAAATAAATAAATAAATAAATAAATAAATAAATAAATAAATAAATAAATAAATAAATAAATAAATAAATAAATAGAATGTGAATCTTCTGGTAGGAATTCCATGGAATATAATCATAGTTTATAAGAATAGAAGTTTTCAAGCTCGGACTATTTACTTCCTTGGTCAAAAATAAAAATAAAAACACGGAAAATCACTCTTTTTGATCCAATGAAAAAATGATACTTCTTTTTGCCAGTTTTCTTGCAGTTCATAGATATCTACATGTTATTTTACAGTCTTCTTCAGGAAAAGAGAAAAAAAATGATTGAGACTCCTGTTTGTTTTTATAAGTCCTTATAGATTGTCTCTGAATAATAATGCAATTGTCTTCGCCTGATAATGTTTACAAGAATGTCATATTCTTGCCAAAGATATCTTTGCTGTGTTTTGGAGTCAACTGATATCTAAATCTGAATCACCTATGAACGACATGATAATACTCTCATTGACCTGAAATGACGCGAGAATTTCCAATGTGTGGATATTTGACATGGCTATGGACATCTTATTTACCTTACAGGATATTGGTCTTGCAAAGTGGACATTTGATTTCCCTATTGACATTTGAATTACCTAATGTGACACTTGATCTACTGCGGATTCGTTAAAAAGACATGGCGAGGGCATTATGAAAATTAAGCCCTGCCTCGGGAGGGTGCATTTCAGTGTCTTTTTTAAATCATATTAGTACTTTAGCAATGATGTGATGTTGAGGGTATCATGAGTCAACACAAATCAACATGCATTTGCATGATCATAAAACCTTTGAAATTCTGAGACAAAATGGGGTGGTCATCTTATGAACACACACACACACACACACACACACACACACACACACACACACACCTCTCTATGTATGTATGTATGTATGTATAAATAAATATATATATATATATATATATACATCTTACAACATTCATAAACATACAATATCAATTGTCATCTACACGCAGATGGCTCCTGTTCAAATCTCAAAGTAGAAGAAGATTTAAAAAGAACCATGTTATAACATTGATGGTTGTTTTTTTTTTATAATCTCCAAACAATTTATTCAACAGACAGGGCGTAAATAACAACACAAATACGATATCATTCTTATAGAAGGCAAACAAATTCTTAGCCTTGACGGATATGATCATAAGTACTTTTACACACACTCAAACAAAAATATGATATAACATACTTGATAATAAGCCAGTTCGTAGTTCAACATTGCGCATAAACAGATGAAGATTATTTCATACTGACAGGCATGTTGCTTTTTCAATTCACCCAAATAAGAATCTGTGATGTGATGTTATTCATGTAATCATTCTACATGAAAGCAAGCCTGGTATACGGCAATATTCACCAAAAAAAAAAAAGAGTTAGTTAATGCATTCGGTGCAAAACAATGAAAAGGCATACTCTCTGCAGTGTTATTGGAGAACCCTTCTCGCTACACGCTACACCAGTTCATTCTTTTTTATAACACGAATTTCATAAATAATTGTTAAGTCGGGTAAACGCAATGAAAAAGAGAGTAAATAGCCTAAGCAACTGAGAAAAATACCAGGCAAGTCATAATGTTCTGTAACGTGCACATGAGTTTATTCATTACGAACTGGCTTACTATGTACATTGTACAGTGACGTGTAGGATGATTGTACGTCAGTGTTCTTTGGTTAATAGGGGGCGCCCCAGGTTTTATACTTCGAATTTTCCCGCTACCCGAAATGATTCTGATAATACCAAAGAATCTTTAGACGGCCCAACCTAAGATTCCCCGAGGTAACACTATATAGTTAACCCTACGTCTGTTCCGAGTGCCGATTGGCCCAGAAAACCCCACAGCGATGATGTTGTGTTGTCCAAAAGGTCTTAAGTCCCCGACGCAGAAAGGGTTTAGTGTGTTGTCAATGGTGCCCGTGTATAATGATGCGTCATCGCTACAACCCGTACTAGCCATGCATGTGTTTGATACTCATTGCTGATGCAATTGATGTCAATTCTGTCAATATCATCAACAACCTGTAGAAATTATGGGGCTAGGAGGTTTATAAAATTCTTTCTTTGGTCTGTTTTGGTGGCAAACTCTTGTGTGACTTGGAATATTATTTCTAATCTTGTTCTTCCCAGTATCTTTTGGCCAGTTCTCAATCATTTAACATATCATTCATACGTAGTTAGAGATCATTAAGCGGAACATATTTACCAAGCAAAAGCAATAAATATCTTTAAATATATTTCTGTTTGTTTAAGCGCTGTATTTCGCATGGATATGTAATGATGATCATCAACGGCGATGAATTTGACCTTTGACATGCTGGGAATGATTGATAATCAAAATGGAGGATAACAAGGCCAAACAGCCATGCAAGAGAGAGAGAGAGAGAGAGAGAGAAGTAGATACTGAGAAGCAGTGTTTACCTCACTCACTCTGCGTCCCTTCAAAAACAGACCAACAAAGAAACAGACATATGCCGATGTGTGCACAGCAGCACGGTGGCATAATTTACAGAGGCACCGTGGAATCGTTATGACAAGTAAGAAACCTTCCCTAGTGCATAGTTATGGCTTCATGTTCGTTTGTTTATTTTCTGTTTGTTTGTTTATTTGTCCATCTCGCCCTAATTTTCATTAGTTAACGATCAGCTGACGACAGTATTATCATCCCTAAGACGCTCGTTCTCTATATACCTGCAGTATATGCAGCGATCGTCTGCTTGAAGCTTCTTTATTCTTAATCAAATCGGTGAAATTTTCTTTTCGTCATGCATTATCGGATTCGTAAAACTAAAAAGTTCTGCCTTTAATGCCAGGTTTAGAGGACAGTGCATATAATACATGACCAGGTTGTACGGAGTTGCAATCGCCGGGGATTAACAAAGACATGCGAAACATATTTTTCTAGACATTTGAAAAACGCCGAAAGCCTCTATGATGTCTACTCAATGAATGAAAGGATCTAGTTAAAACTACCTATTATGTTTTGTCACTCGTAACTGATAAGCGTAAAGAAGTCCTTACATTCAAAATTCAAAAGTAAGTCAGTGCTCACACAAATGTCGAAGATATATAACCAAAGGAATACTAGTATCCTCTTCTACAAAAAAAAAAAGGGCTGTTTGTGCTTTGAATACTTTCAGGTCTATAAAGCCAATAACGCACACGATGCTAACAGTACTGACAAGATATTGTGGATGACGCAATTCTGGTCATCCGTAGCATGAAAAACATCAAGACATTCTTGCATTGAGTACACATTCCTTCTTTCTCTTCTACACAGTTAAAACATTATAAAACCTGAGTACATACACTGCATGATAGAAGCAGACAAATCATCAATTGACACTCTGTACAAATCATTTTCGAAATTTACACTCAGTTATATTGAGATCAAAGTTTCGAAAGGAGGGAATGTCAATGAGAACAGAATAATGTAATGTATATTTTATATATACAAATTGTATTAGAAGGGAAAACGACACAACAAACTTTGATTACTGTTTAAAGTTTAAAAGTTCAAATTGTGCTTTCCGAAGTATAATCACCTCATAAAAGCGGGTAATTTGGGTAATTCTTTATAGGCACAATTTTCGTAACTCCCAGAGATAGCTCAATAAAAGTTCACTGGGTGATGTTTGCGCATTACATACTAGCGACACCTTACATGTTGTCAGTGGTTGACTAAACTGATCATCAAGTCAATATTCTTAGCCATTGCGGTGCTGTATTTAAACGTTGTTTTTCCCTTTATCAGTATTTAATCTGCGCGTTTTGCATGTCCATTTGGATGCCACCCTGTCCCCGAGACTGAGTGCGCACGCCAATATAGATCTGATTCCCCATGATTCGGCGTGTGGTCCAATAAACTTATCCATTGAATACGTGTACAATGATTCATCGCAGTAAGGTTGACACCATGTCTCGTCACACAATAGTTGCAAACGGCTTCTGTGGTGCGAAAACTCAGCGCAGTGAAACTGCTTATACGGTCCAACAATACGACCTCATCTTTAATTACAGTTTCATAAACTCTCTTATGAGGTGCCAAAGTAAACATTAACATATACAAACACTCTAACAGCCTAATTCACAGTGATACATTAACGGTTTGCAGTACTGGTGTCACGTTTATGTTTGTTTGGTTTTTTTTTAAGAGAAAATATTGAGTCATTTTTCTTTTTTATGGAATGACTGAAAAGGACAAATCTATAATCCATGGAAAGGAACCTTACTTATTCTTAAAGTGTCAGTAGGCTGTGGGAAATTATAAAGGTTAAACTTCCAGTTGCCTTAGTATGCATAATTTCATAACTCTCTTGTAGAAGAACGTTGTTTTCAAGTTGATTCCTCTTGTATTATCACAGATTTGTTTTTCTTTACAAAACAAAAAAAAATCAACACGATATCACACAAGACAGTTTGGAAGATCGAATTTGACGTGACGAAGTCAATACATTCAACGATATTATCCCTTTGAAGAATGCAAGTATACATATATACAAATAATATATATAAGCATCTAACACTCTTATTTTTACCCTTGCAATATTCAGTATCATTATGTTTAAGAATGCTGAATTATAAAGGTTAAAACTCTTATGACTGGTTCAAAGTCATTTAGGAAGATGATTTCCCGAAAAAGTAAACCGCTTTGTCGGTTGATAGAAATATAACTTATCATCACCAGACAACCCTTTCGTTCTTAACAATTAGGAGTCATATGTTAAATAAAATGTTTCTTTGTGCAGCCCCAATTGTTGTGAATACATCTAGTGACTTTGCATTCCGACAGACCCTGCCAATTCTAGAACAGAGTTTTTACAGGCCAGCCAAAACTATAGCGACTGCGCAGAGCGTGAGGAACAGCGCCACCACCGGTGAAAGGGCTGTAGCGAATCCACCCGGTGGCTGTGTGGCCCTTTCGGTTGTGACGGCGTCGATGCCGGGTTCGCTGTGCAGCACGGTGCGGCCGTAGATGGGGTTGACGGGGCGGTGGTTGTCGTAGGTCCGCAGGAACGTGTTGTTTGGTCCCGGCTGGTCGCTGTAGAGATCTCGGAACCTTTCCAGCTGCGAAGCAAAAATAGAAAGAGAGAAAAACGTTCAAACACTCGTAAGCCATAGCCTGATTAATCCATCAAGCAGTTTCGTATCAACATCGACAAGGCATATAGCACACGACCATTCAAGGAGTTTTACTACTTCTCCGATTTGGAGCGGAGCACTGAGGCACCAGCAGCTCTCAAACTATGCAGACGTGCTACAGAGAAAACCTCTCATTGACAACTGAACATCGACTCGAAGCGGGCATCCTCCCACTTGAGTACACTAAATAATTTACATCCATTGGCATTTTTACCGTCACTTCTTTATCAAACCAACTATTGTAGATATCCAAAACAGAACAGTCCTAATTAAAGGTGGGACCCACCTTTTATTATGATCGCTTTGTTTTACTTTGTGTTTTTTTTTAAGTCTCAGGCATTCCAAAACCTATTTTTCATCTAACAAACATTTAATTCCTCTTAGAATGGTATGCTCTGTATTATTCTATGAGTGGTTTATGGTAGCTCGCAAAAAAAAAAGTTATAAGCCCAATTAATCCTCATTTCCACCAATATCTCTTTAACTCACTTGAGATTCTGAGATCACGATGGGAGTGTGAAAGACGTTCCAGATGACGGTCTCGTAGCAGTTGGGGACGGTGAGGGAGCCGTTGTAGCGCCAGAAACCAGTGAGGTCAAAGGGCATGATTGATCGGAGGTTGAAAGACGGCAGGTTCCCTGTCCCGAGGCTCTGTCCCGCCATGGACACGTTCCCGAAGTAAGCCATGAAATTCTCGAAGGCCGTGTTGTTCTCATTTCCGAGCTGTCTCAAGACAACATGTTACATTTTGATAAAGCGTAAATCTAATGCATAAACCACAATACGTACGTGATTCAATTTTTCAAAAGGATATCCACCACATTAATAGATAAAGTCTCAAAGAAAGAGAGAGAGAAAAAAAAAACCTCTACAAAACGTTCCAAAAATGACCAAAATCGGACAATAAGGAAGGTTTGACAATTTGAAATTTCACCTCATTTTTTTTTCAAATGAGCGAGTTGATGTTGTAATTTAACTAAATCTGTAAGCATTATACTGCACTTACTGAACTTTACTGTACTGTATTTTATTACTGAATAAATGTATGAGTTGAATAAATAGTCTCACAATAAGGTCAGGTTTCTTTCCCTTTGAAATACAGTATCATAGTGTGGAAACTCTAGGGCCTATAACGAGATCCTTGGACCAAGACAATGTGTTCTTTATATCAGATATTTTCTTATATCAGCAGTCAATAAGCAATACAAAACAAAGGAAATGATTTCATTGGAACCAGAGAAATTAGTTTATCATGTATTTTATTCTGTCAGATCTCATATTACGAGCTTCCACTTCAGAGCTATTATAGTCAGGGCCCGAGTGTGTGCTGGGATGCGAACTAACATGACTCTACACGGCGATTGTATAGGCCCCAAACATCATACAACCAAAACCTGTAGTGTTCTCTCTTTTGTGCATGTGTGTGTGAGTGTGTGTGTGAGTGTGTGAGTGTGTGTGTGAGTGTGAGGGGGGGGGGGGGGGGAGGAAAGGTGATATACGAAGGTGTCTGAATATGCCGTGAAACATCGTGGTCACATTCAATGGTTGCCCTTCCTTAAAATCAGGTCACGGTTCGTCGGCCATTTTGTTAGTTGTTCGATTTATAACCCAAAAAACTACAACAGATACGATCGGTTGCACACAACAAACACAAAACTTGCGAATGAGAATCTGACATTGAAAAATTGCCTACAACGTCCCGCAGTGCCCAGGCATGTGTATAATCATTCTGTGCTTATTCTACTCAAGCCGACGTCATATAAATCTGCGTGCGTAGGGCACATTTTTTTTTTTATTTCAGTATGATTATCATCCTAGTGTTTGGCCACTAATTTATTCTTTCGCGGGGACGTGTTTCTTTCACTTATGTTGTGCCAGCGAGTACACTAGTTGACTCATGGTAGTTACTGACCACTGTGTTAAAATGGTGACATCATTTTGGTTGTATTTAGTCTTTAGGTTTCCACCTTTTTTGTGAGATAATGAGAAACCTCCCATGAAATATGGAAGAACACACAATTTTATGAGGAATTCTTAGTTCATTTGATGAAAATTGGTGGTGAAATACCTGAGATATCAAACAACAAAGATGGCTTGAGAAAAGGTGGGATTAACCTTTTTGTTTTTGGATATCTAAGCCATTTCAAAACCCAATTCATGAAATGAACCTTAAATTCCTCTGAAATTGTATGCTCGTTAATATTTCATATTATAGTGGTTACTTATTATCTCGATAAAAGTTAAAATCTGAATCCCCATTTCAACCAAAACTATACCATCCCCTTAACAATTCATTGATAATGCAGCAGAGAGAATGAAAGAGGAAGATAAAAAGAATGACATTAATAACATATATATATCATACGCTAGGTACTGAGGTGTATGCAAAGAGGTATCTCCAACTGTTTATTCGTGTACCAATTCCTTGTCTGTATGATACTAAGTGGCATGTTCATTTTGATATCCATCTTTCCCGTCAACACTGTGCAAGCAAATATAATATTGTCACGCATTCTTGCGTAACCTGAGAACTGTTGTGCTTTCTACGGTTCAAGGTCATCAATAAGCCGATCAAAAATCTACAGAAGATGATAATAAATGATATGCTACATTATTAGTTTTCGTCAACTCACATCAATGAAGAAGCCGAGCACTGTCACCGCATCAAAGTTGCCCGATGTCAGAGCAGACACCAGATCGCCATACTGCGGATCGTAGTGGACCATGTGGAGCTATCGAATCGAAATCAAATCAAATCAAGAAAAACTGTAAAAGTACACGTAAGGAAATGATTTACAAAGACATTAATGATTGTGGCATTATTGCCACAAACTGTTTGATTATCAGGACAAAATGCCAAGGAAGCAGAAACTTGTCGCTGCGCAATTCCACTGCGCAGTTTGACCCGAGGAGCAGAGATCTTGAAGTTGGCGTGGGTATAGGTCCTGTAAACGCGTTTTAAAACGACTTTCATCGCCACAGAAACGCGTTTCTGGCTGTCACACGCTTGAGATCACACTACTTTTTTTCGGCGTTTCAGAAAGGCTTTTCTAACCTCTTAATCATAATGAAAATGTCTGTCGAACTGCATTATACAGATTTCATTTTCTTCGTTCGTTTGTTTTTTTGTTTGTTTGTTTGAGACAGTCCTTCGTACAACAAGCAACGGTAACTGATTAGACAACTTTTCACAAGAAAAAAAAATGCGAATGTAAAGATGCAAAGTACATACATCATTCAAGAAAGTCTTGAGAATTAAGTAATGCGCACTACATTGACATTCAAATTCAAATTCAAGATATTCTTCCGTCGAGATGTTTTCATTGCAACTGATTGACAAAATCCTGAATTGTTCAGTGTTTTAGTAGTAGCCATGATAAAAAAAAAAAAATGGGCGTACGTACTCGAGCAGGATTCGAGCCTACGACCTCCTGATCTGAAAAAAAAAAAGAAGACTCGTATAAGATATAACTAATTTAAAAAAAATTATATATATATATATATATATATATATATATATATATATATATATATATGTGTGTGTGTGCGTGTGTGTGCTTATAGACACTCGCTCATCGTGGATGTGTGTGTCTGTGCCAGCTATGTGTATGTCTGTCTGTCTGTCTTTCTCTCTTTTTGTCTATCTGTCCGTCTATTTTCCTGTATGTTTGTCTTTCTGTCTGTCTGTCTGTAACGAGTGGGTAAATGTTTATTTGCATGATACTATAGGCATGTTCCCTTACCTCGGCGGGATATGAGGTACCGTCCAGGGTGTGTTCCGATCCCGAGAGTTCAACAACCCCCAGTGGAAGTGGAACTGCGCCGCGGAGTACGTGGTGGGCAGGGAGGCTCCTGACAGATTGTAGGTGTGGGCGGGTCCCAGGCTGATTGTAACTGTGAGTGGGAGAACAGGTCGGAAGATTGCCATGGTTACGACACATCAATATTCAAGTACGGAGAAGTTCGTCACTGTTTATAGACTTGACTGGCGTCAGATGGTATTGAGGGAAAAAAAATGAGAAGACTAACATAAAAGATAATTATTGTATAATTTCGTCGGAAATGAAATGAAATGAAATGAAATGAAGTGAAATGAAGTGAAATGAAATGAAATGAAATGAAATGAAATGAAATGAAATGAAGTGAAATGAAGTGATATTGCAGTGTCATTTTATATCTTAGTCGGATGATGCTCTATTTCCTTCCGCAAGCTTCAGGAATGATATTACGGCCTATCGACTTTGCTTAAAGGAGACCTCCGGATGATTTTCAGATTTTTACATTTGAGCAACTATAAATTAGTTATACTGAGTACAGAGTTTCAGAATTTATAGTGATTTGGATGAGGAATAAGAATGTTTTCAAAATTTATAACAAATTGCAATGAACAAGGATGGTGACATGGCAGCCTCACCATAAGAATTCATGAGTTGGGGCTCAAAGAAGCAGAACAAAAGAAGAAGGCATGCATAAGAATAGGCCTATAGACTGGTGAACTTGCAAGCTAGCAGTATTGTAAATGGAAATTACACTGCTACATTTCTGAAATATGTGAGGCTCCTATGTCATCATCATTATTCAGTGTTTGTTTTTCAAAGTTTTTCAAAGTATTGTTTCTCTGCACAAGGACCACAATAAATTCCACAAATCTACACATTGAGCTGTCGATTTATGTACCACATGAAGTGAAATTATGAAAATCGTCTGGAATGCCCCTTTAACAGTATTTTTGAAGAGCTTAGATGCAAACCAGATATATACTCATCTTTGAGATATCTAAGGTTAAAGTTGCTGAAAAAAGGAAATCAACTGAAATATGCGATAATCAATAATGTATTCTATTCAAAAGCATTTCTTGTTCTAAAAGTATAAGATATGAATATACTAAACGAGAATATCGTACTTTTGTACACCCATTCAATGCGAGGTAGAAAATAAACGTTCTTCTGAACACCCGTCTGGGTACTTTTGTGACGCAGTATTGCCCTAAGACTTGATGACGTCATAAGTGGTCTTTATATTTTCACAGCGGCCTAAGCGTGCGTGAATCAGAGTATTGGTAGTATTCACTTTTGTATCCATGTAGATATCTCAAATTCTATACAACCAAACTACGCCAAAATCACAGGATATGCTAAATAGCTACTATCTAAACACCCATATAAATTTGGATTAAATAGATTATAGGGTCCTGTTGGTATCAATGACGAACTGCACGTCGTCGCTCAAACAACTCACGGTCACACATCGCGAGCTTTGCGGCGTACGCTGCTTGCACAATCTGAAATCATAAAGAAAGGAAATCTGAATCAGAAATTAATACTGTCCTACACATTTTCAAACTCTTAATTTTTGTGAAACGGCTTCAAAATCAGACTCTCAAAGTAATGATGCATGATAGCAAGTTAAGCTCCTGCTCAAATTAAAGGCGTATAACAGCAATCCATAGAATGTGTACACGATTATGTGTATTGTCTAGCAGGCCAGCTTAGCAGCGACTATTCAAACAGTCAGCAAGGCGAGCGCGTCGCTATCAGAGAGAGAACCCCACCCCCACCCCCAGTGCTCATGGAATGGTTAGAGGAAATCCACAGGAATGAAAGTTAATAGACTCTAAAAGAAAGAGAAAAAAAGATCCCTTTAGAGCACCTAAAAATTACAAAAGTCTGATAAGAAATAAGGAAGATATGACATTTTGTGGCAACGAATTAAATTTGATTTGATGAAATCCGTTTTTCTTCTAAGGTTAAAAGCAAGCTCATGATTTTCTCCTATTTTACCATGACTTCTGTCTTTCTGGTACCCTTCATTGATCCTTTAAATCTAATGTCTTGCATGGTCAATTCTTTTGTTGTATAATTTGTCGTTCTTTTCTCTTTGTCCATCATCACCATTACCTCTACCATCTTGATCTCCATCTCCATCTTCTCTTCTCTCCTTTCTTCCTCGTCCCCGTCTTCCTCCTCCTCCTTTACCCCCTCATCTTCCTCCACTCCTCCTCTTTCCCTCCTCCTCCTCCCCTCCTCCTTCTCATCTCCCCCTCCTCCTACTCTTCCCCCTTTCTCTTCCCCTCCTCCTACTCTTCCCCCTTTCTCTTCCCCTCCTCCACCCTTCTCCTCTTCCTCTTTCTCCTCCTCCACCTCCTCCTCATCATCATCATCATCCTCCTCCTCCTCCTCCTCCTCCTCCTCCCCTCCTCCTCCTCCTATATAACACTTCCACCTTTCTCTTCCCTCCTCTTCCTCCTCTTCCTCCTCATCCTCCTCCTCCTCCTCCTCCTCCTATATAACACTTCCACCTTTCTCTTCCCTCCTCCTCCTCCACCTCCTCCTCCTCCTCCTCCTCCCCTCCTCCTCCTCCTCCTCCTATATAACACTTCCACCTTTCTCTTCCCTCCTCCTCCTCATCCTCCTCCTCCACCTCCTCCTCCTCCCCTCCTCCTCCTCATCCTCCTCATCCTCCTCCTCTTCCTCTTCCTCCTCTTTCTCCTCTTTCTCCTCCTCCTCCTCTTCCTCCTCCTCCTCCTCATCTTCCTCTTTCTCCTGTCTGCATACCTCCGTGACCACCGTTGCTAAGGTCCATATTGGGGTTGACGTCCGTGTAGCCATCGAGCTGGAAAACGCCGAGATCCTGGTTGATGACAGTGGAGGTAACGATGTCGATCGGCGACTGCCGCTGACCGTTGCAGACGGACCCGTTCAATTTGTACCAGTTTTCGGGACCTACGTGGAATAAGAATGAAAGATACATTGTATTATAGTTGGTCATGGTTAGACATAACTGGCAGAGTGAATTATGAAATCAGCAGTTCTCTATAAAGTCGAATCTATTGCTGAAGAAGTATACTATGTCCTCAATTTTGTAGGTCTTTCTTGTATATCATAAATATATGCGATGTGTGTATGTGTTTGTGAGCATTACAACCAGTCCTGGGAGGGATTGAATTTATAGCCAAGTGGTACAATACGTAATTATACACCTACGTACACATGGCTCGACAATAGCAGTGTGTCGCGCGGCCACTATTTAAAAAACAAAGAACAAAAAAGTTTACATCTTTCATCGACCCTATTTTGCAACTAAAATTCAAACTGGATATCTATGTTATGTATAATATAAAATTGTAGGCACAATCTGGCTGCGTGCATTTACATGCGAAAGCATATCAATGCAAATACATTTTAATGTCTTGAAATACAAGGGAGAAATCTGACACTTTAGGGATGAACTCTTCGCTCCAAGGCAGTATTATTAAATGGAATATGCATTTGGATACAAGGTATGCTACTGAGTATACGGTTTGTATGTCAAGGAAAATAGCGTGCAAAAGATTCGGAAAAGTGAAGACTGTTGTACATACCGTATGGTCCTGCCGAGTAGGTCCAAGCTGTGTTAGAGAAGAAAAAGAATGCAAAAAGAGAACAATCATTAATGACAGTCTAATAATCCTTTTCATTTTTTGCATCACAGATGCAAAATGGTAACAAAACAACAATATATTTTTGAA
The DNA here is from genome assembly GCA_033980235.1 of Diadema setosum. Taxonomy (NCBI): domain Eukaryota; kingdom Metazoa; phylum Echinodermata; class Echinoidea; order Diadematoida; family Diadematidae; genus Diadema; species Diadema setosum. The sequence continues at coordinate 6,728,146 of CM067074.1, read as the reverse complement.
TTCACCGTCACTGACAATCATCATTATATTTATGCATGCTCGTTTACTTAATGCTCTTAGCTCTAATTCCATAATTGATCATCTTGCATCAAACATCATTATAGTAATATGATAGACATACAGTGTAAATTTACGTTTCCACAGTAAATATCAGAAAATTTTGAAGGTGTATTAGACCTGTTGGGAAACTGATCTTGGCTTAAAAAGTAAATCAAGGAATCAAAATAAGCAATCAATTCAAAACTGGTGAAAGTATCAGTCATCACTGTCGGACATGATCGTTGAATTATCGACTGTCACACGTTTTCATCGAATATCTGGCGTAAGCGCACACGCAAATAAAAAAAAAAATAATACTGTCATAAATAAACTACATCAGACCAGACTCTTCTTTTGGTCTGTGCTAGTCCAAAGTACTGGCCGATTTTAATCGTCCGCGTTCCCCTCGCTAGTACACCCATATTATAGGCCACAATCGCCACAATCGCCACAATCAACGCGCGAAACCGCTGATCGCCCACACTCCACCAATCGGTAGTCAACATTTTGTACAATTCAGGCGCCATCAACGTCCGTAGTAAGCACACTGCTTTGCCTCTAATGCTGGTTATTAATACTGACAGTCCAAGCAGTGGACTAGGACTGTGCAAGTAAGAATGGAAATCATTTTCTGAGTTGATTAGCTGAGCTTCTACAGCTTCTTTCATTGTTCTTTGATAAGGCTATATGATAAGTTGGTGTTGAAAATACTTTGTGTTTAAAGCGATTTTATGCAAACAGTAAAAATAAATAATATTTATTATAGTAACAATGTTTCTTTCTTTCTTTGCTTGTTTGTTTGCTTTAATATTGCAATGCTGACTACGCGATTTGAATGTGATAACATTATTACTTCATTCAGAATGCGGACGTGGCTGTTCCTGCTATCCATGTTTTGTGAAAGCATGAAACTCTATAAGTCCTCCAATTCTCTTATGTATGCAGAGTCCGTTAACATAATCTCTGCTATCATGTTCGTCTCTATGTGCGTGTCTCTGTTTCGTTTTTGTTATGTTTTATTAATCAAGGACATTGTGAGCATTGTGTGGAATTGAACTTAGCTGCTGCAAGTGGCTGTGAAGTTTTTTGAACACCCTAAGACATGTGAGAAGAGTATGGGTCGACAAACCGGTGCTAGAAAAACAATTTAATATCAAAAGGCACGCGAAGGGAGCCCTGATGCAATCAAAAGCAGGAAGTCAACAGGGTTACAATCTTAACTCACAGCACCCTAGCCTCGGGGGATAACATGAACAGGTGCCAGACCCAAACTGAGCTACTGTTTCTAAAAATCATCGTGACGCCCTCTTTCGATGATTAAAGTCGCTGCATTCATGTCGCGCAGGAACGTTATGAGGAGTACCTCTTGCTTTCGTGACGGGGCACTAGTAGGAAGAGCTTAGCGCTATCGTGTACAGCAAAGACGTTCTGATGAGTGATTATACTAGATTGCAATTGAAAAGAAGTACGAAAAGTTGAAGAGACGGCTGAGTGTGGGGAGATTGACACTTTTTCTGGCGACCTTGTGTCTTTACTTTCCTGATAGGATTTCAGCGTCTCGCAAATATACTTTTTGTTACACCCAAATTCTAAGTATTGTCATGCTATATTGTATCCTGTAAGGAGGTCACACTATTTGGCATCGCATCTAGGCTGGAATAGCACTAAAGAATGGATTTTATTTTTTCAATCTGCATTCAGGTTTATAAAGAGAAATCATTGTATCACGAAAAGGGACGGAAAGACACTTCAGAATCATAAACTTATAGACAGAGCGATAATAAAAAAAGAGAAATCATTGTATCACGAAAAGGGACGGAAAGAGACTTCAGAATCATAAACTTATAGACAGAGCGATAATAAAAAAAAAACAAAGAAAAAAATATTGGCCGAGTGAAAACAAAGTAAATATGGAATCAAAAGGTACTATTTTTTTGCCTCATATAATAAATCCCGGACCTATAAAAGAAAGACAGAGGGAGTTTCTTTATTAGGCTCTTTTATGCAAAAGAAATCCATTCTCATGCGTTGCAGACTCGGTGAGAAGAATAAAAAAAAAAATCCCCAAACAATGTTTTCCATCATTCTTTCTTGGCGCGGAGTAAACAGGCTAACTGATTTTGGCTTCATGCCACTAGCTATTATCTTTTACCCCTCCCCGCGACATTAGGTACAGCAACTTCCTCGTAATCTTTACACAATGGCATGAAACACACAAAAAACAAGAAAATGGATATATCTCTACACACGCGATGGGCCAATAAAATTACGTCAAGCATGCATGGGGACAAAAAAAGTCACATGCCCAAAATCAAACAAAGATTTACACAAATATAAAAACAAGAAAAAAAAAACCTAAATCATTATTCTCTGGTACTCGGCAGAGAGGGAGATAACTTCATGACTTTTGTCTTTTGACTGTCGTTATGTTGGTATCCATAGCGCTATAAGAGCTTGTATCAAATAGAGCACTTCACGTTGGCAGCTGACGCCATGCATCTGGATTTGGGAAAAGGCTACACATCACGAATACCCTCATTCCCATTTATCATTCCATCTACATTTTAACTGCATTTATAGTTTCATCGACAATCTCGTTTAGTTTCACAATGCAAATTGTCAATCGGTAGAAATTGCTCTCCTATTTATTTCATTATAGTCACTGGAGGTAGAGCATTACGCGCATTGCACCGGTCACCAAAATTACATCTCAACATTTTAGATGGTGGTGCTGATGGTGGTATCAATGTTTGTTAATTTCTGTTCTTACCAATAGATACCTCTTCCGCTTACTGTCAGGGCATTCACCCATTCTAGGAGTTGATGTTACCTGAATATTTATATCTCCCCGGTTTTATTTTTTTTTCAAGGTATATCTCATATTATGCACCTATCTCATCGGCAGTGGTATCTTTAAACTGGTTGGCTGGCAAAACATATCTTTTCAAGGTAAATCAATTTTGGCCTTGATGTTTCTTAAATTGACCATGATGCCTCGCTCTGCTAGTCTCGGCGTGTTCTCCCCCACCTAGTTTATGCTCTCTGCAAAATTCACTGGCAGTTTACAAAAAAGAAGAAGTAAATGTCGGGTACACCATCAGAAATTTCATAGAATTCAAAGCTACCAAGGTCCAACAGGAGGATGCAATCATCCCATTCATCTTCCCACGATCAGTCCAATGCTCCTCCACAATAGCTGGAGGTTGTCTGGGATTCTTTGACGTCTGACAGAAGTTATTATTCACTCCCCGTCACTGGGTGGGTGTCATAAGGGAGCTTTCGCTACACGACGGGAAGACCGAGAGTACGTGGAAGCAATCAGCTGTGACAGTCCCCGTACTCGACCTTACGTCCCCATATCTAAGCAGCCTCGCTCTCCTGTGTGGACGGAGCGTAGCGACAAGATCTCCGATTGGCTGGCTGGCAGCTTGCTCAATCCTGCCCAGCATCGGGACCGGACGCTATTTTGGCTGAGAACCGTTTTCGTTTTCCCCAGGACGGGACGTTTCTCGGATTTGATCATGCGCAGAAGCAAATTTTGCGCACGGCGCGCTCAAGTAGTGGCCGCGTCGTGCCTGCGAAAGCTCTCTACTGAGTACGCCAATCCACGTGAGATAGCATTATGTTGCATAAGAGAGTAGAAAAGGCACACTGGAGGTAATAGCTAAACTGCTAAAGAAAAAAACGAATGACAATGGCAACAAAGTATAATACAACACACAATAACACACCAGGGTTGTGGTTGCTGCGGTTTCTTTTATTGCACACCCTCCTCGATGTGTCCTCACTTGTTACATAATCACACGTTTTTGTGCATGTGACTTACGTTACTTGATTACATAATATGTCGGCGTACCACTGCCAGTTTGCGCATGAGCAGATAATAATAGCAGGCATGTTGTTACTTTTTTTCCTGTAACCCTTACAAATGGCGCTTGCTGGCGCAACCATCGAACAGAAAGCCTGGTGGGCCCCCTTTTTGGCAATGTTAGCTGAAAAAAAAAAATGTTGATGCATTCCATGCAATACAATCAAATAGATGCTTCCCTGGTATGTTGATCACTCTGATTGGCGGACCATTCTGGTTACCTTGTCCACACAAGTTCATTCTTTATTTTTGGCACGAACTCCATAAATTGTTACGTTGGGCCTGCTTACGCATTATGTCGCTTTGAAAAAGAGTAAAGTGCCTATCAAATCATTCGTGAAAAAAAAAAAACCGTCATTTTCACCAACGTTCATATGAGCTCATTACAAACTGGCTTATTAATACATATTATGAATGAGCTCAACTATCCACGTGATATAGTAACAACTTCGGAGAGCGGAATGTACGTTCGTTCTTCAATGGAAGAGAAAGCAATTTTACTCAACTGCTTTTGGTATGAATTAGAATACACAAAGAGTTGTAGGTTACAGAGACTAACTGCTTAGTCTGTTAAAGACAGTTTGAATCGACTTGAATGTTGATCGTTAAGCTTAACAGTTGAACGGCTTTGTCATTTTGTGAAGCTATACTTTCATCATTTGTCTGCAATTCCCCTACTTTTCATGTTTATGACTTCGCAAACCTCGAATTGATACATGTGAATATGTATAACGCATGTAAAGACTTGTGTAGGCTACATTAGCGGATGACACAGTTGTGTGAGTTTCTTGGACAGCGTACTCTTATTCACGCTCTAACAACCCCTCTGCGGCATTTTCCTTCATCGCCGGTTTAGATGGCGGTTCATGACGGTTCTCAAACCGCCGTGAACCGTGTCCCAACGATGGCGGAAAGCACTTAAACGCGATGTGACTACGTTCTCAACACGTTTTGAACACGGCGCTATCGCGGATTGGCGCGATAGTAACACGGATCTCCCCAGAAAGGTGGAGGAGTCCCTACCAAGCCCTTGAAGTTGGATGCAACCAGAGCCCTTTCACTCGTTTTCAATGGGTTACAACAAGGAGCACATTGCTTTGTTAGGCACACACAATTTAAAAGAAATTGCGACAAGTTGAAACCCCATGTGTATTTACAGATTGACATAAGTGATGCAATAAGCAATTGTCTTTAAGTTTCAACATACCTTTTTATCTTTCTTTTGACTTGAAAATAATATGTGTATTAGAAGTCATTAAAAAGACATACATGTCAAAGCAGAATAAAACATAATTTATACAATGTTTCCTGTTCATTTATTATATATTAAGTGATGAACAGGTACTTGCTTGTTTCATCATCTCTTTTTTTTTCTCTTTCTGAATTTAGTTTTCACATATTTCTAACAACAGTCAATACTTGAAAAAAGACATACATATGAAGAAAAAAAGAATACAATTTATCTACATAGTTTCCTTTTTATTCACAGGTTCACGTAACATGTAATGGTGTTTTTTTTTTTCAGGTTTCAACATCTCTTTTTCCTCTCTCTTAAAATTCAACATATCTGCATCAACATGCAGTCTTACAAAAAGACATACAATGAAAGTCGAACCCAACATATTTGCAAAGTCTTTTGTGTATAACTTACAGGTTCAAGTCGCTGGCCATCTTTTAAGCTGTTAAGCTTTAACAAAATTATGAATACACCTTTTAATTTAACTGTAATATTCAACATACCTCCCACCCTTTTGAACATTAAGATTTCTTTGTTATGTAAAAATAAAAAAGGAATGAAACCTTAGCATTCAATATTACCCAATCTTGTATTATGGGTTCATGTTTGCCTTTTTTCCCATTATTTCATTGATCCGCACGAAGTGTCGCCGGAGGCATTATTCTCTTTTAAGTTCAACATTTGTTTTTGCATGAAAAGTTATGACGGATCTTGCTGTGCAAACACAGAGGATGCCGTTCTTTACACGGTGAACGGCAATTTGAACACGGTCCATTTCAAACCGTCAAAACCGCCACGAAAAATTAAACATGTTTAATTTTTCTGGCGGTTCCCCGCTGTTCTCGGTGTTTATGGCGGATCAGTGACAGATAAACAGGGTTAATGTACGGTGTTAACACGGTCTTTGGCGGAGCACGGCGAATTGCCGAACCGCCGTGAACCGCCATCTAAACCGGCGATGTGTGATCGCCCCTTTAGCAGGCGTTTCGGGGCCGTCCTCGTTGCATCCAGGGGCGGATCTAGCTTTTTATAAAGGAGGGGGTTGGGGGCGGTATGTGAGGGAGCGTAGCGACCGAGCCCGAGCGAGCGGAGCGAGCGGGGGGGGGGGAGGATGTGGGAGGGAGAATTTTTGAAAATCTGTGTGTGAAAATGGCGTTTTCTTGCATCTAAAACACCACTATTTTTGGTATAGAGGTCATTGCCATAAATAGAAAAAAAAATAAAATTACAAGTTTAAAAAAAAGATAAGATTAAAAAAAAAATGGTCCCCGGATTTTTTATTATTATTATTATTTTTTTTTTTTTTTTTTTTTTGGGGGGGGGTTGCAACCCCCCCACCCCCCCTCTAGATCCGCTTCTGGCATCCTCTACAATAAAGAGCGCCATCGATTGATCAGCTCGACAACAGGAACAAAAAGAAAAGACAGATAGATAATATGGATTAGTCGATCGGATTGCTTTGTAATACTGTCTTTCATTGTGCGTCTGTATGTGTATACGAGTGTGCGTGTGCATGTGCGTGTGCGTGAGTGTCTCTCTCTCTCTCTCTCTCTCTCCCTCTCTCTCTCTCTCTCTCTGGTTGAAGAGTGTGTACAGTACTGGTTGAGGTGAGGATTTAGCTTCTAACGTTTTGCGAGATATTCAGAAACCACTCTATGAGATGTCAAAAAGCGTGCAATTCTAAGGGGTATCAAAAGTTCATTTCATGAAAATCGGTTTTAAAATGGCTGAGTTATCCAAAAACAAGGTGTAACAAAGAGATCGAAAGGCGTGGCCTGTCGCCTTCTTTTATTATCACTTTTTTGGATATCTCGGCCATTTGAAAACCAATTTTCATCAAATAAACGTTAAATCCTTTTTAAAATTACATATGCTCTTTCATATTTCATAAGAGGTTTCTCATTATCTCACTTAGGAATGTTAAAAAATGAATTCCCACCTCAACCAGTACTGCACAGTCCCTTTAAAGTACGGATAAGGAATGTTTGGTATGCAGCAAGTACACGCATGTTGTTTCGCACATGTATAATAGGGAGTTTTCGCAAGCACGACGCGGCCGGGAGTGGAGCGTGCCGTGTGCAAAATTTGCTTCCGCGCGTGATCAAATCCAATAAACATCCAGTCCTGGGGAAAACGGGTACGGTCTCGGCCAAAATAGCGTTCGGTCCCGATGCTGGACAGGAGTGAGCCAGCCAGTGAGCCAGCCAATCAGCAGTCTTGTCCCCACGCCTCCGTTCTATACAGGAAAGCGGAACTGCTTTGATAATGGGACGGGATTCCGAGTACAGAGACTGTCACAGCTGATTGCTTCCGCGTATTCTCGGTCTTCCCGTCGTGTAGCGAAAACTCCCTAATAAGTCAGATTTGGGGGTAGGGTAGTATGTTTAAAAATAGGACGAATTTCGTTCGCTTCATTGAATAATGTTTTATGAGATTTTAGTTTTAATGAAGACCTTCGTGAAATGATGCCTTTTCATGTATGAATATTTTGTGCAATGAAGCAGATATTACTAAGTTTTAAACGTTGATCAAGGTGAATTTTTGTTTACACGACGTATGCATATTTTCTATCACTTTTTTATATACATGGAAGGAATTTCCATAAAATGTTATTATCTTTGAATATAAAAACAAATGTGATTTATTAGCACAAGGTAGAATACAGCTGCTCAGTTTTAAAAATCCCAAATGGAAATCTGGGGGCATTTCATGAAGCGTCTTGCTGGGATATTTTTCTGACAAACTGTTATAAGCTACTGAAATCCGTGCAAGTAATTGGCTGAAAGCAAATTTGTTCTCCCAACTTGTCAGACAAAACGTTTCATGAAGTGCCCCCCTCCATTGCTGTCATTGCTATCATTTCGAAAACATTTGCAGAAATTGTGATGACAAAATAACTAACTATTTCCATTATCCTTCACGAACACAATTTGGTGAAAATTCGAAGAGCTGACACACAGCCTGTGTCGTGATTTCTATCGATGTCTCCCTACGAACAAATGTGTTTGTATACATTTTAACAAACATGTCGGAAAAAGAGCCAGCGGGAATCGAACCTGTTATCTACCGCTTTCCTTGCAGCTATTCAGCATGTCAAATATAATTATGATGGACGTTGTTGAGGTCAGCCAAAGTAGTAGCCTTCCGCGTAAGCCTGGGCCCCGTTCCATAAAGCTGTTCGTAAAGTTAGGAACAACTTACGAGCGACTGGTGATCAGTTCTGATGTGCTTTACTTATCAGAACTTCCATAGTTCAGTACAAGAACTGGTCACAAGTCTCTCGTAAGTTGTTCGTAACTTTACGAACAGCTTCATGAAATACCCCCGGGTATATTACGAAGGCCCATACTCGACATGGCACAGCTTGGACAGGGTGCAGATGTTTTCGAATTAAACAAAGTCGACCATCTTATCTCTTCCTAGTATTCGTTTACCACAAATACACGTGCTTAAAACCAGGGAGGTGAGAGGAAACACTGAACGCATGAAAAAGATGAGAACTAAGCCGGCTGACTACATGATTATGTATAGCGTTAAAGCCGCATGCCGTGAGTACACAATGATCATAATATTTCCCTGCAGAAAGATAAATCAAAGACGTCTGGCGTCGCTTTATTACAGTCATAACGCCATAACACTAAAAATGACACCATAGATTCGAGAGGAAGCGCTTGATTCGAACAGAAGTTTCAGACACATTCCTTCCTGCGTTCCTTATTTTTTCCTTCTCTCCTTCTCTCCTCCTCTTCTTCTCCCTTTTCGTTTTCTCTTATTTTCTTCTTCTAATTCTCGAGGACACTGTCTCATTGGTTGAGAACTTTTTTGCACACGTTTATGACAATTCTTCTTGTCTCAGAGGAAAGAGAAATACGGTAAAGGCTTTGTATCGACGTAATCGCATTTACTTTGTATGATTTTTTTTTTCTGAGACCCCCCCCCCCCCCTCCCCGACACAAAAATCTCCTTTTCATCGGGTGCAAATTCGTAGTGGACACCTCCCCTTTCCCCTCCCCCCATCCGGCCCCACCACCCCACCACACCAAGCAATCTTCGATGAGGAGAGTTACATGAAAAGTCAGGGAAGAACCAGGTCACCTTTATAGGCCCTACTAGAAATACCTAAGTTATTTCATTTGTCCTCTCCAAAAATTATCAACCTCCTTCCCATCTATCCAGCCACAAATCTCGTAAACAACCTTGTCCATTCATCCCTTCTTATCTAATATGTTCTATATATCTACTTATATGCATATTTGTGTATGCTTGCATATATTATATTTATTCTGATACAAAAATATAAGTCAATAGTGGTTAGCACGTATAATGAATCATAAGATTCAAAGACTAAGATTTAAAAAAAAATCATGTGCATACCGGTCTTTTGTTGCCCCTTTCCTTAGACCTTACCTGTTTGTACATAATGTCCAGATATATATATGACGTGAGTGGAACTCTACAAGTATTATATATAACGAACGGAATATGGATTTTCCTTGGGTAAAAAAGCAAAGAGACTAATCTCTGCTTAAGATGACATCGTAGAAAGACCAAGGAAAAAGAATGATGGTGACTCTTCAAACAAACTCTAGCTGTACTTTTGCACTGCAATATTTGGCCCCCACGTGGTTTTCCTGGAATCACGGGGAGAGGCGTGTCGTGTTTCCTACTCTTCGACTGTTCCTTTTTCCCCAAAAAGCCGTCATTTCGCAAATCACAGCGAATGCTGCATTAAATGAACAGGTGTTCCTTACTGCTAGTATATGACGATTCTTTTACTAGATGCCATTTGGCGCAGTCCTTTCTCATTGGACATGATTATAGATGACATTCGGTTAGAGGGTGTTTCCTTTCTCCTTTCCTTATCGCAGACGAAAAGTCACATGCACCAAGTCAGACATTTTTTTTATTTATTTCACTTCATTTCATAGAATGCATAACGTATTTTCTTTTTTAGTTGATAAGCGCTGAAGTGTTATAACCTAAAAATCTAAGTGAAAAGGGAACTTACAATTCTACATAACTGCATAATCATAATGGTCACAAATATCTGTTTAATCACATCATACATCCCAATCTTTCAAAAAGCATTGCATTCAGATGGATTTCATAGGACAAAAATGTGCAGAAGACTGCCTTCTTATAAGTTATTAGTGATACGAATGGCGGCTTTTGACAGATGGTTTGGTACTGCAGTCTGCAGCCAATTATTTAATGCTTGTGTGCAGCCATGTGCGTATCCACGCCCAGAGATCCGGGGGCGTCGTTGGCTTGGCATCTCGCGTGAGGAGTCAACTGCACGTGGATTGGATTGCCTGAGCTTGGAGCATTGTACATTTTATGAAAAGTAAAGGGGGTGGGAGTAGAAGGGGGGGGGGGGTCAGACTGTCCTGTGTGTTCCTCTCTATACGTGTAAGTCTAATGGCTGTGATTAGAATGACAGCGAGGTAAGGATGAAGATACAACACGTGAAGATTGTTTGTTCTCCTCTTCTCCCTTTTATTTCCCTTTCAGGAATCGTTCCTTTCATATTTTCCTGAAAAGAGATCGGGCGGCCTCTGGCCTGTCATCGTAATCTCGCAAGAATCCTTCGCGTGGGTGCTTACGAACGATGAGATTGTAGTCGATTGTCCACTACCTTTTGAAAGAAAGAAGACAGAATCGATTCTATACTCCTCAGCATCGAGTCCCGTATGTTGTAACAGGTAGCGTCTTAGAGAGATCGGGGGAAAATAGCTTACGAGATTTTAAACTGAAGAAACAGCCGTAAACAACCTGACAATAGTTCGTCTTTAACTCAATGCAAGGCGTTCTATCAGAAGTAAATGCAAAAATGGCCACTTTGATTGTTATTAACCGAAATATGCAAAGGTCATCTTTTCTCTTTTCCTTCAATCGCGCCACCCTGACTACTTACACCAGTTTCTCATAACCTTTCCTCACACCTATTAAAGAGTCGGACAGACTACTATACGTGTCTTTGCATGTGAAGAGGGGATGCTTTCAAAATGACGACCCTTTTCATTTTTGCTATGGCTTTTCTCGCACTTTTTCGCCATATCTCAATAGGAAGATTCCTCTCCTCTCTCGTTATACAGCGTCCAACAACGAGACTTATCCGTTCTCTGAGATCAGTCCTTACAGTGCCACGATAATAAATGTGTCTATCAATTATTTAATTACATTTCTATTCAAGAAGAAGACACACTCTACTTGTATGGACGTACATATCCATTAACCAGCCATAAGCCACATTAATTTCCCGTCCGAATGTTTTTTTGTTTTTTTTTTTTATGTGTGTGAAGGTTGTGCATATTTGGCTCATTAAATGCTACAGCTATATTACGATATAATTACAAATGAATTCACATAACTCACAGAAAGAGCGCCTTTCCAGGATAATACATCCCTCTTTTTATATACCACTCCCCTCAATATGACGTATTAGGGTCGTTATCTTATTTTCCTTGGTATGTTGACCTTTTTCTTGGGGGTGGGGGTGGATCGAGCAACACTTTCTAGGGATAAAATTCTGCTGATGATGCTATAAGGATGTTTAAGATAGTTGTGATTTATCGAGTGCCATTCGATCACGTAATGGTATGTTCCATAGTAAAAAATGACTAAAGCGATAAGACAACAACAACAAAAACAACAACAACCATAGACTGTAAAGCAATCACCTAAGCCGCTGGAATGTCCGCACCTCCAGCGCAACGACGCCACTCCCATCACGGTAACTCTACGCGGCACACGCGGGTATATAAAGCAACTCGGCTGAGCGTTCGCTCTATTTTATTTATTTATTTTTTTTTTGTGACACACCTTGGTGAAGAGGGGAGCCTCGTGAATGAAGAATTTTTCTTCACTTAAACCTCTCAAAAATCCAATCTTCACTTGCCATTACCACTCAGTAAAGATTCAGTAAAGATAGGCCTATAACCATCGACGGAAAACACTTTCTCTGTAATAAGAGGTAACAGCATATCTCATGTGACTAATGTAATGTATAATATTCATTGACCTGAGTATGGGAAGGAAGGATGCTGCTTTATTGGAGGACTGTGCAATATGGAAGCTGATAGAAAGTGGGACTTATATTTTCCCTAAGAGACTTTATTTTCCTGAAGCGCTGCGATGACGGAAAATCCTGTGTCTCGGGGAAAATATGAATGTTGAGGGACTGTTGGGTGTTAACAATAGACGAGGCAATATTCATGATATTTGTTATATTCATATTATTGTCTACATGAATACAAATTATATTACTCTAGCCCCGTCGGCAGCAAAGAACATTCTGAAATTACCGATCAATTTACGTGACGTAATAGTATGGCAATAAACTTCATCCTCGCAGAAGCTGCAGAAGCTGTGATTGTATTACGACCAATCACAGACCAGCATATATGCTGATCATCTAATTTCGGCCTGATTATCAAATCAACTATTTCTGTACCCCGGCAAGACCGTTACAAGCTATCAATATATTTATTTGCATTCATTGTGACTTTTTATGTTGTATTATTCATGAAGTATGATATAATAGCCTATTGATCTATGAATAAAATACAAAAAAAAAAAACACCTGTCGGTGACTTAAAGCATTCGCTATCACCAGGAAACTCGTGATGAAAAAGATTTACCGACATGTTTTGGTAGACCTGTCCTCACTCTTATCTCTGCAAGGGATGTGCATGGACAGTTGTATATTTCCATTTTGCAGATACCAAATCTACATAGATGGATGAACAGGAAATTTACAGACAGAGCACTTAGTGCCGTCTTCTGACCGGAAGCACCTGACATATCCACTTTTTAAAATCATTCTTCTAGTTAGTAGGATCTCTTATCTATAATGAGAATGTCACTACACATAAATTAATGATTTACATACAAGATTAATTTCCAAGTTTCTTTCAAAATGTTCTTCATATAAGCTGCATCTTGCCCTGCGCACTGCGCATGACCATGAGATGCTTACATTGAAGATGGATCCGACGACGTCATCGAATCCTAGTAGCGTATTTTTTATTTTTTTTTTTTTGGGGGGGGGGGCCTGATTATGTCGTTTCTACGAGAAATGATTTGCATAATCATGCTTCCTTGTGATGTGTGTCGGGATTCTCTTGTGAGGGAGATGCGTAGGCACATTTGTGTGGTTGTGATGGTGGTAGTGATGTTTGGCGTAAATGTTTGCTTATGTGTGTTATGAGGGCAAGTGTACTCAACTAGAACCATGTGCTGCAGAGAAAATCTTGCCAAAACAACATTACGACATAAAGACATTGTCGTGACAAACAAGAGGGACCTGATTAAGGTCATTTGGAGTTCAAGTTGAAGGGTGTCAGGCGGGAACCCTTGAACTCTGTCACCATTCATCCGGGCACGAACTTCCCTTTTCAAACCTTACAAAAGGTTTAGATTCTCAGTCACCTTAATTTCACCTTTCTGAAGACTGTCTCTTGAAACTAAGAAACAAAAGCAGGCTTACACAAGGCGGGACGCTGTGGAGTAATCCGGACGAGTTCATCGTAAACAACGGAAAGGATTAGGCCTACATGTTGTATGAGGTACACACTATACGGAACGGAGTTTACCTTTCCAGTTTGTCATAAAGCTGCTAAGAATTTTCTCTCCCCCCCCCCCCCCCCATGTGTATTAGTTTTATTCCCTCTTCTTGTTCTCCCTGTAAATATCATTGTGAAGGATGTTATATAACGACACCATGTCCTGGCGGGGTTTTATCCCGGCTAATCCCTGAACGGTGAGCTGTTATTAGTGTTAAGAAGAACGTCGCCTTAGAACGGGAGGGCGTACCACAATTCTCACGGAGGACAATAAGGATGCCATTGGACACATGAACAGTGATTTTTTCTGCACCAGATATCCTTTAAAAAGGAAGAAGAAGAAGTAGTAGGAGGAGGAGGAGGACATGAATGAAATGAAGAAGAGGAGGAGGAGGAGGAGGAGGAAGAAGAAGAAGAAGAAGAAGAAGAAGAAGAAGAACTGCATAAATGGCTATATAGCTTTCTGATGGTGTTTGAGATGCAGAACACACGGCACGATCCGTAAGTTAACCTGCAACTGAACCCAAATATTCGACTGTGCATTTGGGTCAAGAACTTTTCATTCAGCCAGGAAAATATATAAAAATAAAGGTCATGAAGGTCAGACAAATTTGACGCCCAAGTACCTAAACTTGGCTTTGATAAAAGAGCGTTTCCGGTAACAATCTGCAATTGCGGGAAAAATAGCCAAATCCACCAACACCTGGATCGATGACATTCTAGAATAAGACGTGGTTAATTAACCCAAGAGGATGAAGGCTGTGGGCGTATCGCCGGTTAAGAATTTAATCGATGAAACTCTAATTTAGGGCAGCGAAAGCCCCGGATGTGCGCTATGCACCGCTGCAAGACGTGTGTAGAGCTGTATAATGTGCAGTTGCATGGAAGGACTTATCTGCTTAGGCTGTATCGCACTTTTTAAGCTCTCTTTAGAATGGAAAATGGCCGTGCAGAAATGATTTATGTCGGGGATGTCTGGGCAGGAAGTTAGAAAATGTTGTTGTTTTTTTAATTGTTTGCTGTCAAACACACATACACACCCACGCACACACAAACACACACACACACACACAAATCACAAATGCAGAAGAAACTGAGAAGAAGAAGATCTATATGAAATGGGGGTGGTGGCAGTTGGGTAAGACGCGATAATTGGAGTCCAGGGTACGGATAGACTGGTTGCGTTTCTATAGCTTTGTTTTTGCCATTGTGCCTTCTGATAACTCAAATTGTGGAACCATGCAGACGGTTTCTTGCGGGGGACCTTTCAGCAAGCAGACAAACTAAGAGATACGTAATGCTTTCAAATCATCCCATTCAACCTTTTAATCTTACACATCTTTGGACAGAACAGACACAAAGAATGCCTGACCTATTTAGCGTGCACCCCGTTAAAGTCCAGGGTCTATTCAACCTCCGACAAAGCCTTGACGGTCGGCCGCGATCCGGTTACGAAACCTCTATAGAAACGTATCCATTCGCGAGATTGGGGCGGAACATGTTTCAGACGTTCTGGTAATCCGTAGAACCAGAACACGCTTGTAACTCTACGAAGGGTTAGCTTGACGCAAAAGCTGCGAAGTACAGAACAAATTTTATCGATAACCGTTGAACCGTTAAGGAGCTTTAATACAGTGGCCTTTATGGGCTGTCAAGACCGAGCTGAAGGTTACAGAAACCAGCTAATCTCGCAAACCTCTACAGAGATGATGATAAGAATCAGGACAATGAAGTTCAAGTACCGGAAGCAAGACTGAAATTTTATTGGAGGTAGCGTATGATCTTTCGAAGAGGAAGTTCTGAGGCTCATTTCACTTCATTTATTTCACTTCCAACAAAAATTCAATTGCAAGAAGACATTTGAATACACATAGCTACACAAAATCATAACACAGCAATGTAAGCAAGGGAATACTGTGAAATGAGAGAGGAAAGATATATTGTCACTTTTATGACAAATATCTAATATTGAATCCAAATTGTTAGAAATGGGAGGGGGAGGGAGTGGGGGTTATCCTTCCCATGGTCAACCGATCTCCCGACGATATTACACCATGCTGGTTTACAAAATATGGACACTTGCATCCATATTAGCACATCTTCGGCAAGTTCAGCCGAAACATTTTACACTAGTTATCCTTTGGCAGAAATAACTTTGCTTTGTACATCGTTTCTTTTCTAGGTTCAGTCTATAAATTGAGTGTCCCCCATCTCTGTAAGCTTGTCTTTTACATGGGCCTATCCTTTCCAACAATACAATCATTTTAACGGATAGTTTTATATGGCTTTGTAGGATTGGTATTACAATTTTGTTTGTAACTGTTTTGAAAAAATATGATATTGGAAACAACATTTGATTTGAATTGAATTGAATTCAAATTGAATCGAATTCAAAGAAAAGACACTGCAACAGCCTTACGCTGAAAAGGACCTCCTACCTTGAACAGACTTCCTATACTACTTTTTTTCCTAAGAATCATTATCATTTCTGTCTTTGAAATATCATACACAGCCTACAAATTGCTGTCTGCAATATAACCATGGCGTTCATGCCCTGATCCCAATGTAATCCTTATAAATGACACGTCATGACGTGGACAGACTCAAGTAAATATCGGCAACGAAGAAATGAGGGGAATTATCGATGGCATGTTTTGAAAACGACATAACTCCGATTGCTGAAAAACGTCCCCTCGTATGTATTTTTGTTCTTCTCGGTGAAGATTTCGCGCTTTATCCGGGATAGATTGATCACTGTTTATCCCATTCATTCACAGTTTTTTTTTTTAATCTGTACTGTCTCAGAACAAGGATTAATAAAGGAGAGAACTATTATACGTTAATGTAGAATATTAAAATGTTAAAAAAAATCTGCACACTGATCATAGAAGTTTATTTTAAGGGCTTATCTTATTCCTATATGGGTTTGCTTGTGTTTTTCAAGCCAATCATGTCATTAAATCACGTTTTAGCAGCCCTCTTTTCAAGATAGAGGGAGACGGGCAAAAAAAACAAACAAAACAAAACAAAACAAAACAAACGGGACAGGAACCCATCCGAAGCAATTGTTTCAAGTACTTGTGTGATAAATTTGTTCGTATTTTGTTTGTCTGATACACCCCTCTTTGTCATTGGTGTTATTCTCTTAATTACAGTTCATGCACTAGTGAACTATCGATGAACCCTTAAAAATTCCATAATAGTTCAGTCTTTTGATTTTCATTGTTTGCATAAAGACTATATAGCGAAGAATAAAATGCCCAATTTTTGACCCGATCGATCAAACACTGAAACGATAATCCAGACCTCCCCCCCCCCCACACACACACACCTGAAATATCGTATAGACCATCATTATCAATACTGTAAGATCTTCAAGAGAACTTTGAGTGTTCTAAAGGATAAACGAGACTATGCATATGACAAGGTAAAGGAACCGCGTACTGCCACAATGATTAAGATTATCTTTTTCCTCTCTCCTGATTGTACCTTGCGCTCTACATTGAATATAAGGATTTAATCTTCGAGCGATGATTATCAAAATGTAACAGTGAAATTTCAGGGCTTGTACAATGATTTAGGGTGTTAAAGCAAGGAAATTTCTGTTGTATTCTTGTGGTCGGTTTTACAAATAACCGTGAGCATGAATATAATGTAGCTACCTGCTCGCATCAATGATACGTTGAATTGCTGGCGTATTTCTGCGTAACCGCTTTTGACCCCTGCATCAGCACATCTTTCAGAGCAAGAACTAGCACATGACTTGCAGAATAGCAAGTCTGCAGTCTCCAATTCGCTCAAAGATTATCTTCACTGACAGCCGCGATGCATGGGCACAATAACGAAATCTCTTTAAATACTTCCGATGGAACTGGCACGCGGTATGTGATACAATCATAATGGAGTTCATTTAGTAAATGTTCCCTTTTCCCCGCCCACACGATGAAGAATGCCAATGACAAGGTTAGTCAAGCAGGTTGCCGATTGATAAAAGGATGGTCGCATTCAAGCAGTGCCCTTCATTTGAACTCATGACTGCCTTCTCGTTCGTCAGGGATTGCCGCTCGTCCCTGACTTTGTTCTGTTTAATTCATTTGGACCAAATCTGCAGGATCATATTTTTTGTTCGTATCCCTTTTATTTCCTTCTTTCTCTCTCTCCCTCTCTCCCTTTCTGTTTTGTTCTTTTTTTTTTCTACCTTCAGACAGTTCAAAGTTGAATAAGAGGTCGGTAGGTCTAAGGATGTGAAAAAGGAATCCGCGTGGAGTGTGTCAAACACTGAAGGAGATCAATACTTTGTCACATGACCGAAAAAAGGCGGGAACAATTATGGGCCGGGACGTATGGTCGAATGAATAAAAGTGACAGGCTTGTAGCCTCCTTCTGCAGGAGTTGCAAGATATCTATCTCTTTGCACGAAGGGACAAGAAAAAAAAAGTAACTTTGTCCTGTCTTTCCTCCTTTATCAGTTATTTGCAGACCCTGCCTTCGTTGTCATAGCAATGGTCGATGGTGGTAGAATGAAGAAAGAATCGAGTTAAACCATTGGCCCGATAGCAATACGGTTAATGTTCGCTATTCCGAAGGTTCGTTTTCACTAAGATTCGTTATTCCGATGGTTCGTAATTTCGAGAATGAAATAAGTCTCAATTTTCCCGAAAGTTCATTAATCCGAAAACGACCAAAAAAAAATGTTATTAAGAAGGTTCGGCAGTACACACAATTTTGTTTGTCAATTTTCGGAAAAACGAACCCTTTTTTTATTTTCGAATTGACGAATCTTCAGAATTTTATTTATTCATTTATTTATTCAGTTTTCTTATAGCAGGGTAGCCCTTTCAGCTCACTCGGAACTGCTCTGCCAAGGGGCCCTGCATCACGGACAAAGTACAATTTGAGTAAAAAACACAAAGTTACAAACACGGTAACAAAGAGGGACTTGACCAAGTCAAGAGAATAACGAACCTTATTGCATTTTCAGGTAACGAACATTGGAATAACACCACAAACATAAAGACCTTATAATATCATGTAAGACCTTATAATATCTTGTTCTGGGAAATAACCGAATCCCTCCCTTTTATAACAATAACAATGCTACAATTTCAAGAACCATGCCAATAAATCATATTTCATTTCCTTTAAAGCATCAAATAGCAATTCGGCATCACAATTTACCCTCCAGTAAAGTCAAACATGCGGCAGAGAGAATGGCATAATGGATTACCTGCAGTCATTAGTTAACGACGGCGCTTTGGAAAAAAAAAATGTTGCACGTACACCATGTATTGTCCCATGAACTTCGGAGGAATAACTGGGACTATGTGAAACCGCGCATGACCGGAAAACCCTTGTCAAACTTTGCAATTCCTTCACTTGATTTTTTCTTTTCTTTTCTTTTCTTTTTTTTTTTGGGGGGGGGGGGTCTATCTATCCATCCATCCCTACAATTTCGACAATAAGTGAAAAATCCGCTCTGTTTTTTTTTTGTGTGTGTGTGTTTAACTTTTTTTGCGCTACATTGATATCTTACATTTAACAAAATTTAATAGTCATTCGTTTGTCAGCAATTCATATAGAGTTCACAGAGTGCCCTGGATTGCATTGGAATAGTGATGTTGCAATATTCTGCCACGCAGGCTCTTAGCTATCAGTAACGATGAATTGCCAAACTTCTTAACTTCCTAGTACTGGAATATCAGTGTGCTATGTTTCTAACCCTATATGTGGGAGCTACAAAGTACGTTTTCTTGAATGCAGTGGGATAAATCCAGATTCATTGTGGTTGCAGCTGTAATCACATAATCTCTATTCATTATACGTTGCTGAATTAAGTGCCAAGAAAAAAAGAAAACTTACGCTTTATGGTTCGGGCAAGAAAGAACTAATTTTCGCCTATTACATCTTTGGTTTCGGTCTGTCCGTTTTCCCAAAAGCAAAACGGTGGTCAAAGCCATTAGCCGTGTGAAGCATGGGGATCTGGCTGTCTAGTGTTATAAAGGTGAGTCGTGTGCGGAGAAAATGGATTAATTCGGTAGCCATCTTTTCAGGTCACTGCTGAGATGGCCTTGGTAGTGATATTCCATATGGTTAAAGAGATAAAAATGTACTATTTTCTTCTTTGCGCCAGACGGTTAAATCACCGACTATTATTACTCGTGTTGCTGCTATCATAATCGAGCTCATTTGTTGTCGTTGTTATTTTATTATTGCCGGTCTTGATGGATGAGGTCAGTGAAGGAGCGTTCAATTATTCTCCAAGCAAAGGTCATGTGAAGTCACCTATACCCAAGTATAAAGACTATCCCATAGCATTTGAATGGAAGTACGGCTTGTCTGGGGCTCGCTCACTCGACCATGCGCTCCACGCTCTAGGTAAGGCGAGGAGGAGGGGGGGGGGGGTGGGGGTGTCATACCAATCCGTTCGGTTGCTAAGATCTTCACGGAGTCGTTGTTAAGAATATCTGTTAGGTAGACACTGTTTTGTGTTTGGTTGTTTGTTTGTTCATTTGTTTGTTTGTTTGTTTGTTTGTTTTTCAGATCATACACTTATGATCTTCCCTTGTAATTTCATAATTTCTGATAGACGCTCAGCGCTTCGTTTGATGATGAGAATTTCTATGACAAGTATAAACAGGCCCAGGAAGGGAAAATAATGCTCAGTGGAGGGATTGGATATGCTTTGGTCCGCCCAAAGTCGCAATTTCCATGACGTCACGAACGGCCTGTGTAGTCCCTAAAGGATGTCCAGAAGGCAAATTTGCTTTAACAGCCTGACAAGGCCAGTGATCCAGTTTGTTAATAGACTTCTCACCAATCTAGTTGCAGATAGTATTTCACTGCATTTTGGACCTCTAAAATCACAATATCTATGAATGTTAGCACGGCATAGGGGTGATTTTTTTCCTCGATAAATTATAGTTTTGGTGCTCATTATGCTTCAGAAAGAAGGCCAGGTCGTCGTGCGCTATCACCAGCGCGCTATCAAATTACTAGCTGGTGTATGTGCGCATAAAGGAGACCAAATATATTATGTGTGTGCGTTTTGGCTAGTTTAGGCCATAATTATGGTTTAGGCTAGGCCGAGCGATCGTAGACCTAGTATGTAGCAAGCTTAGATGAAACTTGCCACCGGACATGTAGAACAACACTTCCAAGCTGTTCCAGTTTTACCAACCTAATTTTGACGGACAAAATGAAAGAAGAAACACCACAGAATGATCTCTTCATAGATTATAACGAATCTCTTGATGATGATGTACAATGATGACGACGAACATCATGAAGCAGACGAGGAAAGCAAAGACAGTAAAGACGAGAGAAATTCTAAAGATGAAAGCGAGGAGGACGGCGAAGACAACAGTTCCAATGACATGATAGGGAACAAAGGGTGGTGCAGATCTTCCGCTGGGTGGTCTACCCGGAGCAGCGGGAGAGGTAACAGCTGGGAGTCCCGCTGACATTTGTGCCACAAACCTTTCCCGAGCGGAATACACAGCTGTCAGTAGTACAACCAACGTTGGCCTTTATCCCCCCCCCCCCGTTTTTATAAAGTGCATAATTATGTAACTGACCTCTCATGTTATTTCTTACGAGTGTCACTGTTTACTGAGCATTCATAGAGGAACAATTATAAATCCTGATCGCCTCGACCGAGGGCGCTTTACAACTGCTGTCAAGACACTCACCAGGCACTTCCTGATTTCTCAAGAATACTATGATTACACTGATCTCTCGATTATTACAATATTGTATTTCAGATCTTTGGAAGTGCGGGACAAGTTTTGCTCTGTTTGAGCAAAGAGTGTCTGATAACATCTGTTTGTGGTGACGGTATTGTCAAAGGCATCCAAACTTGAAACGCTCTGAGGCGGCTTCAGTGTCACCGTAGTTCTGTTTCCCCTCCCTTGCTGTCAGAATCCTCCACTAGCATGCAAGCATGGAGAAGTGCGTGGTGATTACGATCCATCACCGCATCAACCGAAGAATTCAGCGCGACATCTTGAAATATTCTAACATACAATCACTGATAAAAAAAACAATCAGCTTGTGTTTGTAATCGAGGTTGTTACGATACAATCTAGAGCTCCACGATAATTATAGGAAATAGTGCATAGCACAAAGTGCGCGGACACTGCATTGACTTGCGCATGCGTCGTACTCTGAGGTAAAAGGGCGTGGTCGTCACACAACCACAGCCGCGTTTCCGACCCATGGGATTAACCCCCTCAGCTCCATACTTTATTACCACAGTTTTCATTCAATGTTGCGTCGTTACCAGTGGTGTTGAACGGTTCCGACAGAGGCATCAACCTCCGGGACCTATCTGTCACCTGCGATGGACGACTCCTGTCGGCTACTTCACGCTTAATAGGAGAAGATGGCTTGGGGTAACGGCGAAAACAGGTGCTCCACATAAATCATTGCATCAATATCATGGACGTATGGGTTTGGAGCCGAACTCATTCCTTGTCAGAGAGCCAAACGGTAGAGCGGTGTAGGTATTCTCAGGGGTCAGTCCGCATCTGTTTGGACATGAAATTCATGCAAGTTCGCGGGGTATCAACAAGAAAGAGGACAGGGCATTTTCATCGAGTTGGTCTGCCCAAAGACGAGACATCACCGCCTTGGGAATTCACCGCGACTCAGATTATGAACCAAGCGCTTAACCCTCCATACAGTGTTGTCACGCAGAGGATCACCTTTCCAGTCTGGTACTTCCCTCCTCCTTGTGGACGACAAGCTGGCGGGAATGTTATTGAATCAGCTTAACACCAGTATCAGCAGAAACTCTGTAACTCTCCCGCTTTCGGCAGGAGATCTCCCGCTTTGAGGATTCAAGATGACATGTATCTCCTCCTCAAGATGCATTCCCGCCCTTTAAGATTTAGCCTTTATTTTTTTTTTCTTCACAACTTTAGCCGAGTCATTTTACATAGTTATGGTCATAAACAAGGCTTATAGATATAGCACAAAAGAGCATCTAAATGGCGCTGTATCTTCTGATAGCGGGCGGGCTGAGAACATCAGTCGCAAGGGAAATCGCGCACTGCGCTCGTGACGTACATATTCGCGCGATCAGAGTCAGACTCCAGTTTGCTGGGTGGTTCGGGAGGGAGAATTTCCTATTCAAAAAGACATGCCAGGGGTCAGACATTCTGTATAACCTCACTGGTATTACTGCATAGCCAGTCTCATGTAATTATTAACAAGCCTTAGTAGAACAATCCTTACTCTGACCTTTTAGAGTATAACTGAATTTCAGTAAAATTGTACGTTCATTATTCCCTACTAAAGCATCATGGTAAAGTGAGATACCTTTGAAAGAGTTTCATATTTGTAAAGGCACTGTTGCATGCGACACAAACACACTACCTGTTCGTCGAAACGTCATAATTTACACTTTGTTCACATCCTGCGTTTGCTGTATTCCCTGAGGCCTACCCTGGATTTAATTGGTCGATTCCTTGAAATATTCCGTTGAAGTGTCACAATCAAGCATAATACATCACTGTGCATCTGAAACGAGACGTGATGCAGAGACTATAAAATTTGACTTGATTTGATTTTTTTTATTTACTTTTCATGTAGCCTACTACGTCTTCTCCATTTACACTGCCGTATTCTGAACAAAGTGTAAGCATTAGTCGTCAAATATGAAAGAAAATTCAATTCTGCAGGCTGCTATATACTCGCTTTACCACTGATTATCTCCTTGTCCAAAAGGTGTCTTATGTCACTTCAAAATGATATTATTCTCATTTAATATAATCTAGGGGCTTCTTTCTAAGATACCTTATAGCACTTATTATATTTTATATAATTTATGAACAACACTGCATTTTGTATTCTTACAAATTGATAAAAACAATGTGATCTGTGTATTGTATGCGTTGTATTTTATTTCAACCTTTTGCTGCTTGGATGGACATGAGTGGTAATTGAAACGAATCAATAGCGACGCTTTCCTTCCGGTCCTCTGCAATTGCCAACAAAGCTGTTTCCATGGTTTCACTAATATTAAGAACATTGCGAAGCATGCAGGTGTAGTTTCAAACACAACAATATCCCAATGGATGGAATTTATTGGCTTAATGACCATATTATCATGGCAGCTTTCATTGCTATAAAAACTGTTTGTTTCTGTGGTTAAAACTTCATATGCCATTGACTTATAAAAAAGGACAGTGCTTTGTTCTGACCAATAAATCCGGAAATAAAAAAAAATAGAAATTATGGCAGCATAAATCGATCTCCGTATCGAATAGGAAAGCAATGAACAATCCCTCTTGACTTCCGTATGAAAACATGGGAAGTTCAGCAACCAAAACCTGAGGAGAACGCAATAGGAAAAAATTAATTTCGTACGCATTGCAAAAGATAATAAAAGAATGTTTGTGGCACAGTGAATGTCAAGTGTGTATTTAAAAGAGAAACAAATCATACAATATTCCTAAACAGAGAAAATTCGTACATATTTTTTAATCTCTTTGTAGACGCTGTAGAAATCGGCCATCATCTAGCTTTTCTGTTGAAGTGCTGAAGTGGAAAATATATCTGCAGACGACCCTTTACCCTTCAAAGCTTCAATGTCATACGATGCCAGGCTGCGTGCTTTCCCTACATGCTCGCACGAACCGTACTCGTAAACTGGTTTATTAATATCTTTATTGTGTGCATGCATGTGTGTACACGTGTTTATATATGCGTGTAGGTAATGGTAGGTCAAGCCCTAAAAAGAAGTGAGCGAATCAGTCCAAGATTTCTCATCAATGACAGCGTGAGTTTAGGATTTCATGGTGTCATCGGTAGTCGTGAAAGAACTCTACCGCGAAGACTGCTGGCGTTCCGTAAGTGGACACCACGCGGCTTTTGTTGTGCGAAAGAACTTGAACGGAGTTCCCTTTTTTGAAAATTTCCGCCTCCACATGCCTTCTTATATTTGGGAGGATGGAGGGTGGGGGCACGAATTACGTCATCTGCTCCCCTCCCCCTTCTCAAATGGCGGCAGTATTTTTCCGCAGTACCACGGATGTCAAACAACTTAAAAGAATGTGCGAAAGTTCATTGCCCTGTCGAGTTATCACACCTGGGCCGCGTTTCATAAAATGTGTCAGTAACTGACAATTTTTAAGGCTACATAAATCTTTGCATCTGATTGGCGGAGAGCGAATTTGTCAGTGAAATGTCATTGACAAAACATTTGATGAAATACTCTCTAGAGAATGTAATTGATCCTCTGATTATTAGAATACAAACCTGGAATAGAGCCAAAAGAAGAGTGCGTCAGAGAGTAACATAGAAGGGAAAATACAAATTTAATTGATTGTTGCAGATAAGGCCCAAAATATGAAATCTCATGTTCAGCTACACCATGTATATATACCGCCTGACCTTTGACCTAGCCAAATCCCCAAACCCTCCCGCCACGTACAAAGAGAGGCTACTCTTTTGCACACGCGCACAATGTGCACGCACACTCAGACTGATCACACCATCGCTGATCTTGCCCACACTTTTTGTTTTGTTTTGTTTTGTTTTGCTTTGCTTTGCTTTGTTTTGTTTTGTTTTGTTTGGTGAAAAAGAAAAGATGACATTTCCGTTTAGAGTATTCAAATTTGATTGATCATGGACTGATTGAATTAACACCTATAAGTGTGCACCCCCAGGAGCCACGTTCTTAGCCCCCTCTGTGAAACTTGTGAGAGAGGTATAATGACCTTTAACCCCATGTGTCACACTCGTTTTGGTGGGGTCGTGGTACTTGACCGTGCGAGGCCCAATGTTGGGGTACACTTCTATCCAGAGAAGTCCCGCTGTCCCTTCCCGCATTCTAGGGCCATGTCGTGTTACGACCGGTCAAAGTGCGTTGCCACGCGGGGTCTCGATCGCTTTTATTTTTTCGCATATTTTTTGGTAGTGTCGATTTCATTTACGTCGTCACCAATAAAATTATTTTATCTTCTCCTTGATAATGTCATAGTATCTGCGTTCATGTGGTTTGTAAGGGTACTGACCCCAACACAGCACCCTCCTTTTTTACGACCTTATCGTGAGTGGTGTACGATTATTTTCATAAAATGAATTACTTTTATGTTTATCTATCCTGCACGCTGTCTCTTAACGTGTGTCTTTAACTTAGGTTGCCTTTACAAACGATTCTTTTCTGTTTAAAAGAAAACAAAAACCCAAATATCAATGCGGACTGAGTGAAAGCAGCAATACTAGGAGAACGCATAAGTGACAGTTTGATAATTCATTCAAAAGATATGAATTTTTAAAGTTTCGGTACCGTCATTGCTGGAAAAGAAGACGACTAAATATCAAGACGCCATTTTGGACAGGAAGACAAAGAAAATGTAAGACGAATCCCATACAATTGCACTTTTCTTAAAAGAAAAGTGTTACACACACACACGCTTATATCACGGTACATTCTCTTTTTATGACATCATTCGTGCATATACTTTATATTGTATTTTTTTTTAAATGCCTTTATCAGGCGAATGAAAGACAAATCGAAAACTTGTACCCCTTTGGATCATGTTCCCCTTTTTCTGTTTTTCATGATGGAAATAAATAAACTATTGAATTGAATTGAATTGAATTGAATTGAATTGAATTGAATTGAATTGAATTGAATTGAATTGAATTGAACTGAATTGAATTGAATTGAATTGAATTGAATTGAATTGAATTGAATTATATCATTGGACTTTCACGGTCAAGAAAATGCGAGACAATAAACCACACCAAACGCAACAGATCACACAGATCGCCACTGGGGGCAGCAAACAAGCATGGGTAACACCGGTGTTACATCTTCATTAGATGTGATGCCATGAGGCGCCCAGTAACCTGGACGTTCCATAGAATCCCACTGAGAGGGAGCCCATGTCCGAAAACTCCCCGGTGCTTTCAGGCGTCATACTAGTATGTCAATCTTTCTCGACCGAAAAGCACAGCCCTAATTGTCAAGACGATAAAGGTAAAGGCAGAAGTTGCGGTGAAGCTGTTTGATTTGAAATCATAATCCACACTGGTGACGGAGCGGAAACTCACGGCACAGTTGTTTTCATGCTCCGTGACTACAAGCGATGCATTTTGTCATCGTTTTGTGATAAAATATCAAAGCGAGACGACTGTTTTCACCTTTCAGTGATGGTAAGGATATCAAGTGACAAACAGGATTCAAAGCAAACAGAGGCAGAAAAGCTACTTTTCAAGATACGTCTATGTCTTTATGCTATTGACATAATATTATTTCATCGTTGGGGTGACAAAACCGTGTATCTCAGATTTTTGTGAAAACCACTATTTTGGATTGGTTATCTAGATAATCAGTAAAGTGATATCCTGTCCAAATCCTAGTTGTGTCACCTCCCCCTCCCCCCCCCCCCCCAAAAAAAAAAGAGTATTCAGAATATCGTCAGGTTTGTGCTAAGAAGGTTTTAAAACTTGTCGGCCTATGAATCGATGCGAAAAGTGGTAACTCCACTTCTCGTGTGTTTGTTTGTCTGTTTCTTTCTTTTTTTCCGGATGCTATCCGGATAAAGATTAATTTGGTATCAAATATGCATCTCTTTTTGAATCCAAGTCAGATACCACTATACACATGGTGATAAAACGCACATCGAGGGAACTCTGGGTTCCTGTCTTTTATAATTGTGTAAATATATCTATATTTTGATTTGTTCCTTTTCTGTCTTCTGAAGGCATACAGATAAATGAAGTGAGATATATACTTTTGAAAATAATTTTATTCTCTAATCACTTCCTTACGTTACCATGACTTTAGAATAGTACTTGTCATCAACCCTCATCCAGTGAGATGGATTTGGGAGTAGTAAGCGTGGAGGACCATTAAGGAAGCTCATAACTAGTAATGATACCGTTTCTCTTCTGTTATGCTCACAAAATGGCTCGTAATTTACGTGGGAGTGATACCCTTCACTGAAATAAGACGCGGCTTGGACCAAACGTTGACATACACCGTTTATTGTACCGCCAGATTTGCCTATCCATAGATAGATGCATAGTAGTAGAATGTTTGTTACAACCTTAAACCCCAAGGATCTACCTCTCCCAAGTAGCATCGGCATCGTATCGAGTATACTTTCATCATTTTCAAAAACAGCCCTAAAAAAGCGCATCAACCCCTCCCCCCTCCCATCTCAATCTCTATATTTCTGCTTGAAGGTTGAATGTCACTCATCGAGTCTCGGAAGAAAAATTAACAGGCTACCAAGGGAATTTAGATGATCTTGAATCTGAATATTGCAACCGCTGAGGGACCCACAAGTTGAGGCGAACGAATCTCAAGAGGGAGAGAGAGATCTGATCTGAAATCAATGCCTTGTCACGAACGCAGGGATGCTGGTTCTGCAGAATGTAATATAGTTCCATTCATACAGATTATTAAAGTCATTATGGTTTAACCTACGTATTTGCTCCTCTTTCCGCCCCCTTGTCCCATCCTACCCCGCCCCACCTCCTCCACGAACTCCCCTCTCCCTCTCCCACTGACTCTATCTGTCTCGCTCTCTCTTTTGCGATGCCTTTAAGTCGCGACCCTAGCAGCAATTGGTCTGCAAAATAACACAGGACAGATTATTAATGTCATATGGATTGACCTACGTGAAGTCAGTTTACCCTACTTTCTGCCCCCCTACCCTCATCCCCCCCCTCTCCATCTCTCTCTCTTTATCTATCTATTCATCTATCTAGCTCTCCCTTAACCTCGTTATTTCTTTATTTTTTCCTTTCACCCTTTACCCTGTATATATACCCCTGTCTTTTCTTGTCCCGTATTCAATTATTTTCTCTGACGAGACAGACGAGTCCCTGATATAAATTCCAAAGTCGAATAACTTGTCTGGGCAGCGCGACCCCGGCGCACCCCGACGTTTGTTTCTACCAACACGACCGCCGGGGTCAAGCCTGCTTTTGGTTGACGACGATAGAGTGAGTTTGCGTGTGTGAGTGATGGGCGCGCGGGTGTATTGGGCAAAATGCGGAGTGGCTACGGAGGCCATGCCCGAGGTGAAGGGGGCAAGGGAACCGTAGAGTCAGTTTAGCGCTGCGTCCGGAAGTGCTTTTTCAAGCAGGTCCTAAAAACACTTCCGGATTACTGTGATATAGTGGTGAGGGGTCCCTGGACTCTAAAAACAGGATATGCTGAGGTCGCGTCCTACCAAATGCCCACCTTGGTCCAGGTGTAAATCCGGGTATTTTGTTGTGCCTGGGGGTAACGATAATAATGGCAGATCTCTCCGGAAGACTAAATCTAACACTGAGCAATCTTCCCTCGGTCGGTTAGCCCATTAAAACTTATGATGCCGTATTACTGATTTTCACAGTTTTTATTCAGTATTTCTCACTCTGTGCATTTAGAACTCCATCATAAAAACTTCATGTATGAGAAACGTATGATTACACAGTTCTCTACGGTATTATATGTATGATTTATACCTACTGGACGTCCCAGTCATGCTTTGATTCTTAGCTATAGCCATCCGAACAAAATGTATATGACATATTATTATTTCATGTACAAACTATTTCTACACATCAAATCTTGTGTATAATGTATGTATATCCATTTTTGTGACTAGATGAAATCAAGTAAAAAAAAAATTAGACAGAATTTTATCGTGGTTTTGGTTAAAAACAAATGTACTGTTTAATGACTTCGTTAGTCTTCCCTTCAGTTTCTGTACAGCGTCATTACTTTTCACTTGATTGATTCGTCACTTTAACGCTGCTACACATGAATTATAATCTTGCCAATGCGAGTGTGTTCAAAACACCATTGTAAGGAGAGAAGAGAGAGATTGTGGCAATACGTTTCTCGCAGATAAAGCCAGCTATATCTTTATCTTCCTCAAGGTGATCAAGTATCCTTCCGAGTGTTTATCGCAAACATTATTTTTGTTCCGAGATAGTCCGTCTGTGCAATGAAGAGTTGATGTACGCCCACACACACACTCACAAACACGCACGCGCACATACTCACAGACAACCTCACAATGTAGTGTCATTCCCACTGAGTCCGAATAACAGCATAATAGACGATAGATAGATGGTATTGCGAAGAAATATAAGGCTCATGTTTATCAATAATCCGCGGACTGTGCCAGCGTGGGGATTCATGATGCGAGGCCTAGCTCATTTCGCTGCCCCCTGGTATACATTCGAAAACAACGAATAGCAACGGTCAGCGAATATATGCATCGAAACCGTCAATACCCTCATAGGTAACCGTCATCTTCCGTTGAAATTCTCCGCCTGTGTGTGTACTACACATTGAAAGTATTGAAGCTGTGTGCAAGTCGTTACGGGGATTCTTGAATAGTTCCTTGGTACCCCCACGCTACCAAACTTTGAAGAATAACTCTGGCCGTACAATGCGCTCTTCGAAATAATCATGTTTTGTCTCAGTGCATTTACTGGTGATTTACCTACGGTGACTGTAAAGATAATTATAAGATTGTCTCATCACCCGTGTTGGTCTCACCGGTTTTATTACTGGTCTCCTCGACGCTCTTTAACGTTTCATTACCATTTTACCATGCATATATACACATTTTCTTTTCGAGATAGACTTAAATAGACGAGACGTCTTGTCCAAAGAGATTCGTTCATCAGCTATGGCAGAGTCGGGAACTCAGAAGCTTTAAAATATTTTCTGTCATAACAAACGACTTTTGCTGTGAATGTTTTATTCTAAAACCTATTTCAATTCTCTTCATGTTTGCATGCTCTCTTTTATATCGGAACAGAACCATAGTACAAGACCTAGATCTAAGGATGTCCGTTGTAATATTATGAAATAAAAAGATAAAGAAATCACAAGAGAAAAAAAAAAAGAAATGAAAAAATCGACGAGCCCGTGAGGCTGGAGTTTGAAGGGAATGTTTGGGAAGAAACATGGAAACGTGTATCTCATTACGTGATTAGGAAGAGCGCGGTTTGTATGTAACGTATCGGTTTCTGCTATCGATACTGCCACCATGCTATCTTCGAACGTCGACCGAAGATGCGGTCAGGTTTATTACGTACGAGTGTCTCCGCCTTGCATGCCGTACCGTTCCGGGCGTGTGAGAGAATACGTCGAGGCTGTGCAAATCGATCTGATTATGATCGATTATTCCCCTCCGCACGTATGGACGACGAGCTCGCAATTTAAAGCCAGTGCATACATCACCCTACCATTTCTCCCTCTTACCCCTCCCCCCCCCCCCTTCTCCCTCTCTAAACTCCCCCCCCCCCCCCTCTCTACATATATATTTCTCTCCCTATCTCTTTATTTCTCTCTGAGTCTGATTATTAGAACTGGGCATCATACCTGTTCTTCATCATGAATTTTGCTCGAAGAAAGGGTTACAATTTTTTTCCATGACTTTCCCCTCTCCAACAGAGCATTCCAATTTTATTTTGAGATCGACAACCTTCGCAAACATTAAGCGTGTATAGTTTACATCTCTTCTTGTAATCACTTTCTTTCGTCTTTCACACAGCAGCTTTGTTTTTATCCATTTGCTCTTTATATCTTCTCTCGAACAACAAATTCTCTATATGAATAATTTCAGCCAGAAATCGATTAATTCAAATTGCATCTGAATTGATTTTGATTTGATTTGATTCAAATGTTGACACAACTGGGATAGTTTGGTGATTGAGACACTAGCTAGTGATGTACTGTGAGCGAAAGAGATCATTGAAATCCAGCGCACGACAATAAAATGACGATTAGCGAAACCCCAACAAACGCCCTATATCCATATCTACCGAAGACGAAAAAAAAATCTATGTAGCTTGCATTTGCAGGATATACTGAATTACTTTAAAATAATCTAATTAACTTCCCCAAATATCCCGTTACTAAGGTTTGCCTTGTAGGACAATACGTACCTACAAGTACCATTTCACAACTAAAAAGGTAAACAGTGTATGTATTGCATCATAAATGAGGGGAAATTGAACCAAAAAAGTATAACATGCTCTTATAGCGTGCTTGCGGCAAAAAAAAAAAAAAAAAAAAAAAGTTACTGTCAGTCGCTACTTAGAGTGCATACGTTCTTTCGGAATTAAGTGCATACGATTTATCTTGTTAATTTCCCCTTCGTCCGTTTTTTTCAAAGGACTAAAAGGCTGAAAACCGGAAATTCGATTCCGGGGGAAATTTACGCTTGATAGGGCGGAATAGAAGGCATATAGATCGCGCGCTGCCCTCCCGCAAAGCATTGATAAAATTGTGGCCTGGCTTTGAGTGAAGACAGTTGTCCAGATCCTAATGACGTCACGTAACTCCCCTAGCAACTTGGTATTCCTGGATTTACAATAGACAGGCACAAATATAAAATATAGAAGAAAAAAATAATAAAATCACAAATCTAATCTGTGATCCGATGGACACGCACGCCAATAATAGATGCCGATCCCCCCCCCCCTCTCTCTATCTGTTTTTATCAATTCTTACGTTGTCCAAAGGAAAGCTGGTATCCCCTTTTTATAGATTGTGGCAAAATCAATGAACCACTGAAGTATACCAGTAACGTGACTTTACCTAATACGAACGGTGCCTTCACACGCACACATTTGTTTTGCCATCACTATATATATATATATATATATATATATATATATATATATATATATATCTAAACTGCCCTTTTGCAGCTGAAAGCTTCATTCAAAATTATCTTTCGTTGTCATTTGTAAAGTAGACGACATAAGGCCTCCATACAATGAAATGTTAAAGAACATGTACTTCTAAGAGGAAATCAATGTTTATTTGATGAAAATTGGTTTTGAAATGGCTGACATATGCAAAAACAAAGTTAAGCAAAGCGATCCTGATAAAATGAAGCACCCACCTTTTTTTTTTTTTCATGGAAAAACGTTGGAACCCTGAAGCCCCACCTCAGCCGAAACTGTATCGTCATTTTAAACCGTCCCCTTTGCACTTTGCACTGGATTCATCACAATGATCATACTTAGCGGTCAATCTAAATGGGTGACGGAATTTTTAACTGCCTGACTGCTGAAGATTCTCTTTAAGCCCGCGACCTCACGGTCAGATGGCATGCCTCAATCGTCCCTATAAAGGAAATGTAATCTTCCACGCTCTGGAATTGTTCTTCTGACATTTACAAGGCCTAATTTTGTTATCATGGCGGGCGCATTCCATTGTGATGAGGTCGTGGGGAATCTTTCTGCTGGTGTTGTTGTTTTTTGTCCAAACCATATCTCTAGCGTGTCTAACTCCCTCCCCCCCCCCCCCCCGACATACACATACATATTTCTGTGCATCCCCACTCTAATGAAAGAAGGTAGAGCAGTGTAAATACTGCTCCCTTATAGTTGCAGGCCAGTCAAGTGATGTATTGAAATTTGGTGTTGACGTCACAATGCGCAACGACTATTCGTGAAAACTTCGCTATCTTTATACGACGTTCGTGCTGTCAGTTAGTGCCAAGAATAACCTCAGGAGATTCGACGCTTGAAAGGTGAGAAAACTCGGAAGGGCAGGTGAAATGTCCGTGATATCTTGTCGTCACGACACATCCGAAAATTGATCGCATCAAACAGACTGAGTTTGAGTGAGACCTTTTATAGGTTCAAGTTTAGGCGAAGACCTGGGGGTACGGCAGGTGTAAAGTTGTGTAAAGTAAACTCGCCTTTGGCGCCATTCTGGTCCGTATAATTCATAAAACGTGATCTGCGGTCATATACTCCTTAGCGGTACTGAACTGAGTGGCGTATTCATACATTTCTTGCGTTTCCTCAGACGTGCTGACGACACGATTTGCTAGTCGTCGTATCAGTACTTCAACAGTCACACTGACAGACAACGTTCTTGAATGGACGTGGAAGTAAAATGGTCCATCCACCCCCCCCCCCCCCATCGCCAACGTCTATACATTTCAGACTAGCATCAGAAGATGTCAGAGCGATCAAAAATATATTTCACACAATGATGCAAAGTACAGTATTCATTACATTCCTATAGCCAACGAAAGTAAAGAGGGCATATGACATGAAGAGAACATATTATATCATATGAAGAGTTTGTTCGCAAAAACCGATAAGTCCATATTTGCCAAATGAAGATATTTGCGGTTAAAGGTCAAGAAAAGTAAAAAAGAATGATAAGAAAATTTTTGCTTCTTTTGACCATAACTTCAAAAATGTACCTTTATATGTAGTGACCAATATATCATTTAAAAGGTATTATTTTGTACTTTATAACAGAGACGGTACTTCAAAATCTTCAAAAATGCACTTATCGGTTTTTTGCGAACAAACTCTTCATATATTACATTAAAATAATAGGTCCCTATTGATACAGAGATAGATAGAGACAGAATGCACTGAACCGCTGTACACGTAATATAATAATATAATAATAATAAGGTCTTATTTACCCAGGGTAGCCTCTTCAGTGTTGCCACTGCTCTACCAGAGGGCCCTGCTATTATTATTACCCTAGCGTTGCCAGGTACCCATTTATACACCTGGGTCGAGAGGGACATTGTGGGTAAAAACATCTTGTCCAAGGATGTAAGCACTGGGCGGGATTCGAACTCACGGTCCTCCGTTCGGGAGTCGGGAGTCTTATCCACGTAATGTACCTCATGTATCAGGATTGTGTGTGCGTGTGTGTGCGTGTGTGTGCTAATACACACACAACCATTATAGGCATTACGCGTATACATTTTCTGTCTGCATATATGCATAAACCTATCTTTCTATATATCTCCCTTCATGCTTTCATGCCTGCATACAGACCCATTCATGGCGAGCCAAAGCATATGGTAAAGTCATTGAAAAGACAGACGACATGCCTTCAGAGAGCGAACAATGGCGCCGAAAATATGACTGGCTTGGACGCCGCCAACACCGGGTCGTCTGTTTAAACAGCACGCAGGGTTTTCCATACCTGTGAACTTTAAACTGCTCAACGTTGTACACTATACGGCGGATGATTTCACATGGTAGGGCCTATGCTATGAAAGTATGTGTATGTGAGAGAATGTATACCCTGGTTATGATAATGACGGAGACATTATCATTGATATTATGTAGACAGAGTAACATCGAATAAGATCCAAATCACATTTACACAAAAAGGGAGATAAATTCCCTGGGAAAAGGGGGGGATAAGGCTAGAGTGGCAAAAAGAAAGAAGAAAGTATATATATATATATATATATATATATATATATATATATATATATTATATATATATATATATATGTATATATAAATGAATATCTTTCTGTGTCAGGGACTTTAGACAAGGTGTACACCACCTAAGAGATTTCTATGCCAATATTCACTTAAAGCACACTAGGGATTAAACTGCAGTTTGCTGTTTCCATGGTCCATGCTATTACAAACCCCCAATTTCAAATTCATTCATTCATTTCATTTCATTTATTTCTTTTGCAACAATCTCTCTTAAGTAACAATTCGGGGCCTTCTACGATACTTCAACTATTGTTTCAAATGTAAACAAATGACGTGTATTTAAATTTCATTTGCATATGCACAAGTTACATTGTATCATTTGTTTATATGCAATTGTCATATCATATGCTTTGGCCGGAAATGAAATAAAATGAAATGAAATACTCATCTCACTTTACGATTTATGATCTGACAAAAGTATAATACATGACAATGTAATCCTACCCTTTAGTTAGTAGTCAATCAGATAAACATTAAATATCGCATTTTGATAGATTTCCGCGAAGCCTAGTTAATTTCGTAATCAATATGCAAAGTTTTGTAATATAATGACAACCTCTAGGATCGTGTGATGCAGTTCAGTTGATGAATGTTAAAAGAGAAGGGGGAAAAGATAGACATACGATACAGACAGACGAACCTATATTACACTGGTAGATTGTTTTCAGTTGGCGCTGCCTATTCAGGCCTACAGTAAAGGAATAATGCACGCTCGAACTGTCACCGCGTATTGATGGTGGTGTCAACATTAATCTGAATGAGGTCGTATGGTAATCGTATGAGATAACATCGTACGGTATGCTGTAGCATGATCTAATTGCAGTGACTTTTTATTACGTCTGTTGATGAATATACAACTGAAAGACTATTGTCATTTAAATTTCGCACAGGTCTACTTCAATGTCATTCGGCGAAAGAATAAAAATGGCATATAGTATTTGCTTCATCATCCGTGATGATGTCCCTTAAGCTACTAGAAAAATAGTCATTATGGTCTGACGCCTCTTTGCGTCGCCTCTCTCAAGACTTTACACACGTGCTCAACTTCCATTGGTTGATAATGACAGTCCTCTGGTCTCCATATAATATTACTTGTTATTATTATTACTATTAATTTCATTATGGTCATTATTATCATTATTATTAACTTTGATTTATTTCAACTCTCTTTGTAGTAGTTTCGAGCCCCATTGCACAGGATCCTTATTTATAGGCCACTGGCTATCAGCACAAAATGGAGAACATGGTTTTCATGGGGCAATTACTGGAAGATCAGTGATAGTCTTTGTCCAAGACCAACGAATAGTCTTACGTTAAATGACGTCATTGTCAACAATAAACAATTACGCTTTTGGGTATACCTTTCACAAGACAACAGGTACAGTAATATCGGTCCGCAGACATTAAACAAGTGTTAGATGAAGCCATGATGTACAGAGTTGCCAAAAGATTGTCTCTATTCTTTGTAAAGATGGGAAGTTACATTTTTTCTTGCACAGAGTGATTTGTGAGTAAACTGTATCGGCTATAAATTAATTACACTGTATTATGTTATTTGACTTTTAGAGTCTTTATCTGATAGTCACAATTCCTTGGTTGATCTAGATTGTGAGCGAATTCTTCCTGACATGTTCTTTTTTGTTGCGTAATTTTCTCTCCAGGAAACTTTCACCTTTGTTCATTTGACTAAGATTGATTTGGTTTGATTTGATTTGATTTGATTTGATTTGATTTGATTTGATTTGATTTGATTTGATTTGAATTGATTTGATTTGATTTGATTTATGCACCAAAGAAAAACATTATGAATGTACAAACATTATGCATGTACATGCACATGTGTATAAATCGCTCATACATTGAATATGTCGAATATTTTGTTTGGATCGTCATAAAGTATTCGAAGATCAACTGGTGACGTCCGGTAGATTTACCTATACACATCTTATGTACAGAAACATTATACAAAAGAATGTATTATGCATGTTCATTAGGTGTTAGAGTTAGGGATATGCAAGGCGTAAGCAGTGACGATATTCTACAGTGTTCTATGTGTTTTCAGATAAAGTGTAGGGATTTTTTCGTTATTACACTTCATAGCTGTTGTTTTTTTTTTTTCTATAATGATCAATCCTCTGTGTGCACAGTCACAACCAGTGACTAAGTATAATACTAATATACGTTGCGTTTTCTTGCGTGGTAAATCCAGCCATTACCCGCACTAATGCATGCGTGCTTTTATCAACTGTTCCTCAAGGTAAATTTCGGACCTTTTCTTTTCGAACAATACCCATTTTTTCCCCTTTTTTGGCTACGTACACCTCATTGGTTTTATGCCTGTCTGTGTTTCGATGTTTATTTATTTTCTCTTCTTCTCTTATTCCGCTTTTTTTTTCTCGGCAAAGTTCAACTGTATCCAGGTTATTTCAATGACATTTTATGAAACAGACAAAAAAGTGTACACCATGAAACGCAAAACTTCTCTGCTGACTTAGTGCACGTTAGTTATCTTGTTGTCGCTATCGATCATTTTGTTTGCTTGTTTGATTGTCCATCCGAACAAAAAAAAAAAATGGCTTGATAGCTCATATTCAGCTGCACCGATATAGCTGGTCTTCCATGAGGTCCAGCTGGCTGTGTGGCGGGACCACTCCAGCAGTCCACCGGGATATACACATGGCTCTTTGCTATAATCATGAAGGAATGAAGCGGGATCTTTCACGCGCTTGAGTTGTGACTCTCTCTCTCACACGAGACCTCTATCATTGTCCTAGTAAAGCAGGGTACATAGTTTTTGCCTCTTACCAGAGGAGACGGTATGATTACATACATTTAATAGACTCGGGAATCGAACCCGAGTCATGATAATTTGGGAGGCAGACACGCTTACTGATTTTAAAGGAAATAATGTTCGTTTTCTCAAAATGGAAGGGGTTCTCAGGTTGAGCCGTTTCCATAGTGATATCCCGTGACGCGTTCTGCATACAAGGCCGTGCAACCTGTCACAAAAATCACTGCATGACTTTACCACGTCTACGATTCATGAACGAATGTTTGGTTGGTCTTCTTAAAGGCTTTGCGAAGTGAAATTCACATCCTGTATAAATGGCAAATCCATTCTCAGTATCAGCTATCAAAGAGGGGTTATAACCGTGGTTCTCACTGATTGCTTCTCGCGTCTTCCAGTCGGTCAGGATACAAGAAAAGACTTAAAATCAGTTCTTCGTTATTCGGCAGCCCATAGGATCTGGTGTTCGATTGTAATGGGTTAATAGAAGAGATTATTATGCCAAATGAAGAGAACAAAATAACAACGCAAAGTCTTGACATGAGGCTAAGCTTGCTCTTCTTCGAGAACATCTGTAGCTGTACGAAGGACTGTAGAGTCTGCTTCTGCATTTAATTAGCCACTCCCTTCAGTGTTGCGTAGATAATGACTTAGGCCACATGCCAACCAGGAAATAAGAGGCACATTACAGGATGGTAGTCCTGTCTAATCGTACGGTTGCCCTGTTCAAATCAGAAGAACCGATAGAGTAAACGTCTAAGGTGGTGTTCAAAACTCCGCACCATCTAATTTTGAGGCGAATCCAATACGTCCCTGTGGGCGTCAAGCTTTCCTACCTCCCTCTCTCTCCCCTACGAATCTCCCCCCCCCCCCCTCTCTCTCTCTCTCTCTCTCTCTCTCTCTCTCTCTCTCTCTCTCTCCCTCTCTCTCTCTCTATCCATTCTATCCATCTACCTTTTCTATATCTCTTTCTCTCTTTTTTCTGCCACCCGATTCAGTATCTTTCTCGATGAAGTCTTGGTGAAAATGGAGATTGTTTGTCCCAAATGTTAGAGCTGTCTCCCCTTATACTCGACGGTTGCGAAGGAACCCCCCAAGCCCCTACACCATCCGAAACGGAAATTGGTGAATCAATTCAGCCCGAGCCTGGCGGGGCGGAAAGCAAGCCAGGATGGTGATGGGGAGGGGTGATGGAAGACCAAGAAACAAACTTTTAAAAAAGAGAGCGGGGAGAGGGTGCATGGGGAGCTTTATTTTTTTTTTTTCTGGTTGATATACATGTTATGGTCAAGAAAAATCCTCTAATCTTGAGTAAGCATCTTTGTTTGGCTCGAAAGGAAAGAACCCAGAACAATGACACACCATAACTGTCTCCTCAGCTCCTCAACTACTGACTTCTCTCTCTCTTTTCCCTCCCGGTTCTCATACGAAAACCTTTCAAACAGAATGCGGTCCCTTTAAAAGAGAAACCATGGAAACCGAGCAGTACTCCGTCATAACTATTCTCGACATTGAGGTTTTTCTCTCAAGGCATCTCCTGGATAGTTGGACATGTTCAACCGGAATGTGGATTTGATAGTATCAAATTTTAGTTATCATCAACATGAGGTCTGTGGTGTGCAAGACGAGGATGAAATGCTGTAAGTAAATTATTGTGAATGAAGACAAGATTTAAAATGACAAGAGGAGAGAAAACAGAGAAAGATGATGATGATGATGATGATGATGATGATGATGGTGATGATGGTGATGATGGTGATGATGATGATGATGATGATGATGATGATGATGATGATGATGGTGATGATGGTGATGATGATGATGATGATGATGATGATGATGGTGGTGATGGTGGTGATGATGATGATGATGATGATGATGATGGTGATGATGATGATGGTGATGATGATGATGATGATGATGATGATGGTGATGATGGTGATGATGATGGTGATGATGATGATGATGATGATGGTGATGGTGATGATGATGATGATGATGATGATGATGATGATGGTGATGATGATGATGATGATGATGATGGTGATGATGATGATGATGATGATGGTGATGGTGATGATGATGATGATGATGATGATGATGATGATGATGGTGATGATGATGATGATGATGATGATGGTGATGATGATGATGATGATGATGATGATGATGATGATAATGATAGTATATGATGGCGGTGATGGTGATGATGATAGTATAATGGTGGTGATGGTGATGATGGTATATGATGGTGATGGTGGTGGTGGTGGTGATGAAGAAAGACAGATTGAAACAGGAGAAAGTGGTCGGAGAAGAAAAGACATAATTGTTTTATAACACTCTACGTATTGACTGTCTCGCCAATCTAAATATTCTCCTATACTTCGTTGGAATCTCTTTATTCAGTTATCTAAAGCGATATCCGTTCTCACGGATAAAGTACTAAAAA
Organism: Diadema setosum; assembly: GCA_033980235.1. Classification (NCBI taxonomy): domain Eukaryota; kingdom Metazoa; phylum Echinodermata; class Echinoidea; order Diadematoida; family Diadematidae; genus Diadema; species Diadema setosum. Next base: position 6,687,946 of record CM067074.1, on the reverse strand, counting down.
TATGCTTAAATCAGTAGTTTTACATACAGTTCCTTCCGGCGGCTACAAGTTCCTTCCTTGTTCTCTCCGTCTCTCCCTCTTTCTTTCATCCTATCTCTTTCTCTTTCTTCTACTCTCTATACAATACTGTTTCATGTTGTATTACAAATATGATTCACTATAATCTTTGATGGGGATTTGCATCCACGTACACTGTGGATTCGTGAATTATCAACGCAAACATGACCACATTCAATGCAAGTGATTTTTTTTTGTCTTTGTTTTTTGTTCGCGATTCACGAGCGATGACGCAAAGAATTTTATCGTTCTTTTCTCATGCTTTTGGGTCTGTTTTCTGCCCTACTTTGGCAAAAGGAAGCAAGTGACAAAAGTGACATTTCTCATAAAAGAGCAAAATCATGTGTCTGTCATTTACACTGACGTCAATGGGCTATCACTGTCTTATCTAACATATCTCTTAGTAGGATGAGTGTTTCTGCATGAAATTTGGCCTGGAAGAAGAGATCATTATGTGAATTATGAAAACATCAATAACTCAAATTCGGATGGTATGTCACTTGCTTCCTTTTGCCATGCTTTTGGGTCTGTTTTGATGGGGGATCAAACAAGGGCCCACGCAACCACCTTGCCAAACAAACACTAGTCAAAACACATGTGGAATCTACAGCAAAGAATGATTCAGGAGGGAGGTCAATGGCGGAGACCCGTTAAAAGCCTCCGAGATGGACTGGAGAACTCACAGTTCGTTTGCACCTTCGGGTCACGTCATTCGCCTCTCGACATTGATCAAACAGGAGCTCCCGATTCTAAAGGCATTATTTACCGTTTGCTCATGAAACAAAAGCCCAGCTTTAGTGCTTCAAAATAGTTCTAATATGTGGTAAAGGGATAGTAACAACCAGTATAAAAGTAGTTAATTATAATGAATATGTTAATAAAGTTGTATATTTTTTAATCATATCATTTATGATTAAGCTCCTATCATAGCGTGATTTGTCTCGTGTTTGTTTGACTTTCTCTTTCTCTCTTTGGCATTTATACGAACTTTACCTTGGTGGGGACTTGCACGTTTCTGGCCTCCATAAATCAACAGATGCTTTGGGTTGCCACACATACATCCATCGCGCTGACAATTCTTATTTTCTGTATCAAAGGCATTACACACCCATCATCAGATCAGTAAATGAATATTAAGAAACCGCTACATTTGAAGAGGACGGGTGTCCCCCTCCCCCCCCCCCCCCCCCCCCCCACGCCCCACCCATCACCCCATGTCATACACCTTTACATTCCTGTCAGTATACTTTTGTTTAATATCTGAACTCCCAATGAGAAACATCAGGTACAGGTAGATGGAGTATGAAGAGAGAGGTGAAATCCGACCTTCCTGGTATGAATCTTCACACCCTGCCCCCCCCCCCCCCCGCCTTTTTTTTTGTCACGATGACGTGAGCAAAACAACAATGAAAAGGTGAAATCGAAGACTAAAAAAAAAAAAAAAAAAAAAAACTTTTGTGGAAATGATTGGTAAGTTTCTACCATGACGACTGCGCGTGACTCTAGCCAGAGATCATCAGCATAAACAACTTTTTCCATGAAGATGAGAGCTCATCCAAATCCATCCGCCTCTATACTTCCACCCAGAGCTACCCTTAAGCCCCTTCCTTCCACCTTCCACCCTCACCTGTACTGTACCCCAGCCTCTCCGCTATCAGCCCTGAATTCGCTTCATTTGATAATGGCCATTTGAGTGTTAAAGTTTTCTGAGATCTGCATATTATGACCTGTTTATAAAGCCATTTACACCGTGGGAAGTCCTGTTTGACTTTCAGCGCTTTTTCACACATTGATCAACTGGTTACAGCTCGTTATTCCGAAGGTTCGTTATTCCGAAGGCTCTTCAGTCCGAAGATTCCTTATTCCGAAGGTTCGTTTTTCCGAATTTCATTTTCGGATGAACAAATCTTCGGAATAACGAACCTTCGGAATAACGCTACAAATGTTCGGATTAACGAACCCTTTTTCATTTTCGGATTAACGAACCTCTAGGTATAGGGAATTTGCGTGTTTCGGATCAACGAACCTTCGGAATAACGAACCTTCTGAATATCGAACCTTCGGAATAACGAACAGCACCCGATCAGGCTACCCTTTGTGAACTTTGAACGCTGATTGGCACAGAAAAACTCCATAGCGTTTTTCTCACTATACCCAAAGTCACTTGTACGAGAGGTTAAAGGTATAGGTAAAGGTATTGTTATAGGTAGTTAATGGTATTGTTTACCATTGAAAGCAGTGATTTAAAAAATGCTCGAGTTATCACAATTGATGCATAGGGCCTATTTGTAAGTCAGTTGCATCATCACAAAACATCCTACATAAAAATTTGCAATAAAGAGAAAATATAAGGAGATATCAATATTTTACAATAAATCAAACCTGTAGAAGGTTTAGTCTAGAAACAGTATTATTATAGCTATTTTCACATATTGTATATCTAACGATACTTAAATATAAGGAGGTATCACTATTTTTCTCAATAAATCATTCTTGTAGACGGTTTAGTCTAGAATCAATTTTATAGCCTTGACATTTTGTTTATCTAACGATACTTAGCACTGATTATACAGATTAACATTTTTATATTAGTTGTTTCAATCTTTATCTCACAATTTAAAACTATTTTGAAGCACTGAAGCTGGTCTTTTGTTTCATCTGCAAATGGTAGATAATACCTTTAAAGTGTCTTACACAGTGCGCATTAATTTTGCTATGTAGCGATGTAGAAAAGAACCAAAAACGCGCAAAGTCTGAAGGCCAGACTATTTTAAGAAAATGACATAAAGTATCGGGTTTCGGATTTCATTCAAAAATTCCCCCCGGCCACAGTGAATCGTATTTCATCACCATGCAACATTTTCCATTGAATGATGAGGGCAAATTAACCCTATTTGCCATTGAACCATGCAGGAATGCAATATTTATCTTCTTCTTTCACTCTGGCAAAAAGAAACAATTTCTGTTAGTGGAAACAAATCGTAATGAACATTTCCATTCTCTGAATGCAAAAGATGAAGTAGCTGTCGTTTTCTTGACGGATATTTTTTTCCTTAAAGAGGGTCTTTAACACAAAGAAGTGAAAAAAATAATGTTCTGACAGTCAGCAGTTCTAACGTTTCTGTTCAAACTTGACAAGTTGAGTTCTCTTTTGAGCGTATCCCCACGAAGTCTTACTTAACATTTCATGCATTTTAACATAGCAGCATTTTATTCTATCACTTGGAATCAATATGTCACATACTCGCGTTTCTTTTATATTCCATAGATCTGAGACAATAACATTTCAATCTTTAGGAAAACAACAAGTAAATGCCAACGCTGTAATGACACCCTGGAGCACAATAAGGTATATTCGTATAGAATGTAACATGACACTATGTATTCCTCTGAGGTTTGGTAAACGCGATCGACTGCTGGAAAGGAGACCACACGAAAACTCGCCTTTCTACTCTTGGTTTTTTTAATATTGGCGCGAACACACACACACACACACACACACACACACACACACACCCAGCGCCACCCGTCGCACGGGACAACATGATAAAACATTCATCAGAGGCTTGTCACATACACGAGCCTGTGCAAACACAAGAGATGTGGAGCAGTGATACTACACGAGGGGGAAAATCAACAACTGACTATTCGCACTATTTCACCTGTTTTCGCGGTTTTTCATTTCTTAAGTTTTGTGGGAACGGAGTGGGGGGGGGGGGGGGGGGGGGAGATCTTACCTACATCATGCCATTGCGCTCCATTAACCAGCTTTTTCCCTGCCGTGAAAACAGGCATTTCACACCTCCCTTCATCACAACCATGGCTACATAACGAACAACATAGTGGTTTACAATGTATTTCATCATAATTTAGCCTTTGGGTTGGAATTTTATATGCTTGTCAACAAACCATTATCAATTCAGTTCAATTCAATTCAATTCAATTCAATTCAATTCAATTCAATTCAATTCAATTCTATCCTATCTTATTCAATTCAATTCAATTCCGTTACATGAAGATTTCAACAGAAAAAAAGAGATAAGAATATTGCTACTTGTATGCACGAAACTGCTCAAATGGCGCTCAAAAAAGGGGAAGGGGCAAAAATCGCCGTGAGTCGAAGAGTTGAAATATGGCTTTTGGTGCAATACTTTCATTTTACAATGGGACACAAGCATGTCAAGGAACTGGGTCAAAGGTCACCTCCCTGGACTCGCGCACACCGTCGGCTGTAACGTGACCTCTTCTTATGAACTTTACTCTCTCTCTCTGTCCTACCCCCTCCCATCCCCACCCCGCCCCCTTCCACCCCATCCCACCTCGCCCCCTTCCACCCCATCCCACCTCGCCCCCTTCAGATCCTAACTTTGAACTCAGACCAGGCAATCCAAAGATTGCATGACCCCGATTAGCGTCAGCCATTGACAGTACCTGAGAGCTCATCACGCAGAACATAGAAACGCTCTTGGAAAAAAAAAAAAGGCCCAATGATGATTATAAGAGCATGCTCGCATAATTCATGCTCTAACATACTCTCGTTCCCATGGCACCAACATCTCCTCTCCCCCTTTTCTTTAACATTCGTTCTTAGATCATGTCGCTGATATCATCTCCTGTCACCAGTGTCAGAGTGCGATAAATACACACCCCTTATCCCTCGCCCCCATCCCAATCAACCCCCACAAAAATTTAGGAAGCTTGGTCTTAACTTGATATCGGGATCATAACTCATGTTGCTCTTAACTTTAGCCTTTGTATGGCAGTTTGCTCGACGTATCGAGTTAGTAGGACAAGGATAACGACTCCGTTGACAACCTGCCCCAGATTTGCGCAACCAACCAAGAAGGTCTCAAGCCATATAATATGACGAGAAAGGGGAAGGGGTTATGAAATGTAACTTCTGTGAAAACACCCACGTGGAGAGAATGTCAGAAAAAGATACCGAAAGCTGGTATGGACTCTGATTTAAGGGATGGATATCGGAGTGATGTTCGTAAATAAAGAAAAAGTCCGTTATTCTAAATCTATTATGAAGAGAACATGCGTACTGTAAACGAACCTTCGGAATTACGAAGCTTATTTCGTTGTCGGATCAACGAACCTTCACAACGATAAACTTTTTTTTCAAACTTCCGGATAATGTGGAATAACGAACCATGTTTCATTTTCGGTTAATGAACCTTGAGAGTAACAGACCTACGGGATAACAAAACTGTAAGTTGATAACCACATGGACAGGGCATTGATCCGGGTCGTGGAGGATGAACTTTTCTCATTCCCTGTGCTTACATAATAAATTATATTCCGAGGTGATTTCATATCATTGTCCTCAAAAAGAAAGTGCAAATGGTTATGATTCAAAACGTTGGAATTACGAAATCTTGCTTACCAGGGAGCAATGAAGCAGTTTGCTTAAAAGCATTATTTACCATTTGCGGGAAAAACACAGCATTATAGAACTTCAAAATAGTTCGAGAATATGAGTGAGGGATAGAAACAACCAATGTATGAATTTGAATCAGTAAAACTGATTTTAAGTATTGTTAGTTGTAGAAAATGTGAACAATAGTTGTGATAAAAATGTTTCCTGACAAACCATCTACAGTTACGGTTTATTAAGAAAAATACTGATATATCCTTATATTTTAGGCTTCATTGCGAAAATTTTATGTGGTAGGATGTTCTGCAGTACAACAAACCTACGTATATCCATCAAATGTGATAGGCCTATCTTTTTTAAAATCACTGCTCCCAAAGGTAAACTAGACCTTTAAAGGACCCTCATATCACCTACAAGGCTATACTGATTGACCGGGTTGTTTTCAATTTAATTTTTTTTCCGTCCTCCTTTCATCCCCCAGGGGAAAAATGAGGAAATGAATATGTAGTATTGTTTGACCCATCAAAACCCACAACTTGCGACAGATTACGGATTTGATTGTGCTACACACAATGCAGAAGGTCATGACCTTGGCCGCCTTGAGCTGAGACTAGTATCCCCCGCCAGCGTTTTTTTTAAAGACGGCACAGATTGGGGCATGGCGCGTGTTAAACCTATGGGAAAAACGTTGGGTTAGGGTTTTTGGTTATGGTTATGGTTAGGGTTAGGGTTAGGATTGGGGTTAGGGTTAGGGTTAGGGTTAGGGTTAGGGTTTGATGGTTAGGGTTAGGATTAGGATTAGGGTTAGGTTTAGTGATAGGGTCCCCGACAGATTTTTAGTTTCCCCAATCTGTGCCGTCTAAAAAAAACACGCCCCCCGCCAAAACACAGACATCAATACATCAGCCACTGTCAGCAAGAGTGATAACGAACTACAAGATATAGACTCTCATGTGTCTGGTTGGTTTCCAATTTCCAATACTCCGGGCTGTAACATTGAGCGAATGTTTGGACGATGATACACTTAATACCGCTATTGATTGACAAGGCAAACATGTAATCATGCACTAGCTCAGATACTCGCACGCGCGCGCGCACACACACACACACACACACACACGCCGTGTTTCGCTGATACCCTTACACAAAAATACACAGAAATAGCTATCATACTGAGGCAAGCAGATCTGAAGGTTGAGCTGTAAACATACAAAACAACAACCCAAAAAAGGCCATCAAAGTTGAAATATCTTTTTAGAAAAAAAAAAAAAATCTTTGAGCAATCGTAGAATTCTCAACTCGCGATATATATATATATATATATATATATATATATATATATATATATACATATGCTTTTAATTGATTTAAACAGTTATTCACCCATGCATGAATGATTTCGAAAACACAGCATGACGAAGCGGTTCAAAGACGGGGTAAATGGTAATGAAAGCAGGACGGAAGCGTGTAGTGCGGTTTTCTACATCACACCTCCGCTCCAAAACCCAGCCACCACCGTAACGGAATATTACATATTACTTTAGTATCACCCAGAATTAAAAAAAAAAAAATCACCGGGAAGGCTAAATCCCATGACAATGACCCGTTACATCCATGAATGCATTTAATCAATGAAGACAAGAGAGAGACAATTGCAGTACAAATTGCTCTGCGGCAAACATTATACATGTAAGCGTGAGAAGCATGTCTTTGGTTAACTGAACCTACATATTTGGGGATTTTGCTGACACAATAATGAAAGCGATTTCAAATTGCGGGTGTTCTCTGACTATAAACACCAAGAGATAAGTGCCTTGATGTTAACATATGATATACCTCGTATAAGTAAGAATTATTTTGCAAGCATGTATATATATATGAAAGACGTTACGCATTTTCAAAATGTGAACGTGTATGCGTCCCCAAGGACAGTGCACTGTTACCAAGCGTCTCATTTTCGATCTAATATTAGCCCTCTACGGTCCAAGTTATCACCACTGAGGTCTAGTCACCGCTTAGTCATGTTCCTCTTCCGAACATGACTACTGCCGTGGAATGACGGACGGTGGCATGTGAAATCGCATCAAATGTTTATCAGGAGAATTGCTCGATATATATTTGCATTCCCGGGAAAGCATATCTCCCTTTCTCAAAAGAAATCAACGGATGGCTGTGGATTGGGATGGTATGGGTGGTGGACAACTAAACTCAGCTGGACTCCCCTCCTTTAACCCTATAAAGCCCAAGGGGGGGGGGGGGGCACATTGTGCCCCCCCCCCCCCCCTACCAGATTTTCGTTTGCCACTCCTTCGCCCTTTATCCGATTTCAACCAAATTTGGTGACTTTTCCTAAAATCTTATTACAAACATTTTGATATATAATTCAGCTATATTTGATGTTGCTGGTTGCCATGGCAACCATAAACTAACAACCATGTCAGTCAGATTTTGCATCTTTTTTCTGTTCCCATTTCATTTAACAGCATTACAGTGTATGAAATGGGTGTTTCTTGGCTGAAATTTGTTGAAGGAGCAAAATTCGAAGTAATTATGGTCCTGGAAAGTTTTTCTTATTATTTCCTTTGTTTTTATGTGACAAAGGCATAAAACAATAGATATAATAGAGATAATTGAAAACAATGATATTTTCTAAAGATTGCCCTTATATTTTGAGTTATTTTGATTCCTTCACCCAAGTTATGCTTCTGATATTATTAGTTTATCATATTATCACTTTGCAATCTCAAAATTTCAGTATTATGCAAATATGAAATGTCATAACTATACATGTACCCATCGCATACATTTCATCTCAGGTCTGATAATGTATCACTATGTTGATATGAATAGCGCCCCCATGTGGTGACCTTGAGAAATTTCAACTATAACAAATAATGAAATTCCACTTGCTTATCATTTGTGGCAAATATGAAAATGATTGGTCTATAATAAGACATATATAATGGGGATACAGAAAAATCATGTTTTTAGCATATTTCCTATGTATTTCTTTATATCTTGGTAAATAGCGCCCTCCATGGGTGACCTTGTGAAAATTCAAATGTACGGTCATGTAGAGTATGAGTTACTCTACCCACGTGCCAAATATGACGATGATACATCAAATAATAAAAAAAGTTATATAAGGGGGCACAATGTGCCCCCCCCCCCCCCCCTTGGGCCTGCGAGGGGTCGAAATAGCTTGGGCTTAATAGGGTTAACCCCCGCCCCCCCCCCCCCTCTCTCTCTCTCTCTCTCTCTCTATCTTTCTCTTTGTCAATTAAAGACCACTGAAAATCTGTTAAAAAGAGTCAAATATCTAACAATCTTAACAATGAGATTAAGGACTTAGATTCAAAGGGTTGTGGGTTCGAAACCCACTGACGAATGCGTGATCAGTCGGAACGAGGCATTAGCTATCAAATGACTTACTCCACGATTACGTCATGCGATTGTAATAGCGTCTATTGCATAATAGAGTGCACTGAGCGGAGGTACTAACTTTGATTTGAGCAACATTTCATCCGTGTCAAGCCATTCAGAAAGAGTAAAAAGGTATATACATCACAAAATCTCCAAAGAGGAATCACTTTATATTATCATGGAGCTACTATATAGCTCCATGATATTATTAAAGCCTACAAGCCTAAATCGTTCGGCCTCGTCTTTAAATGCGCTAATGTTATACCTATCTTAGATCCAATAACCCCGATCGTTAAGCTAATCACCGACTGAAACTATTCAAGGTATGCTGTCATTCTCTTGGATCATCTGCATGAATGTTCGCTTGCTTAATGCTTGCCTGCTGCCGGTGAAGGCTAAATCAGTGCAATGACTCAAATCTCGTGACGTCATGTCACTATGGAAACGACGTGAGGGACGCAAGACGCAACAATTTGATGACCCCCCCTCCCCCCTCCCGTGCCTCCCCACCCAATGACAACAAGTGATATTTAAGGAACAGACACATTAAATTACCAAACATGACAATCCGATAGGGTGGCATCTCCATTGGCCAGGTGAAAAATCTTGAATTGGAGCAGATTTTGGGCATATGCAAATAAAGACAATTGCAATAACAGAAAGTTGCAAATAAACTTTTGATTACTTGACCAAAACTCATTAAAAAAACCACCCACACACAAGGCAAACCAAAGCAAAACTAAACAAAACAAAACAAAAGTTCTAGTTGATCGTTGTTTAGCTTGCGACTGAAGCAAGTCCTGAAAGTTGATAAGATCACCTCTCAAATAAACGTTGGGACATCAATAACGCCTGACAACGAAAGCCTGCAAACTACCCTCAACCAGGAAAAAGGGGAAAAGTTTACATGAAGGAAACATTTTAAATGAGACAGGACTATGACTCAACAATACGATCTCAGCATGACTTCAATTTTAGCGTCTTCTATTCGTCTTTGCAGATGAGTTCCCGGAAGATGTTCTGGCAAGACTCGAATAGCAGATAAATTCGACTTTATAGTAGCGTGTCGTTTAATAACGAGAGAGCGGTTCAATTTAGATCGGATATGGTTATGAGTCAACAAGACGGAGACGGGGAGAAAACGGGACAGAAAAAAAAATGAGGTCTTTAAGAAAACTTATAGTCGTAGATGATGGAGTAATAGATAACACACTGCGGGCTAATGTCCACAGATTTCAAGAAGTCATCCACCAAATGTCCACGCACTCCGTTCCGCTCGTGACGACGCTTTGGGGTGCCATATTTCGAAATAAAAAATTGAACAGCCGACGCCTGCGAAGAGTATAATGACAAGCTAAATACCATTTGACAAGGCTAATGAAAATTGGCGGCTTAACGAAGACTGACGGCCAAATGTCGACGCGTGTCGATCATCATAATTATATCGAATAATTTAACGAGCTGTGGCCTGGGCCAAATGATGAAAGTAATACAGAGATCATGATATCGACTTACTGGCTGTATATGTCTGCTGAACAGCGGCAAGAAGAACGACGGATAGAATTAAGAACTTCATGATGTTTTCTATTCCTCCTTTACTCCTTCGTCTTTACGAGTAATTTTTTCACGGCTGATCTCTCTGTTTTTCCTCTTTGCAGGACAGAACACAAGACGACTCCCGGTATACTGACTGTCAATCGTTTTCTTTGGTTGAAGAATATCGGGACGGCTGGCGATGGCTTTGTAAAATGCAATATGCCGATGCGATGGTATCGATATCCTGCAATGCAAGATCGTCTGCTCAAATCGAAGAGAGTTTTAAGAGAGAGGGTGACAATGTGAGGGAGAGAGGGAGAGAGCGAATGAGAATCGACAATGTCCTTCCACCAACGATTACTGGACGACTTGTGAGCTGAAGTTACGCCGACCTGCCGATTTTATCAATAGGGAGCGATGATTATTGATCGCTTGAAAAAAAATAACCTGCATAGCGTGTAGTGAATTTGTACTTTTTTTCTTTCTGCTTGAAAACAACAACAACAGCAACTAACCATTGATGATGATAATAGCAGCGAGTAGAGGAGGGCGCATGCGCGGAGATTTTTGCTGTTAACTTACTGGCTACCTGTCAAGCTGAAGGCTGTGGTACGCTCGCGAGCGAAATGAAAGGGGTGTGGCCTGGTGGCGTGTAGTGCTTATTTGAGCCTCTGCATGCACTGCTTGCCATATTCTGTAAGCAGCAATGTCATATGCGTCTTTGCTTAGTGTGATATACGCACAATCGAATCACATTCGTTCTGTCTGCTGTTCTCTTGTTTTTTGAGGGGAAGGAATGATGGCATTGGTTTTTTGTTTTTTGTTTTTTTCATTTCTGTGCTGTACGATGAGAGGAAAGAGGAAGTAAATGGCCCTACATTAATGCACTATATGTGCCAATCTCATCATAAAATTCATTCAAAATACAGTAACCAGCATGATCCTGTTACTAAAAGGAACTATACAATCCAAGTTACTGCATCCTGACTTGTGACGATTCATGACAACCTGAAAAATACTTATGTTGCAAAGGAATATCTAAATACGTGTCATTTATCTAGCTATATGATAATGTTTCTGCTCTTCTTTTTTTTTAGTTTACTTCGATACGCCCACACAAAACCTTCCTAACGCCAGGATTCTGCCAATGATATTACTTACCAATCGTTGCTAATGTATTAATATGATTAACAAAAGACATTGGAATGCACCTTTCCACAGACTGGGCATGTTCCCATGTTACTATCAGTATGACTAACAAAAGACGCTGTTGGGAAACGTGTTCAGTCTAGAGGAAGGTGCATTCCAATGTCTTTTGTTAACCATATTTAATCAGCAATTGTTTACCCGTGGTTGGCATATAATGTTATTGACAGAATCTTGGCTTGGAATGGTTGTCATAGGCGTAACCAAGTTATCTAAAGAAGAAGAGCAGAAATCATTATCATAGAAAAATGACAGATATTTGGATATTCTTCCGGCCACAAAAGTGATGATTGGAGTATCATGAATCAATAAAAGCCATTGACAAAAGACACTGTATGAAAACGTGTTCAGTCTGGAGGAAGGTGCATTCAAATGTTTTTTGTCAACCATATTTAATCAGCGATTGTTTACCCGTGATTGGCAAATAATGTTATTGACAGAAACTTGGCTTGGAAGGGTTGTCATAGGCGTAACCAAGTTATCTAAAGAAGAAGAGCAGAAATCATTATCATAGAAAAATGACAAATATTTGGATATTCATCCGGCCACAAAAGTGATGATTGGAGTATCATGAATCAATGAAAATCAATATGCATTTGTATTGCTAAGTCTCTTTAACTCGTACATAACCACTGCATTAGTTCACTGGTTCCGTTTGCTAGCTAGCACACGAGATGACCAGCGAAGCATTTTAGTAGATTGTTCAGAGTGCGCCTGCCTCCAACGACCTTGGTTGGTGACCCTGGGATGACCCTACCTTATGAAAATGTTCGTCCTTTGAATCCTAATGATGTAACCGGATTAGAATGGTGTCTATCATTCATGTAGATTACTGCCATTGTACATGGGTGAATAGAAGAAAGGCAAAGCATCAAACACTAAACACCAAAACACTGAACACCAGAGGCATAATATGTGTCATGTTGATCTATTAACGAAGCAACACAACTCGTAAATGGTCATTCTCACCATTGTGACTATTGCTACATCACGATCCTTATCATTCGTTTTGAGATCACACTAACAGTGCTAGCCTCTTGTTCTGAAGAGTTAAAGGTATTATTTACCATGGGGAGCAGTGATTTACCACACAAAAAAAAATGTTTGAGTTATTACGTTTGGTGCATATGTGTAGGTCAGTTGTATCACAGAACATCCTAACATATAAAAAAATTGACAATAAAGCCTGAGATATAATAAGCTATCACTATTTGTCTCAAAAAGCCATAACTGTAGATGGCTTATTCTAGAAACAATTTTATTGTTCACATTTTATGTATTTAACAATACTTAATATCGATTGAACTGATAAACATGTTTACATTGGTTGTTTCTATCTCTAACTCACATATTAGAACTATTTTGAAACAGTAAAGCTGGGGTGGAGGGGTTATCTGCAAATGGTAAATAATACATGTACCTTCAATACACTCTGACCAGGTTAGCTTTGTAAAGTCCTTCTTTTCTTCCTCCTTCAGGTTCTGATAAATTCTGATTCTCCTTCGTATCTTTTTCAGTATGTTATTCCCACTGGATTGTCGATCATCACTGATTGCGAGACAGAGGTGTTTTTTTTAACATCAAGATGTACATCGTGCTCACTGGCTGTGAATTATATGAAACTTATCATTTGCCTGTTCATCGTGCCGCTTAAACCATAGCTGCCTCAAAAGTGACACAAAAACAAACACGATAACGACAACAAGTTTCATGTTTTGAAATAACGTGCGACGGGGATTCCACATCAATTTCAATTCAATTTCAAATGAATTTATCAGGAATTTTCTGCATGGAATATATATTACAAATGAAATACAGTCATTTCTTTTTGTTCAGAAGACAATAGAACATACAGTGTGTACATCCGAATATAAAACTGAGATATATGCGTGTACAGATTAAAGAAAAGAATAAGATAACACGTCAATTTGGAACCACTCAGGATAAAGTGAACAGTTGGTGAATCAAATGATCAGACTGAATTATGGTACATGTATTAGGAGTGTAAATGCAGAAGACTGGCTTCAAATAGGCATACAGCTTGAAGATGTTATAAAATCATATTTTTTTTTAAAGTCCCCTGTCTTCTCGTGTAACGATTTATTGTGAAGAGCAAGAGTAATAAAAAAAAAAAAGTCGGATAAGGGGGGACATAATAATATGTGATGGGGGTTAATGATCGCAAAACAATTCTATATTAAGCCTATTTTTGTTTTTTGGCAGGGCCTTTGAAGATGATAACAATAAGCGAATTGGAGCAAAACCGTGTTTTGTCGGGGAAACGAATTTTTTTGTAAGTAGGTCTGAGTTTTATGTGAAATACATATGAGAGGGGACAATTGCAGCTTCTTACAGCACCCCCTCCCCTCCCACACCGCCCACTCCTAAAATTATGTCCCTGACGTATTTGACATAGGGGACCTATTGGGTAAGGAGGATGAAGGACTTGACTAGCAGAGCAACACTCACAGCAAGGGGACAATGGACACTGATGAATGGCAGGGCGCCCTCACCAGAATTGTTTTCATGTGGGGTATGGCTTTTTCATCGAAGATTGCCAGCGTGGAAGCAGTTTACGATATACTGCAGTAGCTGAGTCGATGATAATGATATTCTATACCAGCAAATAAAAGTCATGGCAGAAGCAGACATCGAGCGATAAAAATGACTGTTGTTGTTGTTGTTGTTGTTGTTGTTGTTGTTGTTGTTGTTGTTGTTGTTGTTGTTGTTTTTGTTGTTGTTGTTTTTGTTTTATGCAAAATTAATGATGTAAGACATTGTATTGGGAGACTTTTGCACAGATCCCTGTCACCACGATAAGCAAATAGACGGTATTGACAAAGGTGAAATTATACAATCAATTTCTGTTCATGGTTTGATTCGATTTGATTTGATTTGATTTGATTTGATTTGATTTGATTTAGCTCGATTTGGTATTATTCATTTCTGTGTAGTTCTGCTGTGGTCAATAGAGCAACTATTGCAACATACCTTGATATCATTCTCCACTGTCTTTCCGATCTTGTGTCGTCGACATTTGCTGTGGTGATTGCTGCTATATGTTGTTCGTATGGCGTGACCTCCACATGCAGGCTGATGTGAACATACAAAATCAATTATTTGTTCTTCCTTGTTTATATACTTAAACAGTGTTTATGTTCGCCAAGATCAATTTTAAATTTCCTTACCACACAGGCTACCATAGACTTACGATGAAATCAACTATATTATCATTTATTTTATAATAACTCTTCGTAAAACAGGGCCCTGGGGGCCCTTTTTACAACCACTGCTTCTCTTCTAAGGGATCCCAGCAAAACATCAAGTTCAACACTTTGTTTCAATGACTTGTATATATGTATCTTTGCGTTACTTTTTTATCATACTTCAGAAGTGATTGTGACTGAATTGAATTGATTAGATTTGAATTGAATTGAATTGAATTGAATTGAAATGAAATGAATTGAATTGGATTGAACTGAATTGAATTGAACTGCATTGCATTGCATTACACTGAACTGAACTGAATTGAACTGAACTGAACTGAACTGAAATGAATATGTTATGAAATGAACTAAATTAAGCTAAATTGAACTGAATTGAATTGACTGTTATCAGATCTCATGGAAGTCAATCTGTAGCTACACCGACGCCATTGTTCGGGACGCTAGCACCTGTCGAGCGCCAGCGTTGATTGCACATGGTTGGGTCTGGTCCCAGTCAGAATATACAGCACCAAGTTTTCTTCGCGATGAACGGGTCCGACAGCCACGGTTCCGTCTGACCTAGTATAAGTGCACTCTGGGATGCGCTTGCAATGATTATGACAAATAAAAAAAAGTCATATCCCAGGTGTTGACATGAGCAAATAATTGAGAAAAAGCTTTTTTTTTTTTGTCAAGCGGGATTATTTCTGAAACTGGTAAACAAGTTCCTGGTGGGAGACAAGAGTTTTGCAAGCTTGACATGGAGCGATGTCTATTTCTGTTCCTGCTGCCGTTGTTTTGTATACAAATCATATCACATGAATAATATTCATACACGGGGTATATGAAGTATTATGTACTGTTGCCAGTATGAACAACAACATTTATTTTTCAAATTCATGAAATTCTTTCGTCGAGATGTTTTTCATTGCAACTGATTGACAAATTGCCCTACATCGACTTAAATAAGCACTGAATTGATCAGTATTTTTGATAAAAAATCATGGGCGTACATACTCGAGCAGGACAGGCGTCATCTCCACTAGACCACCGAGCTTCCGCCCGAAAGCAATTGTTGGTTCTAATCCTATAGCATGCAACGGATACTGCGTAATTTTTCAAAAAACATCTCGACGAAAGAATTGTATGAATTTGAACGATTACGCAGTACCCGCTATATGCTATAAGGATTAGAACCAACATTTGCTGTCGGGCGAAAGCTCGGTGGTCTAGTGGAGATGACGCCTGTCCCGAGATCAGGAGGTCGAAGGTTCGAATCCTACTCGAGTATGTACGTCCATGATTTTTATCATGGCTACTACTAAAACACTGATCAATTCAGTGTTTATTTACGTCGATGTAAGGCAAATTGTTAACATTTATTTTTCATGTTTTTTTTTAATAAGTAAGTTGGAATGGAGAAGTTAACGCTAGAAGAACGAGGAAAGTGAGAGAGCAGTTGGAGAGGGAGATAATTTTATACATCTATATCGGTATTATTTTATATGTGTTAAGTCTGCAATGAACAATATCGTATATACAATTGTATACATAATTATTTGGGAGCTGCACAAGCAAAAGATGATTAAAAAAAAATGGTGATAAAGAGAAAGGAAAGAATGCAACAACAAAAAAAAAAGACGACGATGATATGAAGTATTGGAGAGAAAGACACATCGAACAGATAACGGATAAAGGGTTTAGAAATATTGACAAGTTTCAAAATGTTTAACAAAACAATAGGCATATAGGCCTAAATTTTGATCTATATTTTTGAATCCCTTCGTCTTCGTCGAAAAAAAAAGTTCAATATTATAGCTGTCGTGACTAATGCTAAATTTGAATATCATTTAAAAATGAGCCATCAAGTACGTATCTCATTTGTTTCTTCGTTATGATGGTGTTCTTTGCGTGAGTCTTGAATCGAGTCTACACATTGGGACAGCTTAGGCGTTGCAGTTAACATTATTTATTGAAGTCATTAAGAATGTTGATAAACGACTTGAGTTAGAGAGGGAGAGTAAATGCAAGTGTGGGTGCTTCTGAGGGAAATTCTAATAATTATGATACCAATTTTTTTAAAACTCATTTCAGACGGATGGAGAATGCTAATGTGCTTTAAGAAAATGAAACAAATTATAACATAATATAGGATATAGAAATGTAAATTTCAGTGCCAAAGTGCAATACTTAGGACCCCAATAACGACTTTAAGCATATGTTACACCTCAAAGTTGTCGATATATTCGATATGTTATCTAATTATTGAACATTTCTAACTTTGTACCATATCCTCTCAGTTTCTACTGTACATAATGATGGAGAGAGAAAAATATGTTTTTATGTATCTCTTTCTGCCTCTTCATAATATATAACTCATCTATATGTGTGCATATGTGTGTTTGTTTGTGTGTGTGTGTGTGTGTGTGTGTGTGTGTGTGTGTGTGTGTGTGTGTGTGTGTGTGTGTGTGTGTGTGAGTATGTGTATAATTATGAGTGTTCACAGGAAGGAGGGGAAGCAAGTATTGATCAGTAATTATTTTGTGTTTCTGAAAGCATCATGCGTACTCCGTGCTTGTAGAAGGTTGATAAGCGGTTTTATTTTCCATCTTACTCCGGATATGTATTTCGTTTCAGAGTATTATAGTATGGATTTTTTCTTCTAGTTTTCAGCTGTCGCTTCAACACAGCAATTCAAACGCCTTCTGTAACCTTGCGTATATAGGAGGTATCAGCTGCCGGACAAAATGTCATCCCTGCCTGCATGAGAGCACGACTGTTCTTAGAGAGCTGCTTTTTCTTCATTTCTCATACACCTCATATTCTTCTCTGCCTAGGATTACCATTGCTTTCATAGATGAAATCAGTTTGGAAGGGACTATTCTGTTATAGTCCTCACTAGGAATGAGGCATAGAGATTTGAATAAAATAGGACGAAATCCGGAAACGATTTTCTCCCATAATTGGGCAAGATCGAAGTGATAACTTATTCTATTCTGACGAAAGTATTCATTTCATGACAAACAAAATGAATAATCAGAATTGATGTGGGACTTAACATGCACATTCAACTGTTACAGATTTTGTGTAATATACCAGGAGTTATTTATGTAGGCCTACTGTCAATCATGGCATATCAAACCCTATTGACATCATAATACTTACAAAGGATTTCATCTCTCTCGTTTCCTATGGGTTATCGGTGGAGACTGCCAACCAATTTGGGTGATGTTCGTTATTCCGAAGATTCGATATTCCGAAGGTTCGTTGTTCCGAAGGTTCGTTAATCCGAAACACACAATTCCCTATACCTAGAGGTTTGTTAATCCGAAAATGAAAAAGGGTTCGTTAACATTTGTGGCGTTATTCCGAAGGTTCGTCATTCCGAAGATTTGTTAATCCTAAAATGAAATTTGGAAAAACGAACCTTCTGAATAACGAATCTTCGGACTGAAGAGCCTTCGGAATAACGAACCTTCGGAATAACGAGCTGTAACCGAGAATTTTGGGGTGCATCTCAAGAGAGTGACACCCACGAATCGTAAAGCCTTGCACGAGTCATACAGCCCATGAGTCATACAGTCCGCGAGTTATACAACCCACGAGTCGTTCAGCCCATGAGTTTGACACTGAGCAAGCAAGATCAACGAGACAGACACAGTATAAGCCTCGTGTTATATCTGTTGAACTCGGGGGCTGAATGACTCGAAGGCTGTATGACTTCTGGACCTTTCTTCTTTTTTTTTTTTTGAATGTCAAACTAGTGGACTGTATGACTCGTTGGTGTCGCTCTCATGGGATGACCCCGAAACTTACCTCTGGTACCTGGCTCAGAATTATTGCTTATATGTAAAATAGCAAAAGAGATTATTTAATCGAGATGGATCAGCCCCCTCCTCCCCCCACCCCACCCCCCCCCCCAAAAAAAAAAGACAATTTATATTTTCGTAAAGGTTCTGATACTGATGAAAGTGGCAAACATACTTTAGGACTAGAGTTTTGATATATCTTATAAAATCTGTAATATTGGCAACATAATATTGGCAACATGATGCTGAGCATCACTGGTGCCAGCTATTGGTCCTGTATGACCTTGTTCGGGAAAAGGTCAAGTTTCGGTTGAGCATTCACTTTGTTTGTTTCGCCCGTGACTTGGAACAAATCCCCTCCTTTTGTTAAGCCACCTCTCGTTCCACAATAACGCCTCTCGAAACATTCCGCCTCTGTTGTCCAATGAAGTCTATCGTCGATGTGTGAAAATGCCAACGAGGGGTCATAACGGGGGCAGCCGCCGTCAGAAATAATCCTGCCCTTTTAACTTGTTTTAAGGGCATCATGCAATGATCCATCCATGAAGGAAGGAGAAAAAATATCATTATTACGTATAACTTAAGTATGGGCCTACTTGTCAAAGCGAGATGGTTCGTAAAAGGTCATGACCTCAGTGTCTGACAAGGTCGGTCATCGGACCTCTCATCACTTGTTTTCAAAGCATGTATGGATGCTTTGAATGTGTGGTCTTCCTTATGTATGTATGTCTGTCTGTCTGTCTGTCTCTTTAGTGGAGAATGAAACTGAATATTAGTAAAACATAAACAGTGACGTTTTTATAATGAAGATCGGACGATCCATTCAGAAATTATGAATTTTTAAAGGTCAATTATCATCACCGTCATGTGAAGACTACAATGAAGTCGGGGCTGGAGAGCGATAAAAAGAGAATGATAAAGAGAGTTCAACACAATGTTTTTTTTTTTCTTTCCCATTGCATAATTATGTATAGGTAACAAGTCGCTGGAATGTGTTTGTTTGGTGTGTTTTTTTCCGGAATTTTTTTTTTTTTTTTTGTAGAATTCTCTTTATATTTTCAGATATCGCTGTCCTGCATTGACGTTAAAATCCGTTGTATTCTTCTTATCCAGCGATGGCGGCACCAAGAGTTTTGCATAAGGTTTCATGATTTTTGAACGCATCGTCCTATTTGTATCAATATTTTCCCTGATGTGTATAATATATTGACGCATTCACTCAGTCCTCGCGTAGGCCTATATTTCACTTCTATTTCCCTTTAAGAGTAATAACAGACTCTCCCTTGAGGATAAAGAAGTTCAAGGCACATTTTTTATGTTACTACTTCCGCCATTTTCCTTCAAGATGGTCTACATGAGAACAATGAGGGAGTCGTGCCGGGCGGGGGTCATAGAGGTGGTGATGTAAATTGGAGAACTCCAAAAGTGAGTGTTTGTAATACGATTTATGGTCATGTTCATTGTTAGTAGCGTATCCCCTTGGGCACGTTTTTAAATTGGTACAATGTTAGAGGGGAATTGGATATCAAAACATGTGAGTGGATTGAGTGAATGCAGTGATATTGAATAGTAGAACAGTCTTGTTTTACTAAGGGTTGAGGAACATTGGACAATCTTAAAAGTAGGTTCGGTTTCGCCATCTCTGGATGATAAGACTTCAACATCTCGTGACATCACATCAGGAAAACGATATAAAGAAAATATATAAAAGGAATTCTACGAATTTCTATTGTCTTTTTTTTTTATGAAGAGTACACATTCCCTAGACTTGTTACTGACGTACAGTTAAAATTTCCAGAGTAATATCATTCCCCGAGCTTTCTGAAAGATATAAGTCATATTAAGTAAGTGATCTTTCTTAATGATGCTAGCAAAATAACAACTTATGTAAAGTTGGTCATCACCACTCTCCACTGTTAGTTAATCTTGACCTGCGAGTGGGCAACCTATAGTTGAAAAAAAAAAATCACATGAGGCGTAATCCGCTTATCTGCCCTAAAGTATAAGTACGTTCTTGAGTGTTCCCAGATGCTTTATCCCTGCCGTTCTTGTTAATGATGTTGCCTTTGTTATCGTCACGGTAGCAGTCATTGTCAAAAGTGATTCGTGATCTTCAGATCGTCAGAAATCCGCAAGACTTCCTCCTCTAGTTTATATTATGTTTTGTTGTTTGGGTTTTTTTATCAGCGCATGTAGCTGCTGCCATGCATGATCATCCGAAAATTAAAGCCGCTGCTTACGGGACGCCAGCCCGCCACGCACTCCACAGATTAGCCGCCACCGGATCCACTTCTTCGGCAGCGCTCGAGTGTATCCCACTCCAAACGGAGCCGCGAGGTATTTAAAGCATATCGTCTTGCCTTGATGTTGAACATGTGACCCCAAACTCTGTATTCCTGTGATGATTTAACTCTGTGAAATTGATGTACTTAGTAAGATTATTATAGAAAGCTGTTTATTTATTCAGTCACTCATACATTAATGCATTCAATTCAATTCAATTCAATTCATTTCTATCCAACGAAAGAGTGAAACAAAAAACAAGGCATACATTACAGAATTCATGTTGCTTTTCAATTTGTAAGAAAGACATATACTGCAGCTGCAGTGTGGATCGTCAAGTATGATATTAAAATCATAATTAGAATAATCAAAAACAGCAGTGCATTCTTTACAAGGCTGACAGAAAAGTAGATAAAATTCTATATGGAAAAGAGTTGTCCACTAAAAAGCAGGGGTTGCAAAACACGCATCATTCAAAACATTATAAGATTATGTAATCGTGTATCATCCTTAATCTACTCATGTAGGCTACAGTTGAAACAAAAAAGAGTAATGAAATGTACACCAGGTAACAAGGACATCAACATTATGAAATAAAAAAAGATACAAATTCAGAATAAGCTAACAATATGTACAACCTGCAAGCACTATTTGCTGAACCGTGTGGACCCAGAAAATCCATCTACCCATCCACACATACACACAATACATACATACATACATACATACATACATACACACACATACTCATAATTCTTATGCCTATAGGTCTATTCGGACATGCATACTTTCAGTCATTTCTACATTATGCACAAAATGATGTATACACTAAAATAGATCATGTGCAACACGTCTGAGGTTTGTATGGATGGAGTTTGTGTATAATCTGGCCGGCGCGCGCGAACCAGTTTATAACGCCAAGAGTGAGTGCCATCGGTCATAATTATTATAATGCGTTATACCGCAGCAGCCAAAACTGGGCAAAAAAAAGTGTGCCTATTTACACAAGGATAATGCGTCAAAATATTCAAAGGAGACCATCAAATTTCAGATGAAATAAGGAATATTGACATTTTGATAATAATATACAAGCAAAAGTAGTGTCTGGTTTTAAAGGTCGCTAAAATGTATAACATTGTAGTCTCAGGGTTAGCGGCTGATTTTGTTGTTGTTGCCGTATGCGTGTATTGTCATGCTGTACCTTAACAGCCCTACTTGTTGATGTGTTCATGTGTATGCTAGTTGTCAACATTCGATAAAGAAAAAAAATATGGCGCATATCACAATTGTGCAGTGATAATGATAAAAGCCTTAGTTATAGGCCGCCGGGTTAGCAACAACGACCTTTAACAGTTTCTTTCCATTTTCATAGATTGGAGCTAACTGATGGAAAAGTGACAGGGAAAGGTAAAAATACCAGATAATTTATTTTTTATTTTTTATTCGAAGCCTACAAATATCAAGGTGATTAATGACTGTAAACAAGGTCACATTTGCGAAAATAGTTCGATGACCTTCAAAGGATGTCATAATTGCAGCTATAGACAGAGAACCAATCGCAAATTACAAAATTTTGATTCTATTTCTATGTCTTCATATATGCTTTTGAAAGAGACGTAAATAGGAATAAAAGTGTGCGTATAATGTACTGTACATATAAGTGTAGGATATATTCATATATTTCATATATTTTCTTGTTATCATATGATTATGACTATATATTTTTTATCATCTTTTTGGATTATGATTATATTCTCTATATATTGTGATTATATCATCATCACAGTATTCATATATTATCGTGTAAATATATTATGTGATTTCGTTTTGATAGATCATAGTTTAACCACCCGTCGAGGAGTAAACTTGGCTGTCTTCGAGACGGGCGTACGTTCACAACATAAACAACTGATACGCCATGTCGTATGATGTTTTGTGTCGATGATAAGGTTATTTGCAAGAAGGTCTTTTACCATATCTGAGATATGCACGAAGTCACTCCTTTCGAATAAATGTATATTGCGCATGTGCGAGTGTGTGATCAACCATCTACCATTTTTTTTTTTCATCTCGAGAAAGCAGTCAATATTTGCCCAATATCCTTTGTGATTAGGAAACATGGCAGTGTTCCTTTGGTACAAGATGACAGTTCATATGAAATGAAATCAAACACACACACTCACACACACACACACACACACACACACACACACACACACACACACACAGAATCAATCCAATATGACGTGATGTTGGATGAAGTGTAAGGCTGCAAATAACATGGCGTCCCTTATCCGCGCATCGTACATCGTCATATGATCGTGAAAGCATTTTCTCTCCCAGAAAACCCCACACACAGGTGTGATTTTTATTACCCCCAGCATTGCCGGGTACCCAATCAGCAATCACACACCCAGCTTTTCATCAGATGTTCTGACTTGGGAAAACAGGGGACCACTCGTCCTTTATTAAAGGATTTCTCGACCACACCGACACCACGTGTACAATACTCCCACGGTACAAATAGCGTGACTCTATTATCAGTGTTCATGTCCTGACAGTGTTTTCAATAGCAGAATGTCGTTTGGAATCACAATATAGATATTGTATAACTACGAAGTGACATGAAAGCGAAGGTTAAGCAAGGAATGTAAAGAATTTACGATGGTAATTGAAATATTGAGAGCAACAATACCGAGAAAGCCTTTTTTGTTTTTTTCATAGATTGAATAAAGGGGATGACAGCTCTGTGGATCATCTGTATACCATACTGTGCAGAATATTAAAGTCCGGATCGTTTCGTTCCTCTTTAAGCGGGTTGAACTCTTTATCAAAGCAAGCAGACGGTTAAATGTCATCCTTTTGTGATTTTTTTTTTTTTTTTTTTTTTTGCTGCTCAATTTCGCTGGGAGTTCAACCCGGCTGGTCAAGCAATCGTCATACACCTGATAAGCCCAAAGACTACATGCTCCTGACAACTATTCCGACCTGTTCCTATCGATAACTCTCCCAGTTGGTTCAGACCTCAGGTTTTAACATTCCACCAATAGCGAGCTTTAGATGAGCGACGCCTACGCTATAAGACATCGCATCCTCCAGGAACGGACAGCCTCTCAGGTTGAAAGAGCTGTCTCATGCAGAACGCGTTTCTTTTTTGCCTAATAAGCGTTGTTTTAGCGTTCGTGTCGCAGATCTAAGGCGCGCTATCATCAGATCTGCCAACACCTACAAATCATGTAAATCCCCGAAATGCATCTAAAGAAATCAGACTGCAGGTCAAAACTATCTCACTGGCTGCCGTCTATCACATTACTGTATATGGACTACGGGTGTGAGTTGGCATCAGTGCCAACTGCCGTATATTAACATGTTCAATATAATAGGCCCTATTATCGTGTAATGCAGTATGCATGTTCAGTATATTTCATAAATATGAGTTCTTAGTTCATGGCGGGAATGCTTCCTCCAGATAACTAGCCAGAAGTGCCCTTTGTGTTAGGATAAGAAGTGTTAGAACGACCATGACAATGATGTTTGCATCTTTAAAAAAAAAAAAAAAAAAATCCAGCATTTGGTGGAGAAAGTGTTTGGACTGGTGTAATCAGGGAGATGGGCATTCTCTCATACCTCCCTGGTGTATTTGCTTTAGTATGTCGTGCTCCATCGTTGAGAGTTTGTTACAGTGTACAGGATTCAACTCGCTGATGATCGGAAGAAAGTCTGTATGTAACCAAGGTTTTTGTGCTTTGGAATCTTTGTACCTAAAGCTGGTGTAATCCAATCCCACCTATACTTCTGTACTTCTGTGCCTATAGAGCAGAGGAAAGGAAACAAAATATCCATAAAATAGGAATTTTTGTTACATATTTTGCGTATAATAATTGCGACATTACTTTTACATACATATTTTATATACTATGTTGTTCCTTTCATTCGTGTGTGATAGATACAATATACATATCATGTGTGAGTGTGTGTGTGTGTGTGCACGCTTGCATGTAACCTGCGATAATTCGTGTGTCGTGACAGTGGACTCTTTAATCTTCTCTTCTTCTTCTTCTTCTTCTTTTTTTCCTCCAGCGATTCCTATACAGGAAGGATCTCTCCCACGTAGAAGGCCTCATCGGAAAGGATTACAAGTCGACAGCAGGTACCGGAGCAATAGCACTTAAGTGAGGGAGGGAGACTTAGTGTGCATTAATTTACCTTCAGTTCATGTTCATTGGGGCATTTTTTAATACCCTCTCTCCCTCTTGTACCCCCTTGTACCACGATCTAGAGGAAGTTTTTTTTTTTTAAATAGCGATCCGGAATGCGTGTTGCAGAGGCGCAAAAACAACAACAACAACAACAACAACTTAGTGTTGTTCTATTATGCTGGAGTATGATTTTGAAAACAAAAAGAACGACAACGGCAACAACAAGAATAACAACATCAACAATAATGGTGATATATTATCATGAATGCGAATAAATAATAGAATGATTATAAAACATGTTTCAGCACGATGAGAGAGAAACGAATGTATTACAATCTGATGAATATACAGTATATTATGTTTGCAAAACTATTTATAGCTCTGATTTTTTTTTTTTTTTTTTTTGGTATGAATGTCAATTTCCAGCTGATAAAATGATAGACGTGGGGTGGCGCGTGGGCATCGGTTTGATGTCTTACATTGTCATATCAAAAGTTATTACATTTCCAGTTTCATCTCATTAGCATAACAAAAGAAATGTGAGAATATTCGTTTCAAAGCTTCACAGACTTTATCTGAACTCGGACATTAAATTGCCAGCAATATTGATCACAAACCATTTGTTTGTTATAACGGGATTTTTACTACGTTCAAAGCAAAATCTTTTGTATTTCAAGAAAAAAATAATCAGGTTATAGGTTTCTTGTTCATTTTCAACATTGTTTTCAATCAATTTAATAGATTTGTGGTTCAATTTCGTCCCGAGAGGTCTGGAATATGCCAATCCTAGTTTCAAATTTTTTCGAACAAAGTCTATTCAATTTAGTCATTTGTCACACATTTTCGTAATTTACAATTCAAATTCGTCCGTCACATTCGCTGCAGACATAACAGCAAAAACAATTTCGTCTTTTAGCAATCACGTTCGTCAAATTTTCCTTCAAATTCATGTCATTTTTTTTTTTCTGTTGCGATTTCTTGGTTGTTTGATTTTTCCTGCAACCGTTCACTTTTTCCACGTTTGTGAGTAACATACACACATATTATACTGTACCCCCGCACACAAAAACACAGACAAACGTGCACATGTACACGCACGCACGCACGCACACACACACACACCCTTCTCACAGTACACGGAGACAGATATTATGTACTGTCAAACAAACGAAAAGAGTGATCCACGATTTCCAGACAATTTTACATGTGTGTAGAGTTTAAGCCCATTTTAATCTATATAAAAAAAGACATCAATTTTTTTGCTGTTTATCATTAGTTTGAATAAAGTTTGTTTTGTGCAATAAGTGAAATTCAGGAAGTAAAATAGTTCAAGTCTAAAAGTTGTTACGACATGATTAAAAATTGTCTTTATTGTTTTTAATGTTCTCTGACTGCCGTTTATCATTCAATCTCCTCTATGTGTGTGTGTGTGTGTGTGTGTGTGTGTGTGTGTGTGTGTGTGTGTAGTATTGTCAACCAAACGGTTTAGGAATAAAATCTAATGTCTACTAATCCCAATACTGGGAGAAAGTGAGGTAATGCAGACTTTTAGTTCACCCTCACACTAAAAGACCAATCCTATCCGACGAATTTGTTGGAAAATTTGTGAAATTGTGCAATCAAAGACGAACTTGATTCTTACATTCTCTAGTCGAAGGGCGGCGGGGACGAATTTCAATGACAATCGACGATTTTGAATGCGGCGTCTTTGAAAATGATTGACGAAAAACGAATTGCAATGACAATTGACTAAATGGAAGTTAGGATTTGCATTTTGTGAGCTGCTCGGGACGAATTTGAAGTTTAAATTTTATTTTTCAGAGAGGTTTTATTCATCCCATTGTGCATTTTCAAAATTTAGGTATTTAAGGAAATGTGTACTTACGATAAATTATATTTAGAATGTTCTTCCAGAGAACTGGAATGAACCCAGAGGCAGTGTAAGATTTCAGCAAATTGATTTATTAACTTAATGATATACGGCTGAAGAGTTTTGGTAAGAGATTGGATTTCAAAATATTAAATCATAGATAAATTATGGGGATTTTGCTACAGATTTACAAGAATTGTATACTTAAGAAATAAAACATGGTGAAGGGAAGTATGATTTGACAAAGAAATGAGTTTCATGAGACCAAGAAGCGCGACATCACTCAGTTAATACAGGGAATTTCCGTTTAAGTTATTACAAGGGGTGATACCAGCATACACTAAAGAACATTTGTTTAAGTTTGGTTTGTGAATGAAAACGTTTGTTCTTATCATCAGTCAGAAAGGGTGAGTGGTTCACATTATATTTTTAAATTGTGTTAAAGTAAAGCCGACGTGGCAGTTTCTATTTTTGAGCATTATGATTAAGTTGAATTAGAGAATGTTGAATATAGGATTTTTTTTTTTTTTTTTGGGGGGGGGGGGGGTTACAAGGCAGTTCTAGAATTATATGTGTGAATTCCTTGATACTTTTGATAAAAGTCGTATTATTTCGGTGAAGAGTTGAAAGTAACTTATACGTTATAAGAAATAAAAGATACGGAAATTTGTTTTAGATTTTATGAAGGAGGAAAAGGAAATTTCGGTAAAAGCAGGCAAGCTTTGGTTTCATTTGCAACTAGAAATGTCGCTACGGCGACTGATGCCTCCGCCATAATGCATGATTCTCCCAATAGGCGTATAGTACAATGTCTTCACAATGTGTGATCCATGACAGTTTCACATAACTGGCAAAATATTGAAATGACAGGTTTGTCAGAAATGTCTTGAACTGGGTTTGCTATAATTTTCTAAGAGTGCAGGTACACATTTGGGGAATTGAGAATTTTTACTTGAATTCTGACAGACCTTTTTATAAGTTTATGCATTGATTAATTTCCAAGGTAAGAAGAAAGAGTGTAATGACGGTACAAAATAGATTTTTATTTATATATATATATTTTTTTTTTTTGGGGGGGGGGGGCATTGAAACCTGGCCTTTGACCCTTAACCTTTGACCTTTGACATTCTGGCTGGAAATTTCCCAGAGAATCTCCATTAGGTAATGCATGTATTAAGTTTTGAAACTAATAATGCAAGCATTGCATATACTAGTATATGAGGGAAATAGTAAAATTTTGAGGAGTTGACCTTGACCTTTGACCCCTGACTATTGACCCATGACCCCTAAATTCCCTAGATAATCCCTGCCAGTCAGTACTGCGTGTGTACCAAGTTCCACGAAGATACATTGAACCATTTGCGAGAAAAGTGATTTTGCAACATTTTCACCTAACCTTTGACCTTTTGACCTTTGACCTTATGACATGAAACTCTCTCTGGAGAATCTTAATGCAGCAGTACATGTTCACACCAAGTTTCAAGAAAATACCTTCAGGCATTGCATAGATATGGTGGAAATTGCAACATTTGTAGCATTTGACCTTGACCTTTTGACCTTTGACCTCTTGCCAATGTCACTAAAATCTACTCAACTAATTGTCCCATTCTACATCATCCTTGGACCAAGTTTGGTGAAAGCTGCTTCATTCAGTTTTGAGTTATCACGTAAACAGATAAATTTTAGGATTTGACCTTGATCTTTGACCTTTGACCTCTGTCTGATTTCACTGAAAAACTAATCAAGTAATTGTCCCATCATACATCATCCTCCTACAAAGTGTGGTGAAATTTGCTCCATCCAGTCTTGAGTTATCGCGTAAACGGATACAATTTCATGATTTGACCTTGACCTTTGACCTTTGACCTTCAGCCGATTTCACCCAAAATCTACTCAAATAATTGCTTCATCATACTTCATACTTGGACCAAGTTTGGTAAAATTCCAATACATATCACTCAAGTTATCGCGTAAACGAAAGCGGACGGACGGACGGACGGACGGACGGACAACCCGAAAACATAATGCCTCCGGCACCACTTCGTGGCGGAGGCATAAAAATGGGTACAATTGAAGATCATGTGTAGATTGGGCATGTCAATGATGTATATCCCCAGGGTACAAAATGTTGGTGTGTATTATACATTTTGTTTATCATTTTCAATCCTTTTCCACCAAATGATAATTATCACGGATAGCACTCACAATCCTTTTTTCTCTCTCTTTTGTGGGATTCCATGTCAGCGTGAACAACCTCAAATTCCCAGGCAGCTAGACATTTACAATAACCAAACCTTTTGTTGAGTAAGTGACAATGGGATTGAACGTGTTAGAGCAACACAGCCTCAGATGTTGCTAGTTTGTATGGGAGCACAATAGCATTCCTTCGTGTCAATGTAAGATTAATATTCATGTTGTCCCCCGCACTATGAACGATTGTGTAGTCTTCTTTGATTTCTTTATTAAATTTCTTTCCTTCCTGTTCCAATTCAAAATTATAGCTTTTGAACGAGGAGCAGAACCAAAGTAACGAACTTGTATGTACACAACTCCGTGATACCGAGAAAAAAAGTACACTTTGGGGACATTTCAGCAATCTTGGACACACTTAAAAAAAAAAACCCAACCCTAAATAATGAAAAGCAAGTATGTCGGCCGACATTAGAGTCTTCTATTGCAATCTCATGCAGCCAACTATTTCTTAAATAAGTAGGAGGGTTCACGTTTGCGGTGAGATCAAATAAACACTCAAAAAAAAAAAAAAAACACCGAGGGTTGTTTAGTCACATTCATCGATTAGAAAATATGGGTTACACTGTAACTTGTATAATGATACCAACCTTTCCCTAATTTCTTTTTTCTCTTTATTCTTTTGAGGAAAACTTTATTGAACTTTGGGCATTCCGACAGATCGAGTGGTAAGAGACATATATCCCCAGTCTTCATCATTATCAGGATTATTATCTGATAGAAAATGACGTCACTTTCTATTTTCAAATGGAATGTGTTAGTTTCTAACACGCCATGTATCTACAGGTAATCAAATAAGAAAACTCTTCCACGAAAGTTTTTTAGAGTGAATCCATCACAAAAGAAGGATGACCTTACCTTTATCCTGGGCTGACCACTGAAAGGATAAGTCAGAGAGTCGACCATGAAGGCATACTTGCCTCCAATGTTCCAAGTTCAGGTGATAATAATGCGTGAGTGCGTTGACCTAGGCCGCATTCCATGATGTCAACAATAAATTGTTAATTGCCTGTTCCAATAAGAACTTAGACAAACAGACAGGAATTTAAATCACGGGGTTTGTGTGTGAGTGCGCGCGTGCTTTGTATGTATGTGCGTACTGGGAAGGGTCGTGCTTTAATTTTTCGCTTGATTAACAAGCGCTTAAAGATATGTTTCGTCCCGAACGATTTCCAAATCACTATGTGTCTTCCAAAGAAGAGGAATTCTAAACATTGAAAAAAAAACACCAAATTTTTCTAAATTCATACATAAGACATTTCTTAATGAATCGACATTCACACGGACATCATCTCTTCGTCCTTGCAAACTTAATGAAAATTTTCTTTTATACGTAAGGAGTTTGTTACATGATGTATACCATGCAACAGTAACAAATATCAACGTTTCACATTTGCTGAAAATACAGTGTCAGTCAGTATAGTTTGTTTTTGACAATAGCATTTTGGAGTATTTATAAGCTTATTTTGAAACGGAATGAAACCAGTAATGATAAAAGAAGTTGTTGTTTAAAGCATGTGTTTATGAGAGAAATTAGAACGAGAATAGAAATACAATGTTGTATGAAACATAGAAGAACACTACGGAGAAATGAACAATTGTTACCAAACGAATTGTTGAACCTCTAATGCACGATTGTGCTTGCATCACTTTTATGTGACATCGTTACGATGATATTATTTTGATTGTATACTTTGAATGGAATCCTAAATAAATCCTCAGATGAGGCAAAAGAAAAAAAATCTCTTCGTCCTTTTCAAACCACATGCATGTTAATACTGATTGGTTGATTAGTTAGGTGTTTTCCACAGTTACGTTCAAAAACATCATAAGTACTTTAATGATATATAAAATGTTTGTTTCAGTCCCACAATTACTGATTTTATCTCGAGTATAAGAGTATAAGAATATAAGAGCCACCTTAATATCCTTTAAATATCAGAAAATCAAAAATTTTTAAACAAAAAAAAATCTTTTCTAGCATTATTAAAGAGCACTTGACTAGCCGCTTTCAGAAAGCAGGGGGAATGTATTGCTACCCTTGATATATGTCTGTATGTCAGTATGCAAGTTAATGGAATTTGAATATTTCATGAAAAAATTAATTTTG
This sequence comes from Diadema setosum, assembly GCA_033980235.1. Taxonomy (NCBI): domain Eukaryota; kingdom Metazoa; phylum Echinodermata; class Echinoidea; order Diadematoida; family Diadematidae; genus Diadema; species Diadema setosum. The sequence continues at coordinate 6,656,617 of CM067074.1, read as the reverse complement.
TGGAATTTTCTTTGTATTTTCTTTATATTGTTGTCCACTCATACGTCATAACCTCTAGTAGTCTTCTCATCCAGCAGTTCCAACACCAAAGTTTTAAAAATTCATAACTTTTGCATCGATTGTCCGATTTTCATCAAACTTTCCCTGATGTGTTCTACTAATGTTGTTGCTTTAACTCAATCCACATTGCTTTTTGGGTTTGGGTTCCCTTTAAGCCATATAGCCTGTTCCCTACATTTGAAAGTCTCTACTTTCCTCTCTTTCTTCTTCCTTTGCTCTTTCCTCAAGTTGCGTCTGTAGTGTTCTTGATCGTACTTCGGTGTGTCTTTGTTCAGCTATTATACAGTATGTCCAGAAAAAAAAATACAATTAAACTATGATTAAACTGTCTGAATGCTACTTCAGGGTCTTAAACTGTAACATCTTAGCTCTATTTTACAGAAAACCCCATTCAGTTTGGTTAAGCGGTCACAGAGAAATGTGGAATGTTGTTAAGGATGTCATGAGTCTGATTCTTCCAAGTTTAGCACTTTGATGCTTTTGTGTGTGAATACAATAGACAGAACTTGGAGGGAAGAGATTCTTGACATCCTCCACAAAATTCCTCATTTCTCTTTGACTACTGAAACAAATCGAATGGGGTTTTCTGTAAGATGTGGGCAATTAGTTATAGTTTCATACCCTGAATTTGTATTTGGATTGATTCACTATTTTTAAAGATATCAGTTCAGTTCAGTTCAGTTTATTCAAACCAAATCAAACATGACAAAAATACAAGACATAACTGTAAAAATTTAGAATGAGGGTCCCGTTGTAATTTTTTTTTTTTTTTTTGGGGGGGGGACATTCGGTACTTGTCACTTGCTCGTCTCGTATCTTGCTTGTTTGTGCTGTCAGTCTTTTCTATGCTGAATTTATACATGTCTTTTTGGTGTATCAGTCCTATATGAAATATACAAACTTCACATCTACTTTGGTTGATTGTTCACCCAACATGAATTGTGTTTGGTGACTACGAATATCTCCTTCTTTTTTTCGTAAGTACATTGTATATTGTAACTGTGGTCCACAATCTACAAGTTTTGCTTTCAGTGGGTCCCCATCGCATCTCCATCCTCCAATTATTTATGATTACCCCCTTCTTAATATAAGGTATCTTCTTTTTCACTGATCACTTATGTTGAAATTCTTTACTTTCATGTACAATGAGATGGAGAAAAGCATATTTAAATGAACTAAAAACAACTAAAGGTGATTGCTTCAGGATTGATGTCTCTTGAAAATATAATTGATTGCTTTGTAAATTACCCTCTCGTCACGTGCTCGTTGATGTTTGTCACTCATGTCTATTGTGTGCTGTCGTCTGCCATGAAAAATCGATCCATTATCGATTCAAAAATTGAGAAGTCATTGGAGACAATTTCTTTGTTAACCGGCGTTTGCAGATTCCTGGAAAAAAAAAAGTTATTTACACTAGAATAATAAGTTTCTTGAAAGACAACGATTCCTCGAGAGATTTCCAGTGAGGACTTTGGCAAAGTAATAGTCACACTTAACTTGCATTCCTAGGAAAAGTGATCAACTCATCTGACTCAAATTTATCCATACGATTGGCATATTCCTGGAGTTCTGGGGGGGGGGGCTTTTCTCTACCACGAAATTTTATCCCATAATTCACACTATAATGGCTTTCCTGGTAGACCCTCATGAGGTGATTGAGGAAGTACCTATGCAATGGGTAAATACAATTATACGATATGTGGCTATAGTTGTGATATATGATACCCCAAGGCAGTTTGCTTAAGCCCTATTGGATTCATTATTCTATTCCATATCAATTCAGTTCAGTTTAATTCAATTCGATTCAATTCAATACAGTTCTTTTTATTCAACAGCTTGGTTATACGCTTCATCTTGCATGCTTGCTGATGGCTCTTCTCTGTCTTTTCTTCTTTTAATCTCGTAATTATCTTCAGGTTCTTTTATAAACAATAAATGATGAGTTAGAACTTAACTGTATATTAACATGGTGTATGATATTTTGCAGTTAAGATATACGATTATATGATTTTTTTTTCAAATCTATGGGTAAAGTTTAAGGAAAATAACAAACATGATGGTAAAATGCCATGGATAACAAAATCGATTTTATATCAGATTCCCATAAGGAATAGGCGTTATTAAACTATTATGAATATGATATTGATTGTAATTTGTATAGATACAAGATAAATTGAAATTGGTTAACTACTGTTATAAGAAATTCTGGAATGATATATTTTTATCCAAAGTTTTAAAATGTTGAAACAAATATGAAGGTATAGTGAAAATTATTCAGGATTTGATTCGAAAGAAAAAGTAAAACTTGCCAAACATGATAACAATTTCAAATTGGATCATGCTATAATTGTTAAACAAAAGCTGTAACCAATAAATTTCATTCCCTTTTGTGTTAATTAATGGCCCTAGCCTGAGGGGAACTATTTTTCCATAAGCCTATATCTTACCATCGTTGTTTTCAAATCCTACAAATGTTAATTAAACTATTAAAACTATTATAATAATTACTACGCAAGATTTGAATTCTATTAGGGCATATGATTGTGATTGAATGAGCAAGTTACTTCATGAATATATTTCACATCAAATTGCTGATCCTCTTATTCACACATTTTCTGGGAAATGTTCAAATCTCTTAACATTGTAGGCCTAAGGGTAAACCTTGTATACGTGAAAGATAATCCTTGAAATATCGGTGATTACAAACTTATTTCTATCCATTTGAATCAATATGGATTTAAAGAGTACTATATTCTATAGCTTTGGTTAAGTTATATACGGCAATACAAAACATGAAGTGGCAAATAAAGCAGGTCCTATAGAGATTTTTTTGTGGATTTATCTAAAGCATTTGGTGTGTTACAAACATGACATGTTACTTCAAAACTTCAATTTCACGGAGTTCGCCTAGTTGCACTCCCGTAGTGTAGAGATTATCTATCATGAATACAGCAATATATGTTTTGTGCATATAACGATCTGCAGTCCAATCTTATAGAGACTAAATATGGCGCTCTCTCTCTCTCTCTCTCTTTTGCTACACATATATGACATTGTCGATACATTGTCCATTTTATGACCACATTACTACTTTATGCCGATGTTACCAATATTTTTAGCTGCATAGTAATATAAATCAGATACGTTAATGTCCAAATGGAATGCAGAATTACGGAATGTATCGAACTGATCGCTTAAAAACCAAATGGTTTCCTACTTATCTATCATTGGTCTAACAAATCATCTATCACAAACATACCAATACCCAAAGATATCATTTTGTCTGTGATATAATGGTTGATAACTTACCTCTTGAACCTGAATTTTCTTCAAATTTTTTAGGGGTTCTCATTGATGAAAACTTAATTTTGAACGATCATAATATACGTTACTTTGCTACTAGTACTTGGGATTCTTACCACTTGTACTTCCAAAAATATATAGATATTCTTTTCAGACTTTTCTGTACTTATTCTCTTGTCAATCCATACATGCTCTATGGTAATCTGGTGTTGACTGCAAATGCAAAGACTGAACTTAACTGTGTTAGTTTACTAAAGACAGCTATAAGTATGTGCACTGACTCACAATAACTTAAAGCCACATTTTTAAATCAATCAAAAAAAAATCATTAAACTACAGCATCATAACTAAGGATACATTTACGATAGCTTACAAGACACAAGCATGTCATCGTGTTATGGTACACTGAGACACGAATATTGCCTATCAGAATATCAGATACATGATGATAAATGTTTTACTTCCTCTTGCATCTTCATGAATGTTCTGCAATACCGAGTTCAACAGTCTCTGATATTTGCTGTTGGTACATGTTGAGCATTATTATTGTATCGTTTTTATAGCCCACATAATTAGCATCGTGGTAATTTTCTTCTGCCATCAGTACACCTTTCTAGCTACTTAATAGTTCAGGATGTGCAATTGTAAGCATGTGTGGTTATTTTCTAATGCTTGTGTCTTGAAAATTTTAAGGTGTGTTGGTTTTGAGTACGTGTGTGTTGTTGTTGTATTTTGTTTCTTTTTGTATAGTGTTGTTCATGGATTTTGCTTACGTAAATGACGGTTCGTGTGAGTGTGTATAGAGTTTTAATGATGCACTTCATTAATTCGTTTGTTTGTTTTTGTAATTTTTTGAGGAGTACCATAGTTTCGGATTGATATAGTCCCTTACTTGAGATGTTTGTGGTTGGTTGGTGTGCCTGTTTTGCTTGTATGCATGTGTGTGTTTGTGTGTGCAATGTGTGTACGTGCGTATGTAGCGATCCCTCATTATTTTAATATTTTTTGTTGATAATGATATTTGTACACTGTATAAGGTATTTGATATATATTTGTACAATTTGCATTTTGTAAGCGGGAATAATAAGTCTTCGGACTTTTCACCCGTCTGTATGTTTCTGATGGCAATTAACCAGATCAATTTCAATTTCAATATCGTGGCTTACCGTGCTTACAGTAGTTGATATGCATCTTGGTAATGATGATATTAATGCCTCAAAATGTATTATTTTTACTATCAAAACACCAAATAAAAGTCCGAAGATTAACAGTATTTGGTTTACATCTAACTTGACGACAAAAGAGATTTCTACTTTACAGCAGGGAGACACAGAAAAAAAAAAACAACTAACACTTTACACAACAACTGACTCATACTGATCTCCCCCTCCCACCAGAAAAAAAAAAATAACACGCTATAATTACATTATCATAAAAATTTATAACACCAATTCTAACAACAAAGAGAAGACATTAACTGAAGGAAATTGCACATACCCTCACATATAATGTACATGTAATAAAATTCGTTATTAATATCACACATGAAAACCCTGTAAAGATCAGTTCATTGTTATCATCATAACATTGCTATCATTGAACAGTGAATCAAACTCTTGTTTAAACCAACTAGATTTTCCTCCGCTTTACTAAATGTACGTCTATTTCATCATGGTCTTAGTTTCTCATGAAATCATACTGCCCTGCTATCACAAGATCCTCACCCTGTTTTTCCAGCTTCTTTAATTTGTTTATCATTTTCCTTATCACTTTGAGCCCTTTGTTCTCTAAACCGTCGCCTCAAATAATGCCCAAACCTCTTTTCTAAAAAAGAAAGAAAAGAAAAGGAAGATTCCGTTTTCTATCGTGAACATTACTATAGTACTCAATTCTTATGCAGATCGATATTGACGGATAATCAAACCTTTGGTATGTGATAGTGTAGGATTGAACGGGCAAAAGATATGCACAACAGGAGGTAATTGCCATGATTGAAGGTAGCCGACGCCGCCAGGACAGGCTTAGTTTTCGTGTGAGCACCGTTCCGATCAGCAATAGATAACTCCCTTTGTTAAATCGTGCTCCGAGCGTATAAACTTGGCAATAAATGAAATGTCATTCCCGCGTTTAAGTCTCTGATTAACATTCATGTTGTTTCCTGATCTGTGAATGATTGAGTAGCTGTGTTTCGGGTTTCTCGGTCTCTTTTTCTTTCTCTCTTTTTTCCTTTCTTTGTTTTTTTTTTTCTTTATTTCTTTTCTCCCTTCTTTTCTTCTCACTCTTGTTCGTTTCAAATACAGAAAGTATAATCATATTTTGAAGTAGGAATTACACAGTGTTTTGCGGAATGTCAGTATCTCTCTTCGGTCTTTGAAACTCTTAAAAAGAAAACAACCGCCGTATTGATGATTGTCATGTATTTCGTGCATGTTACAATTGGCCCATCGCAAATAGACCGGTAATGGAATAGTCATGTGCAGCCCCATGCAGCCATTGCTACGAGGAACATTTCGCGTTTGAGAGAGAATCAAAAACACATGATACAAGAAAAGAAGGAACGTTTACTTACAAAATAATCATAAATCAATATTGTATATAAACTATACCGTGACCGGTAAATATATAATTGATATCATCCGACAGGAAATGACATCACAATCCGCATACAGCTTGAGGCAACGCTGTCAGGAGCAGTGTTTACAAACAGAAGTAATGAATAACGAACCGTGCAAAATCAAACAAGTTAAACATTACCGCATGTCATGCACATAATGCATGGTATACGCGACCACATTATCATGCAGATAATCAAATAAGCCAAAGGTTTCGCGAAACCCAGAGAGTAAATCCATTACAAAAGGATGACCTAGCTTACTATTGTCGAGGTCTGGTCACTCACAGGAGAAATGGACCATGAAGACATACTGGATTCCTAGATTCCAAGTTTGGGCGATGATGAGGGCATTGACCTCGGCCGCATTCCATACAGGATTTCTACAAATGTACATTTTATTTTAAAAGTATAGAGTAGAAGAAAAACCTGATATCACGGAGTTGGATATTAGGTAAATGCATGGAATACAATGCATATCATAAAACGTATTACTACATAAATACTATTTAGTTATTTTCACTCGATCTACTAGTAATTCACTCATTATCATTATCGAAGAGAGAGACTACAAAATTGCACGCATTTTAAGTAGTGCAAAATGATGTCATTTTCCTTAAACTGTATTTGTATTGTTTTTGATATGGTACCCAGAACGGATTGTTCATTTTATGTATGACTAGAATGAAAGCAACCAGGGCCCTGTTTCATAAAGCTGTTCGTAAAGTTACGAACAACTTATGAGCGACTGGTGATCAGTTCTTGTGCTAAATTATGGAAATTCTTATAAGTATAGCACATCAGAACTGATCACCAGTCGCTCGTAAGTTGTTTGTAACTTTACGAACAGCTTTATGAAACAGGGTCCAGGATCACTAAAAAACAAAAGTGTGTGTATTTGTGTGTGTGTGTGTGTGTGTGTACGTGTGTGTGTGTGTGGGTGTGTGGGTGTGTGTGTGTGTGTGTGTGGGTGAGAGTGTAAGTGTGAATGTGTTATCCCAAAAAAAAAAAGAGATTATATACAAAATAACATATAAGATTTACATAAAAGCGAGGCCAATGTACCGGTTGACTTACAACATATTCAGATTTGTGGATGTTTCTATTTTAGCTATATCTATCTACAAATGTATATCTATCTATCTCTTATAGCTATTCTAACCTGTTGTACACCCTAAAAAATACTTTTCAATTCTTGCAATCTAGCTTGGATACATTAGCTGTTGCTGCAAAATCTCGCTGTAACTTACGGTGCACCTATGAAATGGTACTAGATTGTTATGTGCTTGTTAAATGGTCGATACCTTGTTAATATTCAATTATAATACTATGAAGTTTCAATGTATCCAACATTTGCATGTTACCTCAATATCTTAAATGTATTTGTTTGTTGTTGCTGTTGTTTGCTTGTTTGTTTGTTTGTTTGTTTGTTTGTTTGTCTGTTTTGTGTGGGGTTTTTTTCTCTGCCTCAGAATCTGAACAAAAAAAGTGTAACATATAATAATTGCAGCGGGATGAGTGAAAATGGAAATTTTTTTTCAATGGTTTGCATTTATTGTTCAGTAACTTTAAGGCTTGAGTACTGCTTTGGTAACGATTAGTCCAGCCTTTTGACAAGGCCTCGTGGCTGAGGAATGAGACTCAACTCGCCACACCGAACATTGCAAGAAACGGGTGAACGCGAGATCGAATTGGTGCAGTTTAGGCATGTTATGAAATCGGAGTTATTTCTCAAACCTTGTAGCTATTTCCTTGTATAATTCTTTCCATTATCCTCTAATTTTTTCCTTCTTGCTAAAACGCGGCCAGAAGCACATACGAATACAACTTATTGTATAACTGACTCGCGCATGATTAACAGTCCGTAATGTGTACGTATACAATAACTATGCCTCTGGGATGAATACCGGGATGATTATAATAATGTAAACCATACCATTGCATGTTTCCACAGTCCTTCCTATTATGAGCGCCTTGAATAATGTTTCGACACCAACACATGCAGATGACATTATGTTGTGTATCATGCGTGTCTATGTGTATGTACTGTTTTTATGTGACATGAATAAATATTGAATCAGTTCTCCCACTCATAATATGGCAAAATATGTATTAGAGCCGTTCTTTTATTCAAGTATTCACATATTGACCCGAATTCTCAAAGCTGGAATAACTATTCCGCGGAATAGTTATTCCGGGGAATAAGTTATTCCACCCTTGAGAATAGATCCCGTGGAATAAATCGCGTCATTTTACGTCAGGAGGGCCTGATTTGCATAAGAGGCGTAATAAATCGGCGGAATAAGCGGTGTAATAAAGTTATTCCATCTTTGAGAATTCGGGCCTATATGTGTAGGCCTACTGAAATTGAGGAGTGAAACTCAAATAAAATATATGAATTGAGTGAATGAAGCAATGTTAGTACATTACATATAGGGAAGCATAGACAACGATTTAAGGAAAACAAAGTGAATTCCACAAAATCTTACTTTTTATGAAAAGTACACATTCCTTCCTCTTGATAATAAATCTACATTTTTATTTTAATGAAGGGGTAATTCATGCGCTCTTTCATTATGCTAGCAAAATGTAAAAATAATTGAAATTGAAATGTTGCAGTCTTCACATTCAGAGATGGCATCACCGTATAGGTGCGCACCCATGGAGGTTGCCCCTTTTTAGCTCTCTCTAGTTTGCTATCTTTTTGGTGTTTATTGCGTGTTTGACGCAGTAATAGTAATGTCAAGTGTTTGGGTAGATTTTCAGGACACTGCTGAACAAATTTACCTCCATTGTGCCTTTCTGGAGAATCATTTCTACAGGTATTCTGGATTCCTGTCATAGCTTGATGCAGTATTCCAGCCATATTGACTTGCATGTGGCTCAGTGACTTTGACGTGGCCTGGGATTGCATCCAAGGATGAATAGAAGGTGCTCCATCCATGTTCTTTTGATGGCTTCTTTACCCTGGATCTTAGAATGGCCTGTAAGATCTCATACTTTGTTGTGTTTACCCTGGTATTGATGTGCACCCTGGACCATGAATGGAACCATTGCACGTACAGTGACCCTGGGTATGCTTGTACTGGCCCTGCAGTCAGGTGTAATGCCAAGAGTATAGGACCTACAATCTACAAGGTAGTAGTGTGGAAGTGGATAGTGGAAACTCGAACGCCATACTATAACAATTCTATGGCTACTTTTCAGTCATCTCTTGTGACTTGTGGAGATGTCAGCCCCAATCCAGGACCCGATCTTGCTGATGGCCAGCATGATCATTGTAAATACAGATATGATTGCATTGATATGCATCATTATGCCCATGTTTTGGAATCCAGCAGTAGTGGGAAATCCTGCTTGAGACTACATCGAGACATTTGGAATAGAATACATGACCTGGGCATTGCAGTCAAAAGAAAAACACATCGTGGAACAAAGGGTCGTAGAAGACGTAGACTGTCTGCCATGTCTGCATGTCAAACCTCCAATACAACGCACAGCATTAAGGTGAAGATCACTCAGCGTGTCTCACCCAACTTCACACAGCCATCCTTCCCTAAAAAGCAACATCATGTTCAGCCCATTCCAAAAGCAACCTCCAGGCTTCAAGATCAGACTGTCAAGTTTGCACTCTGGAATGCTAGATCTCTGAAGGCGAAAGGCAAAGTTACTTCCTTGTGCGACTTCATTCTGTCAGAAAAAACTGACATTATTGGGGTCACAAAAACATGGCTCACAAATTCCACAAAAGATGATCACACTCTTGCAAACAAAAAAGCTGAACTTCCTATGATTCTCATCACACGCCACGTACCGGAAGGATAGGCGGTGGAATAGCTTTGCTGGTGCATAAGGGCTTCAACACGATATCTAATCAAACTTTTTCCTTGAAGTCTTTTGAATTTATGAACTTCACCTTATCTGGAGTATCAGCCCAAGTAATGCGACTGATAATTGTCTACAGACCACTTTTGAGCCAGAAGAACAGATCATCTCCGTCAGAATTTACACAAGAATTCTCAACGCTTCTAGAATCCCTCTGTGTATCTCAACAAAAATTGCTGATCACAGGAGATTTCAATTTACATGTGGATGTTCCAGGAAATTGCTATGCTCGCTCATTCATCGAACTTCTTCAATCCAATGACCTCAAAATCCATGAAACTGGACCAACACATTCATCAGGTCACAAGCTTGACCTCATCATCAGTAGGAATGACATCTGCTCTGTTTCTGCTCCTGCTACACATGATTACTTACCATCTGACCATGCAGCAGTAGCCTGTAACTTGATTTTTGAACAGCCACAGAGAATGACAAAGCATGTTATATTACTCGAAAATTGAAGGCCATCGATATGGACAAATTTCTCCATGATGTAATGAGTATGTCTTCCTCTATGCCCAATGATCATCAACATTAACATTCTCGACCACCACACAACTGTGTACTGGTCTCCGAGGGATCTTGGATATCCATGCTTCGCTTGTGGAACGACGGATCATGCTACGTCCTCAGAATCCTTGATACTCTGTCTCTCTTCATGAGGCGAAGCGTGAAAGGAGACGCTGTGAGAGGAAGATGGTCAAATCTAGTCTTCAAGTCCACAAAGACATCTACCGAGCACAGTGCTGTAGATACAACAAACTTCTGTCGAAGGCAAAGGTCGATTTCTATCGTGACAAGATTGATTCTTGCACACAAAGTGGCCTGTTTAAGCTGGTGAGTGAGCTGTCGTCACCTACCAGAAGTACAGTCCTTCCTCACTTTGACTCTCCAGCACAGTTAGCAAAACGCTTTGTGGAGTACTTCGAGCAAAAGATTCGAAAGTTGAAGGACAAACTGAACCTTGATATCTACCAAGAGTTGTCTATTGATCTACGTGATCGTTGTCAATCAAAATTGCACCTATTTCACGAGGTCAATAGGGATGACGTAAGTCGTATTATTAGGTCATCATCCTCTGCATCCTGCGAACTTGATCCTCTCCCGACACCACTTATACCAAGAAATGTATCAGTGAACTGCTTCCTGTTCTTACAGATATGGTCAATACAAGTCTCAGATCTGGTGTTATGCCAGATTTGTTCAAAAGGGCTGTTGTTACCCCACTTCTCAAGAAAGGTGGTGCATCGCAGGAAGATCTTGAGAAATATCGCCCTATCTCAAATCTGAACTTCTTCGGGAAGATTATAGAGAAGGCAGCCACAAGTCAAATCATGGACTATCTGATGGAAAACAGCTTGCATATTCCCACACAATCGGCATACAGACGACAGCATAGTGTGGAGACTGCACTAACACGTTTACATAACGACATCTTACTCTGTTTAGATCGGCGACAGGAGGCTATTTTGGTATTGCTTGACTTCAGCTCAGCATTTGATACCATTGATCATGCCATCTTACTCGACCGGCTCACAAGGCGGTATGGATTTGAAGGTTCTGTTATAAATTGGTTCTCTTCATATTTGTCTGGACGTTTCCATACTGTGAAGATTGGAAATCACAATTCCTATGCGGTCACAAATGACTGCGGGGTCCCACAAGGCAGCGTCATGGGGCCTCTTCTTTTGACCTTGTACAGTGCACCTGTATATGATATCATCAAAGCGCATGGACTTCTTTCGATGATATATGCAGATGATCTCCAAATATATTTGACATTTCCACCAAGAGACAGAGAGATGGCGATCACGCGTATAAACAGCTGCATCAAAGACATCACATCTTGGTCGTTCAAGAACAAGTTACTTGTCAACGCGTCAAAGACTGAAGTTATACACTTTACATCTAGGTTTGCCTCATCTCCTCCGTTCCCTCCTGTCATCACCGTGGATGGTGTTGGTATACCTGCTGTCAGCAAAGCACGCAACCTTGGTGTCATCATTGATAAACATCTGTTGATGTACGATCACATCACCAAAACCTGTCAGTCAGCAATTATAGCCATTCGAAAAATTGGACAGATTCGGCAGTATCTCAATAGAAAGTCTATTGAAACTCTTGTGCTTTCGTTAATTATGTCTCATGTCGATAATTGTAATGTTCTGTTGTATGGCCTTCCAAAGAATGATGTCAACCGGATTCAAAGAATTCAGAACACAGCAGCTAGATTGATAGTGGGTGCACGCTCTAGGGACTCTATCACACCAATTCTGCATAAACTTCATTGGTTGTCAGTTGAGGAACGTGTTGTATTTAAAATACTTATTATGTGTTTTAAAGCTCAGAATAATCTTTCTCCTTCTTACATCACAGAACTTATTCATCATCACATTCCAACACGTCGAACTCTTCGATCATCATCACAACATCTTTTGTCAGTCTATCCTGCAAACACACAAACATATGGTGACCGATCCTTCACATCATCAGCTCCCACTCTTTGGAACTCATTACCTCTTTCAATCAGAAGCATATCTTCCTTTGATTCTTTCAAGAAGGCACTGAATACTTATCTGTTCAAGTATTGATGATTGTATATATATATATATATATATATATATATATATATATATGTTATGTCATGATCGATCGTATTTGTTATGTCAAGCGTATAGAGAATTTTGTTAATTATTATGCGCTTTATAAATGTGAATTATTAGTAGTAGTATTATAGATTTAAATATGCATGGTTTTTTTAATGGTTTGTTTAATTTTCATCAAACTTCACTGATGAGTTCTACCTATATTGCTGTCACCACTCAATCTTTATGTTTATCTGTGTTTTATTCTCTTTGTGACATAATCCAAGTCAGGTGTAACTTGTTCACATACATATAATATGTGACCCTGCACCTCAAAACAAACAAAAAGTCACCATACATGAATTTTCAGTTAAGACCGTATTCTAAAAGAGCAGACTTTAAGCTTTAAAATGATGTATATAACTCAAATCAAATGGACTCTCCTGACCTATCTAAATATTGGAAAGAAAGCACAAACTCAGGAAAAGTGTGAACTGAGAAAAGAGGCTCTGAAGTACAGTGTCTATTCAAGCGCTTAATCTTTACCAAACCGTGCTGGCTGTGCGATGAATGGAACAAAAGACAGGAAGTAAACCACCAGAGTAACAACAATGAAGGGATTATCAGATTAAACTGAAATTAAGCATGCCTCATTAACACATTCTGTCCATGATTAATGCCAACTTTCAAATTAGTAGCACTATCCTTTCAAAAGTTATTAGAGTTGAAAGTGAAGAGTGTGGACAAGGTTTTTCAGAAATGAAAAAGGGATTCTAAAGACACATCTAATCACACTATTCTACCAAAAATGTTCGAGATAAACTGCTAAAAAACACACTTTCCTGCCCCGTTTTATGATACCAAATTTTAGCATAATGTAAAAGAAGACCCGCTCTTTTAGAAAATATGAAAAGGTAAAGTTCGGCTAGGTTGATCCATTTCACTTATGTTCAGTCCTCACGCAAAATCAGTGTGTGCGACTTTATGTTCGTTTTGAGGTGCACGGTCACATATGGTCAGGTTTAGTTTCAGTTTCAGTTTGACTTTATTTCTGGTTGTTTTGTTTTTTCTTGAAAATCATACATAACAATGCATAATGGTAGAGTACAGTACATTTCAAACATAAATGTTCATTATTTACAGTGAGTATGTAATAACAGTCTTGATAGTGAACGTACATGCAAATCGATTTACAATCGAAGTTTCGTATATGGCTAGTTATATTCTTGAACTACCCCCTCCGCCCCCCTCCCCCTACACACACACACACACACACACACACACACACAGACATTGAATATTTCTTACCTTATTAATATATAATTTTTGTTTCCCTTTTTATTAAGTTACGAATCATATACCTGAACCGAAACACAACAAAAAAGAATCGTATGATTCTTTCATTTACGGCGGTGTGTTTTTGATTGTCATGTTTTTTTCGCATCGAAAACAGACAATTATCATAACTAAACTACCATTTAATTTCCTTTCTCATGTGAATACGATATTTTAACGATGAAAAAAAATACTTTCACAATTATTATGTAATCATCAAATGCTTAATTTCGATACATCTGCCCAATCTCATTTGATCTTAACACCAAACTAAATTCCTTTGTGACGCCACCCTTATATTATTAGTAGTTTTTGAATTAGTGCAATACCAGACAAAAACATTTCTCACCTACCACCCCATTTTAAAACATGCACGTATGAGTGCGTGAGTGTGGGTGTGTATGAACGCGAGCTTGTCTGTGAGTGTGTGCATGTGGATATGTGTGGGGTTTATAATATTTTTTGTTTGTTTGTTTATTTGTTGTAGTTGCTGTTATTGTTGTTGTTGTTGTTGTTGTTGTTGTTGTTGTTGTTGTTGTTGTTGTTGTTTTTGATGCTGTCATTGTTGTAGTAGTTGTATTGTTCATTTGAACATTACATCCGTACACAGTCAGCAGAGTTCGGCGGTCGTCTACTCGGAGACCCGGTAGCGCACCGGGCAGAAAAGAGTGGTCCGATTGACTCGAACTCCATTCCCTAGCCCCTGGCAGCTGCCTGGAGTACATTCGAAAGGGATGGTATTGTATTGGTGTAAATGAGGGTTGGGCTTTTCACTTTTTGCGAGACACCAAGGAACCACATATGGAATAATACAGAACGTACCATTCTAAGAGGAATTCAGAGTTAATTAGATGAAAATCGGTTTTGGAAAGACCGAGACATCCAAAAACAAAGTAAAACAAAGCGATCCTAATGAAAGGTGGGTTCAACGTTTTATTAGAACTGTCCTGTTTTGGTGACCCACCTTTTATTAGAATTGCCCGGTTTTGGATAGCTCAGTCATTTCAAAACCAGTTTTCATCAAATAAACATTGAATCCGTCATGGAATTACATGCTCTTTCACATTTCATACGAGGTTTCTCATTATCTCACCAACAAATGTCAGAAAAACCGAAGTTAGGTCTCGACCAAAACTATATACGATCACTTTAGCCACGTTAACTTGGTCTTTAAAGTGAGCCATCGCATTGAGTGCCTTGAAGCACATATAGATACGGGACCTAGGTATCCCGTATGACTGCTAAACATATGTCATTTTCGCATTCATCAAGAGAATGGCTGAAATAAATTCAACCCATTGACCTCGCAGAGACAGAGCAGTACATACAGACATCAAAATCCTGAATTCTTTTTATCTGTTAGAGACAAAATGCTCATGGGTTTTATCTATGATTGGTCGTTAAACAAACCAACCAACAAAATGTTAGCTCAGCTCTCAAATCCTCCTGTTCGCTCATTATTCGATTTCAGCGGGAAAATGGATTTTCTCAGTAATATCTCATGTAATAATAGCCTCATCTGGCAGTCCGTTTCAAAATCCTCGTAAATCTGCTGAGAGTGACTTGCGATGCGAGGGTTGCGTGTATACTAAACCGATTCAATCTTCGTTCAGGTTTATCTGCAACATTTTATGGAGATGAATATGTTTTACATGTCACCGCATTTCCTGCAGAATATGTTATAATTGACATTTTGCGGCCATTCTTTCTTATGAACGCATAATTCTGACAACTGGGAACGTTTTACGAGTTATAAGAGCCACCCTCCCCCCCCCCCCCCCCACACACACACACACACAACCGGTCCTGTGTCAGTGCTAACTTCTGCTGATCATAGATAGAGGTCGTCATATCACAAATTCTAGAATTGTTTGATTGAAATAATTGTATCAATATTGCTTTTAACATTGTTTGTTTTTTGTGTGTGTTTTTTCGGGAAGGTGGGGGGGGGGGGGGAGGGACCCGTTAAGCTCCATCCCTCAAAAAATTTCGTGACATATTCAAATTTTATGCATACCTCTTGTAAACAGAGGTTGTTCTTGACAACCTGAAAGCATGTCCGAGGTTGTCCGACATAACAAGAAGTAAGATATGAAAACTGGATTGCAGCAATTGTTTAAAAGAGCAGATTGATGGAATAACACGTCTCTGTGCTCTCGGGAATGAAACATCCACAAAATACCTTACGAAAATGGCTTATTCCGTGATGTTATCCACAGTGATGTCAGCCGAAATAAGTATTACAATACCTTTTGTTACACCCTTATAAACCAGAGAAAGGTGCATCATAGCTCATAACAACATTTAAAGGGGACCTCCGGATGATTTTCAGACTTTTACATTTGAACAACAATAAATTAGTTATAATGAGTACAGAGTTTCAGAATTGGGGTGAGGAACAAGAATGTTGTCAAAATTCATAACAAATTGCAATGAACAAGGATGATGGCATGACAGCCTCGTCAACCATAAGAATGCATGAGTTTGGGCTCAAGGAAGCAGAACAAAAGAATAAAGAAGAAGACATGCATAGATTCTACACAGGTTGGAATTACACTGCTACATTTCTGAAATATGTGAGGCTCCTATGGCATCAGAACTGTTCAATGTAATTTGTTTAAGATTTTCAGAGTATTGGTTTCTCTGCTCAAGGACCACAATAAAGTCCACAAATCTATACATGGAGCTGTCAATTTATGTACTACATTATGTGAAATTAGGAAAATCGTCCGGCAAGTCCCTTTATGGCAAGTTGGTATTATACTCCCACACCTTTTCGTGCCAATAAGCTAGTTCGGAGTGTTGGCTCATGGGCACATTGGACCGAATGACCTTTCTTTTTCTCTCAGTCGGCTGGGGCACTTCCCTCGTTTTCAGAGCGATATAATGCACAACTTGTAGCTTTCCGTAACAATTTATGGGATTCATCATTCAATCCTGTTAAAACAAAGAATAAACTTGCGTAGACCAGATGACCAGAACGATCCGTCAATAACATATTAACACTTGGGAAAGCATCCATTTCATCATCTTGCATTGAATGTATTAACAATCTCTTTCTATTGATGTATTGATATTGCCAAATACCTCTTTTGCTTTCAGGTGAAAGCAGCATTTATAAGGATTATATGACTGTATGAATAATCATAACATCACAGATGCTTTTCCCAGTGATTTAAAAACCAAAATGCCTGTTGGTACGAATGACCTATTTTCTGCTCATGGGCAAAGTGGTACTGCGAACTGGCTTATCCTGGAACATTTTCCAAATAGAAATAACCACCATAATTTAAAGGTTCTGACGTGTTAGTCTATACAGTCAAACCTGCCTTAGCGGCCACCTGTCTATAGCGACCACCTGTCTCAAGCGGCCACTGAAAAATCCCCCGAGAGAAAAGCCCTGTTAAAGACCCTGTGTATAGCGGCCACCTGTCTAACGCGGCCAGCGGCCACAAATTTTGTTTCCCCGCGGTCGACTTTAACCTGTCTATAGTGGCCAAAAACCCAATGGAGCCGTAGCCGAGCCGATAATTCAGCGTGTTTTTCTGCTTTTTAGCCGTGCGGGCAACGTTCATTGATCGCCATCGCTGCATTCATCCCTCATTCAATCGTAATAATGCACTAGTGTAAAGCTTTCTTCACGACAATACACATACTACTCTGCAACTATTTCATATACACCGGCATGGTTAAATGCACGAAACACACGGTGTGTGCATACGTATACACATACATGCACATGTAAGGATACAACGATGATATACGAAGCAATGCACGCTATGTTGGATTACCTGTCTATAGCAGCCACTTGTCTATAACGGCCACTATTTCCGTTTCCCTTGGGTGGCTGCTATAGACAGGTTTGACTGTAGTTACATTCAGACAGTGATCCTTAATTTCAAGGATAAGCTTACTTCTAGGATAAGCTCCATGGGGCGCCAGTTAAGTGTCGCATTGTCAATTTCGTTACGAAATCAGTCATTTCGTTGCGAAATCGACCGTGAGACACTTGGCGCACCATAGTGCTTATCCTCAAAGTTAGATCATCCTCCATCACCGTCTGAACGTAACTATTATAAAACCTACCTTGATTTTGTGAGTTAATAATGCATTGGTCAATATATACCGTTTCTTTAATGTATTACAATTATTGAGTCTGCACGAGACATATTGTGACTATCTATGGTGTAGCAGTAAACAGCATGTTTCATTCATTCCATAGTCAGCCATCTCACCGCCACCCTTCCACTGTCAAGTTCTTATCGTTCTCTGGTTTCTCTCTCTCATCATGATCTTTGATACACCGACAGCTACTTTCTGTTCCCACTTCCTTTCCGCACTCCCCGTCATTTATCATCACCTCATCACACCATATCAGCAATATATTGTAAACAACACGGAATGTCAACCCGGGGGATCCTGTTATCATCACGCAGAGAAAGCGAGACAAATTCTCCTCGCGATTCGACCCCAAACCGTGGGTAGTTATCGCGAGAAAAGGTGGAAGCGTAAAACTTCGCAGGGGAAACGAGACAGCGATGAGATACATGTCGCAAATACGCCAAATCCCCGCTCCACAAAAGCCAGATTCGCGAGAACGCGACGACCACACCGACTTCGACCTTCACGATGACACGCAGCGTGATCGTCATACCGCTCCGCAGCAGAACGGAGTAGAGCTTCGACGATCGCTCAGACAATCGCGACCACCAGACAGACTTACATATTTCAGATCAGGTGTTATCATGTGAACACTCATGTGAACTATAGTGAATTCCTGACTCGTTAACTGTAAAGTAGACTGAAAAAAAAAATAAAGGAACACTCAGCGGAAAACTATCAGTGCCACACGAACTGTAAATAACTAAATAACTGTAAATATATGAATGCCCGACTCTTTTCAACAAAGAACTCAAAAAGAAAAGAAAAGAAGAAGAAGAGGATTCCAAAAGAAGTCTGACTGTTCAATCATGATGTGTGATCGAAATGTAACCCTTTACCATGTTTATCCATGTTTACAAGATGTGTATTCATATACTTGTAATGAAATTCACAATACATTGCTCGTATGACATTTCATTCGTGTATTGTCGTATTATCAGAAGTATTCACAAATGTGTAAAAAAAAATATTTGTATTCATGGTGAATAACAGACATCAGATTTGCCTTACTTCTGTCTTCCTTTTACTCTCTATAACCTATCTCCTGTTTCTATGGTTAAAATACGATGTATATTCATGTTTGCGATACAACTTTGTTGGTAAACCAAAATTCAAGTTTGCAGAGTACACATACAGAGCTCATAAAGTACATGTTGATGTATTAATTTCTACCTTCACGAGTTGATATGTTAAATATCGTTACACGCAAGTACATAAAACAACAGTGCATGGATTCATATTCCACTGAAGTTGGACATGCAAAACATAATTTGTTCCAGTTTATCATGACCGTATTTTGCTTGAAAATCACTCGTAACTGTACTCCGTATATTCTTATGTCTATTGCTCTTCCTTAACTCTTGGCTATCCTTTCACTCACAGACAACATTAGTGATGTGTTTCTTTTCCAAGAAGGGAAGGGATATTGTGTCTGCACGAGACATATTGTGACTATCTATGGTGTAGCAGTAAACAGCATGTTTCATTCATTCCATAGTCAGCCATCTCACCGCCACCCTTCCACTGTCAAGTTCTTATCGTTCTCTGGTTTCTTTCTCTCATCATGATCTTTGATACACCGACAGCCACTTTCTGTTCCCACTTCCTTTCCGCACTCCCCGTCATTTATCATCACCTCATCACACCATATCAGCAATATATTGTAAACAACACCGGAAAGTCACCGGGTCATGTTTTGTAGATATAGTGTACAGTGATACATCAAATGTACATGTGTTGGATTAATATACTGGAGAACAATGAATAAAGCACAGTTGCATTTTGACTCCAGAGCAAAGCAGTCATGCCTCCTTCATTCTCTCATTGAGTCTTAGAGACCGACTTCATCCTCACACACATAAAAACATAAAAACAATAATCTATGATGTATTTCTTTTCCTAGAATACAGCCTAGTACCGAAGCATTTCATTTACATGCTCTTTATAAGTTTTATCTTGGCAGGAATGTATTCAGTTGTTGCTAGGTAGGGCAAGCCCACGGCAAGCTTTGTGGTTGTTAAGGGGAACTTTTGTGAGCAAAGCATGCTGAAAATTTGAACATGTTACAGAACGTGTCTGTTACAGGCATTACATGAATAATCATAAAATCACAAATGCTTATTTCGGTGACTTTGAAAACGAACATATTTGTTATCGCATTGCAGTCTACAGTGGAACCTGCCTTGATGATATGATTTCGAGCATGAAGGTAATGTGCATAACATTTTAAGGAGCAAAACATCTCGCTCGACTTTAGGCTTTTTGATAACTTTACGAAATTAAAGATGTCAGTTTAGGGGGGGGGGGATTTGGATAAAGAAAAGAAAATAAACATGAAATGATACAAACATCGGCGATGTTATCGCAACATTTATTTTAATCAAAACATTCTAGCATTTTTGATTGATTTTGTAGACATATTTCCATCGTGTTTCATCGGAGAAGTCAATATATAATTGCAATTAATGTCATATTCTATGCATGCAACCACTGACGTCTTTCAGAACTTGCACTGATATGGGGCTGTAGCTGAAAGCAAACACATTATGTACAGTTACACCTTATCAAAGGTATTTTTTTACGGAACCACTCGTGTCAGTACAGTGTGTGTCTTCCCAATAACAGAAATGCATCCGACCACCATTGAAGCCTTTCCATCACAGCCAGTCAGATAGAAGCATACTTTATTAACATACCCTGGTAATGGAGGACAAACAATATCAACCATGAATATGATGAACCTCTGGAAGCTTGTTTACCGTCATTTACGATGCCCCAGGGTTACATTGTACTTTCACAGTTCAACGGTTTTAGTACATGAATACGACGTCATTGCGTGAAAGAACAATCATTCCCACGCAAGGAACACAATTCCAATATGTTATCTCAACTGCAGCTTAAGGGACTGTACGGTACTGGTTGAGGTAGGGATTCATGTTTTGAACATTCCTAAGTGAGATAATGAAAAGCCTCCTATGAAATACGAAAGAGCATGTAATTTTAAGAGGGATTCAACGTTTATTTGATGAAAATTGGTTTTCAAATGGCTGAGATATCCAAAATAGTGCTAATAATAAAAGGCGACATGCCCCAACTTTATTAGTATCTCTTTGTTTCACCTTGTTTTTGGATATCTCATCCATTTCAAAAACGATTTTCATCGAATAAAGTTTTGATACCCCTTAGAACTGCATGCTCTTTGGCATCTCATAGAGTGGTTTCTGAATATCTCACAAAATGTTAAAAGCTAAATCTTCACCTCGACCAAAACTGTACACACCCTTTAAGATGGTGAGACGCAACAACACTCTGGACAAAGAGTCAAAGTATCATCTCAATCTAACGTCAACATCAAGACGAATTAAAACGACAAAATAAGAGAAAAGAAATATGGCGGAAGCTCTATAGAATATTACATGTGTCCTTACTACAAATACACTGCACTGTAAACACATCGGTGTTAGATTTAACACCACGGGTGTTAGATCTAACACCGATCAAACTTTAATAAAGGACCATACCCACAGGTGTTAAAAATGCACTGTGATGGTGTTGAAAAGTGTTCACCTGACACTTCGTGGTGTTAATTTGACACTGTACCTGGTGTTATTTTGACACTGTACTGGTGTTAATTCAAAAATGACACCACATGGTGTTGATTTGATATTTGTTGGTGTTAATATCAACGGTTTAACACCCGTCCAGCTTCAATAAGAGACCACACTAGCTGGTGTTACTTTGGTGTAAATTTATTTTCACATTTTTTTCAAAAATTTAGTATTTTAATGTAAAATTCTTGATCGTCTTGTTTAAATTAAAATCAACAAGAAGTGCAGTTACTAAGAAACTCTTCAAAAAACAGTTTAAAATTTGGAAATGACACCCGGAGGTGTTAATTTAACACCATAAATGAGCACCGAACACCAGCTCGGTGTTCACTATTTAACACCGGACTTTTTGCAGTGTGGTAAAATGTTTGTATATGTACTGTACTTTTAAGAGGATCTCACAAAACCTTTTATTTTTCTTTCATGTTGATGTCTAGCTGACGCGCTGTTGCAATTCAAATGCAGTCATAAGAGAAAATTGGTGTGTTTATTACCGATGCAGTTCGCTATTCCGAAGGTTCGTTAATCAGAAAACGAAATGAAATTCGTAATTCCGAAGGTACGTTAGTACTGCACCTTCATTGCTTTTCTTTTCATAATTTCGCTCATTAACCATATTTCATTTTCCATAAACGAACCTTCTGAGTAAACGTCATATTTCGTTTCCAGATTAACGAGCATGATATCCAATTTTATATGTATGGATAATTAGTGTGTTTCGATATCGTTACGAACCTTTTTCAATTCCGGATAAAAAAAAATTAAAGCCTTTGGAATAACAAACCTTCAGAATATTAAATGCCACAATAATATTCGAAATAAGGTTTATGAGCACCCTATATTCCTATTCATTTTCAGACAAACGAACATCTTTGGTATAGGGATCTTATGTCTTTCGAAACAACGATGAACCTCATTTCATTTTTTTTTTGACTAACGAACCTTGTGGGGGGGGGGGATCACACAATTACACAACATCTAATTCTTTGTGACCCATTTCTCTCCTCAAATTCCTTCTTCTCTTCATCCCTCATTCTACCACACGACATTCATGTCCCTCCTCTAATCCCTTCACACCAAACACACTTCCATCCTCCAATTATTCTAATTCTCACAGGTGATGTTCGTTATTCCGAACGTTCGTTATTCCGAAGATTCGTTATTCCGAGGATTCATGAATCCGACAATGTAATTAGGTTCGTTGTTCCGAAGGTTTGATGCTTCGAATCACACAAATTCCATCATACCTAGATGCACGTTAATCCGAAAATGAAATAGGTTCGTTGATACGTACATTTATGGCGTTAATCCTCAGGTTCGTTATTCCGAAAATGAAAAAACAAAAGAAAAAAAGCACGGCTTACTAAGGAACCTTCTGAATTACGAAAATTATTTTGTTTTCGGATTAACTAACCTTTGGAATAACGAACCTCATTCCGTTTTCGGATAAATGAAACTTCCAAATAATAATTATATATACCTTCAGAATGACGAACCTTCGGAATAACGAACACTGTAACCTCTTTTCACATGTCTGATTACTTCGTTCCCTAAATTCGCCTCTTGCCTCACGTCCATCATCTGATCCGTGGTGCACGCTAAACTTGATTGGCTCTCATACTCAACTTTCCTCCTCACCTCCAGCTCTTTAATCTTCCCCTCTTTTAATCCACTTCCCTCCACTAATCCTTCTCAACCCTCCAATCTTTCGCCGTATAGCCTCTCATCTCTTTCCCCAATTATAAATTCAGCCCCCTGATCCAGTCTCCCTCACTCTGACCCATCTCTCACCTTTCATCTTCCTCCCTCGTCTAATCGCCTCTCCTCCATGATTAACACTCCTCATAATAATCAACCTATCTCTTCTTATCCTATCCCCTCCACACCCATCTGGCTTTTGCTAAACAGTCGGGTCGCGGGCGCGGCGCGGCGCGCGGCGCGCGTCTCGCTGGCAGAAATTTCCAGCAATTTTTCAGAAAATGTATGTATGCTAGCCTGTATCTATCGACAGAAAAACAAAACGAGAGGAAATGGTCTCTTTATTGGGAGCATGGATTTGTTATTCAAACCATAAAACGGGTGAATTGATTGTTGAATCAATACATCGGTAAAATGTTGATACATTGAATCTAATTGTTGCATCCAATTATCTTTTTCCCCAAAGATTTTCCTAATTAAAGCGCATGCAAGGGATTACTCCTTTCCGAGCGACTACCAGACGTGTCGTAAATCGAACGAAGAATGTATACTACACGCCAGACTCAAATTCACCTTCTTTACTTCCCCCTTCAATACAATGTACTTTGTCTAGATTTCGATGAGCGTATCGTCTCATGTGATAGAAATGACAAGCCTATAACCTCATACACACAGACACACAAATACACACGCACACACACACACACACACGCCCACACACACATTACTTTGTCTATCTACTATAATGTTGTCTGCTAGACGCCAACCATTATCTATCTTGAGATTCTTTCATCGGCACAGTACTTTTTATGTGGTGTTTCCATTATCTACTACTTCGGTGCAAGATTAACAAACCTCTTTTGGCATGCAAGATGACACTGGCGATTTTTTTGGCGTTCGTGGGGTATGAAAAGATCATCTGTATGACTTCATTTCATGATGCTCAAGTTGATCCATAGCAGCAAAGAGATAGCCATTCATCCCTGACAATACTGCACCATTGCATTTTTCCTTTAAAAAGGGGAACGGAGGGAACCCTCGACAAGCTATACGGAACACGGATCACAAAAAGAGTATGCCTGTTATCGCTTCTTTTCAGTTCCACCTACAATACCCCTGCCACATGCGATCTACAAGTGTACTTGTACTTTATTGTTTCTTTCGATCCACCGTTCTCTTCCCCTTCCATTACATCGCCCAGTCTATATCTTCTCCGTTCTCTCTCTCTCTCCCTCCCTCATTCTATCTGTATTGCTATTTCCTTCTTGATATCTAATATTTTTCTTATCATTACTTCCAATTTCCCCGTCCTTCCCCCTTTCTTTCCTATGTGTGTGTGTGTGTGTGTGCGTGTGTGTAAAAAGGTTGTAACTTCGAAATCATCCTAGCGTATGTCTACAAACATTCATACTCACACACACAAACACACACGCACACACACTCACGCACACACACAAAAACACCTGCTATATGTATAAGGATAGTAAAATAAAAATACATAAAGCATGTCACCCTTCAGTTTTAGTAGAATAGTCATGCCCATCCCATCAAACTGGCATTACATGGACATTATTGCTAAACATAAGTTACGATCTTTTGGCTGGAAACAGTGCCAAAAGAGCATGTTGAAAAAGAAAGTGATGTGCATGATTATAAAGTATTTTTATCGAAAATTGGAATAAATTTTGAATTGATTTGAATCGAATTGGATTGGATTAAAGAGAAAAGAGAGAAAGTCATCTACAGGTTTTCACAGGCAATGTAATTACTAAGTGACTCAGATAAAATTTTCCATGCACCAGAAAGTTTAGCAATTCGATATTTAATCCCGCCCTTGATGGACAAGGCAGCTGTCTGGCAGCAAATATTGTGAATAGACATGCTATTTAAGAAGAAAGAGGAGCAAGCAAAGTAAACCAATCATCTACGTAAACACAACGACCGACAGATTATAGCTGACCTGGTACAGGTACTGTTCTATTGTTGTTGATGTTAATGCTGACGACACACTTGAAGTAAATACATCAGTAGTCCATACAGCGAGCGCAATTACCCCCATCGCAATTATCACTACGCATTTTCAATTGCGTGCAATTACGAGCTTAGGACGGCTACGGTTCTAAGGATCTACGAGCACAAATCAGGACCTGTCACCATGGTCATAGAGGTTGTTTGCACATGTGGCAAAGCCGGACTGAAGTGTTGGGACGGACTGGTAAGGTCTGCTATAGTGTGGATGTGTATCATGGCGTGAATGGGTGAAGCGCTATATAGGATCCTTCGATATAAAGCGTAAGGGGATTCAGGGGGACCCCCTTTCACCGTATTCATTCCTATTCGCCATTGAAAATTTAGCTCACACTATGAAGAAAACGTGATAAAAGGGTTTCATTTTGGAGCATATGAAAGGTGAGAAACTTCATTTCTATAAACATTAAGTCAAGAGACTGGTACTTTTGTATAAGGGATTCGAAAAGGTCTTATACATAACAAATAAAAGATATTGAGATTAGTTCAAATCTAAATAATGTAAAAATGAAGATCTTACGTCTATTAGGTATAAGGGTAACATTAATTTACCGGATGATAGGAACTAAAATAAATAAATACAGAGAGTTTCAATATCTACTATGCTACCAAGCAGCTTTTTAAATCTAGATTTGTAGTAAACAATTCTTCCTTCTTCTTTTCAATCAGGAAGAGTCTATGTATGTATATATACATATATCCTTCAGATCAAAGTTATATGTATAATATATATATATGATATATATACATATATATATACATATATATATATATATATATATATATATATATATATATATATATATATATATATTATATAAATATACATATAACTTTGATCTGAAGGATATCAAGAAAAGGAACTGGAGTTACTGGAGTGGTCAGTTTTGGGGCTTTTTAAATGAAATTCGGGTAGAACAAAGTTTGTTTTAAAAATGTTATGTTCATTTTGAGACACATTAATTGTAATTTCTTAATTTGGAAATTAATGCACACTACCCACTGAAGCGAAGATAGAGTTGTTGGTTTTTTTTTTGTTTTTTTTTTCATTGATTATGGAAGAAAAGAAAATAGCAATATTAAACAAGGTAGGCCTATATATTAGGAATTCACAAATACAATAGTTTGAATATATGAATTCAATAAAAGAAGAGCTAGCTCTAAGTTTTCTTTTAATGAGAATCTCTCTCTATTTCTCTCTACATCTATTAAAAAGAAAAGACTGGTATTCCCCTGATAAGAACATGATGATGATGATAATACAGTAATGATAATAATAATAATAATAATAATAATAATAATAATAATAATAATAATAATAAAATAATAATAATTAATAATATTAATAATAATATTTATTATAGTAATAATTGATAATAATGATAATATTAGTAGTAGTAGTAGTAGCAGTAGTATCAGTATTATTATCATTATTAATGATATTGATGATGGCGCAGATTGCGTTGATTATGATTATGAGGATGATCATGATGATAATGTGACGACGATGGTGATGATGATGATGATGATGATGATGATGATGATGATGATGATGATGAAATATCAATGATAATAATGATAAAATATGACAATGATGATTAGTATTTTCACCATAATGAGTATATAGAAGAAGGGGACAAAGACAACAGAAGAAAAAAAAATGAAGTACGAGAAAAGGAGGAAAGAATGAAGGGAAGCAATGTTCATAATTTCTTATTTCGTTCAGAGGAAAGCGTACGTAGCCAGTCTACGAACATAAATCAATTTTCTATTTTAAGTAAGGCTATGTACGATGCAGGGCATAATTTTAATAAGGTGATGACATAGGGTGATTTGATTTGATTTGATTTGATTTGACTTGATTTGATTTGATTTGATTTGATTTGATTTATTCATAAAATGCTTACACATACATTGTACACAAATATTCACACTGTTTGTACATGGGATATGTCATACACATTTTGTGTGAATCGTCATAAGCTATATGAAAAGCTTGACTGGGACGTCCAGTAGATAACACTTACACATAATACAGAAGCATTATCCCTCCCCCCCCCCCCAAAAAAAAAAAATGTATTATACACATTCAATATATTATTTTATAGTTAGGGATTTGATAGAAGTGAGAGAAAGGAAGAAAAATTGAGAGGAAAATAAGAAGAGGGGTATTCTACACCATGATATGATGCAGAAGGAATGAACATAATGTCTGTCAGGATATGATTTTTTTTTTTTTTTTTTTTTTTTTTTTTTTAGTATCTTACTCCTGATGTGTGTGGTGGATAAACAATTCTGGTTCGTTCGGTTCTTTGGCATTGTTTAGGGAGTACAATAATAATCTCCCGCTCGAAGGTTATGACATTGTATAACCCCTACCGAGGCAGTCGACTTCTTTTAACAGGTGTAAATCAAGGTAAATAGCACGATATCCTCCATAACCTCAATGTGTTTCAGGATGTATAGGGCTCACAACTGTAAATAAAATGGAATGTCCCAGACCGCTTCACAAATTCGTACTAAAGATACCAATATAAATGAAGAAAAAAAAATAATTAAAATCATTAATGCAGTTTGGCATAAAACTGAATAACTGCAGATATTGAGTATGGATTCATCTACAAACTGCATTTTGGTTTGAAGATGAAAACTTTTCTCATGGAATTTTAAGGGACTATATTTCATTGGGTGCGTGTACGGAAAATAGGTGATTTTTTTGAGTGACAAGAACTCGTATAGTCTGGCTTTGCGGACCCTTTGACAGAGTTTGAGCAGAAGAACCTGCCTTGGAAATTTGATGGATGACAGGGGTATAGCTCACTTATCCAGGTTAGTGAAGATGAAACACCTCTTTTCTCCCAGCTATTTCACAGAATTTTTTGAAATTTGCATTTCAACACACGTCTGTATGGGGAATATTATTTACCCGTGTGAGCCCTATAACGACTGGTCTAACAGAGTCGTATAGATACCCCCTGTCTGTTTCTCCCTGTCTTCTTTTCGCTTTGACTCACCGTCTATGTATCTTTCTACCTCTAATCCTCACTTAGTGCCAGTCTGGGATATCAAGCGATATAATAGTACCACTTCTACTACTGCTACTACTACTACTACTACTCCTACTACTACTACTATATACTATACTGCTACTACTACTCCTACTACTACTACTACTACTCCTACTACTACTACTACTACTACTGCTAATAATAATAATAATAATAATAATAATAATAATAATAATAATAATAATAATAATAATAAAATGATGATACTGATGATGATGATGATGATGATGATGATGATGATAATGATGATAATGATAATAATATTAATGATTATAATAATGATAGTATAAATTTCTAAAGCACGACAATCCATCTAAGAGATGCTCATGCCGCTTTTAGGCTTGAAGGTCAAGAAAAGAAATAGAAAAATGTATGTGAAATTATTTTCCCCTATACTGAGAAGACATGTTTTTAGAGACGTTTTAAACGATGAGGATGACCATCAAACGGGGACAAGGATATCATTCCAAACTGTTGATCCAACGTGGGAAAACGAACGGGTTCTCTATAAAATGCTTAACTTTAGGTATATGAAATGTAAAAGGTCTGTTGTGATCGAAGCTTGCGGAAGGATTATAACAATATAAAGAGTTCTGAAGATACTCGGGTGCCGTTAATTGAGTGGACTATAGTTATGATAAACAATGATGATGAGCGATTTGGAAGATAATTCCCTTTTTACGGGAAGCCATGCAGTGGAGAGAACGTAATACCGATGTAATGTGAGTACTTTTCTTATAAGTGCATAGAGGTCAGAAGTATCTTGCAGCACCAGTTTGAAGACGAGAGGAAATGAGGGCAAAATAATCTGTCCGACTCCTGCTTTAGGGAAATGTATTTCCGAATGAATCAACGTGACGCAACTGGATTCTAATAGATTAGGATGTAATCTGTTTGTTTATCTATCTATTCAATTCAATTCAATTCATTTATTTCATTCTTTTCTTTTTTCCAGCAAAACATAACACTACTGCAAAACCAGATAGTTATGTAGATAGTTATGTTTTCCAGCAAAACATAACTATCTACTATATTCCATTCACCCATTCATAATCTATCTAGATATTTATTTATCCATCCGCCTATCGTCAAGTACTTACTTCCTTATATATTTATATTATCTATCTATCAATCTATCTAGCTATCTATCTACATATTTATTTATCTATTCATTTGTGTGTCTATCTATCTACTTATCTATCTATCTCTCTATCAAGATATGTACTTATAAATCAATCTATCTATTCATCTATCTATTTGTATCTTTCTATCATCAACATCACAATTGATCTACTGTATCTCTCGAGCCATCCATCTGTTTTATTTCATCTTTGTATGAGTGCATGACTCTTATCGCTCTATCGCTTGGTCCATAATACTTATCAGTGCAGTGTATTATTTAGTATCTATTTCCTTCCTCTCATCCACACACATACAAACACACACACATACACACACACACACTTTTTGTTTTATGATATTCTTTATTTGAGTTTCATTCAATATCAAATCCATATTAACAATAAAATTAATATTACCACCAACAACAAAAAATCAGCTGTATTCTTCTTTCTTGTGCTGCTAATTCATTTTTCAAGCATACAGTACAATATATTTGGGTCACACACACACAAGCAAACACACACACGCACACACACTAAAATGCACACACACACAACTCTATCTTAACGGAGAATAATGAAAGATAGCGAACTATAAAACATGGACCTACTAACGAATGGAAATTCAACGAAACCTACCACTTTGAAGTACGAGATATGCCGCCACCACTGACAATGCCCATCTCAATGAATACATACAGGTGTCTCAAAAATGATGAGTGCATAATAATGCATTGTCACTGACAAAATAATTATTTCCCTAATTCTGGTCTTATTTGGCTGATGTGCCTTTTCAGACTGAAACCCCTTTGAATAAACGCCAATGATGAGAAGCAGCAAACCTCAGAACATGACTGATCTCGTTTCATTGGATTGGACATTACCGATTCGCTCGCTAGCGCTCACACATGACTTTGCCTAATAGTAAGACAAACATATCCTCTTCCCTTGCTATCTGTTTTTACTCTGGAAAAATGTGCGGCAAAGGTGGAAAATGAGATAACAAATCATGATCAATTAGCCAAAACTTAGCTATCTCTTCAAAAGTACGTGTATTTCGCCAATGGAAATGTCTGAGCGGTGATATACCAATACATACCATACATGCCATAACTGCACATGCATTTTCCTTGATTTAAGACAGTTGTTATCTTCTGCGCATTTAGTTTATAGATTTTTCAAAGCTGCGTTGTGTTTTGCTCCGGCTTGCCGAAGGCGGAGTTCATACGATCAAAGCAGGGAAGAATGTTTAAAATGCTTTGTTTGTGACACTTTTGACATAGACAGAGGCATGCATATTAAGGAAATGATGAATGTCCATGTGTAATAGGTCCATGTATAAAGTAAGACACTCATCTACTAATAGACAAACAAATGGAATTCACATCGCAGTGATTTTTTTTTCTTCATGTGAACATTATCAACACAATATTATGCGTAATCAGCAGAAACTAATTTTATGTTAACCTAAATAGAAAGAGATATGCTAATACAACGGTAACCATAATATTGTAATCTTATAGCGACATAAAGTTACATAAGCGTAAAACTGCCCCTGGAGAACGTTTTCAGTTATTCCGAACAAATACCATTACCGGAGACTGTCTTAAAGTTGAAATCCGATGAATGGAAACAACAGTCGGTGACAATGGAAATGCTTTCAAAAGAGGACATTCAAAAACGCACAGAGAACTCCGTTCGGTACAGAAACTTTCAATGCATTTGAAATTCGGGCACCACTCTAGATAAAAGCTTTTTTGTTTTCTTTTTTCTTTTTTTAGTTGAAAGCTAGAACATCACTGCTAAATATCGTATGCTGATGTAAATTGTGGAAACAGCCATCTTTTACTATTGAATTTATGCAAGAGCTCTTCACAGAGTATTGTAAGATTTTTCTCCATCAAAAGTCAACGACGGATGAACTGGGACTTCATGCAAAGTCACGTCCAGCGAGGTTATGTACATTAGACCAGTATTGACACCTCCTCGGCACGAAACTCCTTTACCAATTTGAGATTGACAAGAGTGGAGAGTGTAGCCTTACCTATAGGCGTTTATCTTATTTATTTCATTTATCTAAATATACAAATATCGTATGAAATATTCTTTCTGCATTAGCAATCCTCTCTTTGCTATATTCATTCATCTCTTGCTTTTTTTCTTTCACTTTGAACGTTTTTGTTTCTTACACATGCCACGTAATTTTCATTGCAACGTTTGTTTTAAATAAAATCATCATCATCATCATCATCATCATCATCACCATCATCATCATCATCATTGTTATCGGGGGGGGGGGGGGTTCGAGCAAGAAGGATTTAAACAACATTTTCACTTAAAGGGATGATATACTTTTGGTTAAGATGGAACTTCAGTTCAACCTTTTTGTGTGTGAGGTGTAAGAAATATGAAATAACATGTAATTCTAGAGGGATTCAAAGTTAATTTTATGAAATTCATTTTGAAAAAAGCTGAAATATCCGAAGCAAAGGGATCCTAGTAAAAAGGTGGGACACACCTTTTATTAGGATCGCTTTGTTTTACTTTGTTTGTGAATATCTCATTCATTTCAAAGCCGATTTTCAACAAATAGACTTTGAATTCCTTTTAAAATTGCTTACTCTGTGACATTTCATAAGTGTTTCTTTAGTATCTCGCAATAACTTAAAGGCATAATTTACCATTTGCAGATGATACAAAAACCGATCAATAATGCTCCAAAATAGTTCTAAAATGTGAGTTAGGGATAGAAACGACCAATGAAAAAAATTTGAACCAGTATAATCGATGTTGAATTTTGTTAAATATACAAAATGTGAATAATAGTTATAATAAAAATGTTTCCAGACTAAACCGTCTACAGTTATGGTTTAATGAGAAAATAGTGATTATATGCTTTATTGCAAAAACTTTAAATGCTAGGATGTTTTGTGATACAACTGGCCTACACATATATGCATCAAAAGTGATATCTTGAACATTTTAAATCACTGCTCCCAAAGGTAAACAGGACCTTTAAAAGCCCAATCCTCATCTCTACATTTACCATCCTTTTAAATTCAGTTGAGGAGATACTATGTGATCCAGATATCGATCGTACGTTCTCTTCATCGCGTCGTTCCACTTCGCGATTACCGCAGCGGAGGTGAAGGATTTTCTCTGTGTCTCGGCGTGGCAGAAATGTATAGGATTAACGTCTTTCTGGTGCATCTGTTTGGTGAGGGTGCACTGAGTCAGGTATGCACTGAGTAGCTATACACTTGACTGGAGCGCCCTTGATACATCTCGTCTCCTTTCCGCTCTGAATCGCTCTGACCACTCGTAGAATGTCCTAACAATAGCAAAGGCCCATGACCTCGGATTACACAATAATTGCGGAAGTCAAGTTACGATTGTCACGTCTCGAGTGGTCTATAATACGGTAAATACACTTCTTATAGATTCTTGATGCTGATCAGTACTTCTGGGTCGTTGCACTTTTTCTACAAACTTGCATAAAGCAAAACACTGATATGTGATAACCTTTTCTCCAAAATCCTAGCGTAGATCAATATACCGTACACGTGTATTATACACATTACAATGGTAGACGATCTAACCCCGATCAAGTGTCAATAGAGGACCATACCCATATAGGTGTAGATGTTGTGATGGTGTTGAAAAGTGTTCACCTAGCACTTGGTGGTGTTAATTTGATACTGGAGCTGGTGATATTTTTTGACACCTCACTGGTCTAAATTCAATAAAGGCACCGCATGGTGTTGATTTGATATTGCTGATGTTAATGCCAATGGTATGATACCCATTCAGCCTCAAAAGGAGACCGCATCAACTGGTATTACTGTGGTGTAAATGTGTTCACATTAAAAACAAAAATCAAGTAGGCCCCCTACTTATCGGAAAATTCTTGATCGTCTTGTTGAAATTCAAATCAGCAAGAAGAACAGTAAGTAAGGAACTATTCAAAAAGCAATTGTGTATTTTGAAATGACACTCGGAGTTGTTAATCTAACACCATATTTAATGAGCACCGGAAATTTAACACCAGCTCGGTGTTTCATATTTACAGTAACACCTTACTTTTTGTAGTGTAAAAGGTTTCGTTTTCGGAAAGATACGGCAGCCCACTGCATTGTTTTCTAAAACACAGGTTTTCGTGGGGGTTTTTTTTCGCAACGCGTCTCCTAAACATTTCTTGCGTCATTTCATTTCATTTCATTTATCATCCATGCTATTCACGCTATTAGGAAGCTCTTCACTCTACACTGTAAAAACATCGGTGTTAGATTTAACACCTAACACCGATCAATCTTCAATAGAGGACCACACCCACAGGTGTAGAAAATGTATTGTGACGGTGTTAAAAAGTGTTCACCTGGCACTTCGTGGTGTTAATTTGACACTGTAGATGGTGATATTTTTGACACTGCGCTAGAGTTAATTCATTAATGACACCACATGGTGTTGATTTGATATTGGTGGTGTTAATTTTAATGGTATAACACCCGTCCAGCTTCAATAGGAGACCACACCAACTGGTGTTACTGTGGTGTAAATGTGTTTACACATTTTTTCAAAAATCAAGTACTTTATCGGAAAATTCTTCATCGTCTTGTTGAAGTTCAGAATTAACAAGAAATTCAGTAACTAAGAAACTATCAAAAAACAATTCTATATTTTGAAATGACACCCGCAGGTGTTAATCAAACACCATGAATGAGCACCGGAAATTTAACACCAGCTCGGTGTTTCACATTTAACACCGGACTTTTTGCAGTGTATAGTGCCGCAAAATGGTGCTCAGAATCAATGTTTTGAAATCGATCAAAATACTCGCACGGCAGCGAAGGCTCATGCTGAAATCTCCCACCTCCACGTCTTTTATAGAATTTCGTGGAATCGCCTATCATTGAAGCGTTTTCTAGTCCCTCTATTTCCCATGAAAGCCAACATAACGATCTCAATTTGAATGTCTGTTCAATTGAATGTAGGCAATCACTATTATTCCTGTGAGGTCCTGACCAGCTTTTCAATCAGTGGAGTCTTGCTTGACTTAGAGCCAAAACCAATTTCTCAGAAGAGCTAAAAAAATGTGTCTTCTACTTGTCCACCATTTGGAATATCATTTATGCTTATATACAATACATCGAAAGAGACTACCTCGAAACATGTCAGGCTGACGCGAAACAAATTTCTCAGAAGAGCTAAAAAATGTGTCTTCTACTTGTCCACCATTTGGAATATCATTTATGCTTATATACAGTACATCGAAAGGGACTACCTAGAAACTTGTCAGGCTGACGCGAATAGACAAGACAAACCATTTTCCTCTTGAGTCTTTTTAGACCAAAGTGCAGAATAAATTCCATCGCATTATACAACTTGCCTTCCTGAAGCGTCCTCCAGAATATTCAGTATAGGAGGCTACGGAGAAAGTTACATGAGGATTCATCGTGCCATAATTACCCTAATTACCACAGCGTAATCTCGAACAAGCTGCATGCAATTAAATATTGCGAGAGATCGGTGAATAATTATTGGTGAGGCCCGATTTGTTGATTATCGGTAATTGATTATATATCAAACACGATTGGGTATATTATGTTATCGGACTCTGAACTCATGTTATCAAAGCCTTATTTCTTTTTCATACGTTTATACATGGTAATTGTAGAGCAAAGAAAAAAATGACACTTCTGCAGGCATACAAAACCTATACTTTCCTTTAACATCATGTCTTATTAGTGTCATCAAGACTACGATGTCAAAGTCTACATTTTGCTTTTTGTCTCGTTTTGGCTCAGTTATTGCTGCCTAGACTATTGCTCAACTGTTATATCATATCACTCTGTGGAACGACTATGAATGAATGTTCATCAGCGTCTCCCTGATGGCAAATAATCATCCATCCACAAAATGAAAGAGAGAGAGAGAGAGAGAGAGAAACAAACCCACGAAAATATGTGCCATACCCATGATCAAAGTCATAATCTTCTGTGTATTTGAGTAGGTGCTTTTGTCTAGCGGGATATGGCATATGCTCCTACAGCCGAGAATTGAATTTGTTGAGGTGTGAAATCTTGAGCGAAGTGTTCGTAAACCTGCGCACCACGAAAGAAGACGTAATGATCGTAGTACATGTACTACAGGTGTATTATGTCATGTACAGTGTATATACGGTGCATTGCCTGCCTTCGTTTTTGGGGTCTTCATCAATGCCTCGTTGTACATGTTATCTGCTTTCTTCCTTCTTTTTATCCTTCTTCCCTTCAACTTCTCTTTTATTCTTCTGTGACAATGTTGTCAGCCAAACCATGCTAGATGTTACTTGCCAAGTTTAGGATCGATGTGTCTTTATTAGAGGTATTGCTTACCATTTGCAGATAAAACAAAAAGCTTAAGTGCTTCAAATGGTTCTGAAATGTGAGTTAGGGATAGGGAAAAAGGTGCAAAAAGTTGATTAGTAAAATCAATGTTAAGTATTGTGAAGTAATCAAAAAGGGAACAATTGTTATAGTAAAATTGTTTCTTAAACCGTTTGCAGTTATGATTTAGTGAGAAAAGTAGTGATATCTTCTTATATTTTAGGCTTTATTACAAAATTTTTAAATGGTAGGATGTTTTGTGATACATACAACTGACCTACACATAATAGATGCAATGTGATAACTCGAACATTTTTTTCAAATCACTGCTCCCAAAGGTAAACAGTACCTTTAATTGCACACATATACGAGAGTTGATGCTCATTGCGGGGGTCCTCCCACAAGCCCGACTCCCACGAGTAAACAGCCCATGAATTCCACATTGAAACACGGTCCATGAGTCATGCAGCCCACGAGTCATACAGCCCATGACTTCGGCACTAGACAAATAAGGCCCATGAGTGCGACACTAGGTTAAAACAGCCCATGGCAGATTTAGAGGAGCTTCGCTGTTGAATGTTGCGAGTTATTCTGTAAACCATGATAAGTTATACTTCATATTCTTGGAAAATAGGCTTTAATTCTGCTCTCAATGCACAGCAGGACATAAAATATTCAAAAGTACCAAAATCTGCAATAATGTAACTGCTATACTCCAGGAGTGTTATACTACTATTATTGTAGCAGCATTCGCGGTCGATTTGTTGAAAGTGAGTGAAGCGAGGTCGCAGCACACGGTATCCCGCTGCCACCAAACAAAAAAGCTGGGCAGACTCAAGGGGAAAGCGTCTGGCTCAGCATTAAAATCATTAGACTCTTTCAAAATTTTGTCATTATTATTCTCTTGACTTCTGCACTAGTGCAACCTTTTCCTCACTGTGACATGCACTCCTTAATATTTCGGTAACTTCTGCACGCCATTATACGGAAACTTATACGGGATAAAATTCCCGAGTTGTAGGTTGCTGTGATGAATCCTTCATGATCATTCTTTTACAAATTTTTATCCGGACCTAAACGGCAAACGATTCACAATCAGCACAATAGCAGATATGAAACAAATGTTTCCTTAGGAATTCATGATAAGTTAGTGTATGAGTAATGTTTCTCTCCGGTACCCCTCTCTTGTTACTCTTAGGAATTCATAAGTTAGTGTATGAGTAATGTTTTTCTCCGGTACCCCTATCTTGTTAGTCTTAGGAATTCATGATAAGTTAGTGTATGAGTAATGTTGTTCTCCGGTACCCCTATCTTGTTACTCTCTTTCTCTCGTCTGAAATGACATTGTGCAAACAGCACAGCGTCGCATGATACCATTAGGTAGTAACACAACAAGGCACTACAGAAGTGGGAATGAACAGATCTGCCCTATACTTTGGCAAAAGGAAGCAAGTGACATACCATCCAAATTTGAGTTATTGATGTTTTCATAATTCACATAATGAGCTCTTCTTCCTGGACAAATTTCATGCAGAAACACTCATCCTACTAAGAGATTTGTTAGATAAGGCAGTCATAACCAATTGATGTCAGTGTAAATGACAGACACATTTTGCTCTTTTACGAGAAATGTCACTTTTGTCACTTGCTTCATTTTGCCAAAGTAGGGCAGAGATAAACAAACACACTAAAGCTTATGCACTGCAGACGTGGGAATAACAGATGACAGATATACAAACAAACACAAGCTTATGCACTACAGAAGTGGGAATAACAGATAACAGATATACAAACAAACACAAGCTCATGCACTACAGAAGTGGGAATAACAGATAACAGATATACAAACAAACACAAGCTTATGCACTACAGAAGTGGGAATAACAGATGACAGATATACAAACAAACACAAGCTTATGCACTACAGACGTGGGAATAACAGATGACAGATATACAAAAAAAAACACAAGCTTATGCACTACAGAAGTGGGAATAACAGATGACAGGTATACAAACAAACACAAGCTTATGCACTACAGACGTGGGAATAACAGATATACAAACAAACACAAGCTTATGCACTACAGAAGTGGGAATAACAGATGACAGATATACAAACAAACACAAGCTTATGCACTACAGACGTGGGAATAACAGATGACAGATATACAAACAAACACAAGCTTATGCACTACAGACGTGGGAATAACAGATGACAGATATACAAACAAACACAAGCTTATGCACTACAGAAGTGGAAATAACAGATATACAAACAAACACAAGCTTATGCACTACAGAAGTGGGAATAACAGATGACAGGTATACAAACAAACACAAGCTTATGCACTACAGACGTGGGAATAACAGATGACAGATATACAAACAAACACAAGCTTATGCACTACAGAAGTGGGAATAACAGATATACAAACAAACACAAGCTTATGCACTACAGACGTGGGAATAACAGATGACAGATATACAAACAAACACAAGCTTATGCACTACAGAAGTGGGAATAACAGATATACAAACAAACACAAGCTTATGCACTACAGACGTGGGAATAACAGATGACAGATATACAAACAAACACAAGCTTATGCACTACAGAAGTGGGAATAACAGATGACAGGTATACAAACAAACACAAGCTTATGCACTACAGACGTGGGAATAACAGATGACAGATATACAAACAAACACAAGCTTATGCACTACAGAAGTGGGAACAACAGATATACAAACAAACACAAGCTTATGCACTACAGAAGTGGGAATAACATATGACAGGTATACAAACAAACACAAGCTTATGCACTACAGACGTGGGAATAACAGATGACAGATATACAAACAAACACAAGCTTATGCACTACAGAAGTGGGAATAACAGATATACAAACAAACACAAGCTTATGCACTACAGAAGTGGGAATAACAGATGACAGGTATACAAAGAAACACAAGCTTATGCACTACAGACGTGGGAATAACAGATATACAAACAAACACAAGCTTATGCACTACAGACGTGGGAATAACAGATGACAGATATACAAAGAAACACAAGCTTATGCACTACAGACGTGGGAATAACAGATGACAGATATACAAACAAACACAAGCTTATGCACTACAGACGTGGGAATAACAGATATACAAACAAACACAAGCTTATGCACTACAGACGTGGGAATAACAGATGACAGATATACAAACAAACACAAGCTTATGCACTACAGACGTGGGAATAACAGATATACAAACAAACACAAGCGTATGCACTACAGACGTGGGAATAACTAGATGACAGATATACAAACAAACACAAGCTTATGCAGTACAGACGTGGGAATAACAGATGACAGATATACAAACAAACACAAGCTTATGCACTACAGACGTGGGAATAACAGATGACAGATATACAAACAAACACAAGCTTGTTTCAAAACCATTGGGCTGAGACCCATCTTGTAGCCTGCTGAGGATTAAGACATGCAGCCACCAAAACAAAATGACAGGACGACATATTTCATTCGATTTCATACCGGACACATGAAAACTATGTCACAGGGAAAAAATTAAAAATATAATAAATCTGTATTGAGGCACACTCCCTTCACGGAATTCATGTTAACGCGTCTTCTCCAGCGCAGAAATATTCTAGCACAATAGATAAACATGTTGGAGAAAAGAACGTTCGCTGACAATCGGCATACCCGATTCGGCACCGTGCCCAAACATAAATGTATTCTATAGAATAAGTTTTACGAGGTAGGCTAAATGCATAGTAAAATGCAGCCACCCAACCCCCTTTTTTCCCGATAGTTCTCCTCGGAATCAATAGCAGTCACGTGGTATAATATTATGTGCAAGCCTCGGGCTGGTGAGGGTGGAGCAGGGATTTAGATATTTTATATGAATGATATCATATTTCCATCACAGGTAGTCAGGAATCTTTATGTCTGGTCACTGGCCCATCAAAATAGGCCTAATATTAACCCGTTGCGTCCCAATAGGGAGTTGTATTCCGCATAGTGATAACGCGATTTCTCGGGTTTATCCTGTAAAAGGAGTTAAAAGCAAGAACTCAAGAGTCTCGCCCCTCTTGTATGATCGCAAAATGGATGATACGGGAGCGTGCATGATGGGAGGCCATTTAGTGCTGGAAAAGGCTGGCTTGGCTTCGACATTATCCGCGAATCGCCGTCACGATTTGTGTGCAGTTTTATCCCTGATCTCTTGGTAAGCATACACACTGACAGCCGACAATTCTTGACTGGAGTCGAACGTTACCGATGAAAGTATGCTTCCGATCAAAGCACATAATCGTTCCCTGACGGGCGCTAGGCTGGCCGACTCAATTGGACCACCCAGTGTTACCCCTTTGCGCTGCCTAGTACGAACACTTGGCGTGCCTCGTGTCAAAATAATGTTAAGGGGAATTACCCACTTCTAGTACGCAGTGGCATAATCCAGCCTGCTCGGCCTCGGGCTTCTATCATACCCCCTCTGCCCTGCACAAAGGGCCCTCTTCCGTGGTTTAATGTATACATGTACGAAAGAGCTTTGATTTGATTGTTCATAAGTCCACGTGGACGTAGACCTATTACTTCCGTCCCGCCAGTTGATACTAATCAGTAAAATAAACCCTTGGCTTGTAGTGTGCGGAGAATGCCGATCAGCGCAGAAAACTCTTTCGGCGGGAGATTTCCCGCTTTGGAGACACTTTCTCAAAATTCCCCCTCTCCCGCTTTTGTTTGATTTCTTTTCTTTCTTTCTTTCTTTTTTTCAGAGGCCCACAGAAAGATGAGTTGGAGCAAAAATCTTCACAGATCTTATGCCGTCAATAGCTGGCGCTATTTTTTCATCATGCTGCACTCAGAGTATACGCCACTATGATGCATGATTATCCGAATAAAGCAAGCTGTCTTCTAAAATCACCACACTGTCTACGCACAAAGCAATGAAGTAATGATGACGATGATGATGATAAATAATAGTAATAACAACAATAATAATAATAATAATAATAATAATAATAATAATAATGATAATAATAATAATAAATAATATTAATGATAACCATAATGATAATAATAATAAAAATAATAATAATAATAAATAATAACAATAATAATAACAATAATGATAAATGATAATAATAATATAATAATAATAATAATAATAATAATAATAAAATAATAATAATAATAATAATAATAATAACAATAATAATAATAATGTATCATTGATTCCTCATAAATAGAACAGAGAGAATCTTCTACTCCACACATCTTCATGGCCGGCGGAACTGGGGGGGCTCGCCCCCCCCCCCCCCCCCCCAACTTTTTGTGCACCATACAAAAGAAATACATAAGGTGTCATCAATTTGGGCCCCACTCCAACTTTTTTTTTAACCCGGAAGTACGCAAATGGCACTAAAAGAAATAGATAGAGATCTTGAAGTGTGAGCGCGGTAAGGTTATGTTTTGCTTGTTTGCTCATAAAACCCGGAAGTGCCCCCCCCCTCCCCCCCCCCCCACTTTTGAAAACGCTCCGCGGGCCCTGATCTTCGTTCTGTGTTTGTCTTTGTTTTTACTCATTTTGTTGTTGTTGTAGTTGTTGTTACATCTTGTCGACCCCCATCTTTTGGATTTTTGCCTTGCGAATGTATTTAATGATCATTTTGATTTTTCTGTAATAAACTATTATATGAAAATATAGATCCTATGCACTTAATGATTTACTCGTGTATTCTGTTGGTTTGATTTTCTTTAATTTGAATTTTCTGAAACGTACATTGTACAGTGTATAGTAGTATGTCCACCATAGGTAAAACAAACAAAATTATTTTCATTGCTAAGTACAGTGTACTAAAAGGCTCTCGTCTCTTCAAGCCATTTTGCTTATAATTTAACTACAGACAGCAGACGCTTCCTGCATTCTAATCCCACAATACATTTTTACCATAATTCAGTTAGATCAACTGATGTTAGATATTCCAGAATCATCTTCATAGTTCTAATTCAACCTTTTTTTTCTGCTTATCAGTCTGTTGTACACATAAATAAGTAATTATGTGTTAATTCACCGATAGTACGTCGAATTGTTAAAAAAAAAAAGTAATAGTACAAGAACAATTAAGAGCAAAGACGACCTCAGGAACCTAATGGGAAATTCCTAAGGCTGTGCAAGTCCGTTAAAGTTGAAATGAGAACGCAACTTGTCATTGATTCTGAGCTGGAGCTCACTAAGCGATTCCCTTTTCACGTCATTGTCTATGTTGCAGCCCATCTTGGGTTATTGCTGGCATGGAAAGTCATCCTTAATTACGGTTCTTGCTCATCCACTGGGCCCTGCCAGTGAACCTTTTTCACATTTTTGTCCAGCCCAGGAGCTATTACTTGCTCAGTCAACCATGTTCGCTCGTCAGTCCATGTATGGCTTGGATGCTAACAGCGGTGCAGTCGAGTGGATCGCACCCCCCCCCCCCCCCCTCATACCGGTGTCACGGTCGACCCTTCGACGAGTTGTTCTCGTCCATTGAGCTCTGCCAGTGGAACCTTCTTCACATTATGTTCAAGCAAAAGCTATTACCCATTTAGTCAAGGGCATCAAGGATTTTTTTTGTGTGTGTGTGTGTGTGCGTATATGTGTGTGGAGGACGCCAGATTACGCGGAACCCTTGGATGCCAGCGAGATGCCGCTTTTTGTGACCACGTGATCATAAACGCGCGGGCTTTCGCTCGTCAGCCTACTCCCCATATGGTTTAACATACAGCAGTGCACTCGCCTGGATTTGGAACCCCTCCTCCCCCCCCCCCCCCCCCCCTGCTGAGTACACGAAAACCTGGCCACTAAATGTTATATCATGCTATCATCTGTTCGGCAAGGAAATGCCTTCTCTTTATCCTCGGCGCTGTTGCATTTCCGACCTTAATTTACTTTGCCAACTCATCGCAGATATCTTAATCTACTTCTCCAGTGTACTCAATTGTGCAATTATGATACTCAATGCTCTAAATGCAATATCAATTTTTTTACATAATTCTAAATGTAATTATTGGCGAACGTAGTACTTTTTTACAGAGCAAAGGTAAAAAAGTGACTGTTATAATTTTTACCCCTTCAATAGGATTTTTTTCCCTTTTTAATCACTTGAATTGCTTAAAGTTTTTCGTTGTTGTTGTTCTAATTTGATTTTCGTTACATAGACGAAGCTTGATTCTGCCGAATGCAGATCTGTCCTTTACGTTAAAGATAATTCATATTGTATTTTATCTTTTTTGCAATTAGAAGTCTGAAATTGT
The DNA here is from genome assembly GCA_033980235.1 of Diadema setosum. Classification (NCBI taxonomy): domain Eukaryota; kingdom Metazoa; phylum Echinodermata; class Echinoidea; order Diadematoida; family Diadematidae; genus Diadema; species Diadema setosum. The sequence continues at coordinate 6,613,467 of CM067074.1, read as the reverse complement.
TACTGCCTGGGAAGAAATAAGGCTACATTGCTGGGCACTACAACAGTTATCCCAGCATTCATTCTTACAAATTATTCCTCGTACCAGTTGATAATATATATTTGTATACTTTAGTTAACAGTAGGTTTTTCTGTACGTGAATGTATGCGTGTGTGAATTGCAATGCTTCTTCCTCTACTCAGTCATGGTTGTGTGTAAACTGTGTTTCAGATGCCCTGCCATTTAACCATATTTCCGATGATAATGAATTCTCTCTATCTTTACGCAGCTTTTTTCACTTGTCTACTGAGATTGATATCAGCAAAATACAGTCATTAAAGATTAACCCTTTTACTATTAATTCCGTACATTATACAGACAATAATGAAACTGCTGACCCACAGAACTATTTCGAAAATAATTGTGAATATATGTTTATTGAAGACTTTCATACAAAATATGCAAATAAGTGTTCGGATATTTCCCTTTTCCATATAAACGCAAGAAGCCTTCAGAAAAATTTTGATTCTTTTAACACACTTTTATCCTCCCTTGATTTTAATTTCAGTGTTGTAGCAGTTTCTGAAACATGGTTTAACACAAAAGTGAATTTAGGTTTGTATGATATTGATAATTATTCTCTTGTTCATATTTGTAGACCAGCTGGAAAGGTTGGCGGTGGTGTAGCTCTTTATATAAGAAATGAATATCAGTTTGTATTACGAACCGACTTATCATGTGTATCAAACAATTATGAAATGCTTTTTATAGAAGTTAGCCTTAATGATAAATCTATTGTTGTTGCATGTATTTATCGTCCACCAAACACTGACATATCAGATTTTACTTCCAGAATTAACGATATTTTTGAAATACTGGAAAATGAAAAGAAAGAAATCTATCTCCTGGGCGACTTCAATATCGACTTACTAAATTCTGGTTCCCATCACAAAACAAATGAATTCTTAGACATGATGTATTCTTTTCATTTTTTTCCAATGATCACAAAACCAACTCTCATCTCAGCAAATAGAGCCTCTTTAATTGACAACATATATTCTAACACCCCTGAAAAAATTTTTTACAGCGGAATCATCTATGATGACCTTTCTGATCACTTTCCAGTATTTGGCATAGTAAAAAACAGAACAAGTATTAAACATAACATTTCAAAGAAAAAAGAAGTACGTAAAAGAATTATTAATGATACAAACCTTTTGTCATTTCGTGAGAAACTAAAAAATGTCGATTGGTCAAATGTAAAAGAATGTATAGATGTTGACGAGTGTTATAACACATTTTTTGAAAAATTTTATGATATATATGATGATTGTTTTCCTTTTAAGATTATTCATGTGAATAAGGTGGATAAGTGTAAGAAACCTTGGATTACTAAAGGTATTCTTAAGTCTATAAATCGTAAAAACAGATTATATAAAGTAAGTTTAAAGAATTCAGACACAAAACATAAGACTGCTTATAAAGATTATAAAAACAAACTTACAAACACCATTCGATATTCTAAATATAGATATTATAATGAATTGTTCTCGTCTGTAAAAGGTGACTTAAAGAAAACATGGTGTCATATAAATAGTATCTTAGGAAAGAAAAAACATAATTTAATGCCAAACAATATGTATTTTGATAATTGTAAGTTTTCCTCAAAGCAAGATATTGTGAATCAGTTTAACTCTTATTTCATTAATGCTGGCCAAAAGTTGTCAAAATCGGTATGCAGCCCATCACATTCATTCCAAGAGAACGCTGAATCATTTTTTGTTAAACCCACCACTATTTATGAATTGTTAAAATTGTCTTCTTTTATAAAAATTTCAAAGGCAAGTGGGCCTGATGATATATCCCCTCGTGTTGTCAAGGATTGTATACATTACATAGTTGACCCCTTATGTGATATTTTTAATAAATCTTTAAGCACTGGCTTTGTACCCGAAAAATTAAAGACAGCGAAGATTGTACCTTTGCATAAAAAAGATGATCCAAAATATATTGATAATTATAGACCTGTTGCTCTTCTTTCAATTTTTTCTAAACTTCTAGAAAGACTTATGTATGACAGGCTCTATGAGTTCCTTACTAAAAATAATATATTAATTTCTGAGCAATTCGGTTTTCGTAAAAATTATTCTACTTCACTCAGTGTTATTTGTTTTACTGACTACATTCTTCAAGAAATTGACAAAGGTAATTATTGCTGTGGTGTATTTATGGATCTCTCAAAGGCGTTCGACACCATCGACCACCACATCCTGCTAACGAAACTACATCTCTACGGAATAAGAGGTTTACCTCTGCAATGGTTTGGTAGTTATTTATCAAATAGACGGCAGTATGTGGTGGTCGATGGTGTCGAATCCACTCAATTAGATGTAACTCTTGGCGTACCGCAAGGTTCTGTACTTGGGCCCCTTTTATTCCTTGTATATGTAAATGACATAATTAATTGTTCAAAAATTTTGAGATTTTCACTTTTTGCAGATGATACTGTGGCATTTTACTCTCATGAAAATGTTACTTCACTTGTACTTACATTGAATAAAGAACTTTGTATGTTAAATGAGTGGTTTAAATGTAATAAATTGTTTTTGAATTTTCAGAAAACAAAGTATGTTTTGTTCCATTCCAAAAGAAAGAAAATACCACAAAATCTTTCTCCAATACAAATAGAAAGTGCTGTTATAGATAGAACTGAATCAATAAATTTTTTAGGTATTTTAATCCATGAGTCTCTCGATTGGAAGTGTCACATTACAAACATCACCGCTAAAATATCGAGAAGTATAGGAATTCTATCTAAACTTAAATCTTTTTTACCAAGAAAGATATTGCTTTCTATTTACAATGCTTTAATATTACCTCACCTTAACTATTGCAGTGAAATTTGGGGCAAGACATACAAAGTTCATATTGACAAACTGTTCAGATTACAAAAACGTGCGGTACGGCTTGTAACAAAAAGTGATTTTCGAAGTCCGAGTCTACCTCTTTTCATCAAAAATAAAATCATTCCTATATTTGAACTTGTGCAACTTAATGTATTGATATTCATGTTTAAGTATCATAAAGGGATACTCCCTTCCATTTTTCAAAACATGTTTAGAACAAATTCGTCATTCCATGCATACTCAACCCGTTCTAAAGATAATCTTCGAGTTCCAAGTTGTCGTTTAACAACAAGGTCTCATTCTATTCGATTCACAGGGGCGCATGAATGGAATTTAATTTCTTCTGATATTAAATCCAGTACTACACTTACTCGTTTCAGAACCCTATTCAAACGTATTATATTTAAAAAATTATCATCCTTGACTGAGTAGACTTCAACAGCTGTACTTTTTCTTCTTTCTTCATCTTCGTTTCCTCACCCTCTTACCAATCTCTTGCATTGCATTTTTTACTGAGTGTATGCTTGCGTATGTCTATGTGAATATTGTAACGTAATTCTGTATTTTCTAATTTACTACTTATGACAGACATTTCAATATATGCTTAATTGCATTTTTGCTATTGATTGTTTGATTGCTGCAAAGGGGCCCCATAACAAGCACTAGTTGCTTACAAGGGGTCCCGGCCTTTGAATGTTATGTCTTTTATAATGTGCACTTTTTTATGTTGTATCATACAGTTGCCGAATAAAATTGAAATTGAAATTGAAATTGAACAATTAGTATGTCATCCATGATATGTTTATGCAGAAAACGGAATAGAATGAAAAATTCAATCCCCCCTCACCACCCCGTCTCTCCCTATAGTTTCGGTTGAGGTGGGGCTTCAAGTTTCCATTTTTATTATTATTATTTATTTTTTTTTTTTTAAATTTCGTGAGGTTTCATTGACTCGCCGTAGATGGGGTATGTGCAGTCTTACGGTCCAAGAGTTTAAACGGTAAGCACTATTTGGGCACCCGTCCCGCTTCATCATGAATATTCATCAGGCAGTAAGATACTGTACTAGTAAATGGCAGAACGCTGGATACATGCCTTAGAATGTAAAAACGTATCGCTTGGAAATATAAAAATCTCGAAAAATTGCATCAACGGGGAATGTTAAAACGTCTCGCCGGGAGATGTAAAAATGTTCAGTTTTGCCCGGAAATGTAAAAACGCTGCCGGGAAATGTAAAAATCATGTATTTCCACGGTATTACGGATACACGTAGATGATGAATATTCATGATGAAGCGGGACGGGTGCCCAGATAGTGCTTACCAGAGTTTACCAGAGTAAACGCCAGTGAACCACAGTTGACAGAGTCAACGCCAGTCTAATGAAACCGGCGGAGGCAAAAAAAACTCACGAACTCACGAAAGCAAAACTGAAACTTTGATTGTGAATTACAGCATACTCCCGTAATAACGAAGTCCTCAGGACTGGTGATTTCCTTTTGTTATATCAAAATTTTGTTACAATTGAGCAGTACGGTGTATATTGGACATAAAGAGATGATTTTAGGACCTAATTTTGATTTCGATGTAACCAGAATTTCGTTATAACCTGTGTTCCTTATAACGGGAGTGCACTGTATACATGAGATTCGCTAATGACTTGTAAATTGTATGTAGTGTGTGTCTGTGTATGACGGATAGAAATATTTAGAGGGAGGGGGGTGGGTGAAAAATGAAAGTGGGTGTGTTTATTAATAATAATATATGTATATATATGTATATGTATATTTTCTTTCTCTCTCTCTCTCTCTCTCTCTCTCAAAGCTGTTAGCATATTCATGACGTGCAAGGTTAAAATTTAAAATTGAGAATTTATCTCATTTGGACATGTACAGTGCACTCCTGTTAAAACGAACAGGGTTATAACGACATTCCGGTTACAACAAAGTGAAATTTAGGGCCACACCATTATCAGCTCTATGTAGTTTTTATTCATTCGGTTATAACGAAATTTTGATATACTGTAAAAGTGGAAATTTTCGCAGTGTTGAAATTTTCACGCATTTCGCGCAACCAGAAACTAGCGTGATGTCTTGATTCCGCGGAATTAAAAACATGCGAAACTCTTCTGACCCGGCATAGCGCGAAAAATTAGTCGCGCGAAAATATCCACTTTTACAGTAACGAAAGAAAATTGCCAGTCCTGAGAGTTTCGTTATAACGGGAGTCCACTGTACTGTATTATCAGCAATATACAGTGTAGCTACACTGTAGTATGCTTGATATTTGCCTGGTTTCAGTCATTCTCTACCTCCAATAAAAACTGAATTTTCCTTCAAAGTTTATAACTCAAAACGAAAAGTAAAGCCGAAGAGACACATCAGTTCTTTTACCATCAATCATTCCGGTTTCATTTACAGACCCGGCAAAAAATGTGTTCCGCTCCATGACATACATACACATAGAACAAGAACATGAAGTACAAAAGTAACACAATCTACACAATGTATTTCTTTTTTAACTTACATTTACAATTGTGTGTAAAACATCATCTTGATCCTGAACATCTTGATATGTCATATATTACAGTACATGTATCTACACTTCAATCTATCACACCCAAAATAAGGACATGAAATTTAGGTTGACGACTGGTAAGACTTGCTCCATTTGACTCCAGTCAAGATTCTACTCTTGTAAAGTTTGCTCTTAAAGTAGGAGATCATAGCAATCTGCAGAGCTCTGGATTGATTGGGCAATATCATCGGCCAAAGAACTGCCACGAAAATGATTTATTTGTTCCATATAATTGTCATTCCAGCCTGGGCTCAGTTGGCTCAAGATTTTCTCTTCAGTTTGTGGATATGTCACTCTTAATGATCCAGCAGCGAGGAGATTCATGGGTGGCTGGATTCATTCGCTAGCCACGGGATACATTTGGAAACCACAAATAGTACTGGTCAACAGATGAATCATACACTCATCAGTATTGCTCAAATCCACTCAAGAGTCTTCAGCTGTTTGTATATACAGTGTACCTGCTTAGAGGTCAGTGATAAAGCTGTACATAATTCCTTTCAGGGATTCTTGAATATGTTTTGAGTTGGGCCAGTTCTCCCATTCCATGGCAACCCCACGCTACCGGGTCTCTAAGTCTGCACCACTACCACGTTCGCTACACTCCCAACTCTGGTGGATGACAAAGGGCGAAGGAGAACAAAAACTATCCAACCAATAAGCATGACCTTTGACCTCACGATTTATAAACGACTTGTGCCATTATTTAACGAACATACATGCACAGTCACAACCGTGCCTACATCACAAAACACATTTACAGTACTTCTATTTCTAAGTCAGATAATAAACCAGTTTAGTCCAAATACTTTGATACATGTACATGTAGGTTAAATACTTATTGAGAGAGAAGTTTCAATTTGAAAAAAGTGTTGATTGTATCTGACTGAATGGCTGAAAGAACAATGAAAACTTTTAAATTACATTCCATTTCTCACAACAACAAAAAATCTGAGTTAATGTATTCACATCATGCACCATGTTCATCGTTACATACACATAAACATGATATATATCCAACAGGGCTAACTACAAAATTACTTCTTGAAATGATCCTTATACCACAATGACTTACCAGGTAATTAGGTCCCACTGCAGTGGGAGTGCACTGTAAAATGACAACTTTGAGTGTCCCACGAAGAGAGGAGCACACTGTAATTGAGGTATGTGAATCTTGCTGAGGTGAACTCTCAATTAGCACACCTAGCACAATACTTGTAATGTACGGAAGATGGCACTTGATATATGATTCAAAGCTCTGCACATAAAAAGATCTGATATAATGAAATATGTGGTGTAACACACTCTTCTTCTTTGGTACAGAGGGAACAATTTCTTTTACTCTTTGCTGCTTTGGGATATTGATATAACAAAATCCTTTACATGATGGACAAAATTTCAGTATTTCTTGATATACTGAGTTTGAGAAATTAAATCCAAGCAAACTGCTGTGTAGTCCCGATGAAATGCTTTCCTATTTCTCTCAAGGATTTTGGGCAATGGTACAACAAAATGCTTAATATGATGAATGAAATCTACAGTTGATTAGACCTCTACACTACGAGTTTAATCATTATAGAAAGCTCTATCTTCTGGTCTCAGTGGAATGTAAGTTCTTGTTTATAATACTGTATATTGCTACTGATGTCATAAAACACCCGATATGATGAACAAGCATTTTATCCCAATACCATGGACTAAGTACATCCTGAGTTTAATTAGATTTATAAACATCTTTAAGGGCTTACTTTTACATTCTTCATTTTTAGTGGTGACTATCATACGTGTATAGCACCTTTAAATGTGTTCACTCTTGTTACACAGATAGAACTCAGAAATACTGTAACTGTGAAATTTTTCACCACAGAAATTGCTCCTGGTTATTAAAGGGACATTCAATTTGTGTCCAACATAGATACAGAGACATGCATTCCCCATCGAACACGAGATGAAACATTCTGGTCTATTTTTGGATTCCCTTTAACGTGTGGAAGGTACATGAACATGACATCAATTTTACTTGCATTAAACATGTGTCGTAATACAAATTGGGAAAAAGAGTACATGTATTTTCCATGTCCCGCTATATTTTGAGCAATAAAAAAACAATTAGTCGAAGGAGATCAGGTCGTCTACCACTTCACAGGGAACGGGCGTGGTCGAGGGAGTAAAGAGGGATGCGGCGGCGCTGAGACCAAATCCAAGTGAGCTCTAGGAGGAGAAAAAGAGGGAAGAAGACCAGCATGTACTGAATTTAAAGTTCAAGAACACAAACAAACCACCACTGTCACAGTGGGAAGACAGACTAGTCCATCATAGATGCTAATGTCAAATAAAATCAAGAGAGGATTTTAAAGGAAGCAAACACAAGTCCTATAACATTATTATCCTTTTCAAGATTAACATGTCCTTGTGTCATTTACGAGTGGATATTAGGATAAGATTTATTCTTTTTCAACGCAGCAATTGCAGCATGTCAGCACAAAACACAACTCTGGCTGTATAGCTTCATACTGTTCAACGAGTTGTGCCACAAAGCTTAAGAAAATGAACATTCAATGAAGAATTGAATGTGTGAATAAAATAAATGGAGCATAAACAACTGAATAAATGAATGAATAGATAAACACTCACATCATGAATATATTAATTAATGAATCAATAAATAAAACGGTAATAAAAGAAAATAGTGTTTAGTAGTGCAAATACATACCATACATTCTGGAAAATTTGATTGGTAATTAGTGTAAGGATTGAAAGATGCATTTCCCTATGTCTTCTAGAATCATACCTTTCTGGTCTTTCTCCTAGATGGACTGCACAAGTTGGTTCCTAGGGTGTTGGTGCTGTTGCGAAGGGCCTGACTTCTCGTCCCGACTGCGGGAGAGATGGGGTCTGCTGCCTTCGCCACAGAGCGCCTTGATCCTGTGAGAAGAATCAAAGAGGTGTGTTCACTACTGATGGGATTCTGGTGTTTTTCTAGTCCACTCATACAATGTAGATATAAAGACATTGGAAAAGGCAGTTTGACGAGCATAAAATCAACGTGACAGATAAGCTATGGTTTGAGCAGAATGAACAGGGAATAATTTTCCTTCTTGAAATTGAATAGCACTTTTAGTCGATGGACATACAGTACATTTCAAACAAAATAGTGTACAAGTCTATGTAATGAAATTGCTATGCAAATAACATTTTGTATAGCACTCGTACAAAAATGCATAGCAAAATAGCAATACCAGGAAAATTATTCCCTGCTCTAAGTCTTTTTTTAATCAAATCGATGTAATCCAAACTGACAAGCAATGCTTTGAGCAAAGTTAGACAAACATTTAGAAAGTTTGGCTGTTTTGATTGCCACATTATGTTCATGACATTAGATCACTGTTGGGAACTCAAATGGCTGTCATGGCTGTCCATTTTCATTATGATGTATCAGTTGATCAAAACTGTATGGCTTCTGGCTAGGAGCTGTATCAATTCCTGAACAAGGATAAACTGCGGTACATGTATGTGGCACTGGAGAGTGCATGAGTTTAAAGCCTCCATTTTGAGGGGAAATTTCATTGACCACAACTTCATCTATTAGCTTTGTGCACTTTCATTCCCCAAAGAAGCGGAATCCGCCCCCCCTCAACGTTTCGCGCAATATCTTCGCAACGCGATAAGCTCCCACCGCGATGTTTCATTACTTTTTTCTTTCAAGTATCGCGCAACTTTTGAGACCCAAATTGTTGCGCCTGCGCATACCGTTTTGAGGCGACACCCGTTCAAAAAAAATTTGTCAACCCCAAAATTGCTCCAAAACGTGATTTTGTGTACAAATCCAATGCAAATTGTGTTTTTTCAATTAATTCACATAAAAATTCATATCTTCACTTAGAATGGCCGAAATCAATTTATTTTAGCATAATAATGCTTTGAAAAATGTCTGTGACAAATTTTGGCCAAAAAACAAACAAAAACAAAAGGTCAAAAAACAAAGAAATACATAAGAAATTCAAAAAACAATAAAATATATAAGAAATTAATTTCGATACAGATTTTTTTTTATCCTATGTCTCAGGAGAATGATACAAGAAACATTTTTTTAAAGAAATTAGCTTAATTGGAGCATAAATAAGTGATTTAGAGCCCAAAACTGATTTTATGCATAAATTACAATAATTAATTAATATAAAATATAAGAAAAATTTTTCGGAGAAAGCAACCATACGTTTTGATGAAATATGTCGCGGGCGTCGCGTGTGCCGATTTTCGGCGCGATCGTGCGTTCCATAGGCGAGATCTGAAGGGGGGGCGGAATCCCCCCCCCCCCCCCCCCCCCGATATAGCATAGCCAAAAAAGCCCAGCCTGATTAGGGTTAACCCTATTCTAACTGGACTATTCATAAATTTATTATGCAAATTTATGCATGAAATCACATTTTCACCTGTAATTCCATAAAAAAGACTGAAGGATTGCTAAATATTTAAGAATTCCTCAAGACATATCGAACAATTTTCTTGTAAAAAAATTGCACAAATCACAATCAATTTCTTTTGTCTTTTATTCTTTTGTTAATTTCTTATATATTTCATTGTTGTTGTTTTTTTCGACCTTTAGTCATTTTATTGTTTTTTAGCCAAAATCTTTTGCAGGCACTTTTTCAAGCTTATCTACATAGGAATTGATTAATTCCAATGATTAAAAATTGAAATAATCTAATTTATATCAATTTAACAGAAAAACACATTTTGCATTGGATTTGCAAACGATATCATGAATTTGAGCTGTTTTCGGGCTGATAGTCATATGCAAAACATTACACAACTTCAGAGCGGTGTAGCTGGATGTTGCAAATTTGGTCTTAAAATGTGCAGGAGACTTCAATGAAAAAACTCATGAAATGATGCGGCAAAATCTTTGCGCGTTGTGGAATCATGGCGTGAAATGTCGAGGAGGGGGGGTGGTCAATTTGACCCCCCTTCCGTTAAGATAGGGTTAAAGCTTTAGTAGTACAATTTCAAGCACCCTCATAGGAAAACATGGTTGATTTATAAACTTTAAGGGGAAATCCAGTCCAAATATATGTTAGTCTGATAAAAACAAGTAAAATTCGAATTCTAACAGTAAAGGCTTGATTGAAATCGGATGAAAAATAAGGAAGTTATGACATTTTGAATATTTGCTAATTTCTGCAAAACAGTTCTTGTACAATGGATATGAATATGCAAATGAGTGAGCTGCCATGTCATACCCTCACAATTTTCCATTGATCGCGCACAAAAAAATGAAAAAAAATTCAATGTTTCTGTCATTGAAGTCTGAAACATGATGTTATTCCTGGTTGAATGACTTCAAAATAATGATCATTTAGATATACGAGGATTTGAGCCTCGTGCATAATTGCATTTGAATGAAATACTGGAAACTTCAAAGTTTTACGCACAAACTATATGGCAAGTTGTGAGCAAATGACATGCTCACTTTGCCATTTGCATATTGATATTGACTGTCCAAGAACTGTTTCCCCCCAAAATAGTGAAACTTCACAATGTCACAACTTCCTTATTTTTCATCCGATTTCGATCAAAATTTTACTGTTGCAACTCGTAATATTTTACTCTTTTTTATCAGACTAACTTATATTTGGACAGGATTTCCCCTTTAAACTGATGTATCTGTGCTTGAAATTCTCCTGAGGAGGGTCAGACTCACTCAGGTTCTTGGCGGGAGAGCGCGCCCCGAGTTGCTCCAGTTGGTCCGCAGGTTCGGTCACCATGAGGTCCTCAGCCTGCTGGTTCAAATCCACCACAGACATGCTTGGCTGGAGATACAGTGATAGGTCCAACTGCAAGGAACCAGTTTGGCAAAGCCGTTTAAAAATCAAAGACTTCAGTCAATGATAATGCATCATGGGTGTGTTGTGGTCGAGTGGTTTGCACAGAACTTCTATTCTGAAAGGCCAAGGTTCATGCCTTGCTATAATGGTACTTCTGTATGGTACTTCTGGCCTTTAGCATGACACTTACTCCTCTTTACTAAGGTGTATGAAAACATTTCCACAGAGCCGCTAGTAATTACATTAGCAAAATCAGGCAGATTCCAAAGAAATGGCCAATTATGGTAGTAGTAGTAGTAGTAGTAGTAGCTGTAGTCGCAGCAGCAGTACTATTGACAGTTGTTATATTGATATCATTATTAAATCATTCAAGTTCAAGTTCAAGTTTATTCAAAGTTTCCACAATACAAAAATTACATAAGAACAATAATATGTAACAAGGAATACATTGTTGAATATATGTGATTAAAACAATTTGCAGAATATTTGAATATAAATTGACAGTGCATGCAGATGCATTATAGATTATTACCATCCTCTCATCTTTATCATTATCACCATTATGTAAGTCAAGAGTAGTTGTTGTTGTGTTGGACATCATAGCAGAAGTAACAATATGCATGCGAATCCCTTTTTTCACAAGAATCATCAAAATCCATTTTCGACTATACAGATGGGTGGCTCATGTGTGACGAATATAAAACATGACATTTGAACATGAGACAAACCGATTGAGGCTCAAAAACCTTATGTGAGTTTGCAGAACCAGTAATGTTTATTCAAGAGTCTCTACTATTCAAGGTCTTTTCCAAATCAAAAGTGGACACTGCAAATTTGAGAGAAGAATAATAGAGTATTACACAAAACCGTATGAGACTTTCTTCAAGTAAACACTGACCTCATTCTCCTTGTTTACAACAGAGGGCGTCCTTCTAGTGGGTGTGGCCTTTTTGTCGCTGAGAACAAGTTTGCTGATCTCGCCACACAGCTTGGTGCGCAGTGAGCGCCTCGGCTCCACCATAGGGGAGAATAGCTGGGCCACAGTCGGGGTGTTGTGGGAAACCTTGGGTGTGGTGGTGGTGGTGGTGTTGGTTGCACCTGCTGCGGCGGGGGAATTTCTGGGCGTGGCCAGCAGTCGTGGGGTGTGGACTCTGGGCGTGGCTACCCTGGAAGAGGGCATCACTTGCTTGGAAGTTTTGAATGGTGATCCGGCTGTGGGGAGGACATTGAAGAGTGACAAACACACAAATTGATCAGTTGAAAATCAAAAACTGGAGTCATGAAATTGAAAGGTTTCTCAAGTTCTCATAAAACACTGACATTTTCTGTAAAACCAGAAATTTACATTGCAAGTGATTGACAAATTGCCCTACATCAAGGTAAATCGATGTAGGGCAATTTGACAGCCACACACAATAAAAACAACTCGACGGAAGAATTTCATCAATTTCAACAAAAATTTTCACTTCCATGAAACTTTCACGAATTTCATGAGAAGCCAAGATTTGGAAAAGTAAAATACACTGTCACATGAAAGTTTTTGCTTACACATTGTATTGAATGCCAGTCCTAAAATTTACAAAAGTTTCATGCTGCAAAAAGGCTACTGGCTCCAATTTGAAAAAAAAAAAAAAAAAAAAAAAAGTTTCATGTCGCAAATGTTTCTCGTTTTACATATAATATTCAAAATGGTCAAAGTGGTGATGTCATCACCCCACAAGACTCCCATAACTGAAGACGAATGCTTTGCTCGAATTCCTGCATTGAAATGATATCAGCATGAACAAGATGTATCCCTAGCATTGAATCATGGTAGTCTTGTGATATCCTGGTAACAAGGACAAGGTTTCTAACATTTTTTTTTTTTGTGAGATAATGAGAAACCTCTTTATGCAAGAGCATGTAATTCTATGAGGAATTCAACTTTTATTTGATGAAAATTGGTTTTGAAATGGCTGAGATATCCAAAAAAGAGCAATTCTAATAAAGTGTGGGACCCATACTTTATTACGATCACTTTGTTGTACTTTGTTTTTGGATGTTTCAGTCATTCCATATCCGATTTTCAACAAATAAACTTTGAATTCCTCTTAAAATGGTATGCTCTGTACTATATCAAGTGTTTTCTTGGTATCTCGCAAAAAGTTAAAAGCCTAATTCTCATCTCCACCAATACTGTACCATCCCTTTAATCAATGACCAAACAAATGATTTGATGGTACACTTTGTGTACAATCTGACGATGGAGTTGTTAGATTACATCATTGCCTATTCCAATTTGTGTATTTTTGGTGAAAACACAAATTTTTGAATTCCATGAATTTCTCATTTCATGTTCTATTTTGATTGAAACTTCCATCAATTCTCTTTGTTTGATTGTTCTCAATTTTTTTCAAAGTCAACATTAAAATGATGAGGATTTGAAATTTATGCAGTGCATCAAATTTTCTAAATGAGATCCCGGTACTGTAATGTGAAACAGCATTTATACTGACTTTGTCATTCCACATTTTGGGAATGACCTAAAGTTTCATTCTTTCAACATCACAATCTTCATGGTTTAATGACAACAGCAAACAACTGTGCAAAATAACTATACTCCTCCTTTGGTCACTCCCTTCCCTACCCAATCACAAACATTTCCCCTTTAATATCAGCACATTAAAAACCCACAGGATTCCAGTCATTTTCCAAAGGGTGTAAGACGGGAGCTTCCTTACCCCCACAGTGATCCCTGACAGCCTTCCGGGCTGGACTCTCCACCTTGAAGAAACCGCCCTCAAAGACCACTTTCTCCGCCTCCGCCTTGCGGGTCGCTTTCGCCTTCATCGCTGCTTTGGCCGCCATCAGCCTTTCTCGAGCAGCGTTTCGTCCGGCTGCCGACGAAGCAGCTCCAGATTTCTTGGCAATTGGTTTCTTTTTCTAAAAACAAAGAAAGAAGAAATGCAAGGGATAGTGAATCTTGCATATGATGTCAAGAACTCGGATTAATTGTAATTGTAATCGTTTTGTCTACATATAAAAAACAAAACAAATTAAATAAGAGGCTGCAAATCTCATGTAGTAAAAATGGTTCTTCACTCATGAATTTGTTTGGTCTACAACTAAAAAGGTATACATCTTCCCTATGGAGACATTAAACACTACAAATGCGTTACTAAACTCTAATTTACCGGAATTCATTCTTCATTTCTTTTGTATCTCATGAAGCAATTCTGTAGCTCTTTTTTTGTCAAAGTACCAGAAGTTCCATTATCAAGCTCAACATTACAGGATCACTGGTAAGGTCGGCCCCTCATTTAAAGAGAGACAGAAGAAACACCAAAAGCAGTAAATGTAAAAGTTATGTGTGGTATCAAGAGGAGATGGAGGGGTGCATTTTTACCCCCTCTTTACCTTGATGACTTTGGGTTTGGTCTCGATCTTCTCTTCTCTCTTCCAACTGTTGGCCTTCAGCGTCTCCAGCTCCTTGAAGAGGGCGTCAACATCCTCCACCTGTCGAGGAAAGGGAGCAGACACTAGGATTAACCCTCTCTGTGCCAGAAACTTTGGACAGAGTGTACAATGCTATGGAGGCTTTCTGTGCCCCTCAGCACTCAAAGAACACAAAGGGTTAAAGGTCAGCAATATTAAAGAGCAATTCCACTCCATGGTGATATTATGTTTCAAAGAGAAAAATCAAACAAATAGTATGGCACTCTGCTTTAATACTTTTGACACGCACAGCATTCAGATTTTGTTTTTCTTTGTTTCAAGTGACATGTTAACATTTTATGGCATGGACCTTCCAATAACTTACTGTAAAAGTGGACATTTTAATGGAATTTTAAATTTTTGTGAATTTTGTGAGACTTGTCCCTAGCGTGATAATGAATGAAAGGACGCAAATCTACATATGTTTCCTTGTTACACGTAAAAGCACTTATTAATTCTTTGGGAGTAAAAACATGCAGTTTCCATTTCAAGGGGGCCAAGAGTGAAAATTTTATGTTTAAATTTCCTCTTTTTCCTGGCTCACCTGAAAGTAGACCATTTCCCAGAACCCAGCCAGGTCAGAGCAGTGGGTCGCCTTCTCCCCAAGACCAAACTCGCAGTCGTTGATTAGGCCGCGGAACTGCTTGAAGCGTTGGTCTATCAGGAGCTTAGCCTTTCCACTGGCACTGCGAATCTCACCACAAACTATAGAAATAGAACATTGTGGCAAACACGTTCAAATCTCTCGTCTTCATTTGTCTCGTTTTGGTGGGAATGGCATGGTTTCACTGCTTTTGATAAAGAAAGTGCGACACATTCACATTCAAGTTGATTTTGATAAACAAGTAAATAGATAGATACATCGTGCTTCAGGAGAACTGGGCACAAAACTAGAGTTCTGAGATTTTCGATTCTAAACATTCTTTCTTAAAACAGTGGTATTGGTTAAAACCACACATTATGTAAATTAGACAAGATAATGTTATCATCTCATGTATCTCCCAGTGACCTTCACACTTGTACAAAATTCATACTTTATTTCACTGTGGAAGGACAAAGATTATCATTATTTTTTTTTTTTGCTAATGTTTCATCACATATTTTTCATGTTTTGTGCTTAAGATCCTTTCATTATAAAACCCAGAGATGTCTAGTCATAATTAAGGGTTTGATTTTCATCTACAAGAGGATAGCAACGTGCATCGTATGTACATCACCATCCTTTCAATGGCATAAAACAATAGCTGCTCATATTCCTAGATATAATACCATACCTTCATCAGATAAATCTTCGCTAGACATGAGGTCTTCCCAGACATTGCATCTCCCCAGCAACCTGTCCGTTTCCGTGGAGACGAGATTCTTGAAGTAAGGCACGTCTTTCTCTGGCTCCTGATCAGCCGCTGGCGGCATTTTCTCCTGCTCGGCAGGTGGTGCAGAGCTGAAATGCATCGAGAGATTTCATTTGTGGTTAGAACACCTTTCATAACTATCAAGGTGTTGTATTAGTCCATGCAAGAGGTATGCAAGTGTTAAAGTGAAACTCTACCTCAAAATGTCTGTCAAATTTTACACAAAGTAAAAGTCAAAAATTACTACTGAAAAATTCTTAAATGTCAGAAACAATACAGTTGTATGACATTCTGGAAGTTTTGATCCTTTAACTGTTTTTATAATGGACTATGATTTCGATCGTAATCGCATTATGCAGATCAGATGTGGTGATAATGTCATGTAAGTTAAAATTTTCCCATCATTTGGTGCATATGGTAACATAGAATCATTTTTAGCTTTATAAATGCCATTTATTCTAATTTATTCTAATAGTGTCTCTATCTTCTTCTTAAGACTTTAAAAAGTATCAATCGCTGAATTACTGCAAACTATTTTCCTTTTTCCTTCAGCCTTTCTTTTTATTCAGTGAAAAAAGAATGGAAATTCAGAGAAATTATTTTTTTTTGTTTTGCAAATTGGAAAGAGTCTTGTGTGGTGATAAGGCCAGAAAATGGGGTAATCAACAAAACCAGGTTATCATTTACCCCTCAAAATGAAAGAAAAAAAAAACATGAAAATGTTTTTTTTTCTCACGTCTTGCTCGGCGATGCGCCCTGGCTTGCTGAAGTTGGTTTGGGTTCTTGGTCGGCTACTGTCAGCGTTGGACCACTTGTCGTGCTTGGAATTGCCGTGGTTGCGGGAACATCTGCTTCTTTCTTCTCCGTAGCAATCACAACTTCTGTGCCAAAAGTATCAAAGAAGAAAATAAGGAAAAATACTTGGGATCCCCACTGTCTTACAATTCCTTACATTTTCCGTCGGGAGGGGGTGTCATATCTTAGTAATGCAGTGCATTCTGATTTCAAGATTTAGTTAAGAGTTAGATTACACTGAAACCAAGTGAAATATGTGACTTAGGCATGTAAGCCAATTTTCCAACAATTTTAACATACACTACTGTTGCTATCTGAGGGCCAAGGGGTTATCTTTTAATTTGATTTGTTCATTTATTCATTTAACATATTCATAAAAATACATATACATAATAACATCAGAGAATTTCAAACAAAAATGTCACTATGAAGTACAAGACACTCACCATTTTCCTTCAGACTCTGAATTTCCATTTTCTCCACTACTGATGTCTCCTTGGCCTCATTCTCTTCACCAATGCTTGGAATTGCCGCAGTTGCATTTACCGCACGGGACACATTGAATGTTGTGGCTGCGGTGAGTGGGTCCATGACAGGTAGCTTGGACTCTGCAGAGACGAGGATCAAATTCGTAACAGATTACTGACAAAAAAAACAAAAACAAAACAAAACAAAAAAATGCTTCAAAGTGGTTTTGCAACATGATCTTAAGTGACCCTTGACGATGTCTTCTCAGTCAAAATTTGTCAATTTCTAGTATTGCAGGATAATCATGCAAATACTTGTAACACTGAGACAGATCATGAAACAATCCTGAGACTTCAAGCAAATGGATTCAAGTTCAACACAAAGAGCAGCCAGAAGTACAGCACAAAAGAGAACACTTCACATCATAAGGAAAAGCTGTACATGTTGAGAAAACCTCTGTGGTATTCCTAAAGTATGCCCAGAGAATGACGAAGAAATAAAAAACACATCGATACCAAGGCAACATGGTGAACTACTCTCTGAGGTAGTCATACTGTCTCTTGTAAATGTTCCTTGCTCTGTACTTCACTGATTTGTGCAACGATGCATGACACTAGATCAATACAAGAGTGCCTTGCCCTTCTCATGTACATGTACTAACAGGGAGCACAGCTAGACTCAGCTCCATCAGCTTGCTGGTGTGATGAAATCCTCATTTTATCCCGGAATTCCACCTTTTTACACACCATATGAATGGTAACAACTCCCAGGCTTACAATATATGGTGTGACTAGGACTCGAGGGGCATTCCAAGGAAGGATCTCCTGCTGAAACACAAAAGATATCATTCTCTAAAGACACTGAGTCAATGGAATTCCTCCTCTGACTAGAAATAAACATTCCTTTTGACTCACTGACTGATCATTTTATTAGAGATCAAAGTGTTAGCTTTTTATGTCCCTTTGTCCTTAGTTAGTTAGCAGTATAAAGTCACAATGGTCTGCTTGGATGAAGAGTGGTTAAATTGAAGAAAGGGAGTCCAGGATGGGAAAAAAGGGAACTTTCTTTAGTCCTATTCTCATTCTTCACATGACGGTAAACTGAGCAAATAAGAATTTTTGTAAGATTTCATAATCCTAGAGTGAAATACATATATCTGACTTAATAATACACACAAACCTAGGTGACCCCCCCCCCCCCCAAAAAAAAAAAACAACAACAACAACAAAACAAACATATAATATGCAAAGTAAGAATATTATCTCACATTCAAGATTCCTGGGTGATAAAAAAAAGACAGAAATGTGATATTAGTGGTCATAATTATATTAATGGAAGTTAAATAACACAATGGGTCGTACAAACCTAGGCTGTCTTCTTCTCTGGACTGAGAAATTCAGCTCATTTGAATCTCATTTAGAGAGCTGCAACATTTTGACAAATTCTGGAGGATTTCTGTATGCCAACCCTTCACTAATTTTGCAATATCACTCTACATTACCCTACCCTTCTCAGGTTGCACAGATGTGCGCACCAACACTTGGCAAGTGGTGGGGTACAGCCTACGGGGGAGCAACAAGGAACTGGCCCAAATTCCGCTCTTGTTGGAAAATCTACCCAGACATTCTGTCAGATAAATCCCCGCGTTCTGATTGGTTGAACAATTTCTGCTCACCTGTGTTTTCCTGATCCATTTGCGACCTCCTCCTACGAAGATCCCTTGAATATGGGGTAGAGCACCTGCCATATGAGCAGAATCATAGAATTGAATGTATTTTTATTTATTTTTTTTTTCCAATTTCTCAACAGAAATTCAGGTTTGCCTGGCAATAATGTCACACTGCATAATTTGCTTATTGTGGACCAAGTTATTTGATGATAAAATATTTCATGATTACAGATATTGAACCAAGAGGAGTACTGTAAAACATGATATATTCGCGGCATGAAATTTACGCGAATTGGAGCCGACGGCTTTTTTCGTGGCATGAAATTTTTGTGAATTGCCACTGTCGTTCATTGCATAAAGTGTAGACAAGAACTTTCATGTGCATTTTAATTTTGCAAATCTCGGCGCTCGTGAAATTCGCGAAATTATAAATGTTATAAGCTAAATCCTCACCTCGACCAGAACTGTACACACCCTTTAAAATGCATGCGAACATTCCTCGTTTTACAGTATATCTTGGGTAGTTGCACTTTATCAGAACTTGTGCATTAATAATCTCATGTATTTGTTGCATCATATATATATGCAAATTAGATTTAACTACACACCTATATGTGTACATGATCATCGGGGAAATTTGAAGTAACTGTTGTGCACGCAAAATGAATGGGCACTTCCCTGGGAAAGAATGAACCATGCCAGTCCCTTCCTTAGACAAGTGGAAAGGCAGCCCTTGGAAATGTCCCAAAAAAGTGAGATATTTTTTTTTTTTTTTTTTTGGGGGGGGGGGGTGTCCAATTTTTATAGGAATATTATCTATTTCATTATATCTATTTCAGTCCCCTCAGACTGTTTCCTTTCATCTTCACACTTACTATACCAATTTCCGTCTCCCTTCCCTTTTGACGATATCCCTTAGGTTAACTAAACCTAGGCAGATAAGAAATTGGCGCAGTGACCATCGCAGTGAATCCAATGGCTGTACGGTAGAAATAATTGTTTGTCTCACAAAGAAATACATTAGAATTCTTCGCGAACCAACAATTATTATTTCTACCCCGACGCCAAAATATCCATTTCAGTCAACTTGAATAAAGGAGTGGTGTGTCCCTTTAACCCTATTCTAACTGGGGGGGGTCAAATTGACCCCCCCCTCGACGTTTCGCGCCACGATTCCGCAACGCGCAAAGATTTTGCCGTGTCGTTTCATGACTTTTTTCATTTGAGTCTCCCGCATATTTTGAGACCAAATTTGCGACATCCGGGTACACCGTTCTGAAGTTATGCAACGTTTTGCATATGCATGTCAACCCGAAAAACGCTCAAATTCATGATTTCGTGTGTAAATCCAATGCAAACTGTGTTTTTTTGTTTAATTGATATAAATTAGATTATTCCAACTTTTAACCATTGAAATAAATCAATTCTAATGTAGATAAGCTTGAAAAAGTGCCTCCAACAAATTTTGGCAAAAAAACAATAGAAAACAAAAGATCGAAAAAACAATAAAATACATAAGAAATTAACAAAACAATAAAAAACAAAAGAAAATGATTTTGATTGCGCTATTTTTTTACTAGAAAATTGTTTGATGTGTCTTGAGGAACTCTGACACAAAAAATTAATAATCCTTCAGTCTTTTTGATGGAGTTATAGGTGAAAATATGATTTCATGCGTTAATTTGCATAATTAATTTATTAAAAAATATGAAATCAAAATTTTTCTGTTGTATGACCATGTAATCTTGTAGTTGACATCCGGCTCTATGTTCAGGCAAAATTTTGCGGCGATCGCGCGATCGGCGGCCGAGATCTGAAGGGGGGGTCAAATTGACCCCCCCAGTAAAAACTTGGTCTCAAATAGCCCAGTTAGAATAGGGTTAAAATTGTCAGCTTACCTCCTGCTCTGAGTGACCAAGGAGGAGGAGGAGGCCGAGGCCATCGGGAAGAGGAAGCTGGAGGCGCTGGCTGGGCTGATGGGGGTGAAGGGAATATCGGGCAGGTCCATGGAGAAGGAGAACCCAGAGGGTATGAAGGTGTCCATCAGGGTGGGACCTCGCTGCCTCGTCACTTTCTGGGATATCTCAGCTGTTGACATGATATCAATATTTACCACATTTAGTACATATGAAGAGTTTGACCCAGTGAGATACAGGGTAAGCAACATCTTAAGCACTTTAAAGTAAGATGTCCATGATTAGAAAGAGCAAAATGAAACCTCACTTGCTACATAACAAAGAATATTTTTGAAGTTATGATTACAATGTACGAATATCTCATATTTTCTTATCAAGTGCTTTCTTTGTTCTTAGCAGCCCTTTTCACAGATTATCTCCGGTTAAGAAGAATGGAATGAACTCATTTTGCAAATCAAACACTTGCTTGAAAGCAAATGAAGTATTTTGTGGTGGTAAAGAAGACGGTGAAGTCTTGATTAAAGAAAGACTTGATAAGTACTGGAGACATGAAAGAAAAAACAAAACATAACTACCAGTGCATTGATGAGTTCATCATGTTGTTCCAGCTGTATACAGCTGAGAATGTCGTAGTATCATAATATTTCTTACATTACAATCTACTACTAGTAAGTGTAGGCTACATGTTATTTAGTATTAGTATGAGTGGTAAAGAGTTTGTGTTTTCTTCTTTAATTTCATTGTAAAGTAAATCTTGGCTCTTAAAGTATTTTTGTCTCTTGTTATTCTTTTATTTTTCCTTTTTTGTGGGGGGGGGTATCTTCATCCATAAGATCAGTCTTTTCACTGAAGGCAAAATTTTACCAACTTGACTTTGCTTTATGATATCTTATTTTACCCTCCATCATAATGCCTTTTACAGGTTTTCTAACGTATCATCAACAATAAAATGAATAATGATTTAAGCTAAGATTGTGAACAGGGCACGGATTTCCTTACTTTGCACAATCTCTGTTTGTGGTTCAGACTCAATCTTTTCTTCCTCAACCTCCTCCTCCTCCTCCACTTTCTCTTCCCTCGGTGGCTTTGCATTCGCAGCTGGCTGCTTCACCGCCTCCCTCTTAGATCTGGTTTGGACCGGATTGGGCTGCCTCGATCTGGTCTGGGCAGGCTGCGGCTGCTTGGATGCGGTCTGAACCGGTTTGCCCTGCCTGGCGGCCAGCCTGGCAGACTGCCTGGTAGAGGATCTGGTGGCAGGGCCACTCTGGGGCGGGACAGGGGCGGAGACAGGTCCCCGTCTGGGTCTCTTTGTAGGGACAGGTTCCTATTCAAATGCAAATGGAGGTAAAAAATTACTAAAGAAAAAAAAAAAAAAACGAAAATAATTTTTTGAACCATTCCTGTCCAGGGAATCCTGTTTATGTTTGCTCAAAATGACTGCCTCCATGACAAAATATCTCATAACTGCCTCAAGCAGCTTTTCAGCTCAGTATAAACAGACAAAGGTGATCCCATCAAGTCCGATCCTCTCGGGTCCTGAAACCACCTACTGGGCTGGTTTTAGACTTGCTATAGCAGCCTCTGCTGCAGTATAAATGCTAGGGGGTTCGAGAAAGGCATTTTTTTAGCCGACCCAGAAGTTATTGCTGAAGGTCAACAACCCAGCCGTCTTACGGCGTCATAAACAATCCCTGCTGATAAAACCTGCTCAACTTGCACAATCCTGTGCCATGTATCAGAGGGAAGGAGCAGATTGGGCTGGCTAGGGCCTCCTAAGGCCTGCTCTTGGCGAGCAGTACAGACAAACGAGAGGCCCCTTTTTGATGTCATGTGTGGACAACAATATAAAGAAAATATAAAGGAAATTCCACAAAAATTCATTTTTCATGAAAATTACACATTCCATCAAGTTGATACTGACATACATGTTAAGGGTAGCAATTATTCCCCCTGCTTTCTGAAAGCAGTTAGTCAAGTGCTATTTCATTATACGAGAAGAGTTAATTTTTGTGGAATTACCTTTTATATTTTCTTTATATTGTTGTCCACACTTGACATCATAACCTCCAGTAGTCGCCTCATACAGCAGTTCCAACACCAAAACTTTTTTTAAAAATCATAACTTTTGCATCAAATGTCTGATCTTCCTCAAACATCCAGTGATATGTTCTACTAATCTTGCTGCTTTCACTCAATCCACATTTCTCTTCAGGTTTTGGTTTCCTTTAATCATGTATATGTCTTATGCTTACCGCAACCTTGGCTGGAGCTTTCGTCCTTCCTGCGTCCTTCACAGTGGCTGAGGTCGTCCTTGTAGATGACCTTGTTCGGGTAACTGGTGCAGAAGTCACTTTTCCCGTTGGTTTCTGAATAAATGCATTCAGAATCATGTCAAGTAAAAATATTGCTCTAGAGTATGATAATAATCATGGAAATGAAAATGATAAAAAGGGGTAGTAGTTTCACAGCAAACATTAAATGCACTCCTTAAAAAGAGAAATGATACATGTCTGTGATAACTTTTTGATAAGGTTCATGCAAAAAAAAAAAAGGACATGAATTGAAAGAATTCCAAATGAACAGTTTTCCATTGGTTGTGGAGAACATTAGAACTGCCTGAACAAAAGAACCCATGGCAGTGAAATAATTACAGAAGAAAGCATTGAGTTGAGGTTCAAGCATAAGATGAAGCTGTGAAAAGTAAATTAATCAAACAACTCATTGTCAGGACTTTTGTTCGCCAGTGTACGTGTAAACAAGAGTGCAAAAAAGCGTGATTTGAATCGCACTTGAATCACGATTTTCCTGAATGTGCCTAGTGGAAACAGTTGTGGAGCCAACCCTCACCTGAGCTGCCTTG
Source organism: Diadema setosum (assembly GCA_033980235.1). Lineage (NCBI taxonomy): Eukaryota > Metazoa > Echinodermata > Echinoidea > Diadematoida > Diadematidae > Diadema > Diadema setosum. The sequence goes on along the minus strand of CM067074.1, from coordinate 6,589,648 downwards.
GCATCAGACCGGAACAGACTGACCTCTGATTTGCGGTCCATTGCTTTGGAGACTCTGAAGACCTGAAAATCAAATTAGGTTAAAGGGTGTGTACAGTTCTGGTCGAGGTGAGGATTTAGCTTTTAACGTTTTGCGAGATATTGAGAAACCACTCTATGAGATGTCAAAGAGCATGCAGTTCTAAGGGGTATCAAAAGTTTATTCGATGAAAATCGGTTTTGAAATGGCCGAGATATCCAAAAACAAGGTGAAACAAAGAGACCCTAATAAAGTTGTGGCATGTCGCCTTTTATTATTAGCACTTTTTTGGATATCTCAGCCATTTGAAAACCAATTTTCATCAAACAAAAGTTGAATCCTTCTTAGAATTACATGCTCTTTCATATTTCATAAGAGGCTTTTCATTATCTCACTTAGGAATGTTCAAAACATGAATCCCCACCTCAACCAGTACTGTACAGTCCCTTTAAGAACTGTTTACAACTAGATACCTCCGCCGAGACATGGGGTCATGAACATCACAGAACTGTGTGCACATCCTTGAAAAGACAAACAAACAAACCCCAACTAGCAATGTTACTTAATTACCACAACGTATTTCCCCTGATATTTTGACTAAAATCTGTTTGTAACTTTTGGGTGAACCAAATATCATAGCTAACTGACCAATAAACAAACAAGGCCAGAAAAACTGTAACCTCCTTTGCAGAGGCTACAGAAGAGGAAATTAAATTCAGGTACCAGTTTGACAGTGGCATGGTTTTAATTCCTAAAACCTCTTCCCATGGATCTTGTTACATAAAAAAAAAAGATTAAATCAAGCATAAAACAGAAAATGAAATGGAAGTCTCTTTTTAGCCAATCAGACTGGAGTATTCACAGACTTATATTTGATTTCTTGACTTATGTTTGATTTGCCTGACATATGTTTCAGGATTCATATTCTTTCTAATGAATTATATTCCATAACTTTCCATGACCTTTCTAGCCAGAATTCCATGACCTTTCCATGACTTTCAAACATTTTTTTTTTTTAAAACACATTAGACTGAAAATTTGATCTCAAATCAAAGCGAAGCAAATAGGGAATACATACACATCTCACACAAACAACACATAAACTTAGAATTTGCAATTCCATGTCTTTCCATGACCTTTTGATGGAAATATCAATTTTTCATGACTTTCAAGGCCTGAAAAAAAAAAAAAGACTAGGCCAAATTTCATAACTTTCCAGGTTTTCCATGACCTGTATGAACCCTGTGCTTGATTTCAACCTTTGTGTAACAGGGCCAAGGGACTTGAAGGGTTACAGTAACAGATCATCAAGCTCTAATCCTGCTTGGATACCTGAGGCTTCTTGCTGTTCATGGCCAATTGTCTCTTCTTCATCTCTTTCTCCTCCTTCCATTTCATCAGCTTCTCTCGTCTCGTCATTCCTGCCGCGGCTGCTCCTGCTGCCGGTGGCGGTGCAGCTGCTGATGCCCCCGTCTTTGCCCTAGGGCGGGGCTCTGGTTCTTTCGCCGGAGGCTTGCCGGATGCTCCTTTTCCTGAACACGTCACAATGGGCAGAAACTCAATGAACAGGGACAGGCAGATGGAGGGAGATTTGCAGCGAATTCAAATTCACCCATAGATTTCTCTCAGGTGATGAGTAGACTGTAATCCATTCGCTAAACTTTCTCTCTACATTATTTGTGACTTTTTTGAATGCATACAATGTAAAAATTCCCAAGTCTACAAACTACAAGGAAACCAAAACCCAAAGAGAAATGTGGATTGAGTAAAAGCAGCCACATTTGTAAAACACACCAGTGAAAGTTTGAGGAAAATCTGACAATCGATACAAAAGTTATCAATTCTTAAAATTTTGATGTCAGAACTGCTGGATGAGGAGACTACATTGTACTAGAGGTTATGGCATCATGTGTGGACAATAATGTAACGAAAATGAAAAAGAGAATTCCACAAAAATTTGCTTTTCTAGCATAATGAAATAGCACTTGACTAACTGCTTTCAGAAAGCAGGGGGAATAATTGCTACCCTTTATATGTGTACATGTATGTCAGTATCAGGTTAATGGAAAGTGTGATTTTCATGAAAAATGGATTTTTGTGGAATTAAAACACAAACCACAAACCTTTCTTTGCCTTTTGAGGAAGACTGGTGGGAGGTGGCATCAATGTCTTTGCTGGGTTCTCTTTCACCGGTGAGAAACTGATGTCGTCCATCTTTCGGTGGTCCATGAAAGTCTTGTTCCGGATGGCCCTCTGGTCAATGGAGCGGCGGTGAAGTCGCGCAAACTTTGTGTCGACTGTGGAGCCTTTCTTTTTGAAATAGTCGGCTCTGTCCATTTTTGCGTGTCTGCTAGAGTTAGGATTAAGAGTACAGCACATGGAATGGGGAATGACATCAGATGAATAGGCCCTTGCATGCAAGAGTAAAAGCAGCATTGTTACCAATGTTACAAAATGATCAGAAATATCTACAATGACACAATAATGTAGAACCTTTTTAGTTGAATAAACAACAAAGTTTTGACTTTTTAGCATTCTATCTGTATTTCTATGCACAAGTTGATTTGCTACAACAGACCTAGACAATAATCAAGTTTTTAAAAATTGGTGACATAAAAGATGTCTAGAGCTAGATTTACTACTCGTTGTTAGTAGGCCCTACTGTTCTATGAATATCCGGACTTGATTAATGGGGGCATTGTAGCATAGTGGATAAGACTCCCGATCAATCAACTCCAAATTAAAGGACCCAACTCTGATTCCTGCCCAGTGCTCACTTCCTTGGACAAGATGTTTTCACCCACCATGTCCCTCTCAACCACAGTGTAAAAATGGGGGGCAACGCTAGGGTACTAATAATGGCATGATGGCAAGGCCCTCTGGTGGAGTAGTGGCAACATTGAAGAGCTCAAGACACAAGAATACCCTGGATTAATAAGACATTACTATCATTATTATTGTTATTAACTAACCAAGCCATATCCATCCATGGGCGGATCCCGGACCAGGAATTCCATAAAGGAATTAAAGGGGGTTCATAGTGGATAGATTAAAGGGGGGCCCATTCGCGGGCGCCCCCATTTTTTCTTTTTATTTCTTTTGCTTTAAAATAAACAGGGGGCGCACACCTGGTGCGCTCCCTCTGGATCCGCCACTGATACCATGTCACTAATTATCCCCAGCTGAATACATTAATCAACTAGAAAAGCACTCTGAGAGCGCAGACCTCCGCCAAGCAAGATTCCACCACTGATCTTGTTCTTATAGAGAATATTTCCACTCATATGTTTATGCAGGCTGAAAATAGCCCACTCGCAGCAAAAGAAGCCTTTTGTTGTGTCATCAACCCTCAGCTGCGCGGTTAGACAGACGCGGTTAGTCCGGAGGACTCTTTTGTATTTTGCCATTAACGCTGTCCTCCGTAGACAGACGGAAGGTTGTAGTACCCATTGCTGTGTGGATGTTCTTAACCACTGTCTCTATGGAAAATTGGGTGAGGTACCTCACCATTCTCGATTGCGTCTAATTCACGGCCCTAGGTCGGCAAATTTAAGCTTGAATAGTTAAATCAACTATTCAAGAATAGACTACACTCACCAGATTAATGAATAATCCAATATTTCAGTAGAATTTTCAACGCAAAACACACATCAACCAGCCTGTCGCGTCGTCACGTTCAAACTGCAGAAACATACAGTATGAATCTATTAGCCAATCACATGCGAGGTAGTTTCTATGTGTTTTTTTTTTACTAAAGTACCTCGCATGTGATTGGTTTACAGATTCAAAATGGCGACTTACGGCTAGCGAACGGCGATGTGGCGATATGGATAAAATTTCTGCATTATAACCGCATTACTGTGAGTATTTCAATTGCAAAATGTGAGAAATTAACCCCAAATATTGCTGCATAATGTGTCATGTCATGTCAAACTTGTTTGAATGTAAAAAAACTGTCTGAAATTTGGTTTATCGTAACGTTTGATCTGTGCGGTTGCTCCACACAGGAGCTGGGATCATTGACTTCGGTCTGTATACGGAGGGGATCCGTGAAGCCAGACGCAGTCTCCGCGGAACATTCCCCGACAGACAGATACAGACCGATCTTTCGGTCAACTGCGCGGTGCCCTTGAGTTGCCCTAGCCCCGGAGACCGCGCCGCTATATCATGCAGCGGGGTCCTGGCGGCTACCTCGCAGTTTCGCTAAAGTGAGAACCACGAACAACTCCCTATTGCCACATACGGCGACTTCACGAGTAAATCATGGGTAAATTTCTATCATAAACACAGTGACAATAAAAAATGAAATACACATTACCCCATTGCCTTGGTTCTTTTCACGAATTTATCTGGAAACTGCAAAATTTTCCACATTTTTTAGGAGTAAGCGGCCTGCCCTAGTGGGAGAGCCGTGCTACCATTTTGAACGTGTATATCCATTAGTAAGCATCTGCGCATGTAGCGAGTAATAAGTAGCCTTTTGTCAAGGCCCTCTCGCTGCGTGGTGTAGAGAGCCCAGCCGAGTAAGGTAGCGCGACTCGCTTCGCTCGTCCGTTCGCTCGTCCGTTACAGCGAGAGGGCCTTGCCAAAGGCTAGCATGCAACGTTAGTGAGCATCGGCGAGCTGAAGACAATTCGCCTTATAAGACAACATTTTCTGCATCATAAGCAACGAAATGCATCAAAAAGTCGCCGATTTGAATCATTTAGGTTTAATCGACCCATGTAAGTATTCCTAGTAGTTTTTGTTGAAAAATTAAGGAAATATAGCGCCGCAACGGCACCCGTTTTGTACAACATTAAGATCTGAATGCGTAAACGGCGCAGCCCCAACGCTGCACGTTGGGGCTGGTCGCAGTTAGAGTTGCCCTAGCAGAAACCAGACTACGCATTTAACTGCACGCATGAAAACCTTAACAATGCGCAGCTTGAACTCCCAAGTTCATTGACCCAACCTGCCAAAATATTGAAAATCCTGAAATTTCTGAATCACTGCCAAAATTTAATCATCTGTTCCTTGAGTCATTTTCAACCTTTCCTGCAAGTTTCATTCAAATCTGTTCACACAGACTTTGCACACGGACAAACAAACAAACAGTATGTCAGTAATGAAAACACGATCCTCCTCCCTTTTGGCAAAAATTATCATCGATCATCTAATGCTCTAGGGCTGTTCTAGGAATGGAATGATGGATATTATCGATGAATCACATAAATTGTCGCCGGATTTCATTATCGTTCAATGACACAAAAAAGACAAAATGCAGGGTTGTCAATGTGTATAAATGACTATAATGGCAATGTATTTTTATAATACAATGTTCCGCGGAGACTGCGTCTGGCTTTACGGCCCGGATCCGGATCCGGATCCCCTCCTACGGCCACGGAGGAGAGCGATATAACGTCAAAAAAATAATACCTCCTCAGCTCAGCTCCGGACAGACGGACTGGACTGTGTTAGATTGCCATAATGCCCATATATGCACGCGACGCGTACGCGCAGAGCCATAGATTATAGCATGATATAGGTTTTCTAATTCTATTTTAAACTCCTCCGATCTCCCAAACCCCCAATCAGTGCAGTGGCCAGTGCCAACCACATGTGACTGGCCAGAGGATAGCCCGACCAGACGCCATGACTCGCGACACTTGTGTACAGCGACATGACAGGGCTGTGTTCACTAGCCAGCGCCAGCAGGCGCGCAGAGGCCAGAGCTGTGCATGTGGATCGAGGAGTAGGCCTAGTGTGACAGCGATCATTTAGGTACATTACACAAATCGCAATAGGTGGGACCGTGATGGATCTGCTCGGTATGCATGCGCAATGCTCGATGCATGTCATATTATCAATTAATAACAACAACACAAACACACACTTGTAATGAAATAGTGTTCTTTGCTTACCAAGTTGATCAGATACTGAAGAATAATTGAGAAATATACAATGTGATTATATTTGTTTTCCCGTAAATCATTTGGAGACTTCCTTGTGATGGTTTATTTTTTGGCACCAGGCAAGTATCGCTGCATAATGCGCAATACAATTTTTGTCTGTAGAATCTATTTTGAATTGACGGGCCATGGGGAAAGCACGTTTGTGATTGGTCAAATCTGTAACTAGCTTTATTTCATGCGCCACCTTACCGTAGTATATTGTAATTCACATTTCACCGGTGTATTCAGGCTAGAATTAATATTAATAATTACTAATTATCATTTTTCTGAGAGAAAAAAGACATTTTAGGAATAGAAGTGCATATATGGATCATCATATTTAAATGTAATTGTTGGATTACTTTACAATTTAGCAAACAACGACTTGCGTCACGAAATTGAAAATGAATAGTCTTAGTATTCTAAACCGTAAAGAAGCTGATGCCTAATCCAGCACCTTGAAGTGGCAATAACAATATGTTGTATTTTAATAATTTAAAAATTAAATCAGAAAATCAAGCATTTTCTTTTCTTTTAGAACAAGTCAGACATCATCCTATCAGAATTACATATTCAGAGATTTGAGTTTAATTATCTGATTTGGTTTTTGTTTTATTTAACTTATCTGTTCCTCTCACACTGAGGACTGTAATTGCTGATTATGTCATTAATGTTAGATCAATATTGTATTTGTGATTGGTATATGTTGTATTCTTTAATTGGTATATATTTGAAATTTTTTGAAATTTTTAAATATGTATATGCATGTATCTTTTCATTTTTGAAGCGCCATGAGCACCAGAAAAATGGACCTGTGCGATATAGAAGTAGCCACTATTATCATTATTATTATTATTATTATTATTATTATTATTACTATTACTATTATTATTATCTCTTCTTCTTTTTTGCAACAGGGTAGGTGCCTAAATACCCATGGATATAACCACTGAAGCTCCCTCGTTCCCCCCCCCCCCCAACACACACATACATTTTTGGGGGGCTTTTCAATTGACTCTTCGAAAGAAAACCCCCAAAGTAGGAGATGGAAGCCACAAGAACAACCACTACTTACTTAGAGTCTGTATAGCTGTCAACCCCCTTCATTAAAAAAGAAAGATAGAAAGAAAGAAAGAAAACATATGCCTCAATTTCTCTTTACACTTGCAATTGGATAAGCAGGGTTTAATCGATGACTAGCCGGGAGACCGTATGCCTAAGTCTCAGATAATCATCTGTTCATTATATTATATAGGAGTGTCTTATCTTATTTTGTTTTATTTTTTTACAGGTTCCACTGGGTCAGAGGGTCGTTTTTGTGCATTTGCTTATCATATTTTGTCAAAGCAAACATTGAAAAACAATTGCTTTTCAATAATATCCTGCTGAAAGATTCTTCAATGTCGGATATATTTTTTTTATACTAACGTTGTGTATTCGTCGTTGTCAACGACACAGCCAGGCTTAGTTTTTCAGACTATCTATATAAGCAGCTGGTCATGCATATTCATTAGACGTAACGCGGAAGTAAACCTGCACAAGGCTCCCGTGGCAACCATTCATTGCTGTACCTTGGCAACGTGGATCACACGCGACATAATACACACACGCTCTCGTTTGCTCTGTATAACGTATTTTGTGTAGTTGAAACGCCAGTGCAGAGAATCAACAAGTAGATAGCGAGAATACACTTGAAGAAACTATCGTAGATTTAGTCTTGCCCGTCAGGTTATTTGTACAAATTATGGCAACGGTTGAAACAAGTAAGTTCTTATCATTCTCTATCCGCAATTTCGAGATATTCTGAACTCTTTATAGCAAAGATTTAATTCTTTTACACTGGCTTTCTTTTTGTCTTGTTCTCAGGTTCCGCGAGGCGCATCGACGTGCTAGCCCACCCCAAGCAGCTCCCGCCTGGATACCGGGAGGACAGGTAAGGCGCGACCGTAGACGTAGTGTGACTCTCCATGCGGGTATATAATTGCATAAAGCCATAATACTCCCTCGGCTCGGGGGCTTTCAAGATCTTTGCATATCCGTCGACTTTGATGTTGTCTCAGAGCCATGAGGCGTCACTATCTTCTATCATGTTTCCTTTTTACCTGTGCACATTATTTTGTACAGTAAGGCTGATGCTTTAGGCCCTACTCTAGTTTTATACTATCAGATATAGTGTAGAATCGATCATCATGATCATGTAGTAGGAAGTTGTATGATTTTGAACAGTGTTCAATTTCAACTTTGTTTGTACTGAAGAGTGAGTGTTGCCATCAACGATACAATGATGAGTGCTGTGAGCAATAACCTCATTAATCATTTTGGATTCTTTTTTTTTTTAATCATCTTGTGTGGACACCTACAAATACCAGAAGATTTTGTTTGTTTTTTGTTTACATCGTCACTATGCTGTATTATTCATATCAAACATCTGTAGATTTTTACGATATTTCTTTAACATATTCCAACTACCATGTTTCCCTCCAGGCGATCGGTTTACTGGGTCGACAAACCACCTCTTATGCCTGGCCCAGAAGGTACCACAAAATTTGGTAAGTGTCATTTATCCAACACTAATAGTTTGCTTAATTATGAGCACTGAAATAATCACATTTTATCTATTGATAATCTTAAGCAAAATAAGAAGGTGAAATTACTAGCGTTGTTGATTTGTATGCAAAGCGTTGTATGGTGATTTTTTTTTTTTCTTGAATTTTGTGACTCTGCTGATATTTGCAATATTAATGACACAAAAACAATACCCCCTGTTACAAATAATCTTCTCCAAGAATGGAAATCATTCACTTAGCTTATCTAAAAGGGAAAACATTTATTTCTCATTCCATCGCTTCAGTTCTCAACGGTAGATTTCTCCACTAATCATAGACATGCATACCAAAAATTATTGCTTCAGTTTTTATTATTTTTGGTATCTTTGTAAATTGGACTCTGTCAGTTATCCATTATGAAACATGCTTTCGAGTATAAAATATAAATGTACACTGGTTTGCAGATGTTTCATGATTTCAAGTTTGCATTCCATGGGTAATTGAATATGATGCGTGTAGCTTTTGTTATGATTTCCAGCAATCCAATAGTCAGTCATTTTGCTGGGAAATATATGCACGATGCATTCATATTTCATGCCCATTTGGCTTTATACACGATGTATTTCATCACTTCACAATGTGTTCATTGTTTGCATCTTGGTGACAAATCAGTTTATGTTGATCCTCCATTTTTCTTTGCAGATGTAACACAGTGGGTCGATGGCCTTAGCAAGCACAAATCCTACAGCAGATATGTCAGTGACAGGTAAGCTACTGAAACAAGGGTACACATGTAGAGCTTTAAATCTACTGAAACTCTCCTTTTTTCGGTAAGGGTACACATGTAGAGCTTTAAATCTACTGAAACTCTCCTTTTTTGTCATTTTGTTCCCACACTTCTTGCACTCACTCTCTGATGTTCTTCTTACAATGCTTAGATTTTATTTTGTTTGATGTGACCACCTCATAGACCATTTTATGTGCATCGTCATAAGTCATACAGTGCAAGTTATGAAATTTACATTATAGAACGAACTATGCACGACTTTGCAAGATAGATATATTTCACTGTATTTATTCTGATTTAGACTGTTTTGGAGGATGCTAATTTTGTATGTCTGATGAACTATGATCCTAATGATATATTCTTATATTCTCCATGTTGCATTTTACAGACCGTCCCCCAAATGGCCGGTGAGTAAAGCAGCTCAAAAAGCCGATGCCAGTGCTCGTGTGGAAGCCCTCGCTCAGCCCAAGAATTGGGCCAACTACTTTACTCTCCACCGTCCTATCATGACGACTGTTAGCGAAGCGGCCAAGAATGCCGCACCCTCTGCACGTATTGAGCAGCTGGCAATGCCCAAGACATACCAGCCACTCAAGATCAAGGAATCGTGGGAGTTTGACTGCTACCGCTGGGACAACGAGATCACAGACGCCGCCAAGAATGCCCGCTGCTCGGAGCGGCTAGAAGCGCTCGCAGAGCCAAAGAGCCTCCACAACCACTTCCGCTTCGCCAAGCCCATCCGCTGGAAGACGGAGGACTCCGCCCTGAAGGCCATAGCCACACTGCGCCTCCAACAGCTTGCCCGCCCCAAGAGTCGGGGCAAGTCAGAGCAGTTTGACCCTTACAAGGTGTCAACCGCTGCCATTCACGGCAGGCCGACCCCACGCATTGAAGAACTCTGCATGCCTATACCAAGGAAAGTTCGCACGAAGAAAGGCGTGGCGGCATAGAAACACAAAACAATTTGCTATTTATGTGTGCTCGTATAGCACCCCATGCTCAGATATGGCTATTCCTCCATTGGAACCATGATACCACCGTGGCTGTGGAGTAAAAGGGGATTGTTTCTGCTGAAAGGGAAGAAAAATCATTTATAACTAAATTTCCATGTAACTGTGTATCAAATTGTCATGAGAAAAAATGCCAAACTTTGATGCAATAACTTTGTATCTACATGTATGTTAATGATTTCAAGTGATTGACTTATGCAAGCTCTCATAAAGCGTTATCACTCTCTCAGTTTTTGCTTTCTCTACCACATATCACAGCTTATGCATTTTGCATTCATTTTTGTTATCTATGCAAGTTTCTTTCAGTAAAGCAGGTAGAGAGGCACCGTTTTTGTTTTCATTTGCTGTCAGACATGCAATGTGTTTTGCATGTGGTAGCATCCACCTGTTACATTTCTTCCGTCCAAATTCTAAATGGCATTATCAATATCTTTGTATCATTTACCCTGGGGATGAAAATGGTGCAATCTATATCATAGTAGTTCGTGATATAGGCGTGGACAAGTCGTAGTTGTTCATGATGTAATTATAGATTAAAAATTGTTTCATTCACTAAGAAGAATAAGCAAAATTGTGTATTTCTTACAAGACAGACCATGCTAAGTTTCCCATTTACACCAAACTTGCTTGGGCATTATCCTTAAGAGCGCTTAGATGCATATTCTATGTCATCACATACATGTATTTATATATCATGGGCATATCGCGCAAAAAAAAATTATGTTTGTTACTATTCAAGTTTCTGTCCCTATGAGTCTTGATACCGTTTGCTTTGTTTTACCCTGCATAATACAGACTGCAGGTCAGTGTGGTATGCATTGTAAACATCCTGCTGCATTGGTAAAAACACAAAGTGTGCAGACTATTAAAGGGATGGTATAGTATTAGTGCAGAGGGCAGGCTTCAGGATCCCTACTCTTTGGTAAGATAATGAGAAGCCTCCTACGAAATATTAAACAAACATATAATTCGAAGAGGAATTCAAAGTTTATTTGACGAAAATTGGTTTTGAAATGGCTGAGACATCAAAAACAAAGATGGGACCCACCTTTTATTAGGATCGTTTTATTTTACTTTGTTTTTGGATATCTCAGCCATTTCAAAAACGAATCTCATCAAGTTAACTGAATTCCTCTTAGATTTGTTGGCTCTTTCGTACTTCATAAGTGGTTTTGTAGTTTTCTGGCAAAAAGTTAAAAGCTGAATCACCATCTTAACCAAAACTATGCCATCCTTATAAATTATCAATGTTTTAGCATTGATTGTTAGTACACTGTACAGTGATGATACAGCATTCACTATAGTGATTATTAAAGGTGAAAAGAGTATGTACTGCTAATAGCAATACAGAGCCTACATGATCTGAAGGAAAAAGGCCCTGATAGACGTTCATGTACTATAGCTAAAAATTAAATACCTGACATAAAGATTGCTATAAAGATTGCTATAAAGATTGACAGTACTTCCATTATACCTGATAAAACAGCCAAAAACCTTGGTGTGATATTCGATCAGAATATGGTCATGGACAAATTTGTTTCAGAGAAATGTAAATCAGCATCCTTCGCTTTATATAAGCTTGGAAAAGTTCGTCAGTTTTTGGATGTTAAGACCACTAAGAAGCTTGTTCAGGCTTTTGTTATATGTCATTTAGACTATTGTAACAGTCTGTTGTATAATATCTCTGACTCACAGTTACATAAACTCCAGGCAATTCATAATGCAGCTGCAAGATTGATCACCCGCACAAAGAAGAATTCTCATATAACCCCCATTTTGAAACAGCTCCATTGGCTTCCTGTTCAGTCACGTATAGTTTTCAAGATACTGTTACTGACTTATCAGTGCCGCCATTCAATGGCACCAGAATATCTCAGTAAGTTCTTGGTCAGGTACGCTCCCTCTCGTAATTTAAGATCAACTCAGAAAAATTTTCTCCAATGTCCTATTATCACAACAAATTTTATGGTGAGCGATCTTTTGCCCATGCTGCTCCCACACTGTGGAACGCTGTTCCGTGTTATATAAAAGAAGCTCCCACAGTGTTAAAGTTTAAAACTGCTCTCAAGACATTTCTGTTCAAAAAGTATTATGAATGAGATTGGTTCTGCATTTATGGTACACATATTGTACACTGCATTTCTTCTTTCTACTTCATCCCTCTCCTTAAAGCGCATAGAGACACCACGGTAGTGAAATGCGCTATATAAGCACTGTGTTATATATATATATGATAAGCCTTTGATTATTACCTCACTGAAATTTCTGTACTGTGATCTGATATGTGACATTGTGAAAAGTTTTTCGTGGGATCTGTATTTTTCTTATGATCATTTTTCAAATTTTTAACATGAAACCTGATCTATGCAACTTTGGTGGTGGTTATCTGCGCAATCAGTATCTTTATTACTCACGCATGTACATATGAATGAATTTTATGTTCTTCTATGAATGAGTGTTATCTTATTTGCATGACAAATGCATGATGGTATTATTTTTCACTCCCACTACCAATTTTCAGTCTCAGCAATTTATTCCAATAAAAATGGTTTATGCATGTACCAAACAATATTCAGTGATCTTTCTCTTTCACATTGTTTGTCTTTTCATGTTCAAAGCTATGATAACGTATGAAGTGATTTGCATGAAAGTACCTGTTTGAGAACGGTTTCAGGGGTATGTTTCTCAAAGAAGTTTAGTCAGTCTGGAATGTCGAGATCAACTTAGAATTATGGGATGCTACTGATTTCTCTGTTTAGTTTTATTGAATGTTTTCAGAATCCACTTCAAAGTGGTATCAACATTTACAGACAAATTCCTTTGTCACTTATCATGGCCGCATTAAAAAGTCTCCAAAGTTTTTATTTTATATTACGGCTGAGTCACAAGACCATTGAAGACACACACAGCATATCTAGTTGATCTGAACTTTTAAGATTGTGACTCAAATTCTTGCTGAAACACCCCCGGAGAGCGCTGGTTTAGTGTCATGATGAGTGTGTGTGCATGAGTGCAGGTGTCAAAAAAGGTTGTTATAATGGTATGTGTGAATGCTTTTTGTGTTGTGCTCCATGAACTATGAAGGATGAATTCACTACCAACAGGGAGATAAATTGTAACAATGGATTACTTTGTGAAACGTACCTCCACTGCACAGTGGGGGTTTGAACTGCAGCTTAAATCGGGATATTTGTGAATCAGCTGCTAGTGTTGTGTGCTCCATGAGCCATGTAGGATGAATTCATATAACAAACATGTAGGGTAAATTCAGATAACAGACATGACATGTACAATGGATGGCCTACTGATTTCTACCTCTTTTTTTTTTACGGGGGGGGGGGGGGGGGGAGGGTGGAACATTTCGTCTTGACATCCTGCTAGTTGGCTTCAATGCATTCATACATGCATGCCCACTCACGCATAATCTTGTTTGTATTCTTTATTCGAATTTTGTTCATAGTTAAAACTATATTCACAAAGAAACAAATATACAAAAATGCAAAGTTACACACACACACACACACACACACACACACACACACACACACACACACACACACACACACACATAAACAGTGTGTAATCGTATAAAGATTGCTCAACCATTTATTGTTCAATTTTCTTTTAAACTACACACAAATGCACTCAAAATGCACACATAAATACTGTCTTAATGCATTTTCTCTTTTATTTGAAGAGTTATATTGCAAAACAAGCTAATACATTCTTGTGAAGTTGAGATATTTGTGACTTAAACTGCTAAAAACAGAAATTAATAAGAAAATACAGGATATTTCTAATGATAACTTCTAAAATATTCTTTGTTATTATGTTACAGTGAGGTATTACTGGAATGATGTAAAGTTGTTCTATCTGATGATGGACTTACTTTAAAATGTTTAAAAACGGCGCAATTTATTGACCAATTTGCAATAAAACTCTTCATGGGTACAGTGTTTCTATCTGCCTAGTAACTATACACCCACCCTCTATGTTACATTAACTATATACCTCACCAAGTTCTCATTTCATATAAGATGTTGAGCAAATCTAAGAATATCACCTTCACACAGCAATTATATCCAATCAAGAAGATAGATTCTTTTGTTGTTACCATGACACTTGCCATTCCAGCCAAGAGTTGCCTTCATCATAGCAACTTTTCTTTTAAATGAAAATAATGCACCCCACCCCGACCCCATCCCCACACCTTTGTCATTTTTCATGATTGACGGTAGTAGCGGCATATCAAGAAATTGTTGTCACTGTGCCAGAACAAGTGCACTCTATCACCCGGTGAATTGTATACGTGTATTTAGGCGGGGAGAAACACATATTTCTAGACAAAAGCTAGAGTATTGATTCTCTACCAAATTCTAGGCCGGGACAGTACGTACCTTAGATAAGGATCTTTGGACACAAAAGAAAATGCCACCTGTCGAAGCAAATGCGAAAGTACAACGTGACAAGGTGCAAAAATCAATATTTCAATTATGTTTTTTCTCTTCAACCTTCTATTCTTTATTGTTACCGTAATGTATTGTTCGCCACCTGACAATCAATCTGCTGGAAAATAAAACATTGGATACGATTGTATTAATGAAGTTCATGACATTCATCTTTATTGTACTTGAAGGGTTATGAAGCCGAAATAACAAGGGTGGATTGAGTGAATACAACATTATTGACGGAACACATCAGCAATTAAGTTTAAGGAAAATTTGATTGCTCAAAGCTATGGATTTTCAAAGTTTAGGAGCCGCCATCGCTGGATAAGAAGACTGCTAGTAATTTGTGACATCACGCATTAGTAACTGGATCACTAACGACATACAGAATAATGAATTTCACATAATTTCGCTTGTTCTGAAAAGTACACATTCCGTCCCGTCGACTTATTACTGATCATTCCTCTGCTTTTTGACAGAGGTAATTCAAGCGTTCTTTCAACATACTAGAAAAGTGAAAAATACAGAATAGTGTGTTGAATTTTCTTCAGCATCCTCAATATATCGTTTTTCATGCATGATGTCTCAAAATGCTGTAGTCTTCCCATCCAGTGATGGCGGCATGCAACGAAACTAACATTCATAACTTTTGAACCAATTGCTTGATTTCCCTCAAACTTCACTGAAATGTCTCAGTATAGATATTGCTGCTAACCCGCATTCCACCAATGGGACTGCATGCATATTGGGATATAAGTTAGTCTGATAAGAACAAGTAAAATCTTTTGAGTCCTACGGTAAAAATTTTACTGATCAGAAATCGGATGAAAAATAAGGAAGTTATGACATTTCGAATTTTTGCTAATTTCTGCAAAAAGTTCTTGCGCAGTGTGAATATGCAAGTGAGTGAATTCACCATCTCATAAAAACCTCACAATTTTCCAATGATCCTGTTCAAAAAAATTATAAAAATTCAATGTTTCTGTCATTGAAGTCTGAAACATGGCATTATTCCTGGTTGAATAACTTCAGAATAACGATCAGTTAAATATATCAGGATTTGAGCATCGAGCACAATTGCGTTTTAACGAAAAACTGGACATTGTATGTACAAAGGGAATGACATGCTCACTTTTCCCATTTGCATATTTATAGTATTGACCGTTCAAGAACTGTTTCCTCAAAAATTAGCAAAACTTCAAAATGTCATAACTTCCTTATTTTCCACCCGATTTTTTAATCAAAATTTGACTGTCGAACATGTAATATTTTACTCTTTCTTATCAAACTAACTTATATTTGGAATGGATTCCCCTTTAAGTAAGGGTTGCCATTGGAAATTATGGAATTCTATTCTGTTCGATTACAAAGCTATTGCAATTGGCAAAGTTTGGGTTAAAAAAAGAGGGGGCGAATGGTATTATGTTACCACAGTTTGAATGATAATTTGACGACTGTTATGTAACTAGAATTGATACACATATGGTCGTGTCAAAGGTCAGATATTCTTACGTTCCCACATTACACTAAATAAGGGAGATTTTTTTTTTTTTTGGGGGGGGGGGGGGTAACAACAATATCCAAGGGATAATATTATGTATAACCGAGGGTGTGAATGACTGCATACATCGTGATATTGAAAAATTGTTGTAATGGTGTACACTTCTCTCATTATCACGTTATAGCATAAAAGAATCATTCGTAAAGATTGAAAAATATAAAATAATAATTGTGTTATTCCATTTTTTAAGGAACGCCATTATCTTGATTGAGAAGAAATAGATATTTTCAATGGTAATGCATTCCTTACATATCAAGAAATATTAGAAATTATGCATGTTATGTTTAAATCATTTTCCTTTAACAACTCAAATTTCTAATATCTCAAGTTGATTATAAAAATTTAGGAATAGAAGGAAGAAAAACTTGTGAGGTCCACTGAACCAATGGGGCGTGCTCGAACTCGGTTACCCACAGATAGTCGAAAGAGGGCGGCAGAGATGTAAACAAAACTTTTGTTCTGACCACGCCCACAAGCTAGTAACACTAGTTCTTTTTTACAGACAGCTGTTTTAAATGGTGGGATGTTGGCAATTTATACTTTCCTTTCTTGCAAAGACACTTGACTTTTATCTATCAGAGTTATATTCATAGTGATAAAAATATCAATAGATATTGCATATATTCCATTTTTATTTTATTTTTTTTTTGTAAAAAAAAAAAAAGTACTTTATCTCCAAGTGATCTTGCTAAGTAGACTAGGCTTTCCTTGCTGCGCTCGTTGATGAGTCATCGACTGGCCACTCGTGAAAACGAAGCACGTCACATATAAGTTGTGCACTGAGTATGAGGAGTGTGTTGGCAGGGAACGATGTGTATGTGCAGTGCAGTGCAGTGGGGATGTCTTGCTCTACTGTTCTGAAATTTTACTGTCAATCTGCCCCCAAAACGAGATAACGCCATCCACTTCAATTTTCCAGCGTTGTCCCGGTTGAAGAGTAAGGTATGTTGACCCAAATACCAAATATATCTTTTTTGTTCCTTATAGTCGAAAATAAATAGTAGCTCGCAAAGTACGTAGGTGATCCCGGAAGTAAGCAGTCAGGCAATTCACAACGGACGCTATTCAATACGACTACAAGCGACGTTTACGCTACACGTAGATCCTCGATCCTCCATTCGTCCCAGCAGCAAACATCTCTTGTATGCCTTCTGTCTGCCAGAAGTTCTGGTTCACATTGTCCTCTTGTTTCAAATTAATGTGATTTTGTGCATATATTTTTTTTTCGGGGGGGGGGGGGTTGATTAATGTAAAGTAAGTCACAAGAAATGAATATAGATCGACAGAATGCAGAGACTCCAACCCCAGCACACCAACTTGATATGTGCAAAGTCCCTTTGGTTAGGGTTCTAGATGCTCTCTCCTGCTACCTCAGGCTTGTTTTTCAACATAAGATGGCACTAAGTTACATTGATTCAAATCATAATATTATTTTGGCTTAATAAAACTTCGTTTCATATATCATATGCAGATTCTATTTATCCGTGCATATGAACAGACTGATGAATTTGACTGCACTATGTCATCTACAAAATCGTACAAGCATGAGACACAGAGCCAGGGTGGGAGGAATTTAATCTCAAGCAGGAGAACGGGAGATTTTACAAAAATGGGCTTTTGGTGGGAGATCTCCCGTCGAAAGCGAGGGAGTTGGAGTCTCTGCTTAAGAAATTCAGTTTAAGTGTTAATGAAATGTATTCAGGAAGCTTCAGATTAACATCTCTCTTTCGTCCTCGAATGACATCTCTTTATAGAGTTCATTGAATACAAGTTTGTAGCAGAGGTTTAAGAAGATGGAGTTTGCTATGGAGGAAGAGGGCCGCATGGAAGACGATATAAATGATGACATGGTTGGTAGGGCGGAGTCGGAAGAAGAGCTCTACAATCAGATGGTTCAAGGACAGAATAGAGGTAACTTCTGGCCAAGAGTTGATCTGCTGATGCTTAGTAATCTTTGTTTAAATCTGTGTCACATTCAAGATAGGAGTTGCTGTTGTACAAAGTTGTGAAGCAGAATTGAAATGAATTCGGGTGCTGTGATCAGTACTCCATATATCAAAACTCTTTCCTGCCCTAAATAAATCATCAATTGTCATATTGAAATTGCCTAAAATCTACCTTCAGTCTCCTGTAATGTACAAATAACTAGGATTTTAATAGCATTACAGATTAATTTCATATTTAAATGACTGCTCATCATTTTGAAGGACTTTACAAAATCTTGTGGTCTTCATGTGTGAAAATCTTTAAAGATAAATGTGTCTCTTAAATCCCAAAGAAGCTAAAAGATTTTCAGGATTGTAATTGTGAGAAAAATTAAAAGGGTGCTTTTTCCTTATAAATGTAATACACAAGTCAGGCTATGACCTCCACGTCTTCAGTACATTACCTATCTTTTTATCAACTGAAATGAAACGATTATAATTCATGTTATGCACTGAAATTATGGTGCAGATGTAGGCCCATCTTACTAACTTGATTATTAACCCTTTGCAGTGCCAGATCCAGGGAGGACTGCATTGGGCGCATGCCCCCCCCCCTTTATTTTATGCTGAAACAAAAGAAATAAAAAAAAATGGGGGTGGGGGTGCATGTGCCCCCCCCCCTTCAATTTTCTAAACGCACCCCCTATTTACAGAATTCCTGGATCCGCCCCTGGTTTGAGTGTGAAATTTGTGCACATGAGACTCATTAACACAAGAAGGGTTAAAGATGACATTAAAGCTTGAGAGGATTGAACAACTGTCACCAAATCATGAGCCAGAATATAAATCTTGTAATGTTTTTTATTTAAAAAAACAGTGAGGGAGTTATTAGCAAATGATGTCATCTTTTCATTCATTGTGCATATGATATGATATGGGTTTCAACAGATGTCATTTTTTTTTCATGAAATCATGTGAAATTGTAAAGTTTCATAACTCCCTAATTTCATAATATATGAAAGGTTTGTTCGCAAAAACCGATAAGTCCATATTTGCCAAATGGAAATATTTGCGATTAAAGGTCAAGAGAAATAAAGAGAGTAATAAGAAAATTTTTCCTTCTTTTGACCATAACTTCAAAAATGTACCTTTATATGTAGTGACCAATATATCATTTAAAAGGTATTATTTTGTACTTTATAACAGAGACCGTCCTTCATAATCTTCAAAAATGCACTTATCGGGTTTTGCAAACAAACTCTTCATATAATTTCGTAAGTTGAATGAGACTCCTATTCTTTATAGTTTAAATATTTATCGAAATTTCCACAATTTCCACAATATCTCCTGTTTACAGTATGCCTGTGAGAAAAATAGAGAAAATCCTACCATAGCTGAAGATGACATAAGATTTATAAGGATGATGAATGAATTTTATTTTATGACTAATGAATTTTTGTGTGCATATTGATTACCATCTTCGACATGGGTATTGGGGATGTGTTTAGTATTTGCAGAGAGGATATCAGAGGCAGAGTACGCCAGACAGAGGGATCTCTTCACGAAGCAGTCTGTGGCAAACCTGGTCCAGAGCCAAGACTACCTGCAGTGGCACCAAGTCTGTACCAGGTATGCTGTAGCTGTGGTTTAGTGCCCTCTTTGCTGGAGACATATTGCAGAGAGAAATCAAGCAGATGGTACTAGTCATATTTAGACAAAGGACAAAAGATTGAGAAGTTTAAGATCGTGATCTTTAATGTCTCGAAGTTTTGCCAGTGTGACCGAAAACTTCCCACGAAACTTCTCGCAAAACTTCATGCAAAACTTCCCACTCCAAGTAGGGATATTTCCGTCACCCCCCCCCCCCCCCCCCAAACTTCTCGATCTGTTTGCAGGCAGTGTCTCCGCAGCGCGAGGGCATTGTCGTGTACAGATGTGCACTGTTACATCGCAATTACTAGTCATTGGACGGCGCGCTCTTTCTTCTTTCTTGCACACACGTTCCAAATGACCCAAACTTGTGTGACTGCATGACAAAAGATCACGAAGACTTCGCGATGTTAAACTTCTTGATCTTTTTCCAGTCTGACCACGCCTAAAGAGTCGAGCAGGCCTACCAAGTCTCACAGGTATCAGGCCTGAGACTCACAGCTCAGTTGTCTTTCTCACATGTATAACAAGCTTTTTCTCATCCCCCCCCCAAAAAAAAAAACAAAAAAAAAAAAACCAACAACCCAAACAAAACAAAAAAGGACTTCCTATACCACCAAATGAGTCACATTTTTGGACATTTAAAAAAAAGAAAATCAGATTACTGTATGCTCCATATATCTTGCAGGGGTATTATATTTTCATGAATTATGTGTGTCGCATGCTCTTCATGAACTTAGCCACACATTAAAATGTTAGCCACACATTAAAATGGTAACTTTGATCAAGACATGAATGTGACATAACACGTGTTCATTTCTCCATCTATCATCAGTACTGTACTCTACAATTGCGAAATTGTCGGGAAGTCCAGATTTACAAAAGATTAGACTCCCTAGATATTAGGCATAATAAGTCAGCATTTAGTATGTACCAAATCTAACTTTTTACAGCTAAAGCTCTTTACCGCTAGTGGTGGTGGTGGGGGGGGGGGGGTACATTCCCTAACCGTTTGGTGTGAAGGATGTTGTGACTTGTGATAGCAGAATGGATGTTTAATCCATCACTTGATTTACACCATATTTGCCATGCTCCATCTGCTGTTCACCCTAACTTGAGGTGAACTTTACCTAGGAATCATGGAAACAACGTATGCTCTATAGACACAAAGACTGACAGGAATGTTTGGATTAGTTGTCTGCGAGCTTGTTTAAATGTGCTGCTCTCGTTTGTTTCAGTTGTCATGCCAACTGGTACCATGGCAACTCCTCCCCTGACTGTAAGGAGTGTGATGGATACAGCATGACCAGACCTTGTCCAGTGTGCAGAGGGGACGAAAGATGCAGTGCTACATGGAGGAGAGATGTTGCAATGGTAGGCATCTTTAATTACTGTTATGGTATTTTTTTTTCAATTTTCACCTTGATGACTTAGAGAAATATTGCTTATTCTTTCCTAGCAATTTACAAGGACTACTACTACATTTCCTTTTCTTTTTCTTTTTATTCTTTTCTGCCATTCCTCCTCATTCTTCTCCTTGTTCTTCTTCTTTCTCCTTTACTTTACTCTTCTTCTCCTTTTCCTTCCTGTTTTCTTTCTTCTTCTTCTACTAGTACTTCCTCCTCCCCCTATTTTTTCTTCTTTTGTATGGCAGTGATGTGCTTGCTCTTCGATAACACAACATTTGCTCCTGCAACAATTGCTCCAGTCATTACTGCTACTGCAGTAGAGTTGTGTTTGAGATTAGAGTTTTTTTTATTTTTTATTTCAACTATGAAACATATGCTCTTTCATTCATTGCTAGCATGATTAAGAAAAAAACAAACAAACATGTTTTTATGTGATTTGCTCTTGTTTTTGTTTTTCTATATATCTAGTCGCACAGTTTCCACATGGGCCACTGGTGCGGCAAATGTAATCTTCCCGAGGCTGAGCAACACGCCCTCATGCTTCGGCACTTGGTAGAGGCCGACCCCGACTCACTGGCCGATGCCCTGGAAGACCTTGGCAATAGGTGACCCGCCCTCTCTGAGTTCTCCCCCAAGCCATCATCGCTGCACCACAGTTTCTGTTCATCTTCCCTTTTGCTTCCCGCCCACCGTCATCAAATTTGAAGGCCTCAGAAATTGTTCTAACCTTACATGCTGAATCTGGTTGGTTTTGATGGTTGTGTGCCTATTTGTATTATCCTCTTATCTAACCTATGCTATTGGAAAGAGGCAACATGTTTTAAAAACTTCTTTTATTGTTGTTTGCTGTGAAAAAAATTAACATCTTACAAAATTTATTCACATTCCTATCCCCATCATGAATGTTTCAATGGTTGTCCGGTTTGATAGAGGGTATACAATATTGGTTTAGCTGTTATATACCATGTTGCAAGTGTTATTCTTATATTATTAATATGTTTATATTTGATAAAATGACGAAATGGTCATTTTCACCCTCCAGATTGCTTGCATCTAGCATTTCCAATTCAAGGTTCACTGGGTTTACTAGTTTTTATATCTCACTATAATATATTTTTTAAGATGTTAAATTCTTTTTTTTAATATTTTGCCCAGTCTAATCTATGAGGTCAGCCACCAGATTTGTTTTTTCTCTAGGTTTATCCCTTTTTGTGCCTTTTCTTGTCAGTCACATTTTGTATGATTCTATGTATGCCAGTAAGCCAGTTCAAAGTTCCAAATTGCTCATAAGCAGAAAGGGGTCATTTGTACTAACAGGCATGTTGGTTTTGAAAATCACTGTGATAATCATCATTGTTATGTAATGATTAGTTATGCTGTCCTGAGAAATGGTGGTTGCCAGCATATCCACCTGACAACGAAAAAGCGTTCATAAAAGCCTAGCATTTGGCAATATCAATAGAAAAACAGAAACGTTTTTGCATTCCGTGCAAAAACAGTGAAGTGGATGCATCCCCAAATATTAACTGACAGGCATTTCTGGTCACCTAGTCTATGCAAGTTCATTCTTTGCTTGAACATGAGTTCCATAAATGTTACATTGGGCAAGTTTATACATTATTTTGCTTTGAAAATGAGTCAAGAGCCATACCAACTGAGAAAAAAGAGAAAGGTCTTTTGCACAAGTGTTCACTTGACATGAGCTAACTATGAACTGGCTTATTGGTACAGATGTCCTGAGACTTACAATGAATGAATGGTGATAAAGTTATACATTGCTTTCTATTGGACCAATTTCTTTTTGACACTTCTTGACTGTTTTTATCTACCTGCAACAAAACTGTGGACAAGATTATATATTTGAACTACCATTTAAAGGGTTAGCATGTTGCAACATTGGTACCTTTAAGGGTATATGAAGTTATTTCCTATTAAAGATATATTTATATTTCAATTTGCTTCCAGTGTGCACTTTGTCAATAAGCATTACTGGCAAACCTTGCGATAGTGTACGTTACAAGGGTACTTTCCATGATGTTTTTGTCAGTTGATAGAGAGCAGAGTATGTCACAACAATCTTTGTGCCTAAAGATATATCATTTGAGTTGAAGATAAAACAAATTTGAGTCACTGTGCAACTCTATATTATCAGCTGCAAAATTAATTTGTTTCACCCCCAAAGAAAATTGAGTATTTGCAATCATAATTGCAAAAACTGGTATGAAATTGGACAATAACCAGAAGGTAAACAAAAATATTATATCTGAAGTTCTATAGTTTCCATTGTATTGGAGTTTGGTGCAGTGAAAGTTGAGTTTTAGTTGACACAGCAGTGAGCTAGTGTACCAAGCAGTGCTCAGGAGTTTGGTGGTAGTTTGGACAGTGACTTGACATTTTATGCCTCTAAAATGTAGAGATATTGTATCATATTCCACCTAAGATGGTCCAGAATAATGTCTGTTGTGATTCACAAAAATGATACATCTGGTTAATATGTCATCCAAAATCATGTACAAAAAAATAAGGATATGGTGGGTATTGTAACATTATAGTTATGATTGAACAAAATTTTGATTATACAGTACGTGATTTATAAGCAAGAATAAGACATTCCAAAATGATAATGTAACCATGCTGCAAAATGAAACTTGAAAGGCATTACACATACACTGTATACATGTAATAAACACACACATTTGTGTATGCGTAGGCCATTGTAACTGATACTGTGCCTGTACCTTTATATACTCTGTTGAATGATCTTAAGCCCGCCGCACACTATACAACTCACGACCTTACGGCTGACAGATTTTGGATCTGAAATAAATAAGCGTATTTATTCTGAGGCTATTGAGATTTATTTCGGATCCAAAGTCTGCCAGTCGTAAGGTCGTGAGTCGTATAGTGTGTGGCAGGCTTACTAAGTGTTTCAGAGCAATGTAACGATTTGCTGCGTCAAAGTGATGAACGAAACCTTGATACAAAATTTATGTTTTTCTCTCCTCTTTAAGTGCAGCTGCTTTATCATTTTCTTTGTCACAAAGGTGTCACATGAAAAGTATATATTAATGTACCCACAAAACAGTCCCACATATTGAAAATTGATGTATGTGCATGTGTATCATATCATGGTTCTGAAATACAACTGTGATTAATTAGTTTGTTAAGCATCAGAGAAAAAAATATGCTGGTTGTAGTTGAAGGACTAAACAGGTAAAAAACCTGGATTATGGAGGTAAAATTATATTTGCTTGAATTGTTATACCCAGTGGTACATGTACTGATCATTGGGCTTCAAGGTAATCTGTGGTGAATAAAATAATTATGTGAAATGATTTGATGTTTCAATATGTGATTGACATTTGTTAAAGTGCTATTCAACGCAAAATGTTATCTGGTGAAATATGCTGTAGAGCAACTTGTGCAAGAAGATAAATGCCATTTTTATTTCTTTTTCTTATGAAAAGCAAGGTCATCATCAAATGGAGAAAATTAAATGTTTAAAATGATACAGCACTCATGACATATGATATACCAAGAAATATTTTGAAGATATTATTGATATCACATATTTCAATCATTTTCTTTTTTTAAGCAGGTTTAATCTTATATGTCTCAAAGTTATAAATACTGTATGAATGTACCAACCTTGTATGTTTAATATTAACATTTAAAGTTTTAATGTGTATTTTAGATTTATTATTCTACACCAATTATTATTTTTATTTGATACAATCTGATCATCATATGAAATACATTAAACAACAAAACATATCATGGTACAAAATCTTTGGGATACCAAATACAAAGATTTACCTGCCTGGAAAAAGAAATATGAATGTATAAGGCCTATCTGAGTTGCAATAATATATGTGTATGTACATGTATACACTATCTATCTGTAGCATCTCAACCTTACAATGTCTCTTCTCACACACACACACACACACACACACACACACACACACACTCTCTCTCTCTTTCTCTCTCACTCGCTATCTCTCTGTCTCTCCACCTGTTTTGACTCATAGTTTTGATATGTCGGCAAGCCCTCTGAATCTCTTAATTTGCAATCCTCTGCTCATAAGAATGTATCTGCAATTATGTATGAGAGGTAGTGTGATTCTTGGTACAGTGTATTTACATTAATTTGAGATGAAAACGATAAGATGGCTGCCCACTCTACTTTGCTTGATCAGTAACTTTCTGATGCTTCTGCTAATACATAAATTGCAGTTAAATGCTATGGTTACTGTCAGCTGATAGCTGCAGCAGTGCCTTGTACAATGGCGGATCCAGAGGGTGTGCACCGCGGGCAAGCACCCCCCTTTATTTTTGGTTAAAACAAAAGAAATAAAATGAAAAAATGGGGGGGGGGGGGACACATAAGCCCCCTTTTTATGGAATTCTTGGATCCGTCCCTTTTTTACGTGGTTTGTGTCATGTGAGTGTTTCTCTTTTTGGACTGACGAAAGCATTCCTTTGTTTCACCAGCATATCATGCCTATGTGTTGTTTGAAGGTTTGCATGGTGAAGTTAATTAGGGAGAAAGATTTGCGGTGACACCATGTGTATGTACATACACATGGTGTCACCGCAAATCTTTCTCCCTAATATCATGCCTATTTGTGTTATAGTCACTGCTCAATTGTACAGACTCGAATCAACGTTATTATCTCGGAATAGAGCTCCTGACTTGGCTGATTACACAGTGCTTGTGTCTGTCTCAGATTTTCTTGCCCTCAGATTAGTGAGAGGTGTTATGATTGGGTGTCTATATTGTTGGCAAACAACAAACATTACCGAACACGAGAATATATCTTGACTAAATATCTATATGTCTATCTATCTATATATCTATCTATCCACTTATCTATTCATTCACCTGTTTGTCTATTAATGTATTTACAGCATATATAGATACTAGGTGATGATGAAATGGATTAAGAAAAAAAAAGCAGAACAATTTTCCAAATAAGTACAATAATTATAGAAATACATCTTATGACTTTTAGTTAAAAACTGTCTTGATAAAAAAAAAAGAAGAAGAAATGGAGCTTTCAGCAAAACGTGAGTGGTCCACTTCTTTGGGCTTTTCTCAAGATGTCACACCTCCATCTGTCTGGTGTGCAAGTTGGGTTAAAACACTAATTGGAGAGTTTGGTTGCAAAATAATTTAACTCCAGTCGTGTTTATTTGAAATATATATATCTGATAAAAACATAGAAAAATATTATTTTGATGGGATATAGTAAATCATAACATCAAGATTACACCTTGTCATGCTAAAAGTCCGGTATCATCTGAAAGGTTGTGCTCTATATCTGATGATGGACGCACTTTAAAATGTTTGAGAATGGCGTTTTAGCCAATTTTGCAACTATAATTAAACTTCATGGTGTTGAAGGATATATGCCTAGTATTTGCACTATGTGCAGTACTAAAGACTTTTACCAATTAAGAATTAACATGTCATGCCAACAAAGCATGCAGAAGAATGATCCAGATGCGGATGAGTGTATGGTTTCCATCATATACCCCCCCTCCCCGATCCCCAATCTCTCCCCCTCTCTGCTCTCTCTCACTTTAATTTTTGTATCTATTTCTCCCCTTTTCTGTCTTCTTCCTATAATCATCACCCTATAATAAAGATTATACTTCTAGTTGTGCTCGTACTGTACTTCTCATCCTCCTGCTCCTCCTCTACCTATTTATACTGCTTTCTAAACATGGGCCTATATCAAAGATTTTCCTCACTGTAGGGCCTACCTACTCATTATTTAGCTCTTTGATTCAGGTCATGTAAGCAAATAGGCCCCTATACGGCCTACCAGTTTTCATCATTTTCGATCTTCTTAGGTCTATGCTTTCCAGATAATATCGTTAAAGGGGCATTCCAGACGATTTTTCATAATTTCACATCATGTACCGGTAGTACATAAATCGACAGTTCTATAGTATCGATTTGTGAAATTTGTGGTCCTTGAGCAGAGAAATGAATAAACTGAATATCTTGAACAAATTACACTGAACAGTGTTGATGACATCAGAGCCTCACATATTTCAGAAATTGTGCAGTGTAATTCCATTACAATACCGCTTGCTCAACAAGTTCACCTGTGGTGAAAAATCTATGCATGCCTTATTCTTCTTTTGTTCGGCTTCCTATATTTATTAAAGCCCCAACTCGCATGCATTCTTCTGGCGAAGCTGCCATGTCATCATCCTTGTTGCAATTTGTTATAAATTTGGAAAAACATTCTCATTCCTCATCCCAATCACTATACACTCTGAAACTCTGTACTCTAGTCTGGAAATCAACCGGAGGTCCCCTGGAATTAAAGATCTTAACTTACCCACTGGGCATTTTACCTGTTATTACTCGGGTAATAACAGGTATATCGTTGTTATTACCACCGTAACACCAGCGGGTAATAACGGGGATACATGTATTGTAGACCAATCTTTCCCCGTTATTACCCGAACCCGATATTGCTCCATTTACCAAATGTTACCCGGTATGATGTAACCGATATTTCTAGCATTTCCACGTTATTACCACCCGTCATTACTGCATTTCCTCAATACCCAGTATAATGTAACCGATATTACCCCCATGCCTGTGTCAACCCCCACTCAAAATTGATAAAAGTAAGGTCTGAGGGACAAGGTAGGCACAATTTTGAGATTAATAGACCCTACTCCTATTATTACCTAATGTCCTACTATCTATACCTACTGCACCCTATCCCTAACTGACGGTTCCTCTCTCACATTCTGTGTATATACCCCCAAAATGTTGTAATGCGTGTAGACATGGTTACTAAAATTGGGTCACATATTTTCTCATTTGAATATTCATAAATATGCTCATATGAATGTTACTGTTATTACTCAAGGTTGCAACGTTATAACCAGTTAAAGCCATTCAACATTACCCATATTACCCCTTATCACCCTGTTGTAACTCAGTAAAATATCGGTTTCATCAGGGTGATAACAGTAATGTTTTTTTTTTTACTTGAAAATTTATATACATATATACTTGTTTTTTAACTTGAAAATTTCACTGGGATTGCTGTAAGATTACTGTTATTAATCAAGTTTGCAAGTTTATAACCAGCCGAAGCCTTTCAACATTACCCATATTACCCGTCATCACCCTGTTATAACTCTGTAAAGTGCGGTTTCATCAGGTAATATCATTTGGGTAAAAACATGGTAACACGATAATATTCGATCTTAGCCATAAAGTTGTATTTCGGGGCGTTTTATTGCCGGTAATATCGGTAATCGGTTACAATAATCAATAAAAGATTACAGTATGGAAAAACAAAAATAATTGCCCAGTGTGATATTTTCTCATATAAATTGCATGAAGTGACGCCTGCTTGAGTTATGAACTCTCTAAAACTGAACTGAACTATTGTAAAAAAAAAAACAAAAAAAAAAAAACGACAACACAAAACAAACAGAAAACAAACAAACAGACAAACAAACAACCACTCATCAGGCCAATGTCGGTATGATCGATTGTCACTTTTTTCTCGATCTCCTCGCTGGCTGCAATCGATACACATCCCAGGCATCAAAATGGCAGCCACCACAAGTGCTTCTTCCCCAGTGGAAGAAGACTCCGTTGTGTATGTTTATGATCGTCGGAGTGGATCTGAGCCTGAGAAGAAGATCACTCTCGGTGGTGTCTTTAGTTTCAACGATTTTAAGGACCTGATAAAAAAGGTGAGCCAAAATGCCGAGCTTAAATTTCCCGCAGCACGTACGCCATATTTTAGCGGTGGCAGATCACTGTGGCGGGCTCGCGTCCCTCCACGCCACGCACATGGGCCAAGCGCTACCCTACCGCCCGCCAGTTTGCATACTGGAATCTGCTTGACTAGCCTGGATAGTGTGTGAACCGCTGTTGTGGGATTGTTCCGCGTGTGTGCTGATGCTGCTCGCTGTGCACGTTTGCTTGACTGTAGTGTTTGTTGTCACACGTCACATACAAGTAGGCCTACCCTGTAAATTTACTAGATGTAGGCCTATCAAAACGTTACACGTAACTGTTAGATAGTCTAGTAGGCATATCACACCATTTTAAAAACTTTTTTATTTTAACTTAAAACTGTTTGCAGAGGAAGGAGGGGCATAAAAGAAACACAAAACAAAAAAAAAATTGAAATTTGTTTTTTCGTTCTCGAGTTATGCGGAAAATAAGACTCGAAAAAAGACCCTAAATTCAGCCATTTTGGGAAAATTGCATTTTTGGCACATTTTGACCCAGTATTTAAACAAAAAGCATAAATTCATAATTGCCCAAACACCGTCAAGTTGCTAGAAAGCTGGACATACCACAAAGAAAAGAAAACAAATGAGCATTCAGAATTTTGTAATTTTCTTGTAATAAAGCGTGGAAATACCTCAATTTGGTCATGAAATCACTGACGGGCCAGTCAAATTTGTTGAAAAATAAACTAAGTCCAGCTAACATGCGTAAATGATAGGCATAGCGCTGCACAAGGTCAAACCCTGACTTGTGGTTCGCGGCCATAGTGTAGCGTAGGCAGTTCTGCAAAAAAGAGTGGAAGGCGGAAAACAATAGACAGTCTAAGCTGTCCCAAATGCCATGAAAATAATTGAAAAAATGAATCATATATCAAATGAAAGGAAAATACTTCAAAATTAATAATCTGATATCGAAATTTAGATATTCGAGCAAATTCGGGTAAAAAAAGTACATCTTCTTGCCTTCCCGTCGCTTGCCGGAGCGAGTCGCTATCTTGGAAAATTTCGGGACTCCGTACCCGATGCCAAGGTATACAGCTTGGTGATTGGCTACCTCATTTCCAGATATATTACGTGTGGCTTCCGGAAACGATGCAGAAAGCACACACAAACAGGTTACGAAATTGCGTGGCGCGGAGGTTGCCACCGAGATATCGCCGTTCGAGCTTCCCTGACCGTGTCGGTAAGCCGCGCTTCAAGCCTCTTTTTTTCGTATTTATCATCAAAAATGGACACACATCAACACAGACACGCAAGAAACAAATATTTTTTTCTTAAATATGTTTTTATTTCTCATCATTCAAAAATTTGACAAAACAATCATGATTTCTCATCCCAGTATCATCACTCACTTCACATTAAAATGGCCGAACACGCACGATCATTTTGAAACGGCTGATTTTTGGGTGCGCGCGAGTGACGTGCCTACTGTTAGGGCCTAGATTATAAGTAGTTTCCTGTTCACTTTTGTTAAGTTTATTTTAAAAAATGTGACATAAACTTAAGCAGTCATGATGCATGCCACCGAAAAGATGCAAATTGAGTTCTAGATCTATTTATCCTTAAAATAATTATGCAAAGGACAGTGGAGTGGTAATCTGGCCATACCAACTCAACTGGGTAAACTGGGCCAATCAGCAGTTACTAAGTGTTCTCGCCCATTGCCATATGCTAGATCAAGAAGTAGAAATGTAAATTGTAAGAGGATGTTAAAATAAAACATCTTGAACCTTCAAACTGAGTAGACGTCTTGGTCACGAGGGATTTTTAGCAATTTATTTCAGTTGCGCTAGACTAGTGTACATGGTATTAGCAATGGTAAACTGACTTATTTAACGTTAGCTTTTCAGCAAACCCAAACAAGCAAAGCATAAAAATTGGATGAAGCATGCAGCAGTGATGACATTAATTGTGTCATATTAAACTATCCTATTGTTATTGTGAATAGAGTAAATGAGGTCTAAATTTAGATCTACAATTGTATAGATCTACCAAAAAAAAGAAAAAAAAAAGAAAAAGAAATGGTCCAAGTAGAAAGCTAGACTCTGTTAGAAGTCCATGGAAAATTGTGATCTCCATCCTCAACCCAGTCATTGCTGTAAGTACATTAGTAGGTCTATACAATAAACTCTTATTCAACACTAGACTCTAGAGTGATTTTATGTGAAGGATTCACCTTTTTGATGTGATCCGCTCATAGCAGATCACATTTTTCTCTTTTGCTGTGTTTTTACCGTTTCTTCCTGAAAAAAAAAGAGCAAAAAACAAACTGAACACAAAAAGCTCAAAAGTACCACTACCAACTCACATGAAATTTTCCTGCAGTCTTCTTCATGCTCTTCTTCCAAGTTTGTGCATACATGTACCAGAGACTCCAACCCCAAACACCTTCTGATCTGGAGATTCTCCCGCCTGAGACTCCCAGCAAACGGGAGACTCCAAATTGCGCACATCACGAGTGCAAAGTCCCTTGCGGTCCTAGGGTTCTAGATGCTCTCTCGCGCTATTTAAGGCCTATTTTTCAACATACAATGAAATTAAGTAAGAAATCATTCAAGCGGGAGAAATTAAATCTCAAGCGGGAGAACGGGAGATTCTGCAAAAATGGGTTTTCGGCAGGAGATCTCCCGTCGAAAGCGGTAGAGTTGGAGTCTCTGATGTACCTCTTGCTGAGTATTGTCGTACATCACATGGCCATGATTAACTGCATTAAGGTTTTTCATTGCGATTACTCATGAGTGACATCATCAGCAGGTGTCATTTTGTGATTTTAACATCATGTCAAATGACTGCTCAATTAACTAAATGTCGTTTCTACTGTAATTTTTGATAGACACAAACTTAAGTCACATGATACCTTATTGCATAATAGATGGATTCAGTATCATGATGATAATGGTGTCGAAATGTTTAATGCTCAGTGCAGTAGTACTACAGTGTAGTAACCTTTTTTAGTTACACCTGAGTTAAAGACTCAAACAAGCTATCCGTATTGCAATCTGTCACTGTCTGACATGCATCATGCATAAACTTTTTAATGTTTTCAGCTTTTCTTGACAACCCAGTGATGAATTGTTACCAAACTTTACAGGTGAATGAAATGTAAATCTCTGAGTGATACATGTAGGATTCCAATTTGTTAAGAATGGATACATTGCCCCCCCCCCCCCCCCCCCCAAGAAAGGAATCTTTAAAAACTTGTTGTTTGGAATCAACAGTCATAGAGCTAAATTAGTGCTATGAGTAAGTACTGTACATTAGTGACTGTAGTTTAAAGTTTGTTAATGGTGGATCAAGCTTGTGGGGGGGGGGGAGGGGGGAGGGAGTGGGAAGGTTCAAATGTACATGTACCCCGGTTGGGCCTGGGGGTGGGGAACCAAACTGGGAGCCAGTATTTCACATTTTCATACTCTTAAAATTGGATTGTTATATTTTCACCAAGTATATATTTGCACAAATGAAAAAAAAAAGGAAGAATCTTTTAATTTTTGTATTAAACCAGAGAGACAGAGCTAAATTGCTAAATATATCGTTTGAAGTACATTTACATGTACACCGGACATAATTTTATAAAAGCGTAAAATTAGCAAGTGAAATGCATGTTTGTTCAGGAGATCCAGGGATGCACCATAGAGACTCAGTTTTGTTTTTTGTTTTTTGTGTTTTCGGGGGGGGGGGGGGGGGGGGGGGAGAGGGGGGGGGGCGGTGGACTGAAGTTGGGGCCTATTTTCACATATTCGTAATCTTTTTGAAAACACATGGTGAATTTAGTACCAAATTTGTCAGACAATATCACTAGGGTGATACATTTAATATTTGAAAAAATGGACACCATGCCCCTTAGGTCCTAAGGGGACCCTGACACCCCCCTATATTAGAGAATATTATAAAAGACAAAATCTTTCATAAAAGCAGGGTCTCTTGATTTAGATATTTCATGAAGGAAGTTCTCTTTATACTTTAAATGATTTCATGACTCCATGTGTACATTTGTTTGCTTCTTACCACTCTTTGTTTTTTTTTTTTCCCCATACAGAAATTTGACATTGCAGATAATTCACGTTTCGTCATAGCAACAACAAACAGAGATGAAATCCAAGACGAGACGTATGGTGAGTGAGAGTCTCCTACATGCATTCCTGTTTTTTTGTTGTTGTTGTTGTTTTTTAATGACACAGGCACAGGGTGTTATGTATGTCCCCGACTCCATGCGATGAATGAATGAAGAGGAATCTGTTGTTATGTGTGTGGGTTGCGACTCCTCAAAAACGTGACCTGTATTTTTTTGTCTTCTTTCTGAGGGACAGAGTGTTTTCCTTCTATTCAGAGAGGATGTCATGATAACAC
The DNA here is from genome assembly GCA_033980235.1 of Diadema setosum. Classification (NCBI taxonomy): domain Eukaryota; kingdom Metazoa; phylum Echinodermata; class Echinoidea; order Diadematoida; family Diadematidae; genus Diadema; species Diadema setosum. The sequence continues at coordinate 6,556,229 of CM067074.1, read as the reverse complement.
ACAACGATCTGTGAAGTCTGAAGACCTAATGAAAATAGCAAGAATCAAGAGAGCAGCAGATTCGCATCAAATTCGAGCAGTAATTTCACTTGACCTCTAACCTCTACAGGAAGTGTTCTTTCACCCTGTCGTTCTCCTTTCCCCTCTCAGATGAGCTGGTGGATGATGGAGACACCCTGTACCTGCTGAACCACATCAAGCAGACTCTGCCAGCTCCGGCCCAGGAGAGGGTGGAGTACCTGCCCCACTTTGACACCCTCATCAGGAGCGGAATGTACGAGTACTATGCCAGCGAGGGCCAGAACCCGCTTCGTAAGTTTTGTGCCCTCTTGCTTTGAAAGAAAGAAAAAAAGGTCACTTCAAGGAATGCTTTAAACAGAATTGTACTGAGAGCACGTAATATTGTGTAGTGCTCAATAATTTAATCTCAGTTGTACTGAGATATTGAGGTCGATAATGATGATGATGATGATGATGATGATGATGATGATAAGAATATTGATTCAATGATGATAACAATGATGATTATAATATCTTTAAGGAGCGATCACCATAATTAATGAGAACCTCTTTGATGTAAATATCAAAATAGCGTGTTTCTGCATCTGTCGTAATTCTGAACTTTATGTCATTTTGAATTGTTTCACACTTTGTAGAGCACTATGGTGAGGTAGACTTCTAATACCAGATTAGCAGCCTTGTCAATTCTCAAATTATTGACCTACATTGAAAGAGATGTACCATGTATCGTATGACCCTTGGGAATGACGATATTTGTGCAGCAGTGGGATGAATGAGCAGTACATTTCTGGCTCATGCAGTCTTGTCTGCAGATGTCAAAATGTCTGTTAGTGTGTGTCACCTCCCAGTTATTTCCACCTTTTTTTTGTTTTGTTTCCAAAACAGCATTTGCAATCGCTGAGCTCATTGACAACTCTCTAGCTGCTACCAGCAACAATGAGGGGGCCAGGATTATCGAAATCAGATTGGTAAGTTTGCAGTTTGAGGACATGTGGGCCAAGTTTGTAGAGTGATCCATGTTCAAGAAGGAACTAGAATTCACCCGTCTGTTACATCAGCAGCTTTTCCTACTCCATTGCTCTGCAGTTCTGGTCCTAAGCCCACCGCATCGCTTGTGAGAAATAGTCCAGGACTGTTGGTTGGGCCAGCCGGCTTCCTTGAAAGCCACTGAGAGCAGAAACAGGGCTAGGCCTACATGTAACTCCATGAAACTATGGGGCTGGTGGAATCCTAAGCTGCAACAGCTATTACAGGTTGAAAGCCACTCTTTGCAAATGAGAAAAGCCCTGCTGTCTTTAACTTTATTCAAATAGGAATTATTTTCTTTAACAAAGGATGTGCGATGCCATATCATGGTGTACTTCTTTTTTCTTTTTTCTTTTGGCCATTGAGTATGTTTTAGGGGTTGATATTTGGAATTGGTAATCCTGATTTTGTGATTATTTGAAAATCAAGTACACCCTGTTTATTAAAGGAATTAAGTTGTAGAATAATTTCCTCTCTTCACAAGTGACACATTTGTTTGTCCTCTGACTAATACATTGTATGTGCACTCATCCATGAGCTTCAGTTTAGATCTTTACGATGTGTTGACAAATGTTCATCAAATGGGAAAAAAAAAGGTTGCCCTAAACTGCTTATCCAGTGGTATGAGCCAGTTAAATAATGTTGAGTCAAAAGTGGCGTAAGCTTTTGATCCTAGGAGAATCTTCGTCAGAGGCAAAATGACACCAAAAAAAAAAAAAGAAGAAGAAGAGGATAATGACTGTAAATATATCGCAATATAAAATGCACAATATTGGAAGGGCTAAGACTACCACTAAATGTGATTAAATGCTTTTTCTTTACAACATTGGTGCACTGTTGACATTTCCATAGCATGAGTTTATACCTGTGGATGTCAATTTTCAGTGGGAAGATGTGTATGTAAACTTGATTATGATTTCCATATTGGATGCTTGGTGGGGCGTCAATTCCCATATAGTACATGATACATTTCATTATGCATTAAAGTTTTTAATGTTATGTACTCTGTATGTGCTAATTGGCTCACTTTTATTTTTTTACCACACCTGTGTACACCAGCATGTGGGCCTTCTGTTTAACGCCCTCTTCACTCTATACCCATGACTGTGGTATTGTTCCTGATCTTGTTCCACATTGCCTCCCCATTCATCTTTATCCTTCATGGGTTGCTACCCACAAGCTTGTGGATTATCACTGGTCCCACATTACCCTCCTTTGTGTTCGCTCATTCCAGGGCTCTAATCCCCATCCCATGTGTGACTGGCTCCCTGCTTACAACACCCTACCCAACCCTTTTGTTTTCATTGTTTTGTATCCCCAAGACCTCCCAGATAGTGCCTATTATGTTGTTTTATGTCTAGCCCATTTAAAAGGTCTACCTACCCTTTGTGCTTGTCATTTTGCCTCTGACGAAGATTCTGCTAGGATTGAAAGGTCGGATCCCTTTTGACTCAAGTGTTCATCGAGTGTGACTACAGAACTTAAAGGACAAGTTCACCTTCATAGACATGTGGGTTGAGTAAATGCAGCAATATTAGTAGAACACATCAATGAGAGTTTGAGGAAAATCGCACAATCCGTTCAAAAGTTATGAATTTTTGAAGTTTCTGCTCAGTCACGGCTGAATGAGAAGACTACTATAGCTTGTGATGTCATATGAGTACAACTATATAAAGAAAGTATAAAGAAAATTCAAGATATTCTCACTTTTCTCACATAATAAAAGAACACTCGACTTCTCGCTTTCAGAAGTCAGGGGGAATAATATTACCCTTAACATAAGTAAGTAACAAGTCGATGACATATGCACTTTATTCAAAAAGTCAAGTTTTGTGAAATTCTCTTTTTATATTCATTATATCGTACGCATGCGACATCATACACTGTAGTAGTCTTCTCCTCCAGCAGTGATTGCACAGATATTTTAAAAATTCATAACTTTTGAACGGATTGTCGGATTTTCCCCAAACTTTCACTGATGTGTTCTACTAACTTTTTTGCCTTCACTCAATCCACATGTATGTGAAGGTGAACTTGTCCTTTAAACATGCACACTCTTCCACAGACACCACCACGTGCACATATTGTCATTGATTTACTTGTGCAAGATGGCACACTAACTTTTGTTGTTACTTTATTTTTGTTTGATGCCCCATCTAGGCCACCAAATTCATCTAATTCCAATTTTTGGTGGCCCAACATTAAAATTTGGTGGCCTGAAAAATAGAGAAGAGCATAAAAAAATGAAATGATTTACTAAGACATTAAGATAGTACAATAAACCATGATAATAACATGAAAATTGGTAGGTATTACAAAGGGCTTAAGATACCACATACTGTACATGTACTGTGACTAGCAAAGAATAAATGCATACTTACAGAATTCCAGTGTGTCATAAATGGGACAACAGTTCAGCTAAGCCTATGAGAGGGCCTGTAAAAATGCCTTCTACAGTATATGTATTTTAGCACTCCCTCTACTGTATGCTTGGAGCCAGGCTAGGCTTGAGTTGATTGTAGTTTAAAGTCTATCATAAAACTTGCATGTAACTTTAAATTGTAATTATTCCAAGTCAGTCAGCTAGCATTTCACTCATTGGGACTTCATTATTTAGATAGATTATTGAACTATGACTCTAAAATAGGCCTGGGCGACTAGTGGCGATCTGGCAACCCTGATAGCTGCAGCTACAATGTAGCTGAAATGTGTTCATTTTAATATGAAACGCTGAGCCTGCAAGTTATTCTCCCCTCTTCTTGACAAATCTTTACACCCAAAGAGTCAGATTCAGATCATGCTGATATAACGAGGCCTCACTTCTTTTCTGTTCCCACTCTCGCCCCCGAAGTACCTTGACGAGACAGGGGACAAGAACATGGTTGCAGTCATGGACAATGGGCGGGGCATGACGTCCAGGGAGCTCAACAACTGGGCCATCTACCGCCTCTCCAAGTTCAACAGGAAGCGGAAGAAGAGAGATGTTGACAACACCAGGTGAGGGCTCTATCTCCTCTTCCATCCCTCATACTGCTGCTTTTACTGACCTGTAGAGATTTGCCAGATTGATGTTAACCGGCTGAAAACGGTTTGATTTTGCTGCAACACACATTTCCCATAGACACCTGCGCGAGTATACTCAGGACTCGTCCTCAACGGGTTAAAGGGGCATTCCAGACGGAATTTCATAATTTCACATCATGTAGTACATATGTGACTCTGCACCACAAAACAAACAAAAAGTCGCCAGACATGGATTTTTAGTTAAAAGCATATTCTGAAAGAGCGGACTTCAAGCTCTAAAATGATGTATAACTCAAATCAAATGGACTCTCCTAACCTATCAAATTATTGGAAAGAAAGCACATTCTCCAGAAAAGTGTGAACTGAGAAAAGAGGCTCTGAAGCGCAGAGTCTATTCAAGCATTTAATCTTCATCAAGCTGTGCTACCTGTGCAATGAATGGGACAAAAAAACAGGATGAAAACCACCGGCTTAACCACAATAAAGGGATTATCAGATTAAGCTGAAATTGAGCATGTTCTATTAACACATTCTGTCCATGATAATTGCCAACTTTCAAAGCAGTAGCATCATCCCTTCTAAAGTTATTAGAGTTGAAAGTGAAGAGTGTGTACAGGGTTTGTTTTTGTTTAAATGAAAGGGGGACTCTAAAGACACACCTAATCACACTATTAGAAAAAAATGAATAAATAAACTGCTTAAAACACACTTTCCTGTTCATTTGATATGGGCCTTCAAAACTTTACTCAGTGCCTTTGTGCAGAGAAGGTCGTCAAAAAACCCCAGTACAATGGAATTTTTGGCACCAATAATCTTTGGCACATAGTGACATTTTTGCTAGTTATGCTTGCTAAGTTGGGTGGTTCTGCCACATACAGGCTTCTTTGTAAATATAAAAACATTGTTATGTTTAGACATTCTGGGTTCTTCCTGGTGACTTTATTAACAGTATTGATGATGATAATGATGATGATAATACGAGTGATAGTCTTGAAGATTTTGATAGTAGGCAGGGAATGTTGCTATTATTGTGACTACTTCTACTACTGCTACTCCTGCTGCATCTTATGGTACTTCTATTACTATTCGTTTGACACTTTAACGAAAGGCAAAATACGATATCATTAAACAATACAATATATTCCCTCTATGTTTTGCAGTTATGGGTTGGAATGCAAATGAATCAACCTGGAACAAATGATAATTCCACAAGAAATTAGATTACATAGATATTGTAAGATTGAGAGAAAGGCAGAATTTCTCATGAACAACTTTTAAAATATTTGAAACATCGCAGAAAATTGTGTTTCAGCTATTCGTGTCGGGAATATCCATTTTTCAGTTTTTCACAGTGTTAATGTGTACTTATCTTCTCGTGTAAGTTTTGCTGTATAATACCTCTAACAAATTTAGCACTTATGTGATGATTTAGTTGAAAAAGACTGTTGTGTATGTGGAACAATTGCAAAAAAAAAGGTTTTATCATATCTCCCTGATTTTATGATTGCTTCTGATAATTTCTACAGCGAGAATAATGAGAGAGAGGAGGAAAATATCCCGCTGTCACTCAACAGCGACATCTCTTATTTCGGCGTCGGTGGCAAGCAAGCGGTATTCTTCATTGGCGATTCCGCTCGGGTGAGTCAAAATGGAATCAAAATCTTGCTCCTTTTCGTGATGTTGGTGCTCTACCTTGTATACTATCACATTTAACTCTGTGCATGCTTTGAGTGCAGATTCTTTTTTACAGAAAACCCCAATAGTGTTCAACACACTGTCCAAAGTCCCTGGCACAGAAACGTTTAAACAGTGGTAATTGACAAGCAGAACCACACTAATGTGATATTATCCTACTGAATGTATTTTTTGTTGTTGTTGTTACATGAAGAGAAAAAAAAAAGTGATGGCCTCTTAGTGCAAAGGAGGTTGGGGGCATTTCATGAAGTATTTTGGTCGAATATTCTTTCTGACAAATTTGCTGTCAGCCAATCAGATGTGAGGATTTCAAGAGCTTATAACAGTTGGTCAGAAAACAAAAATATCTGACAAAACCACATATTCTGCATATTCTGAGTTGGAGAAAGAATCCTGTTTGGAAGAATTGGGCAAATTGATTTAGTCTGCACTGAAGCAGAAGAAAATATGCAAGTATTTGACAATTTGAGCAAGAAACAGGGACTGTTTGGCCAATTTAGACAAAGGATCAGCTTAAGATTTACATTTAAAAATTAAAATGCTTTTGAAAATCCTGCAATCAACATGTTAGTTATGTATGTGACAACAAAGAGCTCAAGTGAATGAGTTGTTTGGTTTTTTTTTTTCTCCTACAAATGAAACAATTGCAGTGATTAATAGAAATTATATTGAAAAGATATAGCACCACACCAAAGATATTTTCTGGACTTGCAGAGCTGCCAAGTCTCCCTGATTCTGCAGGAGTCTCCCTGAAAATGTCAAAATCTGTTCCTGTCTAAATAAGAGAATATTAAAATCTCCCTGATTTGGGAATTATTTTCGCCCATTGAAATGCATGTAACACACAGATATCTCCCTGATTGCTGTGTGGAATCTCCCTGATTTGGACATGGGAATGTTGGGAGACCTGGACTTGGTTAAGAAAGAAATTAAACTGTATTCTTTGAAAGGAGATGGCAGTACTATTGGCCCAATTTTCTAACAAACTTTACAGGACCACAAATAGCAAATACGGATATTGACTTCCTTCTCTACCCCTCCCCCTCCAGATGATCAGTAAACCAAAGGATTCCAAAGACGTGCATGAAATGACGGTGTCGAGGGAAGAGTTTGAGAGACGGGAGAAGAATCGGGAGGCCATCTACAGTGGCATCATCAACAATCGTCAGGTAGTGTTTAATATTAGGGAGCTTTGTTTTTTTGCGACGGGGACGTGGAGAGGAAAAAAAAACCTGGTCTGAGCATGCGCATCTATTTACAGCTCGCGTGCTTGAGTTTTCACTACGCATTCTGGGCTGTTTTTATTTCCGCTCAGTTCATGACATAGAGAGCAACCCACTGCACCGATCATATGGGGGCGCCATTTTATTTTTTATATATTGCATCCCAGCGTAATCTAAAGCTACTTTTCAGCACAATGCAGGGAGAGAGGAGAACGTCCAGTGCAAGCGTCGTCTCAAGCATCTGTGCAGCAAATCTAAAGCTCCATATTCCTTTTAGCGCCAGCGCACTTTGCTGTTCAACTTGCTGCTCCACATTTAATTTGTGCACATAATATCTTAAAGGGACTGTAAAGTCTGGTTGAGGTGGGGATTCATCTTTTGAACAGTCCTAAGTGAGATAATGAAAAGCCTCTTATGAAATATGAAAGAGCATGTAATTTTAAGAAGGATTCAACGTTTATTTGATGAAAATTGGTTTTCAAATGGCTGAGATATCCAAAAAAAAGTGCTAATAATAAAAGGCGACATGCCACAACTTTACTAGGATCTCTTTGTTTCACCTTGTTTTTGGATATCTCAGCCATTTCTAAACCGATTTTCACCGAATAAACTTTTGATGCCCCTTAGAACTGCATGCTCTTTGACATATCATAGAGTGGTTTCTGAATATCTCGCAAAACGTTAAAAGCTAAATCCTCACCTCAACCAGAACTGTACACACCCTTTAACCCATTTAGGAAGAGCTGATTTTCCTGTAACATACACATTTCCTGTAGACACCTGCCCGTGTATATTTGGGACTAGTCTTCAGTGGTTTAATTCTCCTGTAAGTTGGCACTAAGGTATAAAATGAGATATTCTGTACACCTAGGCTACCTTGACAGCATGGAATTCAATATGTTCAACTGGACTTACTGCTGAACATCGCAGAAAGTACAGTTTTGTGACTCGCATAGTGACTGTGTCAGCTCAAACTGGCTGGTGAGCATTCACCTGTGATGGAAGAATGCGCAATGTTACTGCCTTTATTGCATAGAGGCTGAGGAATTAGGTAGGTAGGTGGGATGATAGATAGATAGATAGATAGATACATAGATAGATAGATAAATAGATGGATATATAAAATAGACTGATAGATAGATAGATAGATCCATAGATAGATAGATAGATAGATCCATAGATAGGTATATAGATAGATCCATAGATAGATAGATAGATAGATAGATAGATAGATAGATAGATAGATAGATAGATGAATAGATAGATAGATAATGATACTTTCCTTATTGTTTAGACACTGAGGAATTAGCTAGACAGGTGGGTGGGAGTGGATGGATGAATGGGTGGATGGATAGTTAGGTAGATTGTGGATATAGATAGATAGATATATAAATAGGTAGAGTGAAAGAGATTTGTTGTAATGTTCATATTTTTCTCTTGCACTGTGACTTTCTTCCACCTGTTACTCCCATCACAGCCAGGAGAGTGCAACCACGCCCTGGGAGATGATGAAAACATCCAGGAACTGATCAAGGAAGAGAGTAGGAAAGAAAGCTTCACTCACGTCATCATCACCGGAATCCGGCAGCAGCACATCCGCTTCCTCAAGGAGGACTTCTCCCACTGGAGCCGACAGCTGGCGTGAGTTTAGTTTCCCCACAAAATCCCAAAGGTCATAGTCCCATGCATAAGAATTTGTGTAGATCACCTACCGCCGTGAATTCATTCCCCCCCCCCCCCCCCCCCGTCATAAAAGTCATAGTCCCATGCATTAGATTTTGTGTAGGGCAGCTTGTGGCATGAGCTGAAATTGTGAATGTCATAGTCCCATGTAGCAGACTGTGTGTGGAGGAATATTTTCTGCTGCAAAGCTTCCTGCTCATGAGACGCACAGGTGTGGTCTGTTGTGAATGCAGTACTTAGAGAGACAGTACAAAGATTTGTTTGTCATCGTGAGGGAAAAAAAAAAAGAAATTGAGAGAAACTTATGTTTCTATTACTCTGAAGGACTGCCATTGACGTGACTCACAGTTGGCATATGAACATCCGTTTACTTGTTAATTTATACATATATCTAGCCCTATTTACCCAGGGTAGCCTCTACAGTGTTAACACTGCTCTTCCCAAGGGCCCTGCCTTCAATATTACCCCAGCATTCCCTGGTACCCATCTATACACCTTGATCGAGAGTAATATTTTGAGGAAAACATTTTGTCTGAGGATGAATGTACAGGTCTGGCAGCTTCGAAGACTAATCCAATACCAGTATACCACGGTATCTCCACCAACCTTCTGCAAAGGCTGTCCCAGGTTTGAGGGGATGAACTGTAACTCAAGTGGAATCCTTTGGAGTAATACCTCTGTTCCACAGCTTTCTTTGTAGGAATGTTGCTTAACATTCATACGCCATCTTCCAAGAGTATGAATTTTGTTTACTCTCTCACAAAATACAGCCACATCTATCACTACTACATCCATGGCCCTCTCGGTAACCAGTCCCACCTATCAAGCACGCTCAGCCGCGCCCCAACCCCGTTCAAGAACATCGATATCAGCATCACCATGTACAAGAAGGGCCACATCCCCCGCCAGCGCAACCTACGTGACATCACTGACGACCAGCAGTCCAACTTCATCGAGTCGGCAGTCGACACCTTCGAGTTCAACGTCGTCGTCGAGGGGACGGGACTCGTAGAGGGCTTGGTTCGCTATCATCCATTTCTCTACGACAGGGAGACGTACCCTGTGGACTGCGGCCCGAGTACGTCTTGTAGCTGGGTATTTGTGAGGTCTACATTAAAAAACCTAGAAGCATGGGGATGCCATGGAGTGGGGATGCTGGCCTTAACTTGTATATATGTGACCTTGCATCCCATAACCAACAAAAAGTCGCTAGACACGGATTTTTATTTAAGGGCAGATTCTGAAGAAAAAAAACAGACTCTAAGCTTTAAAATGATGTATAACTCAAATCAAAATGGACTCTCCTAACCTATCTAAATATTGGAAAAAAAGCACACACTCTAGAAGGTTTGAACCAAGAAAAGATGTTCTGAAGTATAGGGTCTATTCAAGGGCTTAATCTTTGCCAGACTGTTCTAGCTGTGCGATGAATGGGACAGAAAACAGGATGTAATCCACTGGAGTAACAACAATGAAGATATTATTTGATTAAGCTGAAATTTGCCATGCTGTATTAACATATTCTGTTCATTATTAATGCCAACTTCCAAAACAGTAGCATTATCCCTTCAAAAGGTATTACAGGTAAAGTGAAGAATATGCAAATGATTTTCAAGAAATGAAAAGGGCCCCTAAGACTTACCTGATCTCACTACTGTAGAAAGAAAAGGATTGTAGGAAAAATTGCTGAAAACACACTTCCCTATTCATTTTATGATCCCAAAGTCAGGGATAATGTAGGAGAAGAATAGCTCTTTTAGAAACTATGAAAAAACCCCAAGATTGACTTGGTTGGCCCGTTCCACCTTTTTTGAGTCCTCACGCAAAATCAAGGGGTGCGACTTTTTGTTTGTTTTGTGATGCATGGTCACATATGCGAGAATCCCCGGAACGAATCACGTTTAGGTTTATCACTGCTCTCTATGTAAGTACACACATAGCCAAAGAATCTCAACTGGAGTTGATTGTTACCGATGAGCGTGCGGTTTGATGCCTATATTCGCCAACACCTGGTTGACGGATGCTATTTCTACTTTTGAAGTGTTCCCTATTGGGCAGCAGAGGAAGATCAATCCAATCGTACCATCCATGTGTACCCATGCTTCCAGGCCCATATGAGCTGATTTCCTGCAGTTATGGATGCTCCTCTTTAGAGCACATCGGCAGACATGAAAATGAAATCAATATTTCTGCAGCTTTTGTACACTGTATTCTAGAACTAACTCGTTGCATTGACTCTATATATAGATTCTTCGTAAAAAGCAAGTGAATGTTTCAGATGACTTTGACTTTAGATCCTATACTGCATGGGAGACACAAATTCCTCTCGATTTACCATAAATTCTGATGGCTTCAGATTGACATTACATTCTAGTTAAGTCTCTGGGCGGCAAGTGATTTTTTTTTTAAAGTCCATTAAATCATCATAAATATCCCAGGTACACTGCCTGGCCATCCTGTAGTGAAGTGATTCTTGTCAAATCATATTATTGCTTACTTAACTTGTTGGCATATAAGCATTTTTTGGTAAATTTTGATAGGGTGAAATTACATCCTCGACACCCTGTAAAGTGTGTGTCGTACTGCAAAGCTCATGCCTATCAGTAGTCCCCCGTAATCATTCTCAATCCGCACAGATGTCCAGGATCCAGATGAGGAGTGGTCGGACTACCAGCAGTTGGATCCCCCTGCCAGGGGCAACAGGGCCATCTTTGAGTGCTACTGGAACGGCAGACTCATCCCATACACCTCGGTCCACGAGTGAGTGTTGGTCAATGTGTCAGACAACTGAGATATCTCGAGGCTTCTTGTTTGTTTTGGTTTTCCCCTTACAAGATGACTTGGTGCCCTGAAAGGAACTGAATTGAAAGATTTTATAGTGACTTAAGTGTCTTCAGTAGACGTAGATTTGCCTTTGTGATGTGATACCCTGGGGTAAAGACTTCCTGGTTTTTGCGTGTGAAAATCAAACTGAATCAGACCGGAATAAGCTAAGGGGAAAATTAAATATGAAAAAAAGTGGATGGTGCCACACCTTTTGCTTCAGGGTACCATGTTATGTCATCACAGTGACTTGTTTGAGGGGTTCAGTCCCAGTGTTTGAAGCGTGCCATGTGAGTTACCTTTGTTATGTGCTTGGGAGTTGCAAATATTTTTAAAAGGTGTAGGACATTCGTAAGCAAAGACAGAAAATCAGCAATTATCAGAGCTTTCATATGCATAAATTTGTTCTTATATTCTACTGATCAGAGATGCTTTTGTTGATTTATGTGCTCTTGTCAACTAAGCCAAAGGATGATACAGTAATGTGCATAAATATGTCAATGTTTATGGGCAGTAATCATGAAATCTTATCTGTCACAAATTCAGTGCTTGCTTCAGGCACTGCTGTGTCCTAAAAATGGATACACTGTGATAATTCTGCTACAGGCGCTTAAGATAAAGATACATTTTGTAAGGAATTGTTAAATAGTTTAATAAATTGTTGAGATAGTATTGTTGAGTTTGGCAATTGGCATATGAACAAATTTAATGATTATTTCTTTGTCAAAATTTTGTGTATGCATCAGGCTTTCATCAGCCTCGACATAAATGTGAATGGTATACAGTGCTCGATGCTAGACAGCGTAGAATATCAAACTACACACTTTCTGTGACTGATCATTGCTGCCTTGTTTTCCTTGTTCTATAATATATATCAAGATTTGACTGGTGCAGCAGCAACCCCAAGAAGCGTAGTAATGTCCCGGCCGAATGCTTCAACAGGATCTCGGGGGTCCTCTTCGCCAACAGCAAATTTGAGGTCAGCACGAACAAGCTGACCTTCATTGACCTGGAGATGAAACTGAAGGACAAGAATGCGGTCTTCCAGAAGATTGTTGCTGGACAGGTCAGTTGTCGCTGGACATCGATTGCATTCTCCATCCCAGTGCCGTGTTCATTTTTTATCAAGTGTAAAAACTTCCCACGTATAAAACGAAAACTTGAGTACTGTGGAACGATGCGATCGCATTCTATTTCTCCCTGGTCGGGCCGCTCTTTTTCTATCAACTGACCCTGACAATGCTATTTTTTACTGGTCATGTCGGACCAGTAACTTTGGCAATTCCTGAAAAGTTACTGGCCCGACAATGAATTTTACCAGTCTGGGACCAGCGGACCGGCACCAGTGTGCAGTGTTGGGCTATTACACTAAAACACTGAATACAGGAAGTCATGATAAATCATGGCTGAACTCATCATGGCTATTGCTCAAAAACACTGAATAGTCATTGCTTATTCACATCAATGAATGGCAATTTGTAATTGTAAATGCTTTGTCTGCTTCAAAGTGTCAAAGACATTAAATGAGTCGCATACCAAATTTAACTTTTCATTTCCCTTTGACCATATGATTCAAATGCATACTGTTTGAAAGTTGCCTGAGTATGTCTGAACCTCCGACTCCCGCCTCCCCTCCTTCCCCATGCAGCCTCAAAGAACGAACATTGAGCGACAGTTCACGGAATGGCTTCTCGATTGCCACAAGAGATACGACAAGCAGATCTGCTACAGCGACTTTGTGGAGGTCATCACGAGGAAGGACCTTCCCAAGCGGCAGCAGGGTCCGTGGTCGGTCTTTGAGACCATCGAGTGGGAGGGGAAGACCTACCGCACCGGCCAGGTGGTGAGTAAGGACATCAGCTCCCCGCATCTCATCTTAAAGGGATCGTATAGTATTGGTTGAGACCTAATTTCAGGTTTCTAACATTTTTTAGTGAGATAATGAGAAACCTCTTATGAAATATGAAAGAGCATGTAATTCCATGAGGAATTCAACGTTTATTTGATGAACATTGGTTTTGAAATGGCTGAGATATCCAAAACAGAGCGATTCTAATAAAGTATGGGACCCACATTTTGTTACGATTGCTTTGTTTTACTTTGTTTTTTGATATTTCAGTCATTCCAAACCCAATTTCATCTAATAAACTTTGAATTCCTCTTAGAATGGTATGTTGTGTATTATTTCATGAGTGGTTTCTTGTTATCTTGAAAAAAGTTAAAAGCCAAATTCTCATCACTACCAATACTAATACTGTCCCTGTAAACCACTCTTTCTGCAATTCTCTGAGATATTTCAATGTCTCCCAGCAAAATTCTTTTAGTCCATCGACAAAGGAGAGATGGATTGGGAATGTGCCTGTGCAAAAGCAGTAAAGCAGTATATGCATTCCCTTTTCCACAATGGCTGACAGCCACAGGGTGCTATGGTACTTTTAACTGAATGTCATGTGATGGGCAATCGACCAATCGGATAGCTACATTCTTTTAAGGTGTTTGACATTTGCATATCTGCCAGTATTCCCATGGAAAAGAAACATTCCATTATTTCCAGGAAAAATTCTACTCTGAACTTTTGTTCTTGTAGACGCACGTGCTCGCGCATGCACACGCACACACACACACACACACAAACCAGTATGAGTGCTTGTCAGAGACTTTCCAACATAACGTAGACCAATAAGCTGTGTTCATGTGCATCAAACACATTGCCTGTCCTGTAGTCTGTGTACCAGGCCTCAATCAGGCATATTTACATGTATTTTGCTACTAATAGAACACGTCCTTCCCCAAACCAGGTGCGCACCCAAAAAACCAAGCCTCTTGTCCATGGCACCATCCAGAGGTTCATGCTCCTAGGCGACTTTGACGCGGAGGTGCAGAACGGCATGGTGTTTGGGACAGGTGGAGAGTTTGAACTGACCCAGGTACTGTAATCGCAATAATAATGTATATGTGGTAGAGTGAAATTTTTAAATTTTTGTGGAATTCGTGCTAATTCTTGCTAGCACGATTTCTAAAATTCCACAAAAATGTCTTCACAATTTTTCTATGCTCATTTTGAAAATGTTGAACCGTGCATTTTGTCAGCTGATAAATGCTGACTACCGTGTTTGTATGCTAGTAACATTCTGTGCAGGCTGTATGCAGGCCTTATATTAAAATGGATTCTTTGTGTGTGTTCTGTTATCGTATGTGTGTACCTGTGCGTAGAAAAGTAGTATAGGGATATAGATTTTCATGCATGGAAATGTCAAAACACATCTGCTTTTTATTTTGCTTGAGAATTGGGAGAAAGCAGATGTTTAGGCAGTTGTGCAGTATGAATTTTAATGATTTTGAATTCATTTTTTTGAGCCGGTGAACATGGAAATTTATTTGTCATAAATAAGGGCGTTTACAGTTTGTGTGAACAGAGGGGAAATCAATTTTGCTTGTGCAAATTTTTTCTTTTTTGCCTTTACAAAGGCTCTAACAATGTCGGTAGCTCTGACGGTTGTGAGCGAGGAGCTAGAGTCTTAGCTCTTCGTGTTTTGAAATCTGGGATAGTGATATAACTTTTATCAATGACTATCCTGCTCCAAACTCCTGCGGAATAAATCAATTGTCCTCGTCAACCAATTAAATTGCTTGATTTGCCCATCAGCTGAATGCTGATTGCACAACAGTAGATGAACTCCATGGCAGTATTACAGAGGGGGATTATACCATGGTTAATGAAATTTCTGACATTTTGGACATTGTGGTCTACCCACAGCTGCATCCTGTGTAAATGAGATTATGTAACGATATTCCATTAGTGAGAAAACTATTAAGTGTAGTCAATTTGAATATACGTTTCTTTTGATATGATACGGCCCAATTATTTAACTTTTGATTATGATGACGATAGCAACAGTGATATTTTGATTTCAAAGATGTGCAGTAATTCTAAATTTACTTAAAAGGATGATGATTCAAGACCGGAAGTATGGTGAAAATATGATAGTAGCAACGTCATTCATTATTTACAGATGTGGCAAAATATCCATCATCCAGTGTTTCAGTCTAAGTATTCCTGCATTGATGTTTGATAAGGGAGAAAGGTTTGTGGTGACACCATGTGTATGGAGTCCTCAACCGGATCGTTGCTTGGCAGAAGAAGAGCCTAGAAAGAGGAGAATTGAAGACGGAAGCGACATATGGGAGTTGTCAGGAGGGCAAAAAGTGAAAAGTGGGGGACAGTAATGGGCAGGAAGTTGATGTTGCACTAGTGTAGATGGCAGAGAAGGGAACAGAGAGAGTGATAAGGAAGAATATCGTGAGAATCAAGTAAGATGTTGGGACAGCGTTAAGAGGAGAAAGATGAAATGGAAGTGAAGATTCATGAAACCAAGAGAAGAACGAAGTCGGCGAACAGTGTGGAGTATGGAATGCAGAATCAAGGGAGAAAGGATAAATAATCCCGCGGAGAAAAGGTAAGTCGAGTAGAGATGAGACTCTGTTGAGAGAAGGGAGAGAGATGTTTGATATTTTATCTTTTTTTGTTTTTTTTTCAGGAACCGAGATTGCTGTACAACGAGACCAAGATCTACCCGTTGGGCAAACTTGACCGTGAAGCCCAGGACAAGGAGATCAAAAAGTGCATCAGTGATGAAGAGGGAAAGTGAGTATTCCTGGATCGCGGCTCCAATTAAACACAAAAGAGCATCTTCTGATTTTCTCTGAAGGTTACTGGCGGTACGCCAAATATTTTGCAAGGCTTTTATTCTTGCGAATTTCGCGAGTCAGGTGTATTCGTGAATTTAAAAACACAAGAAAATATTAACTCTCATCCCAACACGAATGTGACATGCACACATATTTTTCGCTGTTCAGTACTGTACTCGGGCAAATGTGAATTCAACCACTCTCGAAATTGTGGGGAAGTCCTGATTCGTGAAAAATTAGACTTGCTAAATATATTGTGTATACAATATGCAATACAGCCAACTAGCGTTTTAACAATGTCTTTGGGACCGCCGGTTTTCTTTCATTATATTGAAATTTCGTAACCAAACAAACAATAGAAATATGGAGCGGGTAATGTTTAGACCTGAATTTTTATGCCTCCGCCACGAAGTGGTGCCAGAGGCATTATGTTTTCGGGTTGTCCGTCCGTCCGTCCGTAATGAATTTTGTGGACAAGGTAACTATCAAAACCTGTTGAGGTATCCTAATGAAACTTGGCATGTATGTGTATTAGGGGGTAAAGTTGTGCCTATCAACTTTTGGGTGCACATGCTCGAGGTCAAAGGTCAAAAGGTCAAGGTCAAATACATAAAATTTCACAATTTCCACCATATCTATTGAATGCCTGAAGATATTTTCTTGAAACTTAGTGTATACATGTATTACCCAATTAAGATTCTCTGGTGAAAGTTTGGGTCATGAGGTCAAAGGTCAAAAGGTCAGGGTCAAATACATAAAATTTCACTATTTCCACCATATCTATTGAATGCCTGAAGATATTTTCTTAAAACTTAGTGTATACATGTATTACCCAATTAAGATTCTCTGGTGAAAGTTTGGGTCATGAGGTCAAAGGTCAAAGGTCAAAAGGTCAAGTAAAAATATTAAAACTTCTTTTTTTTTCTCCATACCTTGGAAAATTGTTCAAGGTATCTTCATGGAACATAGTATATACATATACTGACTGGAAGTAATTATCTAGAGAATGTAGGGTTCATGGGGTCAAAGGTCAGGGGTCAATGGTCAAGTGCAACACTTCAAAATTTTACTATTTCCCTCCTATCATGCAATGCCAGCAGGGTTATTTTTTTTTACACTTGGTGTATGCATACATGTGTAACCTAATAGAAATTCTCTGGAAAGTTTTTTTTTCTTCTTTTTTTGCCTCAAAGGTCAAAAGGTCAAAGATCAAGTGGAAGTGCTGAACTAACTTTTTCCTCCATATCTCGGAAGTGGCTCAAGTTATCTTGAAACTTAGTACATATTATGCATGTTCTACCTGAAAGTGATTATCTTATGAATTTTAGGGTCAAGGGCCAGATGAAAATGGTAACAATTTACTATTCAATTCAGAAATTGCACTTTTTCTCCACACCTGTACCTTGAAAATTACTCAATGCCTAAATGTATGAATGGGTCAAAGTCGAGTTAAAGTCCTTAAATCCCTAGATACATGCTCTCCTATTCATCCAATTAAACCTAGGTCAAGGAAGGTGAACATTCAACACATCTGTGACAAACTTGTCATTTCAATATTTTGCCAATTTTGTGAAAATGTAATCACACATTGTCCACATGTACTATCTAGACCTATTGGGAAAATCATGCATTATGGCGGAGGCATACCAGTCGCCAAAGCGACATTTCTAGTTACTTTTTCGTAACTGGAATTTCATTATAACCGTGTTCATAATAACTTCATTGCGCTGTAGTGACTCCTCAATTTATTGATGTGAATGTAAAGTTCAAGAGATTCCCATTGAAATAAGTTGTTTGAAAATGCAAAGTATATCCCCATATTTCTTATTTATTAGACTGTGCTTTCTGCAACACTCACTGAAATTGATAAGCAAGTGACATGAGGTGGTAACACTTGCCCAGAACAAACCCCTTGACCCATGCCCTATTATCTGTTTCCAAGGGACATAATGCTTTGCCTCGTTAAGCAGTGAGACAACTGTCATGATATTGGGTTGACAGGTCTTATTAGGGCTTGAACCCAGGAACCTCTTGTTTGTGTACCAAACATGCTACCAACTGAGCCCGCTGGCTGCACCGCCCATGCTTCGGGCTGCAAACGGCGACCGTCTACAAATGGAGTAGTGAGAGCAGCTCAGGTGAACATGGCCCAGTTGACTCATAGCCAATAAACTCTACTGTGGAGCGGACATACTGTGCAGTGCATTGAAGCTGGCTATCGCCATTTTGAGACTCCCATACCAAGAAGCGAGCTTGCAGGTCCCGTTCTCTTCTGTTTATGTGGTGTAAACCGTAGTATATAAGCGCACGCAGCACACTGCGTGCATTCCTAAGGGTTGGAATAACTGTGGTTGGAATTGGAGTCTCAAAATGGCCGCAGTGGCTTCAAAACATGCGCCCCAAATTCAATAGCTTTTCAGTGTCCCTTCCATAGCAGAGTTCAGTGCTCCTAGCTGATGTTCAGGTCAAGACTGGGGATGTGGTAATCAGTACTCTTCTGGTGTAGCATTAAGGTTTCCAAACAATCAAACCATCTATCTACAGATTGTATTCCCCTCACCATTGTTGTCCATCCATCTATCTATCTATTTCTTTCTCTTTCTCTTCTCTCTGTCTGTCTCACATTTCTCTCATTCTATCTCTCTGTGTCTGTGATTCACCAGGCTGCCCGAGTTCCTCGACATCACATGGCCAGAGGGAAATGAAATACACCAATCGGAGAAGCGACCAGCAGGCAAGCGCATCGGTGAGTTCTCCTGCAGTAGGTAGTTTCTATTTCATCTCCCCCTTTAAGGAGATATATCTGATAGGACTGTCATGCACCAACAAACCCATCTGAAACACACACCAAGACTTGAATCACAAATGAGCTAAATATGTCCATTACCAGTCATGCCATTGTTGCAACCAACTCTGTTGTTTCCCATATGGACACATTCCCCACCCTGGGATCTTGAAGGTGTTTTTCCATCACAAGAACACCCACACATACATTTTTGGGTCAATATTTATTCAATGCCATTGAAATACGTACGTCAGTAATTCAAACTTGCATAATTGCAACAAGCAACAAAATTCTATGACTTCTTCACCAACTCCCATTCAACAAACATAATTATTATTTCCTTTTGTTTGTTCTATTTTTTTTTTTCACAGTAAATATACAAATTAAAAGATTATAATTGTAGCACATTAATACGCTGTTATTAAATTGTCAATGATGATATGAGATGGGGGGTGGGGGAGGGGGAGAGAGAGAGTGATAGAGAGAAGGCGCATCTCACTGTTTAAACAGGGTAAAGATGGATATCACTCGATGTAGTCAAACTGACAAGCATATCACTCTGGCTAAGATGTACCACCTGTTCTAGAGTTGGATATGGCAAGTGTGTCCCCGGGTTGCTAAGAGCAACTACCAACCAAGATTCCACTAAAATGTAAATGCATACAGGCACACACACACACACACACACACACACTCTCTCTTACTCACTGTTAGCAAAATGCCTCATCCACTATGACCAAGCCAATTGGAACCTCCTAGACATGGTACCATATTTTCATACTCTTGAGTCCAGCTATCAGAGGCTTTGTACTTGTTTGTCTTGCAGGCCCGATGAAAGTTGAGATCAGGAACCGCAAGGGACAGGCCATGGGGCGCCTACCGGGCTCACAACACAGCTCCAAGAAACTGCAGGTCGAGATGAAGATAATTTGGAACTGTGAGTGGATGAAAAGTTTCATTTCAAATCTCCATGAATTTCTCCATGAATCTGTGTTTCCTTTTTGGACAATAAATCAAATCAAATCAAATCAATTTTTTCTTTTTAAGGGGATGGCTAGTAACTGATCAGTGGGAATCAGTGGGAGTGTAGGGGGTGATTGTCCAATCCTTGTGGGATTCATTTAAGAGTACATTATATATCTATTGTTGTGTGAAAATCATTTGCTTCAGAATTGTCTCATATTCAAGTAATGTGCAGTTCAATGTATAATGATCGCCCGACACTGTACAGGCATGCTAACCTGCTAACATGGAAACATTGAACTGCACATTACTTGAATATGAGACCATTCTGAAGCAAATGATTTTCACACAACAATAGATATATAATGTACTCTTAAATGAATCCCTCAAGGATTGGACAGTCACCCCCCTACATTCCCACTGATTCCCACTGATTAGTTACTAGCCATCCCCTTTAAGGGATGGGGGAGGGGAGGAGGGTGGATAAAAAGGCTAGCATAGTCACAACAGCATTTTGTGACTTTGTTTTGTGAAGTGAAAAGTAGTGTGTGGTAGTTGATACTCTAAACTAAGCATTGCTGTTCTTTTTTTTTTTTCTTTTTTTTTGAGCGGGGTTGGATGGTAGCTGAGATAAGGGGCCGACTTGATGAAGAACCCTCCACTTTCAACCTCAGAAATACATCTCTACTACCTACTACATCTTAGAAGAAGCACAAGCAGGTTTCTTTTGTTTTTATCAAACTTTGTCCTAGCCGAACAACTAAGTACTATTAAAGTATATCGTATAAAGATATACCCATGTAAATAATAACTTTGAGACCAGAATTTTTACTTTGCTCTTTGTTGTATGGAGATGAGGTGTTAGGTAAATTTTGATTTATATATGTGTGTGTGTGTTGGTGTTGGTGTTGTGTGTTGTGTGTGCTGTGTTATTGTTTGTCAGGCTCCATAACTCAAACCAACCTGTTGTAACTTTCTCTCCCCCAGCGACGCGAGGAGACAAAGTCATAGTGACCTACATGAGCCAGCACCACAAGAACTGGGCCTTCTGGTTCAGGGAAATGGGTGAGTGATCCAAGAAAACCTTTCTTCCCACAATTTTATTTTCTTTTGCTGGTTTTATTGTCACCGTTTATTTTGTCATGCAACTGTTTGAAAACCAGAAGGGGCATTATCACATTTTTCGAGGTATTTGATTATTGATATCACATTGTAGCGCTTGATTTCCTCTGCATTGTGGTGTCAATTGTAAATAATTTTCATTTTCAGTAAAATGTAAAAAATAAAAACCACAAGGGTACTAGTTTGCCTGTTCTTTGGAACAGTGCTAATAAATGTACCCACTTTTGATTGAATAAGCTTTTTATTTCATGAAAATTGACTGTTTCACTTTTATTAGTGCTCAAATTTTAGAACGCAATTGCACCCTTTTGGTTCTCAGCTGATGATATTTTCTATCCCCTTTCTAATCGCATCTTTACTGTAAAACCAGAAATATTTGTGGCATGAAATTTTTGCAAATTGGAGACGATGGCCTTTTTCCCAGCATGAAATTTTTGCAAATTTCAACTGGCAGTCAATGAAATTTTGAAAATAAAAAGAAAATATGAGAGTAATAATCATGATTATTGTTATAGTAAGTGATTGATTGAACGTTACAGTCAGTCGTAAATACATCAATCTGGAGACTGATGAATCTTTATGAAACGAGCCCAGTGAATGATGTCCTATTCCACAGATTTCAGTGGCAGGGTGACTCTTTCAAATATGACTTCCAAATGATGATTTTGATCGATGATACAGTGCTTTGGAAGTAGATTCCCGTAGGCTTGATAAGTCATTAACGTTTTGAAAGTGTTACTGAGAAATGTGATTTCTTTCCCCCCTTTCCCCCAGACATAGTGAGAGACCTTGGCCCCCACACCCTCAAACTTCAGGTCGTGCTCAACGAGGAAGGCACCACAGAATTTGGGGGGCGTCTCCTCCCCTATCACAAGATCAACTTCACCGTCACAGGTATGATTCCTCACCCTTGTGCGTCTCACAACATCTTAAGTCCACTCATGAAAGCCTTGTCAGAAGTTGTTGTGTTTTCTGTGTGTGTGTGTTTTTATGCCTCCGCCACGAAGTGGTGCCGGAGGCATTATGTTTTCTGGTTGTCCGTCCGTCCGTCCGTCCTTCCGTCCGTCCGTAATGAATTTTGTGGACAAGGTAACTATCAAAACCCGTTGAGGTATCCTAATGAAACTTGGCATGTATGTGATTAGGGGGTGAAGTTGTGCCTATCAACTTTTGGGTGCACATGCTCAAGGTCAAAGGTCAAAAGGTCAAGGTCAAATACATAAAATTTCACTATTTCCACCATATCTATTGAATGCCTGAAGATATTTTCTTGAAACTTAGTGTATACATGTATTACCCAATTAAGATTCTCTGGTGAAAGTTTGGGTCATGAGGTCAAAGGTCAAAGGTCAAAAGGTCAGGGTCAAATACATAAAATTTCACTATTTCCACCATATCTACTGAATGCCTGAAGATATTTCCTTGAAACTTAGTGTATACATGTATTACCCAATTTAGATTCTCTGGTGAAAGTTTGGGTCATGAGGTCAAAGGTCAAAAGGTCAAGTAAAAATATTAAAACTTCTTTTTTTTTCTCCATACCTTGGAAAATTGTTCAAGGTATCTTCATGGAACATACAAGTTGTAGTATATACATATACTGACTGGAAGTGATTATCTAGAGAATGTAGGGTTCATGGGGTCAAAGGTCAGGGGTCAAAGGTCAAGTGCAACACTTCAAAATTTTACTATTTCCCTCCTATCGTGCAATGCCAGCAGGGTTATTTTTTTTACACTTGGTGTATGCATACATGTGTAACCTAATAGAAATTCTCTGGAAAGTTTTTTTTTTTTTCTTCTTTTTTTGCCTCAAAGGTCAAAAGGTCAAAGATCAAGTGAAAGTGCTGAACTAACTTTTTCCTCCATATCTCGGAAGTGGCTCAAGTTATCTTGAAACTTAGCACATATTATGCATGTTCTACCTGAAAGTGATTATCTTATGAATTTTAGGGTCAAGGGCCAGATGAAAATGGTAACAATTTACTATTCAATTCAGAAATTGCACTTTTTCTCCACACCTGTACCTTGAAAATTACTCAATGCCTAAATGTATGAATGGGTCAAAGTCGAGTTAAAGTCCTTAAATCCCTAGATACATGCTCTCCTATTCATCCAATTAACCCTAAAAAGACTGGGCTATTTTGGTAGCTCGAAAGACTGGGGGGGGGGCCTAAGGGGCCCCCCCTTAAGATCTCGGCCGTGGATCGCGCGATCGCCGCGGAAATTTGCACAATGGTAGTGTGCGATGTAATCTACAAGATCGTATATTAAAATTTTCCAAAATAGTCTTCTTTTATTTTATTTTGATTAATTATGCTAATTTATGCGAGAAATCAGACTTTTTTATCTAAATCAGTAAATAAAGCTCCAAAAGTGCTCATTTGTGGTCTAGATATTCTTTGTAGCATTCTTAGCAAATGTACTTAGAGAAAAATTCGGTATCAAAATTAATTTCTTATTTATTTTTTTGTTTTATGAATTTCTTATGTATTTCCTTGTTTTTTCGACCTTTTGTTTTTGTTGTTTTTTTCAGCAAAATTTGTGGCAGACCCTTTTTGGAGCATAATACTACTAAAACAAATTGATTTTAGCCATTGAGAGTAAAAATAAGCATATTTATATGAACCATGTGATAAAACTCAATTTGTATTGACTTTGTACACAAAATCAAATTTTTGAGCCATTTTCGGTCTCACGTGCATGTACAAAAAGTTATGTAACTTCAGAACCGTACCCCCGGGTGTCACAAATTTGGTGTCAAAATGTGCGGGAAACTTGAAAGAAAAAAGTCATAGAGCATCGCGGCGAGAGCATTGCGTGTTGCTGAGTAATCGCGCGAAATGTCGAGGGGGGCCTTTTAGGCCCCCCCCCCAGTCTTTTTAGGGTTAAACCTAGGTCAAGGAAGGTGAACATTCAACACATTTGTGACAAACTTGTCATTTCAATATTTTGCCAATTTTGTGAAAATGTAATCACACATTGCCCAATTGTACTATCTAGACCTATTGGGAAAATCATGCATTATGGCGGAGGCATACCAGTCGCCAAAGCGACATTTCTAGTTTTTTTTTTTGTTTTTTTTTTACTTTCCTTGGTGCCAGCTTTGAGTAGACTGTCTTGGAGGGTTGTAACAAGGACATTGAGGGTTGCTTTGTCATTTGTGGTGATTTCATTATAATTCATCAGGAGGGCATTCATCAAGCGTTTTGTCTGATATAGATATATATATATTTTTTTTCTTTTCTTTTTTTTTATGAGAAACTACACTGTATTTTACGGTACTGAAACTTTTGCATGTAACTGGCTTGCTGAAAGCAAATACATAGGAAAAAAAATCTCAGACAAAATGCTTGACGAAATGCCCCCTTGATGATCTGTGTAGGTCATGCCTTGTAGCTGAGGGAGAAAGTTTCCCTGGAGTGTTGATTGCACGTTGTAATATGTAAAATGAGAGATCACAATAATCCGTAGATGATTTAGTGATCATTCAAATTGTTGAAATTATTGCATCAAGTTGTTTTTGTAGTGCAACTGATTGACAAATTGCCCTGCATCGGAGTAGATAAGATGATAAAATCTACTTGACACAAGAGTTTCATCAATTTTGAATAATTGTGACCTGCTACAACAAAAGGATCCGAAAGTTGGGGATGTCGATTGTCTGAAAGTGACATGAGATTATTCACTCATTCTTCACTTTAATTTCATGTCTATAACACAACTCATAAAAGTACTCGGTTACGGAAATAGCGATGATTTTATTAGAGCATGTTGAGTGGTTTAGGAAATTGGCGTTTCGAGAAAACCGCTTTCAAAGTTTTCCTTCTGACGTAATAGGGATCAAGGGGAGGCAAGACAGTTTTCACCTCTTGACAATAGAAGGTATGCTCCTAGCAACCTCCACGATGTTCATTCAAGCTTAACGCCAGTGGTCTATGCACGACCAATCAGTAACCAGGATGCACACACTGACCAATAAGATCACTCCCTCATTGCTAGGGGCAGAGTCTATCTGTAGTGCTAAATTCAAATCTTCAGACACATTTCTGTTTCGTTGAAAGTCAGAAAATCATGGCCCAGAAAACTGCTAATTTCTTTGTGTATCCTTTGATAATTTAGTTTTAAAGACACTCTTCTCTTACAAATTCCAACACGTAAAACAAAAGTAATGTTGGGAGACAGAGCATTCGCCTGTGCAGCTCCCAAACTCTGGAATGATCTACCACTAGAAGTCAGGAAATCCCCAACTGTAGCAGTCTTTAACACGACTCAAAACACATCTTTTCATTTAACTGTTCATTATCATCAAGCACATCAGAAGGTTTTGCAGCGCAGAAGAATATATATCTGCAGGTTTTGAGCTTCATAAATTGATATATTATTTATATCATTATTATACCCATTGTGCTATGATGCAGAGGCTCCGCCAAGCAAGTTCAGCTTTGGGATGCTGGAGTCCCCCTTTCGGGTGGACATACCATTCTCCATCCCCCTTCAGCTCCAAGATGAGTTCAACAACCCAACCAAGCCCACGCCCAACCTCAGGCCCGAGCTGCAGGCCAGGTAAGTGTGCAGAGCTGGAGTTCTTCAATTCCAGCAAGGAATAGATTTACAGTGTACCATGAAGCATGTTCTTACTGTCCGTTCCCATGTAAGAAATATCCACACATGTTCACCCATGCTGCACACTATTACCTTTTACAGTGTGTGTTTTTGTGTACTGTATACGCCAAATTTTTCATGGGGTGTTTATTTTCGCGAATTTCGCGAGTCAGGTGCTGTTCGCGAGATTAAAGATACGCAAAAATATTGACTCTGATCCCGCATCCCGATGTGAATGTGATGTACGCGTGTACACTTCTCCGTTCCGAATGAGACTCCTTGATCGCGAATGTAACGACTCGCGAAATTGTCGGGAATTCCTGATTCGTGAAAAATTAGACTCGTGAAATGTATGGCATATACAGTATGCAAAAATTTGATGCATCCCTAGTTTGTAGTGAAGTCGCTGAATTTCCCAAGGTGAATGATCCTTTGCGTATTTGTGCCCCACAGCGGCCTTGAGCTGACTTATGAGGGAGTGGAGGCCAGGGGGACGACACTGCTGGTGAAAGGGGTGAAGGCGTCGGGGGACATCGGGACCTCGCAGGGCAAGAATTTCACACTCCAGGTGACCGTCCCTGGGCTGATGAAACCCACCCAGCAGCTCAAGATCCGACTACTGCCTGGTGAGTTTTTTGTTTTTGTTTGTTTGAGTGTTTGTTTTTTGAGGGGAGGGGAGAAGGGAGGGCTTGGGGATCCTCGCTCTTTGTAAATTCGTCTCAAATTCAAATGTGATACATTTCATTATGGAAACGATATCATAAGCACCAGTCCGACTATGACAAACTATGTAGAGTTTTTTTTTTCTACCTGGTGTCTTGCTTCTGGTAGTTCGGACAGTCTGACAGCAAACTTCTAGAGAAATTCTCTGCAAAATATCCCATAAAACTACCTGCATACACTCAAAAAGTTTCTCAATTCTCATGAAAATGTGCTTAGTTTGGGATTGTTCTCCTGTCAAGGCTGCGTCACACCTTTCTGGGCAAGCCTTGCGTGCAACTTGCAAAGAACAATTTTTACTACCCGGAGTTCCCGTAGATGAGCTGCACAATACAGAACCTTGCATGTATCTCACCCGTAGTCGCCTGGAGGTTTGCACGCAAATCTTTTTACCGGCAACCATGTCTAGGCCATGTCACACCTTTCTGGGCAAGCTATGCGGGCTTGTTGCATGTAGGGATTTTCCAGCATACCGGACAATTTCTGAGGGCGGACAAGGATTTGGGCGAGTCAGTGCATGTGTCTTACTTGCTGGAAGCATTCTACTTAAATTCTACTTGCGGGTATGCTGTGTGACCTGTGTACAAGTCGCTTGGGGGCTGACAACTCGGTGAAGGAATTCCTCAGAAGAAATGGCAAAAGTCCCACGGAATGTCATTATCTTGGCTGCATACGGGGACTGTGAAGTACCTGGGAGTTGCCTGCGAAGTGATGCCGCTAAGGGCCTCCTACTGGCCTTCTGCATGGACCTCTCCGGGCATCCCCGCGACTCACCCGGAAAAAGTTTTGGTCATGCTCAAAACTTGGCTGCGGTTAAATTGGACTCGCGTGCGCACCTCCAGGCAACTACAGGCTAGATACGTGCTAGGTACTGTCAGGTGCAGACCAACTGCGGAGAGCTCCGGGTAGCAAATTTGTTTCCCCACAAGTCAATCCACAAAACTTCCCCAGATACGGTATGACAAGGCCTTGAGCATGCTCAAAACTTGTTCCGAGTGAGTAGTGGGGGTTCGCTCACAGAGGTACACGCAGAACACCTGTAGGAGACTCTTACCGGCAGCACCTCACAGGCAACTCCTACACAGGTACTTCTCAGTACCCATACATTGTAAGTCACTCGTAACAGAAAACCGATCAGTTTCAAAGCTTTCACGCAGGTCACACGGAATGCACGCAAGTAGAAGCTAAGTAGCACGCGTCTAGTAGGTAAGAAACCAGTGCGAAACTTGCAAACATTCTTGTTCGCCCTTGGAAAATCTCCTGCGTACTGGAAAATACCTCCTCGCCACAAGCCCGCGTAGCTTGCCCGGAAAGGTGTGACACGGCCTTCATATTTACTCTGAAAAAAAAAAAAAAATTAATGGATTAAGTAAGAAGTTCATTTTCACAAGTCATGACTGAGAAATTATGCTTCAACCCTTATTACTGTATATTTTACTTGTGAGTTCAGCAAGTGTGAGGAAAATTGAGTAATAAATGGGTTTCAGGCAAAAAGTTGGAGAAATTGATTGTGTACTGTAAAAGTGGAAATTCTTATGCATTTCGCACAACCAGAAACCAGTGTGAAAATTGTTCTAGTAGTTCATGTCTTGATTTCCATGGGAATTAAAAATTTGCAATTAAAACACAGCTTACCTGGTCAAGTGCAAAAAATTACTCACTCAAAAATATCCACTTTTATAGTAACTGTGAGACCTAAGGAAAAGCTGATGCCACATTGTGCACTCCCTGCCACCATGTATGCTTCAAAGCACCTCCCTAGAGATTTTTCAAGTAGGGGATGCAACAGTTTAGGATTCGTTAAACCTCTTCTGTCTTTATTAGCAGCACATAGAATTTGTAGTGAGTTTTTTACTTGCACTTTTGATGCATGCACCTGACATGCACAAGTACGATAAAATACCATCGGCAGTGTGTACTTACGTGAAAGAAGAGGACTTCAGTATGCAGGGATTGTACTGTAGTTTTGTTAGGGCAGATATTGTTCATCATGAGACATGTGAGCGGCACCTTTCTCTTCACAGGAGAGCCCCATGAGATCATTGTGCCGACCTTTGACAGGGGTGACCTTTGTGTGGAGAACGGGAAGGCCCTCCCGGTGTCGGTAGAAATCAGGGACAGAGCGGGCAACATCTCCATGCACTCCAAGCTCATCGTCCACTGCAAGGTTTGAAGACTTTCACGCTTCTCGCGTTGAGTTGTTTTTATTGCAACTGGTCAACAAATTGCCCTTCATCGATATAAGCAAGCACCGAATTGATCAGTGCTTTAGCAGTAGCCATGACAAATGAAATCACGGGCATGCAGGCTTGAGCTGAGACCAACCTGAGTATGCATGCCCATCATTTATCATGGCTTCTACTAAAACACCGGGTGACTGGTGCTTGTCTACACCAATAAAGGGCAATTTGTCAGTCAATTACAGCTTTCGCAGTTGTTAAAAACTTACATGTTTATGCAGTGGCGGATCCGAGGGGATCCCCTTTATTTTTTGTTAAAACATAAGAAATAAAAAGAAAAAAAAATGGGGGAGGGTGCATGCCCCCCCCCCCCTTAATTTGTTTTTAGAAGTGCTTTACGGAATTCCTGGATCCACCCCTGTTATGTGCACCCAGAAGTCATTATTATTGGCTTGGGTTTGAGGGAGGATTTATGCACTTTTATGTACCGTAACCTTCTGTATCTTTAAAAAAAAAAATAATTTCTATCATTCATTGATTGTATTTCATTTAGAAGAGTAAAACATGACTCTCATTGAAGTTGTAATTTACTGTAAAAGTGGACATTTTTGCGGTGTTGAAATTTTCGTGCATTTCATGCAAGTTTCTGGTTTGCACAAAATGTGCGAAAATTTCAAAATAAAGGCACACAAATATTTTTGCTTGCTACAAGTATATGTTCCAGTAGTTAATGTCTTGATTCCATGAAATTAAAAACACAAGAAACTCATCTTATTAGGCCAAATCATTCATGCAAAGATATCCACTTTTACAGTAGCCAAATACCATTGCCTTTTTCAAGTTGCCAAATTATCAAATTGTTGAATTTATATTACTGGGCTATGAAATTCACAACACATTTTAGAAGGTAAAAGCTCATGTGTCAGTCTCAAATTTGTGCAAACAAAATGAAATTAACTTCTTCCACCTAATCATATCCATATGTGATATGCTGTAAACTTCAGTATTGACAATTTCACAAGGACAGTATGATAATTTCTGTGGGAAATTGTGTGCCTCAGTGCCTGATGGTATTCAAAGGTATCGCTGACTGCTATGCTGTTATAAGCCTGCAGTGGCTCAGTGCAATGGATGTAAGCTATCATTGTTGAAGTCATCGCATAAAAACACTTCAAGTGAGATAGATCATGAGGTTGCTGAAAACATCATCATCAAATAGAATTTTTATATGTGACTGTGACCAACATCACTGCTCTGCAAAAAAACATGTTGAAATTTTAAAACCCTTAGATTTCTTTCCTTTGTGGCCATTTCTTTGTGGAATTTTTTCTTTTCTATTTGCGGGATCTCACTCTACATTGTATATACAGTGTATTGCACTTGATTTTATCATTTAGTGTTTTATCTGGATATAGTTTCTTTCTTTTTGTTTCTTTTTTCAAACTCCATAAAAGAGCAATCTATTGAAAGGATGAAAAGGTTTGTGATATTCAGCATCTCTCTCTTTCGACCCCATTCTCTAGTTCATTGGCACCGCTGGTCTACCGACGTACTCCGGCGACTTGAGCAACTCCGGTAAGGCTACCCTGATGGGAAAGCCAATCTACATCAAGAACATCGCCAAGAAGTCACAAAAAATCACTGCAAAAGTGGAGCTTCCTGTGAGTTGGCAACCAGCTTCTAGAGCATAGGAAAGCGGTGACACGACAGCTTTGCTCCTGCGGCAATTGCTTCGGTCTTATTTCCTCCTAGGACTTGGGGTTAGGGTTAGGGTTAGGGTGGTGATAGGGTTTTTGGTTTAGTTTGATGTGAGGATTAGGATTACGGTTCGGATTATGTTTGTGCGTAGAATTTATGCTTGGCTTAGCGTGCAGATATTTCATGGGAGCAAATGTCACAGAACACAGGAAAGCATATGGGTAGTTTTGATACAGAGAAAGGCAGTATTGCAGTGGACTTTGCCCTGTGTTAACATCTTCAATTCTGTTGCTCACTTTTAATTTTGACCCTGCATCACAAAAGCCTGGAAAAGGCATTCAGATAAGACTCCCCCTCCCCCCTATTTACATCAGATTTTGAAATGAGAGATTCTCAGCTTTGAAACTACACTTTGTATATAATGTAGCATTTCAAAGATTGATACTTTCGAATGAACTGGTCCTGAGAGAGTCATGCATTGCAAAATACTGTATACACCATATTTCGCAGGGTTTTTACTTTCACAAATTCCATGAGTTGGCTGTTTTTTATATCTCTAACAACACACACACACACACACACACACACACACACACACACACAAATCAGTGGGGATCCTGACCCAAATGCAATCTTCACACATACATTTCTCTTCTATTGCTGTGCTTTATGACTGTGAATTCAACAACTCGCAAAATTGTTAGGAAATCCCGATTCACACAAAAATTAAACTTACGTAATATACAATGTATATATAAGGGCACCAGTTCATTATTATTCTCTTGTTGTTGTTACAGCACTTCCGTGGTGTGAGTCCCGTTGAGAAGGTCATTACGGTGAAGCCGAGTACGAGGCCATGCAACATCAACATTTTATACCCCCAGCAGCCCTGGCTCAAGGACACCAAGAAGGGGCTGGTCAAGATGAAACCGCAGGAGGAGATTGAGTGGACGGCAGGCGAGCAGACTTGGAATATTGGTGAGTGTACTGATTACCTCTACCAAGGGAGGAGGTTATCTTTTCATCAGCGTTTGTTTGTTTGTTTGTTTGTTTGTCGGTGTGCACAATAACTCAAACAGTTGTGAATGGATTTGGATGAAACTTACAGGAAAGTTTGAGAATAACACAAGGAACAGATGATTAAATTTGGTAGTGATCCAGCAATTTTTGTGGATTTTATGAAGGATTTTCGATATTTTGGTAGGTAGGATCAATGAACTTGGGAGTTCAAGCTGCGCATTTTTTAGGTTTTAATACGTGCACTGAAGTGCTTGCTCTAGTTTGGGCTGGAAATTGGTGACGTAACAAAGGACTTCTATACTGGGAAATCCGGCGACTTTTAGCATGCACAGGGTGGAAATGACCAATCTCTATGGAAGAACAAGATCAGTGGTGGAAATGAGCTGCTTGGCAGAGGTCTGCGCTCTCTAAGTGCTTTTTCTAGTTGTTATGTCTGCTAGGAGCACCTTTGGTGTCGTGATTGATGTGGTGCCCCCAACCCACATGCATGTTACCCTCAAGAATGGAAGTCTGATAATCGGAATGAAAACAGTTTCATATCACTAGAAAAGCACTCTGAGAGCGCAGACAGATATTGATAGAAGAAACTCTAATCTGATTTGACTTGAAAACTCAAAAAGTTAGGAAACTCATGGGCCCGAATTCACAAAGGTGGTACAATCTTGTCCATGGTTTAAACCATGGACAAAGACCATGGGGCGCCAAGTGTCGCGTGGAATATTTCATTACGAAATCAGTCATTTCGTCGGTGAAATGACCATTTCGTAAACGAAATTATCATGTCATTGACGAAATGTTTTGTTATGACATGTTGTCATTTTGTTGATGAAATGACTGATTTCTTAATGAAAAATTCCATGCGACACTTGGTGCCCCATGCTCTTTGTCCATGGTTTAAACCATGGACAAGATTGTACCACCCTCGTGAATTCGGGCCATGAAATTAGGGGGGAAGTTATCAAGTAACTGCACCAAGTTCCACCAGAAACTTAATACGAAACTTTGCAAGTCTGACTGCAAAGCTTCTACCTTTCAGCAAAACTTCGCAGGAGAGGTGGCAAATGCACCCGTGTGATATCCGCATCTACAATGCACTTTCCTCGAGAGTGCGTTGGATGAGTAAACTGAGCATGTGCAGTTCTTCTGAAGTTTATGACATTCTTTTTTGTCAGAGCTAACATCAGGAGTAGGGAGGATGCACACAGTAAAACATCGCAAGTTTTGATGTCACAATTTTTCATTCTTTTTTTTTTGTTAATGGTAATGGCCCTAATGTCTTTTGCTCAGATATTTGCTCAGAGATTTGTATAATTCTGTCAAAGTTCAAAGTCACTCACATGGTGCATTAAGGACATCAAAGGGCTGATGTTAAAGCCAAAACAGAATTCCCGGAAGGGCTCAGAATGTACCTTCCACCATTTCGAATTTGCTTGCAATACGTCGAATGGCTCTACCAAGAAACCAGGCTGGCTGATGCAGTTTGCCGAGATAATGAGTCGTTTTTAGTATTTTGAGATCAAACGATTACAATAATTTCAGTTATATGCATAAGGCTTTTATTCCTGAAATGCCCTCCTTATTCAGTAGTGGATAAGTAGAACATTATGTGATTATCGATCTGGCCGTAGCAGTCATACTTTCCAACAAGCTGCATGCAATTTACTATGGCACTGAAGATGGGTGGATTCTGTGTGGCCCAATTTGTTGATGATCAGTGATTGATTACGTAAAGTGTGTGACAATCAGGATCGGGTACGCGCTAAAATTGCAGTACTTCCATCAAATCTGTCTGGCTAATATTTTTATCATTAACCTAACAAAATTATGCTATGACAGCATTAATCAACGCATTTCGTGTGCATATGAGTACATTGTAGGGCAGATATCAATAGTTTTGCAGGCAGATAAGAGATACATGTTTTTGCTGTAACCATTTGGAACATTATGCTATCACATTATTAATCAGCACATTTCTTACAAGTGAAAAGCTTATAAGTACATTTTCGGGCAAATATCAAGAGTTCTGCAGGCATATGAGAACTATGTTTTCCCTGTAACCATTGTGAAAATGCTCTTTTCCCCCATTCCCTTTCCCCTTTGCCCTTTGCCTGATTCCAGTCTTTGCCTTGTTTGACGAGGGCGGTACCCACCTACCCATCACCAGGGAACTGGCCTCCAAGTTCAAGTTCAACTGGCTATTGACCTTTGACCCAGCCGACCTGATGGACGGCAGACTGCCCCCAATCAAGGTGCCGGACTCTGTGGGCGACCCCAAGTTCTGCCAGCTCAGTCTCAAGGACGGCTCCGATCTTGAATTCTCCTTCTACATCAAGTATGTTCCTCATTCTCCCCCCCCCCCCCCCATCTCCCATTGCTTTTTAGACTAATATAATCGTTCTTGGGTTCCTTCAGTCTTTAGAGTGATTTACATCTTATAATATTGTTGCATACAGCATATATTTCGGGAAATATTTATTCTCCTAGACTTTGAACGTCGGTGCTTTATGCAAATTTAAAAACATGCAAAATGCTTAGCTCTGATCTCGTCCTGAATGTGATTCGCATGTGCAATATTTCTCTGTTCATTGCTGTACTCCACTATCGTGGAATTTACCACTCACAAAATTGTTGGGAAGTCCTGATTGGCAAAAAAATTAGCGTTTTGCAAAAATACATGCCATGTGCAGTACTGTATATGCCAAATATTTCGAGAGGTTTGTATTTTCGCGAATTTTGTGAGTCAGGTGCTATTCACAAAATCAAAGACACGCGAAAATAATGCCTCTGACCCCGATATGAATGTGACGCACAAGTTTACATTTCTCTGTTCAGTTCAGCACTCCACAATTGAGAATTTAACCACTCGCGAAATCGTCGGGAAGTCCTGATCGCGCGAAAATTTAGACTTGCTAAATATGTGGCGTATACAGTGTTAAGGACCT
This sequence comes from Diadema setosum, assembly GCA_033980235.1. Lineage (NCBI taxonomy): Eukaryota > Metazoa > Echinodermata > Echinoidea > Diadematoida > Diadematidae > Diadema > Diadema setosum. The sequence continues at coordinate 6,522,013 of CM067074.1, read as the reverse complement.
GGTAGCATGGGAATACAATGGAGTGGGAACGTTGGCCTGGCTGTGTCGCGGCGTGGCTTGGATATAATCTTGAGTCACCATGATGAATTATGTACTACTTTATCCTGTGATCTCTATGTACTTATGAGCTCTCACATAGCCAAAGAATCTTGACTGGGATGGACCATTACCAATGATCATGTGATTTGATGCACATGGTCGCTAATGAGCGCTGTTTGTGGTTTTCTGATGTACCCCAAATATTTTGGCCATGTTAAAAGACATCAGAACATCCAAAAAGTGTACTGGAAGGGATTATAGAAGGCAGGAGATGCAGAGGACGCCAGCGCAGTGTGTGGTGTAACAACATAAAGGAGTGGACAGGAAAGAGTGTGGCTGATGTAGTAAGGCGGCCATGAACAGAACAGAGTGGAGGTCCATAGTCGCCAACCTTCGGACTGAAGACGGCACTTAAACGAACAATGTACCCCAATAGGCAGAGAGTGGAAGTTGATTCAGTCAAGTCACCATGTCTTGCCATCCCACCTGATCTTCAGACATCAAAATAGATTCCTAGCTTTGTAATTGTCCAGGGGGTGTTTCTTAAAGCTGTTCGTAAAGTTACGAACGACTTACAAACGACTGGTGATCAGTTCTTGTGCTGAATTATTGAAATTCTTATATATAAGTATAGCACATCAGAAGTGATCACCAGTCGTTCGTAAGTCGTTCATAACTTTAGGAACAGCTTTATGAAACAGGGCCCAGGTGTAATTTAGCAGCATTTAAAGTGATTAATGACAGAGTGGTTTAATACATTAAACAGGCTTTTTTCCAAGTTTCTTCAAAGTCACCAAATTAAAGTCCCTCACCCTTTTTTGAAACTGCATTTTTTTTTTTTTTCTTGTTCTTTCCATTAGACCAGTTCCAGGAGAACCAACTCAGATCAAGTGTGTGTACGAAGGTAGCAAGAAATTGCGACTAGGTGAGACCATGGAGGACAATATCACAGTACATGTTACAGACGCTTACGGAAATAGCATGAAAAAGGTAGGTGTTGAAAAATGTACCTAGGTATTTTGTAACAATGCATAACCGTATTTGCCGGCGATTAGGCTGCACTATTTTTAAATGAAAGGAAACCAAAAACGAAGGAGAAATGTGGATTGAGTGAAAGCAGCAATATTAGTAGAACACATCCGTGAAAGTGTGAAAAAAATTGGACAATCGATGCAAAAGTTATGAATTTTTAAAGTTTTGGTGTGGGAACCGCTGGATGAGGAGACTTTTGGAGGTTATGGGGTCATGTGTGGACTACAATCAAGAAATTAGCAGATTTGAAAATAAATTTCTTTTTGTAAGCTGGTATATTGTAGAGGTAGATGATTTAGTCTTTTCCTCTCAATACCAGTAATAAAACTGGAGACATCTTCATCATTAGAGCAAAAATAAAAACTGCAAATTTTCAGTGAGTTTATTTTGACCGTGAAAAACTTCAGTTTTTCTCCATACAAGTGGGGAGCATATTTTGGAGCAATATGGGGTTAGTTTTTTATTTATAGAAAAATTGAATTCTTGAGGGGTATTATAACATTTCATACAGGATGTTGGGAGACATTGTTCTTCTGTCGTGCAAAATTTAGTGATGTTTGCAAAAGTGTTATTCAACCTTTAACCCTAACCAGGCCGGGCTTTTTTTGGGTGTTCTGTGGGCCGGGGGAGGGTTGATTCAAACCCCCCCCCCCCCCCTATAGATTATAAGAAACCACTTATGGAATGTTAGAGAGCATACCATTCTAAGGGGAATTCAATGTTTATTTGATGAAAATCAGTTATGAAATGGCTGACATATCCAAAAGCAAAGGAAAACAAAATAATCCTAATAAAAGGTATGTCCCACCTTCCTTTAGTATCGCTTCATTTGGCATATCTCTGTCATTTTAAAACAATTTTCGTCAAATCAATGTTTAATTTCTTTTGAAATTACATGCTCTATTAAATTTCATGAGAGGTTTCTCATTATCTCAGGTAAAAAAGTTAGAAACCTGAGATCAGGTCCCAACCGAAACTATAACATCCCTGTAATGTGTGCAAACTTCATCCCGTAATAGCTCCCCCATGGCTCCCTGAGTAACCTGACGGTGACCGCCCAGGACTTGGACACCAAGGCCCTCCAGAAGGTGCTGCTGCCCAACGTCGGTTTCCTCCTGCGCAACATCAAGTTCGAGGGGACCACGCTGGGTCCCCGCGAGATCACCGTCTCGTACAAGAGCTTCACCGACTACGTCCACTTGCAGCTCCTTTCGGGACGCCCGTCCAAACTAGCGGTCATCGGATGGAGCCCAGATGAGGTAAGCGTGTGATGACCAAAGAAAGTATTTGGGTTGGAAGACACCACCTTTGTTATTTTCCTTAAGGGAGACCTCCGGATGATTTTTCAGATTTTTACATTTGAACAAAACTTACTATAGATTAGTTATACTGAGGGCAGAGTTTTAGAATTTATGATGATTGGGATGAAGAATAAGAGTATTTTCAACATTTATAACAAATTGCAACAAACAAGGATGATGACATGGCAGGGTCACTGTAAGAATGCATGAGTTGGGGCTCAAGAAAGCAGCACAAAAGAAGAAGGCATGCATAGATTATACACAGGTGAACTCGCAAGCAAGTGGTATTGAAATAGAATTACACTGCTACCGTACATTTCTGAAATATGCGAGCCTCCTATGTCATCATCCTTGTTCAGTGTAATTTGTTTAAAGTTTTTCAAGATATGGTTTCTCTGCTCAAGAACCAAGATAAATTCCACAAATCTATACATGGAGCTGTTGCTTTATGTACTACATGATGTGAAATTATGAAAATCGTCTGGAATGCTCCGTGAACAGTAACAAAAACAAAAAAAAATGATTTTGGAAGACGAGAAAGGTAAAAACTCGAAAAAGCACTCTGAGAGCCCAGACCTCTGCCAAGCAGCTAATTTCCACCCATACACACATGCTCAAAATATCCAACTTCCAAATAAGGAAGCCTTTTGCTTACATCATCAGCTTCCAGCTGTGTGGTGCCTCGTCCGAGCAGAGCACACACTTTTAACCCATATAGGGCACATGCAAACACAAATATGAACAGCTCGAACACCCAAGTTCATCTACCCTATCTGTAAAAAGATTAAAAAATTGTTCAAAAATTAAAAAAAAAATTACTGGATCACTACCAAAATTTTATCATCCGTTCCTTATGCCATCAACTTTTCTTGCAAGTTTCATGCTAATCCGTCCACAATTTTTTGAGTTATTTTGCACACAGACATACCGACCAACCAACCAACAAACAAACAAACAAACAAACCATGCCCATGAATACATAACCTCCTTCTTTGGTGAAGGTAATGAAAGGTAAGATCCCATTAGTTTGGGAAGAATAGGCATTAATCATCATTGCCCACAAATGAGATTCTTTTGGCCTGTTGGCAAAGAAGGGACAGGTTGGTAATCTGCGTGCACGAAAGCAGTCAAGCAGTACATACGTGCACATTCCCTTTCCACAGTCAACTGCATGTGCCTTTAAACAATGCAAGATCTTGATCGGACTGAAGATATGAGTAGAATATGCACTAGGCCCACAAATCTTTTTTAATTTTACATTTCTTCTCAAATTACTCTTGAGGTGTGCTGTAAGATTTCATATATGATTTGGGGGAATATTGTTCTTTAACCATGCAAAACTTGTGACGTTTACAAAAGAAGTAAACGATCTTTAAGCAATCGATCTCTTTGCCACTTCCTTACAAGCATTAGGCTGATTTCTTCCTTTGTGGCTGTGTTCAATAGATCAGAAAACAGTAAAGAAAAGGATGAAGACCATACATGTTTCTCACAACTGAACTCGCTCTGTCCTTTCATGCTAAATAGACCTTGGTTGCATACAGCGGGAGTCAGATCAGTCGAGCGCTGGGGTTCAGGGTGTACGACAACGCTGGCAACGTGGCCCACGACGTGAACCACACGATCACCTTCCAGGCTGAAAAGAGCGCCAAGGCCGTCAAGGTACGTTGGGTCCTCCGTCTGTCTGTCACTCCTCAGTGGAGTACATCCGTTGCCATAGTTACCCTCATCATTGAGCTCGGTCATCATCCATCCATCTAGCCAATAGTTGGAAAGAGAGTTTTCAATGATTTGTCAAAATGGACACACATACCTGTTCCATGGCAGCAGTGAGTATCCACTAAATGCCCCTCTTTATTTACAAAGCAAAAGAACTCAAAAGTGGCTGTTGCATCAATTTATTTTAGAGTTGCCATATCATTTGATAACAATGACGACTGAGGGATATTATAGAGTTGTAGCTGCTAAATAATAAACCCAAAAGATTATTTGTATGTTACTTTTGTGTGACCCAGCATGTTACAAGGGTCGTGCTCTCCAAAAATTCAGCCAATTTCATGTGTGTGTATCAACATTGATTTTTCTGTTTTTTGAAAGCTTGTGAAACTTCATGGTTGCCGACAAATTGTATTTCTGTCCAGTGTAGATGAAACTTTTTGTTTCTTTAAGTGATGGTATAGTTTTGATTTAGATGGGGGGGGGGGGGATCAGTTTTAACTTTTTGCAAGATAATAAGAAACCACTAATAAAATGTTAAAGAGCATTCAATTGTAAGAGGTATTCATTTTGTTGTTGTTGTTGTTGATGAAACTCGTTTTCTAATGGCCGAAATATAAAAAAAAAGGGAAAAAAAAAACTGAAGTGAAACAAAGTGTTCCTAATAAAATGTGGGTCCCACCTTTTATTAGGACCTCTTTGTTGTTGTTTTTTTGTTTTGTTATCAGCCATTTCAAAACCAATTTTCATCAAATAAACTTTCGGGTCATGCTTAAAACCATTTCCCTATTTGATTTCTTAACAGTGCTACTGCCCTCCACTTCATTTTCGGGCATAGCACTGTTAGGAAATCACCTCTGTGCAAATACTTGTAACCATGTCCCTCGAAGCAGTCAATATTTGTTTGACATGCTCTATGATATTACCTTGTGTATTTCTGCTGCCAAAATGGTCAATGCAAGATTATCTTCAGGGGCAAACAGTAATAATAATAATGATAATAGTGAGACTCTTATAAAGCGCACATTTCTACCTAAAAAAAGATACTCAAGGCGCTATAGAACAGAGTACATATTGTACGTTACAACAGTATCACAGAAAATAATAAGACAATAAACCAACAAACAATAGGCCTATATACGTACACATACTATACAAACAGGTATACAATATTGTCAATTTAAATTGAAAATATATGTCTTGAGATTCTTTTTGAAACCATCAATGGAAGATGCTTCTCTAAGAGATTTTGGTAGGCCATTCCATAGTTTTGGGCCCATATATGAAAAAGCCCGATCCCCCCAATTATACTCGATTCGAGGTACCTGTAATTTTAGCGAGTTTGATGAACGGAGATTACGTGGTGGTTGGTGAAGATGAAGAGTATTTTGAAAGTAGACAGGGGCAAATTTGTGCAATGTACGGTAAACAAGAAGAAGAATCTTGAAGTTAATACGTATTTGCTGTTACCCTGCTTCAACCGCACTTCTTGTTGGAAAGTCTTTCTAACGGCAAAGAAAGGGTGTGGTCAATAACACGAGTTGATGTAGCATTCTTTTCCTCCCTTTTCAGATCAATGGGACACGGCCTCTCTCTGCAAAGCCTGACAAGAATGGCGAGGTGGACTTTGGTCGACTGTGCTTCCATGGACCTGTGTGAGTTGGTTTTGAAGAAGAATGCAGCCTAAAAATATGTGTTTAGATTGAAGGAGTTTGACTTTTGAGTTTATTTTATTTCAACACCGAAAACTGTAAAAATCCATTGTACTTTTTAACAGATTGTCTGATTTTAGTGAAACTTCACTGATTTTTTCTTGTAACATAGCTGCAGTCACTCGATCCACTTGTATAATTGGGTTGCATTTCTTTTTGAAGTGTATGTGTTATGGAGGTTTTCTCTTTGCCATTGCTTCCATGTACCTGTGTGAGGGTGTGAAGAGGTGGTGTTAGGGAATATGTCTTGTTGAAAGCGGGAGTCTTTCATTCCCCTGCTTTTGCAGTCTTCTCCTAATCTATATCACTTTAAAGGACAAGTTCACCTTCATAAACATACGGATTGAGAGAATGTAGCAATATTAGTAGAACACATCATTGAAAGTTTGAGGAAAATCGGACAATCCGTTCAAAAGTTATGAATTTTTGAAGTTTTTGTGCAGTAACCGCTGGATGAGAAGACTACTGCAGTGTGTGAATAACTTAGATGTCACATGCGTACAACAATACAAGGAAAATATAAAGAGAATTTCACAAAATTTCATCTTTTGAAAAAAGTACACATTCCCCCGACTCGTTACCGACAAATGTTATGAGTGATATTATCCCCCCTGCCTTCAGAAAGAGGCAAGTCAAGTGCTCTTTTATTATGCCAACAAAGTGAAAATATGTTGAATTTTCTTTACATTTTCTTTATATTGTTGTACGCATATGACTCACAAGCTGTAGTAGTCTCCTCATCCAGCGGTTCCGATACAAAAATTTTACAAATTCATAACTTTTGCATCGATTGTCCAATTTTCCTCAAACTTTCACTGATGTTTTCTACTAATATTGTTGCATTCTCTCAATCCTTATGTTTATAAAGGTGAACTTGTCCTTTAAAATATTGGATTTTGGCACGTGATAGTCAACTTTGCATGCCTGATGGAATCAACAGCTTGCCAACTTTGCATATTTCGCTCAAACACACTGTGCACAGCTTGATCGATGAATCGCTGTATGCCACAGTACCTTAAAAAGCTTCATAGCGTTACGAGGTGTAGCTTTGTCATGAAATTCACGTCACAGCAAAGCTTGCAGTTATCTCTGCAATTATCACTTTACTGCACTTCTACCATTAACATAGGAAAAGTTAATGTGACTTAAAAAAACCCCAAAACAAACAAACACGAAAACAGCATGGTTTTCACAAGCCCCCGTCTGTTGCAGTCTTAGAATAACTTGGCACACAGACTGGGTATTTTACACCATGGCACTCAAAGAGTTAAACACTTTTCCCCACGTTCTCCTTGCCTCCATTCCAGTGGGATGTACAAGCTGTATGCCAAGATGTCCATGGGCAGGAGCTGTGTGGTGAGTCCGCCCCTAACCCTCAAGCTCTCGCCGGACCCCAACCAGCCCCAGAAGGTCCAGGTGGATTTCAAGGAGAGAGGATCCTACATGGTCGGAGAGTTGTTCCCAGGTAAGGTGGTCAAGATTTTGTCCTGGAATGGGTAAGGGGCGGTCATTGTGATTTGTCCAATGGAGTACCGAAATGTGATGTCATAGCCATGTATCATGGAAACTGGTTCTAAACAACCTCACCTGGCTCAAGTGTTTGTATGCACACACCTGGGTCTCATTTCATAAAACTTAATATCAGTAACAACTGCCACATGTCTATGACAAATTTACTCTCAGCCAATCAGATGCAAGGATTTCAGTAGCTTGTAACAGCTACAGTAACTTGTTATTGATAACAAGTTTTATAAAATGGGGCTTTGGTTCCAACCAAAGCTATTATGAAAGACTGTATCATTGCCACTATGGTACTCTATAGTGGGAGCCTCGTGGATAAGACTCTGGATTCTAACTCATTGAGGAAGAGCAAATTTTGCCACAGCATGTACATCCTATACACACCTGCCTGAGCATATTTTAATAGGACTAGGGTTAAACACAGGGTTGCAGTTTAGATTATGCCTCTTATATTTATCCTTGGGGATGATGATTTGCACATCTTGACCCACATGTAAAAGCGGGTTCCTGTTATTGCCGGAGTGATAATATAGTTTGGGTGCCAGAGGCTGAACCTTGTTCTACCCTATTTGGAGGGCGCTGAATCCGAATCTGGATGATGCAATTGTTGAAACCTTGAGGCTTCTCGGATATTCAAGATGGCTGCCAAAATGGCCGCCAAAAATGTTGAATATTTCAAAAACCCTACATTCATTGAATGCATGCGTACAAGATGCAGGTATAATGTAGAAAGACAAGGGATGTACAGAAATATTGATTCATATCATTAGTAGAAATATTAAACTGCACTGAGTCCAAAATTGTCCAATTGTATTGCATATGATGTGCGTGCATGTAGGTGTGTGTGTGTGTGTGCGTGAAAATAAGTGACAATTGGGCAGAAAAGATTGAAAAGTGTGATTAATGTTAAATATGATAGTTTCCAAACTTCCTGCCTTTTGATATACAGTGGAGTCCCGTTATAACGAAGTCTTCGGGATGGGCAGTTTTCTTTCGCTGTATCGAAATTTCGTTATAACCGAAAAAAAAAACCCCACAATTAAAATAGTACATAGAGTGGATAAATTTGCAGTCTGAATGTTCACTTTGTTGTAACCAGAATTTCATTATAACAGTGTCTGTTATAACAGGAGTGCACTGTAGTCTGAATTGTCTGTACCTCATCTCCTTTGTTCCGGTAACGTGAGCAATTGTGTTAATTTCTTTCGCTTTCGGGTTTTGTTTGTTTGTTTGTTTCTTTTGTCTTGTTGCAGACTTCGACGTGCACATAATGGCGGAGGATGGGAGTACCATGACCAGCGTCCCACCCAGCCAGGTTGCCATGCGACTCTGGAAAGGAAATAAAACCACCAGCCCGGATGGCTCACCTCCAGTCAGCGCCTCCACCAGCAAAGCTGACGAGTCCTTCAGCCAGGACGAAGAAGGGCACGTCTACTTTCAGTGAGTCACTGGTCAAGCCCTAGTTGTGCGATGGCCACCAAAGTATGATAAAAGTGGAAATTTTTGTGCATTTCGAGTGACATAAAACTAGAGTGAAATTAGAAGCATGCAAAATTGTTCGTTCTTGTATGTACATGTATTTTCCTTTTATATACCTTATGCTAGACTTATCAGGACAACCATGCGATATGATGGAGGCCTATCAGTCATGCCATAGCGACATTTCTAGTTTATGTCATGAATGAAAAACATGTAGAATTATTCTTACCAGGTTGATCATGAAAGATTATTTGCCCAGAAATTCCCACGTTTACAGTACCCTCAAAAGAAGGAGATTGGATTCTGTCCGAATGCCAGAGTACAGTGATGGTGTGTCCTCATGCACACTTAACTTGTGAGAATGAATGGACCAGCTAGTGGGGAATAAACCATCTAAAGATGGCATATTAGATGATGTACTACGAAAGCCAATTTGGTGGAATCAAGTATGGTTAAGGAAATGTCTGCATATTTTGATGAAAAAAATCTGCATTGTAATGTCTGTAGCAAATTATTAATTTGTCCAAAACAGCTCTTGTTATCTAATGATAACCATGAAATCAAACAATTGATTCAGCAGATCCCTCTTTGAAAGGAATCCACACACTGGAGAGATATCAGACATCTTTGGCTGTGTAGCAATATCCTTCTCATTATTTGTTTGTTTCATTTTTCCATCTGAGAAGATGGCAGGATATCCCATATTCAGTTGCCCTAGCTTGTCTTCCATGGGTCCAGTTGGATGTGAAGCGTGACCACATCTCCGGGTCAAGCACTTCCATTTTATGTCCTATCTGAGGGACGGAGTGTTTTGTCTCTTGCTAGAGGGGACAGCATGATTACATTGCTCAGTCCAGACTCGGGTATTGAACCCAGGTCCTTTCAAGCTGGAGGCAGATGAGCTACTGACTGAGCCAAATCTCTGCCCTTATTTACAATGTATGTAAAGTGCTGCTTAACCCTAACTAGGCCGGGCTATTTAGGTAGTTGATAGAGCCGGGGGGGGGGGGGGGGGGGGGGGCCTCCCAGGCCCCCCCTCCAGATCTCGGCCGTCGACTGCGCGATCGCGACGAAAATTGGCACACACATTGCCTATGATGTCATTTAATATACCATTAAGTTAATTTTTCAAAAAAATCCTCATTTATGCTAAATTATGCTAATTTATGCATGATGATGCATAAAATCAGACTATTTGGTATAAATCACAAAATAAAGCTCAAAACAGGCACATTTTTTGTGTAAATATTCTTTTTAGTGTCCTTAGCAAATGTAATAAAAAAGAATTGTGATATCAGAAAAAATTCTTAAGTATTTTATTGTTTTTTTGAATTTCTTATGTATTTCTTTGTTTTTTCGACTTTATGTTTTTCATTGTTTTTTTTGTCCGCGACATCGCTCGGATCAAGAAAATATGTTATTCATTGATTTTAATCAATAAAACACCAAAATAACCATGCTTTTATGAAATTTGCCAGCAAGCACAGTTTGCATTGAAATTGTACACGAATTAACGTTTTTGAGCAATTTTTGGTCTGACATGCATGTACATATTTATGCGTAATTTCGGAACCGCGCGCCCGGGCGTCACAAATTTGGTGTCAAAAGATGCGGGAGACTCGAAAGAAAAAAGTCAGGAAACGTCGCAGCGATAGCTTTTTGCGATTGCGATACATCGCGCGGAACGTCGAGGGGGGGGCCTCGGAGGCCCCCCCCCGGCCTAGTTAGGGTTAATATTCTCGGTGGCGTACCAGTAAGGTATGTTTAGGCGGGGGTATTGATTACTTTCAGTGATTTTTGTTGTTGTTTGGGACGTTTTCTTGTTCTGTTTCCTTTTTACATTTTTTTTTGTTGTTGCTCTGTCTTCATGGTATATCAGACAAAGACCACTACCTCAAGAAGGCGGTGACTACTGGATTGTCTTTCAGGCCACCGTAGCCGGTTCCACCAAGAACTCATCAAGCGTAAGTGCTTGCCTCGATCCCACCATAGGTCTTGTGAAGTAGTGATGAAATATGATTCAGTTGAAAAGTATATTATTGTTTACACCTTATATTTAGTGAGTTTCATTCTTTGTAGATCGGGACTTCCCGGCAATTTTGCCAGGGGTTAACTTTGCGATTGTGGAGTACGGTAATGAAGAGAGGGATTTATGCGCACACATTGCATTCGTGTCAAGACCAGAGTTAATATTTTGTGTGTTGTTCAATTCATGAATAACACCTGACTCACAATGCACTATTTTCTGCATCTTTAGAATTATTTGCAATTTGCAGTGATGATCTGTAAAGGTTTTATTGTGTTCTGATAGACAATCATTTTCCTTCAATAAATTAAGTCTGTAGGAAAAGTTTCTGCCTGATCCTTCATTCCAGTTGACACTGAAACTCTTCATGTACTTCTTTTTTTTTTTCTGATGTTTACTGACATAACCCAGAAAGTTCCAATTTGTACTACAATACATTGTAAACAGACACAGCATCAAACTGCACAAATTTAATTCCTTGGCATTTGGTGGCTTAATGAATGAAGAACCTCTGCCCTTTCTCTTTGTAGATGTTTTTCAAAGTCCAGCCTGGCCCTCCTGCCAAGCTGGTTCCGGAGACAGTGCCCAAGACGCTGACCGTCACCAACACGCCGGGCTCCCACAGCAGGACGCTTGTCCACTCCCTCAACTTCCACCTCGTTGTAAGTAAACTCACTGTATCACTGGTATTTTTGTGGTGATTTCAGTTTTGTGAATAGGCTCTCGAACACGAAAATAGGAAAATATTGAGGAAAATGAAAACAAAAGTTTGCCCTGTGCGCAATGTCCCAGGCCAGTCCACTGGTATTTGCAAGTGACTACAGGTAGTGGAGTCTCTATGCCATGCTATTGGGTAACCATCTAGAATCCATGGAATACTAGCACCTTTTTTTTTTCAAGGGAGATTTGATTTGCTTGATAGCAATGTTGTAATGAAACAGTCTGTTTTAGTAGTCACACCGTCACACAGAGCTGTGTATTGATTTTTACTGGCCGCACGCTGCCTCACAGTTGTAAAACTTTAGCGCGCACTTGTAGTAAAGGTTCGCAAACTAAGTAAGCGCTTGCGCACTCAGTAAGAGAGTAGAGACACCAATTGGCTAGAAAACCATGCATCCAGTACTTTTGCCTACATCAAGTAATTACTGGGTGTACAATTTTGGAATACTGGATGCATGGTTTTCGGGCTTTCGTCTATGGCAAGCCGAAAGGAAATGCATCCAGTAAATTTTCCATTGGGTATTAAACGTGATCACAAACATGCATAGTGCAAAACGGTAAAGCCGAGTCCAAGAGGGTTTAGAGGTCTGTGTGTCTGTTGCCAAAATATCTACTCACAAAGATGTTTTAGAACTTTTCTTTCGTTAAAATAATTATACAAGCATTTGCATGATGTACTGATATCAAACTCTGCACCAGTAGCCCTCATGCTTCACAGCTTTCCACATTCATGTAAAACTCCCGCATAATGAAGTCCTCAGATCGGCAGTTTTCTTTTGTTATAGCCAAACAAATCAATACTGTAAAATCTTCACTTTTAGTGTGCATGAGACTATCATGAATTCAGTCCAGAGCCAAGATTCATGAAAGTCGTGTGCATGTAAAATGCATTGAATGCCAGCCGCCAATTTGCGAAAGTTTCATGCAGCAAAACAGGCTGCCGGCTCCAATTTGCTCTCATGCCGCGAATGATTCTGGTTTTACAGTATATAGAAATATGTTGAAAATCATTTGGGGGCTGGAAATTTCATTTTGTCGTAACAAAATTTCATTTTAATCCTGTTCATTACAGCAAGGAGCTTGCTCATTGGTTATATAAACTGGAGCACACCGTAATGTATACATTCTGTCACCCCTTTGCTCATTATTTGTGGCCCCCTCCCGTACCCCCTTCCCAACCCCCCCCCCCCCCCCAACTATCCAGGATGCGTATGGGAACATGACAGGCCAGGACGTGTCAGGCTCCCTGGATGTTCACCTGAGAGGCGGCAGCAATGGCACGGAGGTTCCTTGTCTCCACGGCAACAAGCACGCGATGCACTTCAGCTTCAACAAGGGATGTGCACATGTCGAGGTGAGGGGAAGAAGAAAAAAAAGAGATCGAAAAGGGAAACAAAATGGTTGATGTGCAATTGCTTCAGAGGCACTAAGTTATCCTGTTATCACATTTCTTTTATCTGAATATTTTTTTTTGTATGCTCAAGTTTTGCAATCTTGTGTAATATTTTATGTTTGCAAGACAGTAATCTTACCACATTATGTCCCGGAAAGAGTAGAGACTCTGACTTTGTGATTAGTATTGCATGATAAAACATATTTATGTAGATATGCTTGTGCTTGTACTGCCCCTTGTTTCTTATGAATACATGCATTGCCTCAGTGAGTTAGACTTTTGAACCACAGAGCACAGTCTATGCAAAACCTGCCAATGCAAAACATTTGCCATATCACATCAGGAAGCAAATCATGTACTGTAAAATGAGGAATGTTCACGTGCACTTAAATTTAACGAAGTTTGCGAGAGCAGAGTTTTGTGAAATTAAAATGCAAGCTAAAGATCTCATCTACACTATATGCACTGAATGTTAGAGACGTTTCGCGGAAATTTCATGCTGCAAACAAGGCCGTCTGCTCCCATTCGTGAAAAATTTCATGCCGCAAAAATATTGTGTTTTACACTACTTTGCTAGACTAAATGGTATAAACATAGAATAATGTAGTGCCATGGTGAAGGGCTTTCCTCATGTGATTTGTGTATTTCCATTTTTCTGTATGTGTGTCTCTCGCTCTGTTTATTTTCATTTGCTTCTCTCCTCTTTCCTCAACCCCTCCCCCTCCCCCTCCCCTACCCCATCCTCTCCTCCTCCCCCTCCTCCTCCCCCTCCACCCTCCCACCCCCTCCCCCGTTTCCATATCTCTCCATGTCCCCCTTTGCTGTACTACTTTACAGAACGTCTTGCTACAAGAGAAAACTCCAGGTCGAGATGGCAATGAGTACTCGCTTCACTTCATCCTCAACTGCAAGGGGGTGACGGTGGACCCTTACATCCTCCCTTTCCTCTTTTACAATGGTAAGAAACTCTTGTCAACCCCCGGAAGGGGGACCCTTTGTACCCTTAACAGCATTGAGAGTCAATAGCAATGCATTGTGCAACCCATCACTTGACGTTATGCAATTTGGCCACCACGTTCAAGTTGGTGGTAATGCATTACTTCCATTACAGTTTTTGTGTGCTCATAATCACAACTGTGAATCTCATTTGTCTACTTTTTAATCCATATGATTTGCAGTTTATATAGGTTACATTCATGTCACTCTGCAGTTCAATATTTAAAATTAAGTCTGTGTACACTACTGTAGGTTTGTAAATTGCAAATAATTTGTCAGTGTTCCTTGGGAGCAGCATGTGTAGGTTCACATGCCTACAGGCAATAGTAAATGTCTTAACTTAAGTGTTCCCCTACCCACATGTTGTCACAATTTTTACTTCTATCATTTTGTGCTTCGCGTACAGTACGGTACAGTACAGTTTTGTTCACTCTAGTCTTTATTTTATGTTTGTTATGTCTATGGTGTGTATATGCTCTTTATCTGGTTGAATTGATGATGGTGATGATGGTGATGATGATGATGATGATGATTATTATTATTATTGTTATTATAATTATGGATTAGGTAAGATCAAACTTAAAACAGTGTTTATCAAAATCGCTAATGCCTTGCAATCGTAGAGTAATGTGGCACACAGGGGGTTTACATGTACATTCTGACACACAAAGAGTTAATACTAACAAACTAGAGAAGTACTCTCAGAGCGGAGACCTCCGCCAAGTAGCTCATTTCCACCAATGATCTTGATCTTCCACAGAGATCAGTGATTTCCACCCATACGTATGCATGCACTAGAAATCACCGGATTTCCCAGTATAGAAGCCTTTTGTTACATCATCAACTTCAAACTGCGCAGCGCACCTCGCCCTAGTAGAAACTAGAGCTTGCACTTAGTACGTGTATGAAAACCTAAAAAATGCACAGCTCGAACTCCGAAGTTCATTGACCATACCTGCCAAAATATCAAAAATCCTTCATAAAATCCACAAAAACTTGCCAGATCACTACCAAAATTTCATCATCTGTTACTTGTGTCATTCTCAACCTTTTCTGTAAGTTTCATTGAAAGCTGTTTACTACTTTTTGAGTTATTTTTCACACGGACAAACAAACAAATGGTAATGCCAATGAAAACATAACCTCCTCCCTCGGCAGAGGTAATTATAAGATAACCAAAGGCAAATGAATTTGTTTTAGGATATACTCCTTTGCCAGCTTTCAGATGTTACAAGATAATCATGTAGACCATCATCCAATGATATTTTGTGTTTGGATTTGTGTTAGATGTGAAGAAGCAGCAGAAAATGGCCCACCTGTCAAAGGAGAGAGACTCCCTGAACAAGACCATCCAGTCGTACAAGGACATGTTTGACGGGAAAAAACAACTGCTGGAGATGTTTAGAGGTAAAAACGAGAGAAATAAATCAAGGCTTACAGGGATGGTACAATATCAGTTGAGATGGGGCTTCAGATTGAGAAACTCTTTATGGAATACATGTATGAGAGAGCATTTAACTCTATAAAGATAAGAATTCAAAGTTTATTTGATGAAAGTTGGTCTTGAAATGGCTACATACAGTTCAGCCAGCGATCAAGTTTCCCCTAGATCGCGATCACGGGCGATCAGTGATCGCATACGCGATATGTCGCAATCAATTGATTATATGCCGAATTGCATACAATCAATGATGGCGTATGCGATCACTGATCGCCCGTGATCGCGATCTAGGGGGAACTTGATCGCTGGCTGAACTGTATTTAAAACAAAGCAATCTTAATAACAGATGGGACTCACCTTTTATTAGGATTGCATAGTTTTACTCTGTTTGTGGATGTCTCAGCCATTTCAAACCTGACTTTAATCAAATACACTTTGAATTCCTCTTAGAATTGCTTGCTCTTTAACATTTCATATACCGGTTTCTGTGTATCTCACAAAAAGTTAAAAACTGTATTCCCACCTCAACCAATACTATACTATGCCTTTAAGCAGAAGCTGCATTGTTTCTTATCCCTTCTATTAACTGTACTCTTCTAGATTTGACTTCCGGGAAGAAAACATACACAAACAAACAACTGTTGTTTTGATCTGCCAAGATCTTGGAACAACAGATACATGTTTTGGTGTTGTATCTTGTTATGTTATGATAATCATTACTTTTCATTGTTAGCCTTTTATAAGTTAGAGTAAAAAAAAAAAATATCGAGCGTTTGAGTCATATTAATTTGATATGATTTTTATGCCTCCGCCAACGAAGTGGCCGGAGGCATTATGTTTTCGGGTCGTCCGTCCGTCCGTACGTCCGTACGTCCGTACGTCCGTACGTCCGTACGTCCGTCCGTCCGTCCGTCCCGTTTTGTTTTTGTCGATATCTCAAGAACTGTGTGGTGGTTTTGCATCAAACTTGGTATGAGGGTATATCCTTGGGGGATGATACTTTGTGTGGATTTTAGGGTCACAGGGTCAAAGGTCAAAGGTCACAGGTTATTTTGTGAAAAAAAAATTGAAATTTCATGTTTTTCTCCATATCTCGCAAATGGTTCAAGGTATCTTCATGGAACTTAGTATATGGGCTATTTCACATTAAGTGTACACTTTTGTAAAAACTGATTTTTCCCTATTTTGGCCCATTTTTAGAATTTCCATTATTGTACTGGCGGTATTGTTTGATGGACCTTATCAACACCAACCTACGAGTTGCAATTTCAGGACAGTTCAAGTATTATTTCTCTTAAATTTTGGATTTTTTGTGTATTTTTAACGGAAAATGGATTCTCATTCGACATTTTTGATAAAGTTCATTGCTATCTTAAATGAATTTAATGAAAGTTGTGCTGAATATTCCTCTTATTATATAAGTACAACCATTATTCAGCATTTTGAAGCTTATTTGATGAAATTTGACCCATAAATGTGGAACTTATGAATGTTTTTGTAAAAGGTATCTTTTCCGTTAAACAAAAAAATTGTGTCCTCTCCAGAACATATAAGTCACTAGCAGTGAATGAAAGCGATAAAGATGTGCCAAAATGCTGCTGATTTAATCTTCAGAATGTTTGTAAGTGAAAACATATGACACATCAATGAACATAATGTGTTGGATTTATTTTACTGCTTGGTTATTTTGATATATAAATTTTCCGTTAAAAGTGTGTCCTCTCCAGAACAGGTACATTTTTCATTTTTTGAAGCACTAAGGATTTTGATATCTATTATTGTGGTATAGAAATAATTGTGTACTTCAATTCAACATAATGAAATATGATTTTCTTCCTAAATTCTTATAGATGGTCAGTATCTCACATTAATGCAGCGTTAAACAGCATGTCCTCTCCAGAACAAAGGTAGTTCATCTTTTAACAATGTACAGAAACAAAAATTTTAACAGTAAAACTCCTTCTTTTATGTAAGAAAATCATGGTCTGTTGTTGCATACTGTAACAGAAATCATAAACTAACATTTCAACTGCTAGAATTTTATTCTAGAATTGATTTTCATTAGTTCATCTATGTAATTGAGCAATATCGGAAGTCAGTGGCGGCAATACTCTCACACCATATTTTGATAGTCAAGAAAAATTAATGTGATACTCTTTGTAACTGTGTAACTGACAAAATCTACTGATCATGGCAATTATTTACTAGCCTGGAAAATAATATACTGCATGCCTTCATGTTGTTCTGGAGAGGACACATATTTTAACACATGATTGCATTTACAATTTGGTCACTTTAATCAAGAGATAAATTATTTTTGTGCAGGTAATCGAATCCGGAACACTATACATCACTGTTTCACTCCCCATTTTCATGTTGTGTACAAAATAAGTTGGCCTATTCATTTTTTTTTAATATGCTGTACTCCACTTAGAAGTATGCTCCCTTAAGAGAGTTACGTTTTGCAACAAATTGATGGGGTATTCATCATTTAAAGACCATTTTCTACCAGCGTTATTGTAGGATGAGACAGTATGTATTTCCTTGATGGCTCTCCTCCATGCTACCCTGCTACCCATGCTTTCCTGATTTGCACCTTCGGTTTGATTTCCTTTCCTTTCTCTTAAAGGCCTTTATGTGCAGGTATATATAATTATGCAAGTACATGGTGATTCCCCGTGGCATGAATTTCTTGGTCCATCAATTGCACGCCATGTGTGTCATTCAAAATTTGTTGTTTAAAGTGTCATATCACTTGAAACATTCTAATTCACAATATCATGTACATTCTGTTACATTTGTGAAATTTGAAAATCTCAGCTTCGAATTTGTCTTTTCCATTTGTGATTTGACAGAGAACTCTAATCAGTATAACCTCTTATTACAGGCTACCCAGTCTAGTGTTTCATGTTTGTTTTCAATGGGTTAATATTCTTGGATGCTAACTATGCTACCAGCATTTGTTCTGAAATGTATTGACTGAGTTTTAAACAACAGCAGAAAAAGCAAAGCCAGATTTGTCTTGCCTAATAATAACTTTACATGAAAATCAAAAGTCAAGACTGCCATTAGCCCCTGTTCCACAGAATGGAAACCATTGAAAGACCACTGAAAGACTGAAAATTGCCAAGCTGTTTCAGTAATGCTTCAGGATCAGTGAAATTTGCTGTCTCTTTGGAGTGGTTCCTGAAACCCCTGCAAGACCATCAAAAGACCAAAAACAACTTTTCCAGCAAGATCCCTGCTCCGATCTTGCAGACAGCTAAAAGTTTATCAAGACCAATAAGACTATTGAGAGATCTCTTACAGTGCCAGAGATCTTTGAAAGATCAATCAAGATATCTAAAGCACTGCCGCAGACCACGGAGAGAATTCTAATAGAAAGACTGAGACTACTGCAAGAATTGTGAAAGAACAAGATAACAAATCCCTGTAATATGAATCGGAATATTGCAGTGCAGTTATGTTTATGATGATATTTGTTGTCTTGCGGAACTGACACTAGTCCTACAACAGTCTTTAAACAGTCTTTAAGGGATCTTGGATTCAAAAAAGATCTTTTCACAATTTCCACGCATGTCTATCACTGGTTTCTATGGACTTTCACTGGTCTTCCAATGATTTCTCAATGATCTCTCAGCAGTCTTTCAATGATCTCAACAACAAAACAAAAAAGAAAAGAAAAGAGAGACTGTCACAAGATCATGGAGAGACAATAATAATACCTTTGCAATTTAATTGAGAGGTCCCTGACAGATCACCAGCAGACCATATTCGTGAATGACTACTAAAAGACTGCTTTGAACCATTTCAAGAAGTTTTGGAGACCACAAAGACCCCTGACAGATCAATCAGGAATTGTGAAAGACCTCAGAGAAGTGCACTGAAAGACCATAGAGAGATCAAACAAGTTTCATGGTCTTTCAGCAGTCTTGCTTCCAAATTTTAGTGTTAAACAAAATGTCCTCTCCAGAACTTATCAGTTATTCATTCTTTGAGAGTTCCCATTGGGTAGATAATAAGACCACAATATTAACAATGATGTATCAATGAACAACAACAGCATTCCTTTTATAGTAAAACATTGCTTAATAAACGTGTTATTATGCCTTAACTTCAAAATTTTCAGGCAATATTTTCTTATAAGTAATTGGAGCTGTACTTGGGTGTCCACTCTGAAGTTTTTTACTGTTTAATGTGATTTGGCTCTTGAGCATTGCAATAACATCTGGAGTATTTATGCAGAAATGTTAAAACTGATTGATGCATCGTATAAATTCACATATTAGCTCATATAGTTGGTGTTCATTATTGTAGAGGTTGTTGTTAAATAATTGTCCTCTCCAACACCCCTGAATATACTAAGGTTTATAAGCTCACAGCTGATTGGTTCTTGCAATTACTTAATCATTATACACAACAACAAATAATTTAGACTTAAATAAAACACTGTGCATCAAATTTGAAGTTATATACGAAGAAAAATTATTTTTTTTTTGTCACTAAATACAATTTACCCCTCCATATCTCAGTTTGCCACATGATACATCAGTTTTGTAGCAAAATATGGCTAGACTGAAGTTTAAATGAGTACATTGACATTGGATCAGTAATACAGATACATATAGATACACAGAAAACCATTTTTGTAGCAGTTACAGGCTTGATAAAGCTGATGTGTTTCTTGTTAAACAAAATGTCCTCTCCAGACGCCTGTTTTTGTGACTATATTTTAGGAAACTATTTAAAGATGTAAACATGGACTTGACGCTCTTTAATTTTAGATATAGATGGAATAGACCCTAAGGTTTTAGAATCTGTATGTTTTTTCCCCGAACAACAACTTTCATTTTTGACCCCCCGTGAGAAAAAAAGTGTACACTTAACGTGAAATGACCCATATAAAATTATGCTTGTACCGATGGGTAGTGATTATCTAGGGAAGTTGGGGGTCATGGGTCAAAGGTCAGGGGTCAAAGGTCAAGGTCAACTCCTCAAAATATAACTACTTTCCTTATATTTTAAATGCAATGCCTGAAGGATTTTTTTAAAACTTGATGTATGCATGTATAACCCAATATATATTCTGTGGGAAGTTTCTTGCCAAAAGGTCAAAGGTCAAAAGGTCAAAGGTCAAGTGAAAGTGCTAAATTGCACTTTTTCCTCCATATCTCAAAAATAACTCAAGGTATTGTCATGAAACTTACATATTTATGCATGTTCTACCTAACAGTGATTCTCTTTGGAACTGTGGGGTCAAAGGTCAAAGGCCAGGTTTCGATAATACTATTTTACCATTTGATACTGAAATTATACTTTTTCTCAATACCTTGAAAATTACTCAATGCATAAACTTGTAAAAGGGTCAAAAGTCAAGTGAAAATCATCAGTTCCCCCAAATACCTGCACTCTGACGTTTTAATCATTCATCCAATTGAACCTAGTTCTAGGAAAGTGAACATTCAGCACATTTGTGGCAAACCTGTCATTTTAATATTTTGCCAATTGTGTGAAACTTTCATCACACATTGTCAAGACATTGTACTATAGACCTATTAGGAGAACCATGTATTATGGCGGAGGCATACACCAGTCGCCGTAGCGACATTTCTAGTTTTGTTTTTGTTTCAGATCCAAACTTTTCAAAAGTCTCTTATTTGGTAATTTCTTAATTAATAACTGATTATTAAGATGACCTCATATTTTGAAAGATTAAAGTTCTATTTTCCACTGAAATTGGCGATTGACTATAGATTTCTTTGTGATTCTTTTTATGCCTCTGCAACGAAGTGGCCGGAGGCATTATGTTTTCGGGTCGTCCGTCCGTCTGTCCGTCCCGTTTTGTTTTTGTCGATATCTCAAGAACCGTGTGGTGGTTTTACATCAAACTTGGTATGAGGGTATATCCTTGGGGGATGATACTTTGTGTGGATTTTAGGGTCACAGGGTCAAAGGTCACAGGTTATTTTGTGAAAAAAAATTTGAAATTTCATGTTTTTCTCCATATCTCGCAAGGTATCATCATGAAACTTACATATTTATGCATGTTCTACCTAACAGTGATTCTCTGTGGAACTTGAGGTCAAAGGTCAAAGACCAGGTTGAGATAATGCTATTTTCCCATTTGATACTGAAATTATACTTTTTCTCAATACCTTGAAGATTACTCAATGCATAAACTTATAAAAGGGTCAAAAGTCACGTAAAAATCATCAGTTCCCCAAATACCTGCACTCTGACATTTTAATCATTCATCCAATTGAACCTAGTTCTAGGAAAGCGAACATTCAGCACATTTGTGTCAAACCTGTCATTTTAATATTTTGCCAATTGTGTGAAACTGTCATCACACATTGTCAAGACATTGTACTATAGACCTATTAGGAGAACCATGCATTATGGCGGAGGCATATCAGTAGCCGTAGCGATATATCTAGTTTCTTCATGGATTCCACCTGCTTCATCCAATCTTTCTCCAGTGTAAGGTGTGCTGTGAATTTCAGAGGTGCCAATTTAATTTTAACAAGGCAATCATTTGTGCAGAAAAATTCACAGGATTCTACGGGTTTTAGTACAGTGCCGCTACAGGTTGAAGATGACTTTATTCAAATAAATGATTCTTTTGTACAGTTACAAAGTGATGTAGGGCTCCCTCATGAACACTTCGTCAAGAAGCTCTTTGTGTCATGAATTTGAGCGGACACCAAAACGGCCCAGCAGCGAACCATGAAAATTCAGATGACGTGAGGTCGTCTGAAACACCAGAATAGGTTTTTTTTTTTTTTTTTTCCTTTGAACGTCCTCGCCGCAAAAGTATAAATCTCCCTTGTAAGTACATCATGAACTGTTGCATCCCAGTGAGATATGATTTGTTCTGTTCCAGCACTTTTTAAAGGGATGGTACAGTATTGGTGGAGATGAGAATTGGGCTTTTAACTTTTTGTGAGATACCAAGAAAACACTTATGAAATAGTACAGAGCATACCATTTTAAGAGGAATTCAAAGTTTATTTGATGAAAATTGGGTTTGGAATGACTGAAACATCCAAAAACAAAGTAAAACAAAGCGATCGTAATAAAGTGTGGGTCCCACACTTATTAGAATTGCTCTGTTTTGGATATCTCAGCCATTTCAAATCCAATTTTCATCAAATAAACTTTGAATTCCTCATGGAATTACATGCTTTTTCATATTTCATAAGAGGTTTCTCATTATCTCACCTAAAAGATTAGAAACCTGAAATTAAGTCTCAACCAAAACTATACGATGCCTTTAAAGACATGTATGTTGTGAAATGTCTGCTCACCCATGACAGATTCTGTGGAGGAGGGAGCAAAACGAGAGACAAAGATTCGACAAGAACTGAAGCAGGCTGGGGTCAAAGCCGGTCAAATGGCCACGGTGAGGACCACGTTTGTTATCAATCTCGTAAATTTGCCGTGCGTATATTTGTAACATCAAGTTTCTACATATTTTTTGCTGAAACGTCTTTTAGAAAGAAGTAGAAGAACAGGTGATTTAAGCCCTGGTCACAACTCGCCGTGCGTGCTTTTAGTCCGTACGTTTTTGGCGGAGGCCACGGCAGTCACGTTTTTTCTGAAAGCGTGGGGAGGGAGTGACTAGAGAAGGGAGGAAGTGCGCCAATGCAAGACACTCGCACGGTTGCGCGGTGTAGGTTCGTAGCCCGCGCGTTATGCCTGGTCGTGGGGGGTTACGTGCATCGTACGTAAACGTGCACGTTGTAAGTGAGTTGTACGTGCTTACACCGTACAATCTCCATGCGATTGCCACGTTATCTTGTGGCGGCTGTAATTACACGTGCTGCTCACGTACGGTATCCCTACTCTCTTGCATGTTGTAAGTGCGTGCAAGTGCGATTATTTTTTTTTTCCTTCAGATGTTGGGGGTAGGCCTATAGGACCACCTTCCGAGGTTCTTCAGATGTATAATCATCCGTTTTCTCCATACGTGTACAAGGCAGTTTAACCTTCTGTGTGCCATATTTATTTCATTTCCATAGGTTTATATGTGAAATGTGTGTGTATATTTGACTCACTGACAGAGAAAGGGTTAATGCATCAGGTATAAACATATCTACATAGTGTATACAATGACATTGTATAACATAATTTTGGATGAAATAGAATAATACATTGGCACTGGAGATGAGCTGGGAATAGACATTTGTTATTTCAGATGCATATGATTTGCTGTTATCTGCTATCTTTACACCCAGTATCAGAGGTGACCAGTGATTAATTTTAGCCATCCAGGCATATTTTGAGCTAGATTACCAGCATATTGCTGGAAAGATGAATGTAGGCCTATGGTTTTGCAGTTTTCTCTGAGTCTGAAGGTGTCACGTTTGCAATTTATATAAGGTAATACTGTCATCATAGTAATTTCTTCCTTGCTTAATTTCAAAATAATACACATTCTCAATTTCAGCTTAACTGAGAATTGTACTGACTTCATCACTGTTCTACAAAAACAATGATGACCAGTACATTTTAACCAAGCTTGTGCAACTCTTACATGTAAACACTTTTCAGAACTCCAAAAACCTGGTCACTTCATGCACTGACCACTCAGAGCTCAAGATTTCGAAATACTTTGCTTCTTCAGACAGTTTTTTACTGTATCTTATGTTCTGCAAAATATAATATATCTATATATATTTTTTGTGATAACCATGGTCATTATTCATTGTCTGCCAGGTAGAAAGGTCCTATAGCATGGCATTTTGGTCTGTAACACAATTCGATAGAGTTTTGAAAGCTCTTTTATATAATATAACAATCATTTTTCTGTGTATGCTATTTTTTCGAGTCCACAATCCTTATGGGGCATTTCTGCCCGGTAGGTGAAGTAGAATAGTACGAATACCTAATAGCCAACATGACACTCGTCTGTCGGTTCGGTTGTTTACATTGCAGAAAGTGTGCACAACTTGCGTTGAAAGTGCGGAGCAGGTGCTTATTCGGTACGATCTGCATGCTCTATTGAAGAGTTGACTCAGGGAAGTGCCGAATAAGTCCGGACTACGCACTTATCACGTGCTCAACACGCACGTGCTACATGCGCCGTCCATCGAACAAGTGACGCTGAGAAGATTTGAAAAGACGCACGGAGTCAGTGCGTTGTACGCACGTTTACTGTAGAGGGCACATACGTTGCCCCTACTTAGAGTGAATCCATAGCCCAAACGCAGCGAAAGTTCCTTCTGTCCTAAAAGTGCTAGGGCGTATCTGCGTGCTCCAAAATCCGTACTGAGGCGGTACTTACTACGTACAGATCCCGAAATTTTGCCCATGTTTTTGCTAGTAGACAGCACGCACTTGCAAGTACAGCGAGTTGTGACCACGGCTTTAGATGGGAGTGGAGTAACCTGTCCATTCCTGCTATTCTAATTGAATGTGTTGAAGCTTCTTGTTTGAAGATGTGTGATTTTTTTTTTTCATAAATTTGAACCTGGTGGAAACAATCAAAACTGTGTTTTGGTTATTTCATGAAGAAGTCATCATTGAAGGTTCAAAGGAGCTTAAAGGGATGGTATAGTATTGATTGACGTGAGGATTCAGCTTTTTAACTTTTGCTCAACACTTCACGAAATGTTAAAAAGCATACAATTCTATAAGGAATTCAAACTTCATTTGATGAAAATGGGTTTTGAAGTGGCTGAGATATCCAAAAACAAATTAAAGCAAAGTGATCCTTGTAAAAGGCAGGTCCCACCTTTTATCGCTTTGTTTTGGATATCTCAGCCATTTTGAAACAAATTGTCATATAAATGTTGAATTCCTTTAAGAATTAAATGCTATTTCATATTTGGTATGAGGTTTCTCATTGTCAAAAATCATCAAAAAATGTTGAAAACCTGAAGTCCAATCTCAACCGAAACATACCATCCCTTTAAGCTTGAAAAAATAAATCATGAAATCCTTCAATGTGAGAGATTTTTCTTCACCTGATTGCTCTCATTGTATGTGTTCACCATCCTACAGAGGGATGGAATTGCAGCGACGACGTCGACACTGAAGGAGAAGATCGAGCAACTGAAGAACAAACCGAGGAGGACTTGCAGAATTCCCCCCATTGAGACGCACGATAAGGAGATCCTCGGCAAGGTTAGATCCAATCTAGCTTTGTACAGACATGTTTGGACTGGATGAATGCATGTATGAGTAATTATTCTGCGTAAACTGGGTTTAGCACAGATGTGGTGACAAGAATGAAATCATGTCGGTTCTTCATAAAATGTACACATTCCATAGACTTGTTACTGACATGTCAAAGTTAATACTCCTAATGACTTGAGAAATAGGTAAGTCAAGTGCTCTGTCATTAATGCTACATGTAGAAAAGTGAAAGTGTGTTGAGTGTTCTTTATATTTTCTCTACAATTTTGCATACCATGCGGCCGTGATTTGGCAAAACAACGCATCTGAAAATTTGTGGTTTGTCAGGTTTTTAGCTTTTTAGATAAATTACGCCATTTTTTATCATCTGTCAAAATTTCAACTCTGAAAGTGATATCAATTTTTAGAAAAATGCATTTGAATTTCAGCGATTTTTCAAAATAAGTCCAAATAATTTGGCAAAACAACGTAACTTACTTACGTTGTTCTGCCAAAACAGTTGCTGTCCCTGAATCTCATTTGAGCTTCCGGTTTTTCTGGCAGAATAACGCATCTTCTTTGTGTGACATGGCAGAACAACGTAACTGCTGCAGTTACGTTGTTTTGCCATGTCACACAACGAAGATGCGTTGCCTCGGACTGAACTGAACCGCCGCCGCGCCCGGTCTTATGCATGCCGCACATGCAGAGCGCAGTGCAGCAGATTAACTGCCGAGTACCAAAACGCAGATACGTTGTTTTGCCAAATCACATTCCCTGCGCAGGATGATGCGCAGAGAGGCTTCACGCTGCACGTTGCAGATACGTTGTTCTGCCTTGCTACAGCCGAGTACCAAAATGCAGATACGTTGTTTTGCCAAATCACATTCCCTGCGCAGAATGATGCGCAGAGAGGCTGCACGCTGCACGCTGCAGATACGTTGTTCTGCCTCGTTACTGCTCAGTGCGAGGTAAGATACGTTGTTCTGCCGTGCTAATGCCGTGGTGCGCAGAACAACTTGCGTTGTTTTGCCAAACCACGCACGTGGTCCGAAGTTTGGGTGTTTCGGCAAAACAACGTATCTACAAAAAATCTTTGATATTTTGAACAAAAAAGCTCTTTTTGACTTAAATTCTGACTACATACTAGAAGAATGATATAAGCCATGTTTTAAAAAAGTTTCTTGGAAAATTAATCGACTGGAGAGAAATGGGAGCAATTCTAGTACTCTGAGGCTTCAAAATCTAAAATCGCGAATATCTCGAAAGTACCAGAATGCAGATACGTTGTTTTGCCAAATCACGGCCGTATGTGTGACACCACAAACTGTAGACAATTTCTGATCCAACATTTTAACCCTAACTAGGCCGGGCTATTTAGGTAGATTATAGAGCCGGGGGGGGGGGGCCTCCCAGGCCCCCCCTCCAGATCTCGGCCGTCGACCGCGTGATCGCGACGAAAATTGGCACACGCGTTGCCTGTGACGTAATCTAAAGTACCATGAAGTTGATTTTTTTTTTTATTATCATTTAGGCTAATTTATACATCACGATGCATGAAATCAGACAATTTGGTATAAATCACTAAATAAAGCTCAAAACAGGCACATTTTTGTGTAAATATTCTTTACTGTCCTTAGCAAATGTAAGAGAAAAAAATTGTGCTATCAGGAAAAATTTCCGAAGTATTTTATTGTTTTTTGAATTTCTTATGTATTTCTTTGTTTTTTCGACTTTATGTAATTTATTGTTTTTTCAACAGAATTTGTCCGCGACATTGTTCCGAACAAGAAAATATGTTATCAATTGATTTTAATCAATAAAACCCCAAAATAATCATGCTTTTATGAAATTTGCCTGTAAGCACAGTTTGCATTGAAATTGTACACAAATTCACATTTTTGAGCAATTTTTGGTCTGACATGCACGTACATACATGTATTTATGGGCAACTTCGGAACCGTGCGCCTGGGCATCACAAATTTGGTGTCAAAAGATGCGAGAGACTCGAAAGAAAAAAGTCATGAAACGTCGCGGCGATTGCTTTTCGCAATAGCGATACATCGCGCGGAATGTCGAGGGGGGGCCTCGGAGGCCCCCCCCCCCATTAGGGTTAAAGATTCTAAATTTTTTTAAGGGATTGTTCCACTTTCCACTTTGCTGATGTGTTCTTAACCCTAAAGGGGCCGGGCTTTTTTGGCTATGCTTAGACCGGGGGGGATGGATTTCCCCCCCCCCCCCCCGAGAACTCGGCCATTGGTGGTGCAGTCGCGATGAAATTTGGCATGCGTGAGACCCGCATCATAATTATATAATATTGGATGGCCTTGAGATTAATACAAGGAAATATTGGACGAGCTATGCACAAATATTGGACGAGTCGAAGACGAGTCCAATATTTTGCTTAGCGAGTCCAATATTTCCTTGTATTAATCGAAAATAGGACATCCAATATTATCATTATTATCCTACAGAGGATTTTAGCAAAGAATATTTTCACTTACCCTTTCTGTCTCCGAGTGCTGTATGGTCTCCTACTGTACTTGATCTTGACATGGGGTATGGTACCGGTACACTCTTCAGTGCAAGTTAATCTACTTCATTCTCTGATAAAACAGTGATCTGTATGTATCCATGATAGTCGTCATGTTACTGTTAGGCCGAGATCTATCAATAGCTAATTTAGACCAGAACTAGATGTTCTTTTATCCGAGATCTGAGACACAATTCACGTCACATCTACCGTAGATCGTGAAAGATTTACTTCAGTAGTACTGTAGTTCTATGGCCTACTGTACTTAGTAATAACACATTATGCATGTAAATGCAAGCGGCGATGGCCGGCCGGCTACATGTATTTGTATATCGCGCGCGGGCTATCTAGCAGTAGCGCTGAGCTGATCAATCGTCGCCGGCCTGCACAAAAAAAAAATGCAACTTGTTTTCATCAAACCTAAATTTAATTTCCTGGTATGAAATTGATATTTTGAAAAATTGTATGCAAAACAATTTCAACTAATTGATATATGAAATTGGTTTGTATAAACACAGAATTTTAGAAGAAACGATATTTTAGTTAATTTGTGATTGACCAATCAGAGACGTTTTTACTTCATATTTCAGGTCATCTCGTATATATCTCAGCCAATCACGGTGCAGTTTATAAAAAACTTTGGGGAATCCCCCTCTTGCCGTCCAATATTTTAAATATTGGTCGCCTCGGCAAAAAAGAAATATTGGTCGAGTTCAACAAACTTTCTAAGTGGGTCGGAGGTTATGAGGTGCGTCGACAAAATAACACTTGTATTCGGGCTCCAAAAATCCTCTCTATGGATAATAATCTACAATATTGTGTCATAAGATTTTTCGAAACAAGCAATTTCTAATTTTGATTAATTAATTATGCAAATTAAGCTCAAGATCATATTTTAGCCTAATTATAAGCATTGAGAGTCTAATTTTTGACCTGTAAATCTGTTTTGGCATATTCAACAATTGTACATCACAAAAACTTCCCAAACTCATTTCAATTCTTATGTATTTTATTGTTTTTAGAATTTCTTATGTATTTCCTTGTTTTTCAACTTTTGTTTTTTTCTTTGTTTTTTTATTGGAAATTGTCACTGACCACTTTTCTACCATAATTAGCACAAAACTAATCAATGGAAGTGATTAATTGTAAAAATAATCATGACAGAGCACTGTTTTCCCTAGGAAGTGTACACAAAATCACAAAATTGTGCCCGTTTTGGGGCGACATTCCGATACAAAAATGGGCGTGGCTTCGCAAAAGTATGCGCGGACGTCGCAAATTTGGTCTCAAAAGTTGCGCGAGACTGGAACAAACAAAGTCAAGAAGCCTCGCGACGAGGCCTTCTCGCGTTACAGAATTATAGTGCGAAATGTCGAGGGGGGGGGGGCAGATTCCGCCCCCCCCCCGGCCCTTTTAGGGTTAAATTGCTGCATTTCCTCAATCCATGTACAGCATATATTTGGGTTTCATTCTCTTGTTAGGTAGAGTGTATCAGAAGTGGATTTTAACAAGTGGAAAGGACAGGGTGGGTAGGATGCGTTGGGGTGGTACAAACTGTTTCATACGGGTGACTCACATTATAATGAAGTCCTCTGGACCTGCAGTTTCCTTGCGTTATATTAAGATTTCATTATACTACGGTAACTAAACATTGAAGCATATTAAGATTACATGGTGATTTAAGGACCTGAATTTTACTTTGCTGTATCTGACATTTTGTTTTAACTGTATTTGGAGTGCACTGAACAAGTATAAAGGTAACAAGAACCCAAATATGAATGTGCATTGAGTGAAAGCAGCAGTACCATTAGAATACATCAGTGGAAGTGCGAGGAAAATTTGACAATCAATTCAAAAGCGATGAAT
Organism: Diadema setosum; assembly: GCA_033980235.1. NCBI lineage: Eukaryota > Metazoa > Echinodermata > Echinoidea > Diadematoida > Diadematidae > Diadema > Diadema setosum. Next base: position 6,492,119 of record CM067074.1, on the reverse strand, counting down.
TTGTAACGTTTTAGTGTCGTCATCGCTGGATAAGGAGAATAACAGAGATCATGATGCCATTCTGGACAACAATATAAAGAAAATGTGAAGAAAATTAAACATACTTTTACTTTGCTATTATAATGAAAGTGCACTTCACTTATTCCGATCAGAAAGCTGGGGGATAATTTTACCTTTACATATGTCAGTAACAAGCCAATTGATGAAATAATCTGCATATCTTCTTTATTTTGTTGTCCAAAATGATGTCATGAGCTGTAGTAGTCTCCTTACCCACCAATGGTGGCACCGGAATTGAAAAATTCATAACTTTTGCCTCGATAGTCCAATTTTCCTCAAAACTTCACTGTTGTGTTCTACTAATATTACTACTTCCACCCAATCCATGTAGATTGTCCACGTCTAGGCTCTAGTTGTGTACAAGTTGGTGTTTTATCATTACCCGGATTATAATTTTTTTTTTTTTTTTTTTTGGGGGGGGGTTTCTCTTTTTATTTTACTCATGTTTGTACTCTAATAGTAATACACTGTATCATCTTTTATATCTTTGTGTTATTATGTATAATCTACAAGGATTGTATTCACAAATCTGTTATTCTGTTTTTTATATTCTATGTCTGTTTGAACCTTGATACCCCAAGAGGGGTCGAAAGAGTCAACAGAATTCTTCAAAAGAATTTGACAAAATTCTACAACCCACATTCATAGTTTGGTTTTTGGTTTCCTTTTAAAGGGATGGTACAGTATTGGTGGAGATGAGAATTGAGCTTTTAACTTTTTGTGAGATACCAAGAAAGCACTTATGAAATAGTACAGAGCATACCATTTTAAGAGGAATTCCTGGTTTATTTGTTGAAAATCAGGTTTAGAATGACTAAAACATTCAAAAACAAAGTTAAACAAAGCAATCGTGCTAAAAGGTGGGTCCCACACTTTATTAGAATTGCTCTGTTTTGGATATCTCAGCCATTACAAAAGCAATTTTCATCAAATAATCGTTGAATTCCTCATAGAATTACATGCTTTTTCATACTTCACAAGAAGTTTCTCATTATCTCACCAAAAAATGTTAGAAACCTGAAATTAGGTCTCAACCAAAACGATATGATCCCTTTAACACAAAGATGTTTGTATGTGTGTGTGTGTGCGTCTTCCTCCTACAGATTGGTAACCTAGCCGAGGTGGAGGATGAGAATGAGGCACGTGTTATATCCTGGCACATGGCCACAGACTTGGACTGCGTCCTCACCACCACCATGGCTAAGTCCAAGGAGGTGCTAGCCAACAGCCGGAATCGCCAGCAGGTCCTGCCCATCGACACCATCTTCAAGAGAGACGTGCCCGAGTGGGACCGGTGAGTATCTGGCCGCCACCACCGTTTTAACCATCTGATGGGCCATAAGCTGCAGTTGGCAGAGGGGTTTTGACCTCATTAGTTTACCCCAAATTAAAATGTTTCTTGTTTGTAAAAATTGTACATCCATTCTTGAGTTATTGTGTACACCAACAGACAGACAGACATATAGACAGATAGACTGACAGATAAACAGACAGACAGACAGATAGATAGAAAACATAGCCTTTGCTGGCCGTAGCTTTCACCTCGTGGTAGAGGTAAATATTAAGAAATCGTGTGCTACAGAAATGAGTGTGCTATACATTATTTTCTGTCAATAACCATCGGAGTTTTGAAAACTTGTCAAGTTTTGGTTTGCACACAGTAAAGGACAATGCTGTGAGCATCCCTCATTCTTCACCTACAGAGTCCTACATCTCGAAAGTGAAATCTTAACCTCTTCTCAAAATCACTCCTGGGACTTTTTGTTCATTTTAAGATGCATGTTTTTGTTTTGTTTTGTTTTATTATTATTTTTTTTTTGTGTAATATATATGTTTAATATTTGTATTATTTTCATGGGCATGTTTGTTGTAGATATATATTGTATGAAATGTTAATGTGTAGGTGTGTGTCATCGGTGAAATTTGTAGTTTTTTTCTCCTCTCCCCTCCATACCTGTCAGGCCCCTCCCTCACCGGAGAATATCAGCCTTGAAGAATGTCAGACCACGGGGAAATCCCACTTTCGTCAAACATCTCCTCAAATTCAAAGCACATCACGAGCATTGCAAGATAGGTAGATATGTGCTTGTTTTTGACATTTTGTCGCCTTTTAGTGTTTTTTCCCCTCTTACAGGTTGCAAAATTACCTTCAATGTATTCCTCTTTTTTTTTTTCGTTATTTGAGAAAACAGTATTGTACTTTTATCTATGGTCTGTGTAATTGAGACCAATGTTACATGTATGTTTCAAATGCGTAATTGCTTGTATAGAGGAAATATGTGACGAAAATTTGATCTTGAAAGATTTACATTGAAGGTTCTCAGTTGACATGATAATTTCACAAGGGGGGGGGGGTCCCCAAAAGTCACTTTATGTCATTCTGTGATTTCCTGTTAACAGTTTATTGCAGTATATGCTGAATATTTCATGAGGGTTTACATGTGTTTTCACAAATTCAATTTATCATGATACACTGTAGTTACTGTTATGATTAACTTGAGTTTTGCAAATGTTGGGCATTTCACTTTGTGTAGCATGGTAGCATGTGGTTGAATAGGTTGTATGTTTCTGCGGTATGTAGACAACTTTTGAGGCAAATACTGTATACGGCATATATTTCGCGAGTCTAAATTTTGGCGAATCGATACTTCCCAACGATTTCGCGAATGGTTAAATTCGCGATCATGGAGTCCCGTACGGAACGGAGAAATGTGTACGTGTACGTCACATTCATATCAGGATCAGAGTCAATATTTTCGCATGTTTTTAATTTCGTGAATAGTAGCTGACTCGCGAAGTTCGCAAAAATAAAATTCTCGCGAAATATTCGGCGTATACACTAGAGCAGCATTGAAGATTACAATACGAAAAGAAGCTAGGCAATACAGCATTCGTCCCCAACACTCTTGTATCGCCTCTCTGTTCCTTCCCAGCCTTCAGTCTGCTAGCTCAAGACACCATCATTCTGGACACGTTGGACGACGCCACGGCGTACAGACAGCTGGTAAGGTGTTCTTCATACAAATAGTGAATGGTCGGTCACGAGTACGATGGTTCAAGATTTCGCACGAGGTAAAAGATAGAGGGGCGCTCTATTCAACGAGGAGAAGCCGAGTTGAATAGTGCGCCTCATCTTTCACCGAGTGCGAAGCCGATCGGGTCAAGTTGTTTACAAAAATGAGTGACAAAAGTACATGCTTGTAAGAGTGGTTATAATTGTTGCGTGTGGGCAGCAAATGTTTATTTATTGTGACATCAGAGCTGTGTGATGGAACAAAAACTTGGGGGTCAATTGTGAGTTTAACGCTGGAGTCTATAGAAAATGCCATGGTGACGTCAGCCATGCGCTATCCATTTTTGCTCAAACAAAATTGCACGGCTGACAGTCACAGCATGCAGCGGAACTCTTAACTAAATATCACGTGATGGGCAACTGACCAATCGGATAGCTGCATTCTAATTATGTGTTGTATAACAGAAGAGAAAGTGCCCCAGGCGGTATACAGTTGGTCATCAGTACCCAGTCAGACCGTAACGTCCTGAAAAGCCTTCGCATTTATCGTACGTGTATGCATGGACCTCGCGGACATGAATACGTAATGAGCTGGGAGACCACATTTTTGGAGTGTCTGTAAATCTAAACGACATTATCAATCTTTATGATTTATACATCGATAAAAAGCTGAAGAGTTGTACTTTGATGAAATTTGACCACTTAACCCTAAAAAGACTGGGCTATTTTGGTAGCTCGAAAGACTGGGGGGGGGGGGGGGGCCTAAAGGGCCCCCCCTTAAGATCTCGGCCGTGGATCGCGCGATCGCCGAGGAAATTTGCACAATGGTAGTGTGCGATGTAATCTACAAGATCGTATATTTAAATTTTACAAAACAGTCTTCTTTTATTTTATTTTGATTAATTATGCTAATTTATGCAAGAAATCAGACTCTTTGATCTAAATCGGTAAATAAAGCTCGAAAAGTGCTCATTTTTGGTCTAATTATTCTTTGTGGCATTCTTAGCAAATGCACTTGAAAAAAAATTCGGTATCAAAATTAATTTCTTATTTATTTTATTGTTTTATGAATTTCTTATGTATTTCTTTGTTTTTTCGACCTTTTGTTTTTCTTGTCTTTTTTTACAAAATTTGTGGCAGTCCCTTTTTGAAGCATAATACTCCTAAAACAAATTAATTTTAGCCATTGAGAGTAAAAATAAGCATATTTACATGAACCATGTGAAAAAACTCAATTTGCATTGACTTTGTACGCAAAATCACATTTTTGAGCCATTTTCGGCCTCACGTGCATGTACAAAAAGTTATGTAACTTCAGAACCGTACCCCCGGGCGTCACAAATTTGGTGTCAAAATGTGCGGGAAACTCGAAAGAAAAATGTCATAGAGCATCGCGGCGAGAGCATTGCGCGTTGCCGAGTAATCGCGCGAAATGTCGAGGGGGGGGGCCTTTTAGGCCCCCCCCCCAGTCTTTTTAGGGTTAAAGGTTATGACATATAAAATATACTGAACAAGGAAATTATAAAACACCAAATTTGCATATTTTTCATTTTTCTTAAGGGGTACACTAGACCAACGAAATTAAGGTGGATCAAAATGAAAGAGGTATAAAATGAAAGAGGAAATATCATTCTATGAAAACATAATGACTTTATGTGGACTGATCCTATGAACGGGTCAGGTTGGCGAATAAATCATTGTGTTGTACTGTTAATTTTTGACGAGATTTCAGTTTGCCGCGAACACGCGTTTCTGATTGGTCCTCTGAGTGGAGAGTTGAACGAACCTCGCGGAATGACAGTAAACGTGTACTCTACATAACAGTAATACACTGTGTGTAGATGACAGTGTAGGACCCTATGGTGTGTGTGCGCGCGCGCACAACGTATGTATACGCGCTCAGGTTCAGGCAACTGCATGCAGCTAAGATCTCCACGTAAACAACAAGAACAACACTCCACTCTGATCGACAGCTCAACTTTGGCTTGAACTTTGTTTGCACAACTAGATAGAGTAGCTTGTATTAATGAATAGCATACAAATCCATAATAAAAGATCTAGCACTAAGTTTGAGCACATGAGTTCTTTGGGGCTCTCTATTTGGTATCAGAATAATTATTCCTTATTAATCCACTGTATACCTCACTGAGTAATTTATCTAATGATACCCTGGGATCGCATGATCATTCATGTATCTCAAATTGCCACACTATGATTTTTACTCGACGAGACTTTCAATTTTTATTGTTTTCTATGCGAGGGTCCAATTCAGTTCTTACTGTGCCATTATAACAAGTATATCGTCGCTGGGGTGACAAAACCTCGTATCTCAAAATTGTCAAATGTTCAGGAGAGCGTAAAAACATGGCGGCCAAAGCACTATAGTGAATGGGAAAGCCTTCTCTTTGACATGTCATGGTGGCTTCATTTTTGGAGTAAGACAGTTAGGATTTGGCCAAGACATCACCTGACCCATTATTTGACCATTAAGCTCAAAAAAATGTTTTGACATTTTTGAGATACGAGGTCTTGTCACCCCAGCGACGATATCTAAAACGTTGACTATCATTCATGTGGTGATTCAACCCATGAACGGGTCGGGTTGGCAATAAATAGAAAGCCTTGTTATAATCCGTCTCAGGGTCGTTTGGAAAATATCGATAAAATGCAGAGATATGAATAATGGTATCATAAGCTCATTTTGTATAATGTAAGCATTAAAAGGTGTGATTTATTTCAAATATTCACAAACCATGTCAGGTAGTCACGGATAGTAGATCTTCATGTTGTCAATAAGTGAATCTCGTAGACCATGCACTTTGTCTCTGAATTATGGTGATATCTCGCAAAATCTTGAGTGCCGAGAAGGACATGCGCAAAAACCTGCCCGTACGATAAATTTTTTATTTGAGCTCATTAACAGCAGCGTTGCGGTCTGACTGTACCATGGTTAATCAAATTCAAAATGTGGGATGTAGTGGCATTGCAGTTGATATATATAATTACACTTACACACATACACACACAAACTAACACACAAACGAACAATAGGGTCTACATTGTGGGAGTACCCCACTGTTTTCTCCTACAGACAAACTCTTTCCAATGTGTCATTTATACATTCACAGTGCTGACTAGGTAAAGGGAAACATTAGATGGAACCCCTACTACATGTATGTACCTCTTGCTCATCCACACACACACAAACATGTACAGCAGTTACATGTACACATTTCTTTTATTCTTCGAGTATTGTAGCTTTGGTAGAGTTATGATAATGATATTAAGGAGCTGTTTGTGACATCAATCATAAATATATTCTCTTTTGCTCTTCTTCAATGGCAGATCGTTCAGCACATGCGCTGCCCCACCCTGCTCACTCGCGATGGTCACCGCATCCGCAGCAACGGCAAGTTTGGTGGGACGCAGAACTTTTGCCCGCCCGACCTCCGGGGTTTCATATTTGGAGCACCGCCCCCAGACGAGCTCTTTAAGCTTGAGAGGCAGATAGGTGAGAAGAGAATGCTCTCGTGTCATCCTATTCAAATGAAAAAGATACCCAAATATATTTTGTATATATGTGACTGTGCATCACAAAACGAACAAAAAGTCGCACGCACTGATTTTGTGTGAGGACTGAAAATAGGTGAAATGGGTCAACCTAGCCAATCTTGACTTTTCCAATTTTTCTGAAAGAGCAAGTCTTCTTCTACATTATGCTAAAATTTGGGATCTTAAAACGAACAGGAAAGTCTGGTTTTAGCAGTTTATATCGAACACTTTTTTTTTAGAATTGTGGGATTACGTGTGTCTTAAGAGTCCCCTTTTCATTTCTTAAAAACCCTGTACACATTCTTCACTTTCAACTCTAATAACTTTAGGAAGGATCACGCTACTGCTTTGAAAGTTGGCTTTTATCATGGGCAGAATGTGTCAATAAAACATGCTCAATTTCAGCTCAATCTAATAATTACTTCATTGTGGTTACTCCCGTGGTTAACATCCTATTTTTTGTCCCATTCATTGCACAGGTAGCCCGGCTTGGTATTAAAAGATCAAGCGCTTAAATAGACCTTGTACTTCTGAACGTCTTTTGTCAGTTCACACTTTTCTGGAATGTGTGCTTTCTTTCCAATATTTAGATAGGTTAGGAGAGTCCATTTGAATTGAGTTATACATCATTTTAAAGCTTTAAGTCTGCTCTTTCAGAATCTGCTCTTAACTAAAAATCCATGTCTCGCAACTTTTTGTTGGTTTTGTGATGCAGGGTCACATATGTATGAAAAATTCCTTTCCAGAAGGTGATTAATCCACTTTTGAAGGTAAGGAGAAAAACCTTGATACGTATGTCACATACTTCTAAGCGTTTTCATGCAATGACTTTATGTGCAAAGATACTACCCAAAAATGGGATTTAAAAAAAGTGTCTTGGAGAAATGCAAATTTGTCGACACTGATTTTCAATGAATTGTTTGTTTGTTTGCTTGTTTTGTGGATATATATTACCTTTTCAGACAAAGAGTCTAATAGTCTTTCCAGTGACTAGTCTGTCCTGACTTTGTGTATTGTTCTGGGGTGATATATATATATATTTTTTTTTTTTTTTTTGAAATCTGTACGCATTTTCCTCCTGTTTCTGCCATCTCTCCATAGAATTTATATGCATGAAATTGAAACATTTCACAGCTTATAATCAAGTATAAAAAAATATGGGGGTCATCTGGACAGGTTTACAGGCAGAAAAGCTAGCCAGCCTGACCTTAGCCTAGGGTCAAAGTGCAGTCATGCATACACATCAGTTTCTGATTTGATCTTGATTTATATTAACAGCACCTATTGCAAAAAAACTCACATTTCCTTTCCTCATTTCTCCATTTTTTTTTTCACAAGAATTTCGTTACTTTGAAGATTTTCTGTATTACAGCAGATTTAAAAATGAATGCATTTCTTTAAAACAACAACAACAACAACAAAAACAATTTGATGAAAAATATATTTAGCACCTTCTGGAAAAGATTTCTTCATATGTGGATTGAGTGAATGCAGCAATATTAGTAGAACACATTAGTGAAGTCTGAGAAAAATTTTACCATCCTTCAAGTTGTGGATTTTGAATGTTTAGTTGATGCCACTGCTGGATGAGAAGACATCAGTTTGTGACATGAATTCAACAGAATATTATTTTCATATTTTCTAGCGTATTAATGGGCTCTTTATTTTTTTTTTTTTTTCAGAGAGCTGAGAATCAGATTGTCCTTCACATGTGCTAGTAATAAGTTGAGGGAATGTGTACTTTTCATGAAAAAAAAAAATGGTGGAATTTTCTCCATTGATCTTATGTAGGGTCAAAGATCTTTCCAACAAGATGAACCTTTACAAAAATGCGTGATTTGCATTGAATGTGATAATTTGAATATTTGTTAAATCGCTGCTCCCAATGGTAAACACTACCTTTGAAGCAATTTCGCATGTAGTTTTATGCACACGATTTCTGCTGACCCTCTCACACCTGTGTACTAGTACTGTAAAACTTGATATTCTCGCGGCATGAAACTTTTGCGAATTGGTGCCGACAGCCTGTTTCGCGGCATGAAACTTTCGCGAGTTGCCTCTAACATTTGATGTGTATAGTGTAGACAAGAACTTTCATGTGCATTTTAATTTCGCGAATCTTGGCCCTCGCGAAATTCATGAAAATAAAATGCACGTGAACATTCCTCGTTTTACAGTATTTTTAAAATCACTGCACCCAATAGTAAGCACTGCCCTTAATGCAATTTCGCATGTAGCTTATGCACACAATTTCTACTGATGCTCCCACACCTGTGTACTAGTATTCATTTCATTCACATCGTGCCTCATGTCATGTAATCTCATTGTCGTGCACCATGTGACGCTTGTCCCCACCCAGAGCTGCTCCAGGAGCTGACCAAGGCGGTGGTCACCAGGGAGAACGCGCAGACGGAGCTGAGCTGTCAGGCGGCTGCGCTCCGCTCCGACGACATGGTGAGCAAACAGAGGGAATGCCAGGAAGCGGAGGAGCAACTCACCCTCGTCAACCAGAAACTGAGTGAGTCTTCCCACGGGCCCGGGAAATTTCATGTTCAGGAATTTTGGGTTGAATACCTTTTTTTTTTTTCCTGACAAATTTACTGTCAGCCAATCAGATGCAAAGGTTTCTGAGTAGCGTTTATTTTAGCAAACAGTTTGTCAAAGAAAATTTAATATCATAAAGTGTTTGGGTCGGATCCTTTGTTTTTTTTGTTTTTTTTCTGACAAATTTACTCTCAGTCGATCAGATGCTATGATTTTAGGAGCTTGTAGCAGTTTGTTCGAAAATATATCTGAGAAAAGGCTTCATGAAGTGCCCCCCCCCCACCTTTGAAATGGAATGTGTATGTATGTTTGCATGTATGTATGTATGTACAGTGCACTTCCATTATAACAAACACGGTTATAACAAAATTGCGGTTACAATGAGGTCAAAATAATTGCCACAACTTTATCCAATCTATGTATTTTTATTGTTTATTAGTTCAGTTATAATAAAATTCCAATATAACAAAAGGGGACTCGAGACTTCGTTATAACGGGAGTCAACTGTATGACTATTGTATATGTCTGTGTGATTGTTAGTTTGTTTGTGTGTCAGTCATATTACATTGTATTGTGTGTGTGTGTGTGTGTGTGTATGTGTGTGTCTTTTGTATACAAACTTACGAATGTCTGACAGCTTCATTATATCAGGTTTGAGTTTCTTCAGTTTGTCTCCCTCTACAAATGAAAATTTGTTAAGATCGCAACTGCTGATCTGTAAATTAACAAACCCTTCGGAAAAAGGAACCAGTGGGACTTGAACCTGTCATCTGCTGCTTTCCGGGCAGCGACACTATCACCAGGCTTGTCCCTGGTTGCCGGCAGTAACACGATGAACGTGAAACAAATACCCAAGCTCCAAGATTCCGACATTGTTATGTTAAGTGGTCCAAGGCGGACAAGACATAGCATAAATGAAAGAAAGATATTATTCAGAGGGGTGAAGGCTCAGGTTTGAGTTGCTTCTGTTTGTCTCCATCTACAAATGAAAATTTGTTAACATTGCAAGTGCCAATCCGACGTGTTTGTTAATTACAGATCAGCAGTTGCGATCTTAACAAATTTTCATTTGTAGAGGGAGACAAACTGAAGAAAGTCCAACCTGAACCTTCACCCCTCTGAATAAGATCTTTCTTTCAGCTTCATTATATTTAAAACTGAAGATATATAGATATGTTATATATTTCCTTTTCATCAGAACTGGCGGAAAAGGATGTAGCCGCTTCGCAACCAAATCATTCCGGAAGTCACAGGAACAATGACACTAGTCGTGAGCGCACAACTACCATGCAGCGAGGGACATCACGCCGGTCGGCCTCAGCATCAGTGGGCGAGAGTCCGCGGTCGAAGCGTCGGAAACCGTGAAGTTCACATGTGCGATAATAGTCATCCTAGTGAAAATATTTTCCTTTGTGGAGCAAAACTGTTGTAGCGATCACCTTGATGAAATGGGTTGAATGATGTAATGCATCCGAATACAGTGATGATTTGTGAGTCTGACTTCTGTTTTCAAAAGTGAGTGTGACCAGGAATGTCACCTGATTCAAGTTTCTTCCATGTGTAAGTGCGGCCCCCTGGACAACAGTGCACTTGTGTTTATCTGCGAGTGTGTCTGTCGACTCTCACACTTGTATATATTTGTTTTCATGTCTGAACCATGTGCAAATTCCATCAAAGGAAACAATTTCTTCCGTGCGTAAGACTTTTATATTATGACGGCAATGATATCGATAGTACGAGTGTTTGGTGATCTGTTGCATAACTTTCTCACTTCTTCCAAGCCTACAGCATGTTTGCAATTCCCTTGCATTTACATGAACGACTGGGAAATTTATGTGCATGTTGTGCCAAAAAAGCAGACAAATTAATAATCTGTCACTCCTCACCATAATTATTCTTTTGCCAATTTGCAAGAAAAAACTGCACTCACGTTTTTCTTCGTTGGTTAAAAAGGTCCAAACTTTCATGGAATGCATGTTTGCAATCCCTTTGCATGCATATACATACAAGGTACACACTGCACTCTCATGCACATATTTCTCTCGTTTTATTATTAATTTTTACATATACACTGTACTATCTTATCAAGCTTTATACACACACATTCACTATCAACACAACAGCTCATGTATGTATGTCTGCAAACATACAGGGGGATTCTTTGATAAGGGCAAACTGTCGGTCGATAACTTCCTGAGGGAGTGTGAAATTTTGAAAGTGCAAATCAAACTTTGCAATAACTGAGACATCTGGTTTGTGCACTGGTATTTTGAGGGAAAACCATGCGACATTTGCCCTTTTTCTTTTCCCTGCAGCCTCTTTGCATCTTGTTGGTATCTTTTCTAGCTCCATGCATAGTAGTGTAACGATTTGAGTTATATTGTGTATGTACATGTTAAATCATCAAATCTTGATATTTCATTTTCTAGCATTGTACACATGCATCTTGGTACCCATCATTGGTACCCGGCATAACGTTCCCAATTTCACTGCCATTAACACATTTTGCAGTGCGGCTGAAAGTAGACCAACTTCTTGGCGTGCTTGTACGTATAATAATATGCTGATAGAGACTTGACAAGGATTTGAAAGTAGATATGAACTTTTTTCTTTTCTTTTTAAATACCGGTAAGGACATGATACAAATGTATGTAGCCCCTTTTCTTAACAGCAGAATGGGGAGCATGAGATTCACGAGATGTTCAATTACTGGGGAGCGACCAAAGTGCATAGTGGACTAAACATATAAAGGGATGGTATGGTATTGGTGGAGTCCATCTGTTGCCTGTGTTAACCATCAATTTGCACGAGTCATTCTTTCTTTCTTTCTTTTTTTTTTGCACGTATATGGCTCTCTTCCTGACTGATTTTTATTTTTCTCTCCCCCTCACACTGTATCTCCCTCACTCTATCCCTCTCTTCTTCTTATACTTCTGATGAACATTAACCCTAAAAAGACTGGGCTATTTTGGTAGCTCGAAAGACTGGGGGGGGGGGGGGGGGGGGCCTAAAGGGCCCCCCCCCCCCCTTAAGATCTCGGCCGTGGATCACGCGATCGCCGCGGAAATTTGCACAATGGTAGTGTGCGATGTAATCTACAAGATCTTATATTTAAATTTTCCAAACAAGTCTTCTTTTATTTTATTTTGATTAATGAAGCTAATTTATGCGAGAAATCAGACTTTTTGATCTAAATCAGTACATAAAGCTCCAAAAGTGCTCATTTTTGGTCTAAATATTCTTTGTGGCATTCTTAGCAAATGTACTTGAAAAAAAATTTGGTATGAAAATTAATTTATTTATTTTATTGTTTTATGAATTTCTTATGTATTTCTTTGTTTTTTTGACCTTTTGTTTTTGTTGTTTTTTTCCAGCAAAATTTGTGGCAGACCCTTTTTGAAGCATAATTCTACTAAAACAAATTAATTTTAGCCATTGAGAGTAAAAATAAGCATATTTATGTAAACCATGTAAAAAAATTAATTTGTATTGACTTTGTACACAAAATCAAATTTTTGAGCCATTTTTGGTCTAGCGAGCATGTACAAAAAGTTATGTAACTTCAGAACCGTACCCCCCGGCGTCACAAATTTGGTGTCAAAATGTGCGGGAAACTCGAAAGAAAAAAGTCATAGAGCATCGCGGTGAGAGCATTGGGTGTTGCAGAGTAATCGCGCAAAATGTCGAGGGGGGGGGCCTTTTAGCCCCCCCCCCCCCCCCCCCCCCCCCCAGTCTTTTTAGGGTTAAGGGTACATATTCCAGTCGCTGCGAGAAAAGTAAAAGCAGGGAATATGATCATCGTAGACTACGGTAGCTATGTTGATGTATTGTTTGTTTCATGTGACAATGATGTGTTTCTATCGAAACTGCCATAATTCCTTTAACCCTCTGTGTGCCACATTAATTACCTTCCCATAGGTTCGTGTGTGAAATTTGTGCACTTTGGACTCATTTACACTGAAGGGGTTAAAGGATAATTCATGTTTTTAATGTAAATAGATGCTGATTTGGATACTTTCCAAGTAGAATTTCTAGGCATTAATGCTCTTTTCTTTTTCTTTTTTTTTTTTACCTGCAATGAGCTGTATGAAGTAATTAAGTTCATCTGTGTACATATTGATTAGAACTTTGCTAAGTCAGCTGATAGTAGTCAGCTAGACTTGATTGTTGACAAGTCCATGAATTGAAGTTCGTAAGGAAGAGTTTTATACTGCAGTGTAAATAATTTCTAAGTGTGGAAAGAAAAGATCTGAAAGAGAGCAGTCACGAGCAAGTAAAGAAGTTCCATTTTATCTATTTATTTATTGTTTTTTTTTTAAGGGGGTAACTGTTCCAAGAAGACAGATTTTTAATGTTGAATTGTTATGTATCCTTGGATTAACCCATTGAGTTTTCAGCCAGCACAGAGGCCTGAGTTCTTGAGGATTTCATAATGTGCTGACTTGAGGCAAATGGCATCCTCAGCTGAGAGCCAGAAGGGCTTTATCACTTTTGTGTAGAGGGATACTGAGCTATCACATATGGGTGTCATATTGTAGAGCTTGATCTCTTCAGTATCATATCAATTTTAAATTATTTCCATTTTTTTAACGAAATGTCCAAAATTAGAACCGCAAAGATGTTATTTTATCCTATATTTGCAACAATGCTTATAAATATACCCAAATTTGAGTATATAAATGTTTTAGTTCATGAATATCAATTGTTTTGCTTTTATTTATGTTCAACTCGTAGAACATGATAATAGTGCCCTTCTTCTCAGCTGATGATATGTTCATTAAGTTGACTCTAGCAAAAGAGTTCTTAATTAGGCAAAGAAGTTAAACTCAAAAGTGGCACATGAGATGATTATGTGAAAAAGGAAGTCCATTGTAGCACAGTACCGGTTAAAATTGGTGGGAATGAAGTGTGAATGTATGATGGCTGCAAGATGGCATAACATGATCAATTCTCTGTTGTTGTTGGTGGTGTTTTTTTTTTTTTTTTTAAATAATATGAGCCTCAACCTCTCCTGGTTGGGAGTCTACATAAAGCAAGATGCAGCAAGTTTTGGGAATGTGTATGAGAAGGCCAGTGGTTTTTGTACAGTTGTGTATATTTCTAATTTGTTATACAGTTTAAACTTTGTACACTTGTATTAATGTGTTAGAGGAAGCAAATGAGGATTCATTAATGTAAAAATTGATATTTCTGTCCTGAACTTATTTTTTTTTCATTTTTGTGCATTTTGTCAGTTGATATGTTCCAATCTATGCATGAAAAGGCAATATGTAAAATTCAGTATTGATATTGGCTTGCTAACCGTTTGTTCTCACCACGCACACATTGAACAAGTTACGCAAGAAATATGACCGTCATTTTTGATTCATTGTGATTTTAATTCTTCATTAATATTCAGCGACAATTGATACATAAACTGACAATACATACATATTTAAACAAACTAGTGAATAAGTACAAAGTATGTAAGTCAAAATTTTCAAAATATATGAATGTATGCATTGAAATCAATTTAGAAAAAGTCAATGATGCAATTAATTCCAATTTAAGAGGTGAGGAAAGAAATGCAGGTATCTGCAATCTTAAGCAGGTCCTTATGGTGGCAGCCTCAAGTGTGACATTACAGCAGACCTCCCAACCATTCTGAATTTGGAGGAAAGCAACTGAATTTTGTCCATTCCCAACTTTTGTTTCAAAAGGAGTTTTCTGTATTTCTTGATAATTTTACTTCAAACTCCGATGGGAAGAGCCCTTTCTTTCCTACTTTTGAGCCAGATCATCCCTATTTTTTTTTTTTTTTTTTTTTTTTGGTGAGAACAGTAGTGAGGTCTCTTATAGCATGCCTGATGTGTTTTCTTTTGAGAGTGGGTATCCACCCGTGCTGCTGTACGAAGAGAATGCATATTGACATTTCAGTCTTTCCATTAAAACTGTGACACATTAGTTTGCTACAGGTGGTCTTTGGATTTGATGTTAGCACTGCCATCACCCCTGGGGCTAAGTAAACATGGTCTGTGACTGAAAACTTTAGTTACGTTCAGACGGCAGGCCCTAACCTCGAGGTTAGGAAACCTCGAGGTTTAGCTCTTGCCCCCTAACTACGACGTGTGTCCACAAGACGAATCTTAACCTCGAGGTTACGAAACCTCAAGGTTAAGCTTCTGCCTCCCGTAACTACGAGTGGGTCCCACTCGATGTTAAAACCACAAAACCGGAAGTTTCAGCCCACACTGCTAACAAGGCGTCCATTTATTCTTTAGTCCAACCCTGTCCGACTCGCTTACAGGTACTTTTTATACCCCCGCCAAACGAAGTTTGAAGGGGGTATATAGGAATCAGCGGACGGTCGGGCGGTCGGTCGGTCGGGCGGTCGGTCCGTTGCAAATCTTGCGTCGCGAACTACTTCCTCAGTTTTCAACCGATTCCCATAAAACTTGGCACAGATGTGTGCCTTGGGTTGTAGATGTGCAAGACGTATTTTTTGACAGTACTCAAAAGTATGTTGCCATGGTAACGGCATATTATGGGCAAAAATGGGTACAAATCTTGCGTCGCGAACTCCTCCCACAGTTTTTGATCAATTTTTATGAAATTAGGTACAGATGTTCATCTGAATATGTTAATGTGCAAGACACATATTTCCGCAGTGGCAAAAAGTGCGTTGCCGTGGTAACGGCATGTTATTGGTAAAATATAGGGCAAAATGCTTCATGGCAAAACTGCTTCATCAGTGTTCTTCCAATTCTCATGGAATTCATATTGAATGTTTGTCTTAGGATATAGGTCAGCATGACACATTTCTTGACAGTGACAAAAAGTATGTTGCCATGGTAACAGCTCACATATTATGAGCCAAAATGATGGAAAATTTTGTGTTGCAAACTACTTCCTCAGTTTTTGCCCAATTTCCATGAAACTTGGTACAGATGTGTGCCTTTGGTTGTAGATGTGCAAGACGCATTTTTCGACAGTACCCGAAAGTTGCCATGGTAACGGCATATTAATGGCAGAAGATCAAGGAAAGATCTTGCGGATTTAACTACTTCCTCAGTTTTTTTTACCAAAGCTTATGAAATGTTGTTTTGACCAAAGCTTATGAAATGTTGTTTGGCGGGGGTATAACCAGTCGCTGTAGCGACATTTCTAGTTTTCTCTGTCATGGTATGCAGAGATAGCACTGCACTGATGACTTTATGCCTTTATGAAGATATTCGTCGAAAACATTTTTTTTTAGCGTCGGAGAAGAATATAGAATACAGTAGTGAGTTCGACGTGTTTAGTTTCAGAGATCAAGTGCTTGGGAAGAAAAGATGATGTTGTTGTGTCGTGCGTCATAGGTTTTTCACGTGTAGTGTATTTGTGGTGTACGTTTGGGAGGTTGACCCGGAAGCAGAGGGAAATTGTGGGGGCTGGAATTTACGGCAAGGTCACTCTTAACTTCGAGTTCGTTGTTTTTTGTGTCCACACGGTGCTTAACTACGAGTAGGGACCCCCCGCGGCTCGTGGTTAGAGCGCTAACCATAAGATTTCTCGTGGCTCGAAACATCGAGAAACCTCGAGGTTTGTTAACTACGAGTGCGTCTTCACGGTCCCTAACTACAAGCTCTAACCTCGAAGTTTCCTAACTTCGAGGTTAAGGGCTCCCGTCTGAACGTAACTAGTGTTGACAAATATCAGAAGTAGCTTCCCCATCTTAATGATCAGCTTGTCTTTTGAGAAGTGAATTATTGCTGTTGAAATGATTACCATAACAATGAGCTCTAGGTAAAGATGCTGGATTATGATGGTAATAATGTCAATAATCATATTATAATGGTAACAGGAATATAATGATGATAATGATATTGAAAATAATGATAATAATAATACGGTAGAGGTAAAGACAGTATACTGCAATATCGATCATCAGTAATCATCATCAACATAATAGGGAGCTTTAGATTTTAGACGCGCGGACGTTCAAAGGAAAAAAAAAACCATGTTCTGAGCGTGCGCAGTAGCGCGCGTAAAGTCAATCTATTTTTAGCTTGCGTCGCCTGAGTTTTTCACTACGCGTACTCAGTCAGACCGCAACGCTGCTGTTAATGAGCTCAAATCAAAAATTTATCGTACGCGCAGGTTTTTGCGCATGTCCTTCTCAGCACCCGAGATCTTGCGAGATAATTCAGAAACAAAGTGCATGGTCTACGAGATTCACTTATTGGCGACATGAAGATCTACTATCCGTGACCAATTGACATGGTTTGTGAATATTTGAAATAAATCACACCTTTTAATGCTTACATTATACAAAATGAGCTTATGATATCATTATTCATATCTCTGCATTACATCGATATTTTCCAAACGACCCTGAGACAAATTAGAACAAGGCTTTCTATTTATTGCCAACCCGACCCGTTCATAGGTTGAATCACCACATGAACGATAGTCAACGTTTTAGATATACCTGTTATAACAGCACACTAAGAACTGAATTGGTCCCTCGCTTAGAAAACAATAAAAATTGAAAGTCTCGTCGAGTAAAAATCATAGTGTGGCAATTTGAGATACATGCGCTCCCAGGGTATCATTAGATAAATTACTCAGCGATGTATACAGTGGATTAATAAGGAATAATTATTCTAATACCAAAAAGAGAGCCCCAAAGAACTCATGTGTGCAAACACAGTGCTAGATCTTGTATTATTGATTTGTATGCTACTTATTAATGCACTCTACTCTTATCTAGTTGTGCCGGCAAAAAAAAAGAAAAAAAAAAGTTTAAGCCAAAGTTGAGCTGTCGATCAGAGTGGAGTGTTGTTCTTGTTGTTTACGTGGAGATCTTAAGCCCGCCGCACACTACACGATTTCGCCCCGATTCACCGGTCTTAAGACCTTAAGACTAGAAGTGTGACGTCACAGTCTTGCCATTTTCTAGTCGTACGACTGGGTCTTAGCGCCAGTCGTAGAGATTTGACATGTTGAATTTCTACCGACTGGTCGTGGGCTTTCAGCCATTCACAATGCAGTAAAATGCAAGCGCACGCATGTGCGCACTGCGCGCGCTTTACAGTCGGGTCGTATAGTGTGCGGTGTCCGGTCGTACGACTGGTCTTAAGACCCAGCTTGGCTTAAGACTTTAAGACCAGTCTGATCGTGTAGTGTGCGGTGGCCTTTACACCAGCTGCAGTTGCCTGAACCTGAGCGCGTATACACACATTGTGCGCGCGACACACACAGACCATATAGGGTCCTACACTGTCATCTAAACACAGTGTATTACTGTTAAGCCCGCCGCACACTACACGATTTTGCCCCGATTCACCGGTCTTAAGTCCTTAAGACTAGAAGTGTGACGTCACAGTCTTGCCATTTTCTAGTCGTACGACTGGGTCTTAGCGCCAGTCGTAGAGATTTGACATGTTGAATTTCTACGACCAGTCGTGAGCTTTCAGCCATTCACAGTGCAGTAAAATGCAAGCGCACGCAGTGCGCACTGCGCGCGCTTTACAGTCGGGTCGTATAGTGTGCGGTGTCCGGTCGTACGACTGGTCTTATTACCCAGCTTGGCTCAAGACCTTAAGACCAGTCTGATCGTGTAGTGTGCGGTGGCCTATGTAGAGTACACGTTTACTGTCATTCCGCGAGGTGCGTTCAACTCTCCACTCAGAGGGAATTAACCAATCAGAATTGCGTATTCGCGGCAAACTGAAATCTCGTCAAAAATTAACTGTACAACGCAATGATTTATTCGCCAACCTGACCCGTTCATAGGATCAGTCCACATAAAGTCATTATGTTTTCATAGAATGATATTTCCTCTTTCATTTTATACCTCTTCCATTTTGGTCCACCTTAATTTCGTCGGTCTAGTGTACCCCTTAAGTAGAATGGAAAGTATGCAAATTTTGTGTTTTATAATTTCCTTGTTCAGTATATTTTATATGTCATAACCTTTCAAGTGGTCGAATTTCATCAAAGTACAACTCTTCAGCTTTTTATCGATATATAAATCATGAAGATTGATAATGTCGTTTAGATTTACAGACACTCTAAAAATGTGGTCTCCCAGCTCATTACGTATTCATGTCCGCGAGGTCCATGCATACGCGTACGATAAATGCGAAGGCTTTTCAGGACGTTGCGGTCTGACTGTACTGGGCTATTTTCACGTCCGCACAGTTTGCGACGTAGAGAGCTTCTTTATGCACTGATCATATGGGGGCGCGATTTTATTTTTTATACGTTGCGTCCCAGCGTAATCTAAAGCTACTTTTCCACACGACGCAGGGAGAGGAGAACGTCCGGCGTAAGCGTCGGCTCAAACGTCCGCGCGTCAAAATCTAAAGCTCCATAATGATAGAATGATGAAAACGGGAGATGTTGAAGAAAAGAAAAAGGTGATGATGATTTTAATAGAGATTGTGATATTACAGTATGCGATGCGATGTGATGTGATGATAAATGGTATTATATGAATGGTGGTTCCATTGTATTGGGTTCAGTATGTTTCTAATGGTAATGTTTTACCGATATACAGTATGAAGTTTGTTTTTTTTTTCTTAAATAGGAGAAGTACAATTCTAGTTTGGGCCAGTAAAGTTTTACATTGTCTTTCACCCTCACTGTCCCTGATTGGCTAGTACCAGTAGGGCCTACCTTGAAAACAACCCCAGACAAAACACCAAAAGTCATATCTCATGAAAGTATGTTTTCGTTAAAGGGAGGAAAAAGACAGAATATGTATATCAAATAATGGTTTCCACTTCACCAAAGATTTAAATAGATTTGTTTTTTGTTTGTTTGTGTGTGTGTGTGTGTGTGTGCGTTTGTGTTGAATAATACAATTGAATCATCGAACAGATGTCACTTCTATCAGAGTAGAGTGATTCAGAAATCTCTGTTACAAGAACCCAATCTCCCAAGCAGTTTTGATCGAATCGCAGCTATGTGTTGTCTTCTCATGTCCTGTTAGGAAGTGGTATGTTGGAGGAAGGCTCAATAGCCCCCAAACTGCGGGAGACCCCCTCTTGCAATGTGACTGCACTCCAATTGGGGGGGGGGGGGGGGGGTGGCAGGGGTGCAGCACAGTCACTCTGTACTGCATCTGTGAGCAGCATTCGTGTCTTGGTGTGTTAAAGACAACTTTAATCCTTTCCTGACGGAAACTGAATTTATTATGTGCAGGGAATGTTGGGATGACAATATTTCACTCTTAGTTACAGTGTAGTGAATAAAAAAAAAAATACAAGGGAGTAAACTTCTGTGATTGTGATGATAATGTATACACAGACCAAGAAACGCTGTTCAAAACATGGTTTGGAAGTTATGTTGTCACAATCAAGATTAATAGCATTGATTAGTATTGACCATGCAATTAAACACTGCACTTCATTGGAAAGTTCAGTTGATATATGAAGACTTTCGATCGCAAAGTGGGCTAGGCGCCATATTTTTAAATGTTTTAAGTAGGTCCATCATCAGATGGAGCAAAGTAAAACTGTCCTTACGATATATCACTTGTTGCATAACAAGGAATATTCCTCAAGTTATGATAAGATATCCCATAGTTGCTAATTATTTACCTTGCTTTTTAAACAGCTTTAATCTCAAATATCTCAAATAAAAAAAAAATTAACTTGTTTTGCAGTCAAAGTCGTTGATGGTACAACCTTTCAGTAACCGATTTTCCAGTTGTTGTTTTTTTCTGTTTCTTGCTTGTATGGCATAACGCTCACTTATCAACCGATTTTTCTTTTTAATAGCACCATTTCTGCTCTGTGCCAGAAACACTAGTATTAAAACTCAGACGACCATGCAGCTAAAAGTGTTAATATGTTTTTGTCGTTGTTGTATATGTTAATTAGAAATGTCAATGAGCAATGGCCTTAGCAGTAAATGTCCAAAATATCGGAATGAAATCTCTGTTTTGCCTTTAATGTAGCACGTTCTGTTTTTGCAAACCTAAGTGACATTCAATTTAACCGGCCGGTGACTGCAATCTCAAATCGCGGTTGATGTTTACAGATTAAGTTGCCGATGGCGACGTAAGAGTTAACTGAAAAATTGTGTAAATGAATTTTTTGCGACCAGAGTCGTATGATAGAATCGACCCTACAGATTAAGGGGGGGGGGGGGGGGGAGAGATTTTACTTCACCATCAACATCTTATATAATCGTAACATTCTTCCCTGCGTTTCTTCTCTTTTGTTATCTACAGTTTGTTTGTATGTCGTTTTTTTCTTTATGTTACGTCTTATGTACAGGCTAGCGATGACGTCAGTACTAAATTGAATCGAGATTGGAATGAACCTCTTGACAAACATGATGAAATGGATTGAAGTGTTCATATTTGTATAGAATGTAATTGTTGATGCTGAAGAAGGCTGCGTCAAGGACTTGATGACCATTGTAAAAAAAAAAAAAAATGAAAAGGGAGGTTTTTTGTGTTACGTTGACTTGTGTTGATGGTACTTGTACATACATTCTGTACTTTCATTCAATCAAGAGCCAATTTGAAGCCCAGAGATCCTTGTGTGTCTTGTGCAGTATGTTGTCCCAGTCCTAGTGTTGAAAGTATCATGTCCAGCATGACTGGTAAATTTTGTGAAGTTTGGTTTGCCTTGTGGTCATCGTTGCTTTGTAGTGTGTGTGTGTGTGTGTGTGTGTGCATTTCCCATGGTGGAAAACGAGGACACACACAAGATCTTTACATTTAAACCGAGGACACACAGAGAACCGAGGACGTCCTCGCTTCGCAGGCCATTACAAACGGTCTGCTTTTGCATGTAGGGGTACATGTACATGTTTGTAGGTCCTCGATTAGCATAATTTATTGTAATAAGTTCTCGGTTGGATGGTAATATACGAATGAGTCCTCGGTTAACGAGAGTCCTACTTACACACAGGTCCTCTGTTATGTGGTAAATTTCTTATGGGTAAAACAGGTCCTCGGTTCCCACCATAGACGCGTTTGTGTGTGTGTGTGTTTTAATTTGTGTGTTGGACAAGCTTTTTGTTTATGATATATGATACAAATGTAGGCCTACTATGCGATTTTATTGTAATTTATTTCCGTTGTTGCAACTAGGAGGTATGAACACGTGAAATCCACATTTTGCAGTATTGTCGAATTGTGAGAATATCTTTTAGTCTGGCTGCCATAGGCTGAATCTTGTTTTACCGTCTGCCCGATTTTTTTTCTCTTTTTTTTTTTTATGTCTATACCCTATTTCGAGAGCGCTGAATCCGAATCTGGATGATGCAACTCTTGCATCCTTGAGGGTTTTAAGATATTTAAAATGGCCGCCAAAATGGCTAGCAAAATCTGAAATTCCAATATACAAGTGTATTTCCTCGACTTACGGGTAAAACAAGGTTAGGCCCAAAATCTGACTTTGGCGCCCAGATTGAATTATGCTGTCAGAAAATGTAAAAGTTTCATACTGTATAGACCTAGACCCCGTTTACAGTGCGAGGCTCGGCCGCGGCTCGGCCGCGGCCGAGTCCAGCCCCGCTTCAGTGTAAACGCGCAAAAGGCCAAATGCGAGGCCAAAATTGGCCTCGCATTTGGCCTCGCTCTGGAGGTGGTCTCGGCCGTGGCCGAGCCGCGGCCGAGCCCGGCCTTTTCTTGGTGTAAACGCAAACTGGGCCAAATGCGCGGCCAATTGCGCGGCCAGTTTTAGTCTGGCTTCCAAACCCTCTGCCTGTATCTTTCGCTGTTCAGGATATTAACCCCCTCAACGTCGAAAACTAGTATAGTTTAAGGTGGTTTTGTCCTGCAAAGGATTCTTTCCTTCGGCAAAGGCCTTTGCCCGAACGGCGACTTCGTCGCCACGGAATTCATTTGGCAAAGGGTCTGAAAACCAGACAATACCAAATTGCATTTGTTTACAAGCAGAGCGCCACTACGACAAAATATTGAAAGGTTTGAATCAAAAGCGCGGCCGAGCCCAGCAGTGTAAACGGACAAAATTGCGAGGCTCGGCCGCGCAATTGAGGCCGGTCTCGGCCACGGCCGAGCCGCGGCCGAGCCCGGCCTCGCACTGTAAACGGGGTCCTATTCAAGATATTAAAACGAGAAATTCTGAGAGACATGCAGATTGTACAACATTCTTGCAGGGAATAAAGGGAGAAGCGAAAAAAAATATCACAACAACAACAACAACACACACACACACACGAACCCAAACTTATAGCCGTGAGTAAAACAACAGCGTCAATTCTACTTGTAGATCATTTTATTGAGTTTGTTGAAGAAAAATGTCTTACAATTGTTAATCATACTATCTCCAGCATGATGAATACGCGATTCTTGTCGATTTTACTCATCGTCTGTGCCTTTACTAAATTAAAGAGGGGGGGGGGGGGGGGGGGGCGCCGAACCCCAGCCCTATTTTCTTCTTTTTAATTTCTTTTGTTTTAACAAAAAGTAAAGAGGATGGGGGGATGTGGAAATGAATGGAAATACGGAGGGTAGAGTAAAAATTAGTAGTGTTATAGAGAATGTTTGAAGTACGAGATATATGGTTTACTAGTGCTTAGGGCGAAGAATCGGTAACATTTCAGGAATCATATTTTGATATATTATTTTCTATGAGTACACAATCGTAGCGAAACATGATAGCAAAAATATTGTAATCACCAATGCGACAAATGTTATGTAATGTACGAAAAAAAGAAAAGAAAGGAAAGAGGAGGGACCCACTGAAAAGACAGTGCTTGTGATGTAATGGATCTAGGTTCTAAAGCCCTCTAAGAGACAAGACTAACAAGGTAAGACTATGTGGGACAAAACTGACACGAGCAAGACAACAACAGACGAGTTTATGCAAGCCGTTCCCGTTTTATCGAACACGGTTATAATGAATTTCTCGTTACGAAGTAAAAAAATCTAGGTCCTGCAATAATAACCAACTGTTCGGCCATAACGAAGTTTTCGATACAAATTGTAGTCAAAGAAAACTGACGGTCCCGACAACTTCGTTTAAGCGGGAGTCGCCTGCACATGTGCAACGGAGACGGCGATCTGCGGTACAGCGCACTCCCGTTGTAACGACGTCTTTCGGATCGGCGGTTTTTATGAATTATTTATCATGATTATTAAAATATTCGTTGGTAAAATGCGAGGCTGTAAAATACCACAACCTTCATACTGTTTCCATGTACAAAGTCCAAATAAACACGATCTGGAATGCAGTTTGTAGTTTTTGGTCTGCGTGTCAGTGCTCAAGGAAACGTTATCGCACGCAGGCGAAAAAGAAAAATGAAAAAAAAAAAGAAAAAAGAAAATCCATAATATATGTCGCGATGAAAAAAAAAATTGATTTTCAGATTAAGACCATTGCTTGGTAGAAGTTATGGGATGAATCGATGCTTATAAAGCTCTTCATAGAATGGCATGCCTCGGTCAACAACGCTGAGAACATCCTCGGTCAAACTGGCTCGGTCTGGTCTAGGCTTCCGTACCTTCCTAGGATGGATGTGGGAACTGGTGGCAGCAGTCAGATGAAAGTCGGATAGACTGTTGGTCATCATTCCAGGAATTCCTCCAGGCTCTTTCCACGTCATGGTGACGTCAGGGGAAGCGTCCCAGTGTAGGA
Organism: Diadema setosum; assembly: GCA_033980235.1. NCBI lineage: Eukaryota > Metazoa > Echinodermata > Echinoidea > Diadematoida > Diadematidae > Diadema > Diadema setosum. The sequence goes on along the minus strand of CM067074.1, from coordinate 6,467,366 downwards.
GGCCGTCATCGTACGGTAGACCTCCAACCTGGCAGATCTTCTGCAGGAACCCCTTCGGATCTGCCAGGAAGTCTTCCGTATCGATCACCAAGGGGCTCGGGTCGAGTTCTTTGCGAACGTGAAGCCAAACCTCGCGTAGTTTCTCGTAGCAGGTGCGCTGGCTGCCGTAGTAGGGGTCATCGACGGACACGTCGTAGTCGCTGTCGTTGCCATGGTAATGCCCCAATTTTCTGAACGCAGCGACGGACGCCTTGCGGTACGAAGAGATGGCGTGATATGGGTCCCTGATCATGAAGACAAACTTGAAGCCTGATGCTGGGCTGGGCAGATATTGCAGTCGATTAGAGAACGAAGTCGCCATGTCCTTGACGATGACGATTTGTCGCTTGGAGTTATCAATTGCGTGCTTCACCTCAGAAAACCTAAAAGAACAAACAAACAAACAAACAGGGTGCACGTCACGAGCTAGACACCCATGAGTCATGGGTCTAGGGCAATTACCCCCTGGGCAATTACCCCGGACCCTTCCCCTGGCCCTAATCCTAATCCTAATCCTGAACCTAATCCTAACCCTAACCCTAACCCAAACTCCTAACCCTAAACCTAACCCTAATCCTAATCTTTACTCTAACCTTACCACTATCCAGTATTTAGCCGGGGGGGGGGGGGGGGGGGTATTGCCCTCTGGGGTAATTGCCCGGATACGATGAGTCAGGGAGGTGGTCTCTTTCCACCTCCCTGGTCATACGGCCCATTATACAGCCCATGAGTAAGACATTAGTTTTTGAACAAGGTACACGAGTTTGACAGCAACTAAATGTAGACCTACGAGCTATGCGGTCCACAAAGCCAAAAAGGCTCGCACCCGTTAAGAATTTAGTCCCGAATATTCTCGGGCTACTAGGATATGAGAAATGCATATGATATAGATAAATCAATCTGTCATCAACGGGTTAATATAATTATGTAGTGTCGAGGAGTGACAGCCATAAATCTCCTCTTTCGCAATTGGGTGTTGATGGTTGAATGAATATCTCTACATTAAAGGCTTCATACTGTCGTTTCGGTTTAATTGGCTTAGGTTGGTTAGTTTGTTTTGTCAGAAAATGACAACAAAACAATGTGAAAACATCTGATCAAACACTAATGATACAATAAACAATAATGTATTAAATATGTGAACATTGCTGAAATACTGCACTGAACGCTCACAAAATTTTTAATGTGTGATGAATGGCAGAGGCACAGGGTTTTGGCTAACCCTGTGAGAAATTACTTCCGATTCTGAAGTTTATTTTAGCGCGCCCTCTTCCGCTGTAAATCTACGACCTGCTGGACACAGGTCAGGCTCGTGTGGAGATAAATCAAACATGTGAAATCCAAGGGCTGGTAGACAGAATGTCATTTTTTTTTCTTTTTCCAACTCAATCAGACATTCATTAATTCACGCCTTACGACTACCCGAAAGCACTGTTATAGTTTACCTATACTAGTGTATCTAGATCGATAAAATTTGGCATCGAAATTTGGCCGTGAGAAAATGGCCAATTTTGGCTGTGATAAAGTAGACTGAATTTGGCAATGAAGACTCGTGTAGAGCTATATAGTCCAGTCAAAATATGAAAAAAGGGGGTCAACCCAAAACAAATTGCAACAGAAACAATTCCACTTGCATTTAACCTGGAAGAGCTATCAAAACAGCATATTAAAAGTTCCCTAAAATTCGAGTGGTGGATCAATGCCTAATTTGCATAAATTCAAAATGGCCGCCATAAAACCTATTTATGCTTATATCTTGGGACATAAAACACATAGAAAGTCAGTTCTTGTGTCTAAACCTATGTTTTTGAGGTCAAGGAATACAATCATGACATCAGTAGTGACTTAAAAGTATTCTTTTGTGCATAATTTGCATAAATTTGCATAGAAATGAATTCAAAATGGCCGCAATATTGTCCTTTTAATATCTCCGCACATAAAACCTGTAGAAAGTAAATTTTCGCATCTATATCTATGTTTTTCACGTCAGTGAACATAATTATGATGTCAGTTGTAACTTAAAAGCGTTCTAATATACATAATTTGCATATATAAATATATATATATATATGCATATAATTACATGCAAATGGCCGCCACATGGCTTGTGCATGCCCCTATCTCCGATTATTTCATCTGTAAGTGGGTCCCTTTGTGTTTCGTACCTTCACTGCCGGGAATAATTGCTGCAGTACCTACATTCAGGAGTAAGTCACTGAAAATTTGCATTAAATGTACATATAATTATTCAAATAACTTAGAAATGAATACACTTACTTTTATTATACATATACGTGTACATACAACCCGCACAATGTTGATTGTGATGTCTGTATCAACTAATTCAAGGGCAAAGAACGTTAACATTTCACAACCTAAATGATTATCTTTACACCTAAGCCTGCGTGAATTTGCAAGTACTGTAACACATAATTTCCTCAAAAAAAAGGCTCTGAACATTAATCAATGTAAACAGTATCAAACAGAATCAGTTGTCACTCAACTTTAACTCCAAATTAGCGTCCATGTGTGCTCAATAGGTACACAAAAATGGAAAATTTTGAATTGTTTGAAACATCTCATATTTGCATGCAATATGAGAATTTGTCTTAATGTTTAATGCATAGATGCAATTGATTTTTTTTTTTGGAAGAGGTGAGTACATCAATGATTCATTATGAGAATTATTATCTATGAGTTGATATGCAAAGATTACATGAGTTTTGTGTGGATATTGTTTTTGTCATATTTTGGTGCCTTGTCATTCAATGACTTTCTGAACAAGAAACCCATGGGTTGAGAGCCCCCCAGTATCTCAAGTTTACCTTCCATGCAGTTTTGCAGACTATTACATAGGGAGAACACGCCAAAGTTGGAAGCCTTTGGAGACCTCCAGGGCCAAGGGAGACATGACGTTCATATGTTTTTATTCTATGACACTGGCGAAAACAAACACCTGCCAAAGTTGTAAAAAAAATGTGATCACGCGCGTTTCCACAAAGAAGATCAAAACTTTAAAGTGGTCCTCAATAAATTATTCCTGGCTGCGGCCAGAAGAGGACACCCCTGAATCTGCCATGAAACACTTAAAAGTACCCTCAATAATGTAGACCCCCACCCCCCCCCCCCCACCCCCAAAGAAAAAAAGAATTGTGAAGATAATGAAAGTGTGAAAATTGGTCCCTAATTTGGTTCGGATCCGAAGGGGATCATCCCTGGATCTGTTCTCCTGCGTTAAACATTTGGGTTTTTTCCACGAGTCAATGAGGTCAGCATTAAAATAAAAAGGTCTTCGGTCTTCCTTGCTTTAATAATTCTGTGTCAAACTTAAAAGCCTTGTTTGCGTTGTGTCGGACTCGTGGACCTTATTTGTCTAGTGTCAAGCTCATGGGCTCTATGACTCTTGGGTGTTGAATTTGAGACATGCGCAAAAAAAAAAAAATCGAGAGAAAAAGAGAGCCACACGCAGCCATCTAGAGCGGGAAAACTACAAACTCTGGATTGAGGGCAGGAAATTTTGAGAAAACAGTCTCAAAGCGGCCCATATCAACCGCTGAAAGAAGTAGCGTTAGAGTCTCTTCTTTTCTAAAAGCATAAGTGCTTTGAGCAAATATATTAGTGAATGTACTCGTAAGATTGTTTATGGCAGATTTAGGGGTGATCCCCTTTGGGCCTGTACTAAATTAGGGGCCAATTTTCACACTTTCATCATTTTTACAAAAAGTGTGGAATTTTTTTGGAAAAGTGTGGAACTTGGCAGGTGATAGAATATCATATTATTTAGTCACATGGGTACCATGAACCTCATAGGGACTCCAAGATGCCCCAAATCCCCCAAATTAGGGAACCCTAATCATTTTTTTCCTATAGAATCAGAAATGGGTAAAAGGATAAAGGCCATGATTACAGGGATCCTGTACTGTAGAAAAAACTTTTAAATGCTTCATGGCAGATCCAGGAGTGTCCCCGTTTGGTTGCTGAAAGAAGTAATTCATTAGGGACCAGTTTAAAGTTTTGATCTTTTTGGAAATGCATGATCGCATTTTCTACAGACTTGGCAGGTGTTTTCGCCAGTGTCATGGAATATTAAGCATATGGATGTCATGTCTCCCTGGGCCCTGGAGATCTCTAAAGGCTTCCAACTTTGATGTGTTCTGCCTAGGTAAAAGTCCGCTAAACTCCATGCATGGAAGGTAAACTTGAGATACTCAGGTGAGCTCTAAACACATGGGTCTCTTGTTCAGAAACACATTGAGTGACCAAGGCACCAAAATATGACAAAAACATCTCCTACAATGTATACCAAATTCATATAACTTTTATATATATCAACTCATAGATAAGCATGCTCATAATGAATGTACCCCCCTTCTTACCTTAAAAGTATTGTGTAGTTACAAATATGCATTAAACGTTTCAAAGATTTAAATTTTTCTGTACCTATTGGGCACACTTGGAACCTAATTTGAAGTTAAAGTTACATGAAAATCGGTTCTGTTCAACGCTGTTTACATTGATTAATGTCCAGAGGCTTTATTTGAGGAAATCACGGGTGGTAAAGTAGGCCCAAAAGTACTTGCAAATTCATGGAAATTCATGCAACTATAGGTGTAAGGATGTTCATTAAGATTGTGAAATGTAAATGATCTTTGCCCTTGAATTAATAAATACAGGCATCACAATCAACATTGTGCAGGCTGCATGTATATGTAAATCCTAAAAGTAGAAAAGTATTCATATTAGAGATTTGAAAAAATATATTTATATGTATATTTATACAGATTTTCAGTGACTTACTACTGAATGTAAATATTGCACCAATTATTCCTGACAGTGAAGATAAGGGACACAAAGGAACCCACTTACGGATGAAATAATCAGAAAGATGGGCATGTACAAGCCATATGACAGCCATTTTGCATATAATTATATGCATATATATGCAAATTATGTATATAGGAATGCTTTGTAAGTTACAACTGACATCATAATTATGTTCCTTGACGTGAAAAACATAGGTATAGAATCCAGAATTTACTTTCTACAGGTTTTATGTACGGAAATATTAAATGGCCATTATGGCGGCCATTTTGGATGCGTTTATATGCAAATACAGTACTCTCCGCATAATCGGGTAGGCTCTAGCAGAGCGTTTCTTACCCAATTAAGCGGAGTACCCGATTAACAGAAGAACACGTCTCATTCACAATTGACACACACAATGTACGTACATGTACGCATTGTACACTGCACCAAACACCTACACTGAATGCTTAACACGCGTGCTTGTATGGCACATTATACTTATACCCTACATTTGCTCAGTCACGAGCAAAAATTTACACTCTTTTTATGGACAAATATGTTTTCAGAAAACTTTGTCATTTGAATATGGACTCCTCGCTAACAAGCAGGCCTTTTCCGAAATGAACACTTCTCTCACATAGAACGTCGGGTTACTTTTCGACAAGTGACTTGGGAAAAGCAAAATTATGGAGCTGGTGCATGACCTGATTTTCGTTGCAAACTTCTCGTATTGTGAAATGTTGCGGAGCAAGGGAGGAGCGCAAGTGTGTTCAACTCCTGATTGACTATGCAATTGCGAGTGCTAGCTACATGTGTAATGTCCGTTTACATGTGGCAAGTCAGTATACTGGTACATGTGTTGTCATGTTTAATCACTCGCAAAATGATCGGTCTTCTTTGCAAATTAAGCAGAGAATGCGATTAGCCGTGGAAATTTTGACATTCATGGTTTCTAAAAGTATTATATCTGCGATAAAATGTGGGTAAAAATTAGATTAGACGAAAACTATTTACCCGTTTATGCGGAGAGGCAACCCGATTATCAGGTAATTCTAATGTGCATTGGAACTGATTTTGGCATTTCTACCCAATTAAACGGAGTACCCGTTTAAGCGATACCCGATTACGCGGAGAGTACTGTATATGCAAATCATGTACAAAGGAATACTTTTAAGTCACTACTGATGTCATAATTGTATTCCTTGACCTAAAAAACATAGGTTTAGACACAAGATCGGACTTTCTATGGGTTTTATGTCCCAAGATATAAGCATAAATAGGTTAAATGGCGGCCATTTTGAATTTATGCAAATTAGGCATTGATCCACCACTCGAATTTTAGGGAACTTTTAAAATGTTGTTTTGATAGCTCTTTCAGGTTAAATGCAAGTGGAATTGTTTCTGTTGCAATTTGTTTTGGGTCATTCCATATTTTGACTGGACTAATAAATATATTATACTTATGTATGTAGATATATATTTCAGGACTATCTATTGGTGACCTGATATCTACTTTTGGTGGCCCTGGACCACTGGGACATCGTGAATGTCGAGACTATTTGCTTTATGCCATATGAACTCACGCAAATTTCTTTCCCTCACTCGTGGGCAGTTTGTTCGATGCTTGCATGAATGCAGCAGCCCGGTCGAAGTCCACCGCGTGCTTCTCGTCCCACTCCGTGGGCAGGGCTCGCCCCGTGTTACGAGCGAACTGCCTCCTCACGATGCGACATATGACGAAGGGCTCGAACCAGACGTCGCTGTCCTCGAAGAAGCTGAGACATTTCAGCAGGGACGTCGAACCGCTCCGAGGGACGCAGATGAAATACAGACGACCCTGTCCTGGTTTGTTATGAGCTGCCGCCGCCATCGATAGCAATTATTTTCAGGCGGGAAAAAATGAATAAGTAAAATCACTGTACTCATGTACAACAGGCCTGATAGTTGACCGAAAGATCTGTCTGTAACTGGTCGTCGGGGATATGTTCCGCGGAGACTGCGTCTGGTTTAACGGGAGGAGAGGGATAACGTTGGAAAAAATAAAGGACTCCTCCGGACAGACGGATCTTTCTGTCTAGCCTGATAGAGGATATCTTGTTCTACGCTGTTAGTTGCACCTCGTTTTAGCATTCAACTTGGTGTAGCCACGTACAGACAATGTGATTATATTGGCGTACACATTGCACTGAGGTACAGAGATCAACTCGGAGATCTCTCGAGAGAGAGGTGCAATGGAAATATAAGAGGAGAATGAAGGGAGATCATGTTGAGTCTAAATGTTGACCTTTGTACTCGAACGTGTTCTGGAGGTTTGATGAGACTTTACTCCCAGCCAGATTGTGTGTCTGTGAATAATTGTGTGTGCAATATTTACCTGTATTGTGGTGTGTGTCGCGTAATGTCGATCTGCATGTGGCTGGTATTATTTTCGCTATGGTAGGCCTGAAGTGTATTTTTTATTTCTATTTTTTCACCTTGGTACTTTGGCGTCTTTGGTTTACTTTAATTTGTTTGACTTTAGAAAATGGCAACAACCACTGGTTCGGTCCAAGGGAGCATAATATACCCCTGTACTTGTGCAGTTTTCATGGCACCTTTAGTCATTCGACTGGAAAGAAGAAAAAAAGAACGAGAAACGTAAGATTGAACAATTTTACTCAGTCCGGTATATGAAATTATTTTATTATTATGTATATGTATATGTATATGTATATGTATATGTATATGTATATGTATATTTATATGTATATATATATATATATATATATATAACTATATATTATATATCGCAGACGCACACAACGTACACATTTCCTCGCGTTAAGAACAACAGGTGATTTGCATGTTTCTGGTCTGACCAGCGTATTTTGCTTTCGCGAATCTTAGCTCCTCGCGAAATTTGGGAAAGTTTCTTGCACGTGATTTCTTTTGTTTAATCAGAATGAAATTCAGCATTCATACCATGAAAAAAAAAGATCCAGAGAGCTCCTATACTCTAATTTCAATGAGTAGCACCTGAGGGGTCGTCACCCCAAATTTGGTGCTTTTACCCGCAGTGTAACGGTCTCACCATCGAGTTTTTAGTCTCACCTCCGCGATCTAACTATAAGCGACCTGCCGAATAGCTGTAGAAAATAAAGGGAAAAACCTAGATCGCAGGGTTCTCAGAACAGCTTGAATGTATGATTAAGTAAACCCAAAGAACTCACTGTGATGTGTAAGAATATCAGACAAACAGGCAAGGAGGGAAAGTGTGTTCTCTTAATTCCTAGAAAAATAAACGATCGGAGAAAAATCCGATTTACATTAAAAGCTGTCTACCAAAGGGGAAGACACAGTAGAAAACTTGGTTTCGTTCCATTCACGATAAACTAGCTCTGTTATGTGATTTACAAATTCCCATTTTTTCTTTGTTTATAGTTAAATAGTTTTATTAGATGATATCATCTTTATTTGAAAGTTTCATTTAATCAGTTGATATCAATCATATTTCATGTATTTCTTTTCATTCTTTTCTTTCTTACAGTTTCACTTCATTGATTACCAACAATATCGATAAAAAATTTACGAAATGGTCTACGTTTTGCACGTTCAGGTCCGTATTATCCATGTTATCCTCTTGGTATCTTTTCCCCCCTCCTCCTTTCGTCAATAGGGAGCTTTAGATTTTAGACGCGCGGACGTTCAAAGAGAAAAAAAAAAAACATGATCTGAGCGTGCGCAGTAGCGCGGATCAAGTTACTGCGCACGCTCAGATCATGTTTCTTTCTCTTTGAACGTCCGCGCGTCTGAAATCTAAAGCTCCCTATTATACGGCTCGACCTAGCCGTTATACTTTTTTTTTTTTGTGGGGGGGGGGGGGTTAAGAGTGCAGCGACAGTTATATAAATCTTGCTGGTTGTCAACTGCTTTAGCTACCACTGTTTTTTGTCCAAAGTCAAGATATTATTCGTAATCTCACACTCGAGTAGCCTTAAGTCGCACAAAACTGAATGTATACGTGCATGCATGTATGCGTATGAAAGTTCTTGCATGTTAATGCATTCATTATGAAAGTTGTCGCTTAACGATGATGGTTTGTCGGAGAAATGAACAATTTCAGAACAAGTCAAAGATACCATACATTAACAGATTAAGTTCGCAGTATTTGTCCAAACAGAATGAGACGAGATACTACACAGAAAATAAAAGGCAGTATTAACGAAAAACACTGCACAAATGCTGAGCATGATTGCTTTTCGTGAATTTGACTTCATTAACGTTCACCACGGTGGTGCTGATGCCCATTTGAACGCGATTCGCCTGCAATATTTATTTGAACGCAATGTTTGCGTGTTCATGTGAGAAGAAAATCATGTAATAGAATGCTGATGGAAGGTTGAATGAACTAACTATCTATTAAAATGTTATCTCGATGATCATTCAAATTCGCTCGAATTCGAATAGCATTGTTGAATCGAATGCAAATCTGATGAAATTTGGCAGAAAAACTTAAGACCAGAAATAAAATTTATCTGCATTCCAAATCCAATTTGGGATTTTCCCTAGCTGCTCCCTCCACCCCCCCCCCCTCCCTTACAGATTTGAGTGAAAGGGGGTATGATTGCGTAAGGTTATGTAATGGGTAAGAGATCGAACTCACACAATCGGCAAAATGCACCCTATAGCAATGAATGAAGGGACGCCTTTTCTGTAGTCATTGGTTGTAGGCCGTACACTTCTTTAGTACTATTATATTTGTACTCAGTCGCGTAACAAAAGCAGGGTAAAGGGGGAAAGTAAAGGGTAAGAAAGGGAAAATTGTACTGGGTCAGTTCCTCGAAAAATAAAGTTGGAGAAAAAATTGGATTTTCATAGAAGTTTGTGATGGAAAAGCAAGCCAGAGTATTGATTCACAATATACGAGATTCAGGCTTATACCAACCTTTAGTGTTTAGTGAAAGCTAGCCAGCAAATCACTAAAGGTTGGTAGAAGCCTGAATCTCCTATTGTATGACCTCCCCAACTGATGAAAACTTTCTGCATAATACTTGGTTTGTTTATTGTTCTATTTCTGAATTTTTAAATACACAAAAATCACACGTAAGGTGATACCTGAATATCATATCATCGACATGGGATACACGACTGAATTTAGGATACAATATGATTTAAGGAAATAATAAACGAATTTGATTTATTGCTTGCGATACGATATTGGTAGCTGTACCGTAATCAATTCATTATTGTGTTGGAAATGATAGTCGAAAAATACGGCTGACCGCCATCATGAGCATTTGCTTGTCTTTAACAGGAGCTTTGGAAAACTAAAGTATTGATGGTCTTAAAAAGTAGAGTAAAAATAAAGAAAATTAAGCCAAAAGCAACAACGGGCATGGTATTTATCCATTCACTTAATCATGTTTTATTGCATTGTTTTGTTTTGTTTTTTGCAATCATCGCAAATTTTTGCCGTTTTTTTTTTTCACGTCACTCAAAAACAAAATTTGATGATTTAACTGGCTCATACGGAAACCGGGAGGAACTTTTCATATTGAGCCTGATGTCGGAAAAAGAAGACAAAAAAAAAAAAGAAAGAAAGAAAAGAAAAGAAAAAGGAAACGAAATGACTGTATGACAGGAAATGTAGATTTGACTTGTAATGTCACATTTCACTTTAAACTCTGCATTCAAAGCATTTGAAGCACAGGGGCTCACAGCCACAAACTTTGGAAATTTTAGCCGTAAGCCATACAAAGCTGAGCCCTGTCCAATACTTAATTGAACAAAATAGTAAAGTAGACTTTGTTGTACCTGTTCAGGGGATATATCTCTATACTCCAACTTTATCCTGCAACTGTAATACGTGGTAAATAACACATTTCCGTTAGTAATCGTTGAAAGATAAATCTATATCCACTTTAGCATTTCTTGTGAGTGCAATAGCACAGCGTGAGCAAATTCTGAATATTTAGCATCAATACATTATTTTTCCCGGTCTGCTGCTCAGCTGCTCATGATGGCGGTCCCCTGTATTTTTCAACTATACGTGTATCATTTTCAAGAGATTAATGGCTTGACTGCATGGAATTGCTGTCAATATTACGTCCCTTGTGGCAGGCATTGTGCTGTTATCAATATCAGGCCCTATTTGTCACGCCGATCTCGGTAGGATCATAGAAGACTAAATATATAACTGTGGTCAAATTTTATCAATAAACCCGGGCAATGTGAAACAATTTAGGTCATACAATGCAATCAGCGGTGAATTTTCCTCCGATGTGTCAGAGCCAGAGTCGTCTCTTTTATGACATTTATCATTTCTTTTGGAAGCTGGAATGCTGTAATGATACGCCATCATCACATTGCCAGAAATTATAAGCTCTCAAGATAAATGGATCTGAGAAGACGTGTGCCATTTACATCATGTATTGTAGCACTTCTTCGTACATTGTATATACCATCTGAATAGCAGTGGCGGATCGAACGAGCGCCTCCCCTTTAACTTGTCCCTCGGATAGGACATAAAATGGAGGTCCCGTGTATGAGGGAGTCATAACTCATGTATGGTAGTAATAATTTTGGTTGAGATGGAGATTCAGGTTTTAACTTTTTTTGTGAAATAATTAGAAACCGCTTATATAAGATATTAAAGAGCATAGTTCTATAAACAATTAAAAGTTTATTTAATGAAATTTGATCAAATTTGTTTTGAAATTGCCAAGATATTTAAAAACAAAGTGAAACAAACCTTATTAGATGTGGCAATGTCAAAACCATTTTTAATCAAATAAACATTTTAATTCCTCTCGGAATTATGATTGTTAATATCTTAAAAGTGATTTGTAATTATCTCGCAAACAATACAAATCTGAATCCCTTTTCAAACCAAACTATACCTTTGTATAGAATATCGGAGTAAATTGTATCCCTGATAAATAGGAAAAGCAGTCGTTACTTCCCGTTCATAATGTTACCAAACTTCCTTCAACTACATGATCATGCTATCATTAGATATTATTACCGACACCCACGGGTCATACGGTCCACGAGACCGACATCCAAAATAGGTCCATGAGTCATACAGCCCATGAGTTATACTGCTCACGAGTCATACAGCCCATGAGTTCGACACTAGGCAAAAAAGGCTCACGAGACCGACACTAAGCAAAGAAAGCCCACGAGACCGACACTATACACAATAAGGCTCACGAGACCGACAGTACGCAAAAAAGGCTCACGAGACCGACACTAGACAAAGAAAGCTTACGAGACCGACACTAGGCAAAGAAGACTCACGAGACCGACACTAGGCGAAGAAAGCCCACGAGACTGACACTGGGCAAAGAAGGCTCACGAGACCGACAGGATGAACAGCGCCATCTACATGTCAATTACAAATATGTACCCGTACAGGGTGTTCCATTAAGGGGAAAATTACATACTGGCGGGTGCAATCTCGTTACGCTGTCGAGCGAGAGATTGTTACTAACTAATAACAGCACCATCTACATATTAACGACATTAAGTATGTATTTCTACACGTGTGGCTTTTAGGGGGCAGGTCTGTCACGCTAAGGGGAGCAACATTGTTACCATTTCTTTTCTTTTTTTTTTAAATAGAATTGTCCTCTTCATAGGACCTCCACACAAAAAAAAAAAGAATGAAAAAGTGATAGAGGACATGAACAATGAATTGTTTACTTTTAGATGCCAACATGCTATATTAAATAGGCTTTCCTAATTTCTACTTAGACGGTGGACGGGATCTATTTTTTTCCCCTTTTCTTTCTCACTTCACAAGTTAAGTAGGCCTTATTAGATATCCTTTCTGCCTGCTTTTACCCGCCTGCTTAGAGTTCGATTTGTAATTTTCTCTTTAACTTTAATGTATGAAATTCATCGGATGGAAACGTGCTTTTTTTATCGCAGCGATTTACCTCGATTTCAGTAGCTTGTGTTGGTAAAATTATTCTTCTCAAAACAGTATATTTTTCATGAAATAGAAAAGTAACACTCATGAATGCATCTTCTTTTTCCGAATTCTTAACGCTGCATTAATTGACGATTACATTATTTCTGTGATTTTTTTTTATTATTTCAGCACCTTAGCAGATGACTAGCCCCCCCCCCCCAATATTATGTAAAGCAGGTGTGCACTACAACATTGATCATTTTGTGAATAATTTTCTTGTAGTGAACTTCATTTCATACCAGGTTAGGTTTCTAGTTAGTTGATCTGAATGTCCACATCATTTTATTCATTTTTTCTTCTAAGTAGGTATACTGGTATGGGCTTTGCAGATAGGGAAACGAGGGTATTTGGGCATTTTCGAAAGTAATATTAAAACATCTCATGCACTTTTCCTGAATTTTGTTTATTTTTTTCACAAACACTCACATACGCAAACACAATTAAAGATCTTGAACCGTTCAGGGGGTGAGGGAGGGCAATTGACGGGGTAATACCCTAGCAACTCTCCTTTTCCATCTCCTATACCTTCTTTATGCCATTATCTGGACTCCCTATACAATAAATTGGTCTATAGGTGGCGCATACGGCACTGTGTCGGTCTCGTGGGCCTTCTTTGCCTAGTGTCGGTCTCGTGAGCCTCTTTTGCCTAGTGTCGGTCTCGTGAACCTCTTTTGCCTATATTAGTGTCGGTCTCGTGAGCCTTTTAAGTGTAGTGTCGGTCTCGTGGGCTTTCTTTGCTTAGTGTCAGTCTCGTGAGCCTTTTGTGCGTAATGTCGAACTCATGGGCTTAATTTACTCAGTGTCGAACTCGTGGGCTGTATAACTGGTGGGCTGATGACTTGTGAGCTGTATGACTCGTGGGCTGTATGACTTGTGGGCTGTATGACTCGTGGGTGTCGGTCTCGTGACGTGCACCCGATATTATTCATGCCTGTGACTTACCTTCTGAAAGATAGCTGATAGTAGGCTTTGTATTCAGGGTTTTAATTGCAACCTGTGATTTCAAACGTGTTAGAGGACAAGTCCACCTTCATAAACATGTGGATTGAGTGAATACAGCAAGATTGGTAAAACCCATTAGTGAGAGTTTGAGAAAAATCGGACAATCTGTTCAAAATTTATGAATTCTTCATAAGAGTTTCTGCACAGTCATGCTTGATAAGAAGACTACTATAGCTTGAGATGTCACATGCCGTGTGAACAACGATATGACGATATATAAAGAAAATATAAAGAAAATTCACCATATTTTCATTTTACTCGCATGTTAGAAGAACACTTGCTGCACACGATAGTCGCTATCAGAAAGGCAAACATGTTATGACATATGGATAGTGTTTTTCGTTGTTTCTTACATTCTTTGCTGTTATTTACCTATTTTATGCAAACTTAATGTATCTTGAAATAGGATTTCGCCTTATATTAGCTGTGATAGGGCATATCAAAGCTTGTATAACTCCTCTTTGAAAGACATACATATACATTATATTCATAGTATACACGACTTTGATGCTGCTAGAGAAGAATACACATGAATATCTCGAATACGGACAGAATTTGTGGACGAAGCTTTTGACAACATTATAGCAAGACTATATCTCCGGCGAAACCTTTGAGTGAAACATGTCAAAAGCGGAGCCGATTGTGGCAACTTATGATATGGACACGGAGAAGGTATGAACGGAATCCAAGTGTAAATTTGAATGTAGACAAAATTTTGAGACAAATAGCCATGTCCATTAATGTTACATCGGGGTAATTTGAAGGTGGAAGACAAGATTATACAAACAATAAAATTAATAAACTAAACTGAATTAATGAAACTTTGAAATTAAAAAGTAATTGCATACAATCATCCAATATAATTTATTATGACAGAGAAAAAAACTGAAATATTGAATTTTGTATTTCAAAGTGAGAAGTTGTATTCCTATAAATGAAATTGAAACTGGTACAATGTATCTGGGACAAAATTGAACGTCTATATAGCTGGCGCGAAATTGGATTCCAACTTTGAATGGTTAAATTGAATTAATTTCTCTCTAAAATTGAATGAAATCAGATCTTAAAAGAACGACATGAAACCAAATTGAATGCTCTAAAATGAACCGTGGGAGCAGAGCAGTGGCCGAAATGGCATGATTTTGAATTCCTTTGTTGATGTTGTTTTATAGAAAGAAAGAAGAGAGAGAAAAAAATGGGGCCCTATACAAATAATTTGCCCCAAACAGCACTTAACATAAAACAGACATTATAAATCTTAGAGAAATATAAACAATATTATTAAACATATATATGAAGGGTTTGTTTGCAAAAACCGATAAGTCCATTTTTGAAGATTTTGAAGTACGATCTCTGTCATAAAGTACAAAATAATACATTTTAAATGATATATTGGTCACTACATAATAAAGATATATTTTTAAAGTTATGGTCAAAAGAAGCAAAAAAATCTTATTATTCTCTTTATATTTCTTGACCTTTAATCGCAAATATCTCCATTTGGCAAATATGGACTTATCGGTTTTTGCAAACAAACTCTTCATATGTATGTATGTATGTACCAAGTCTCCACGAGGGATCTCATATCGTCTCCACGAGGGAGCTCATATCGTCTCCACAAAGGAGCTCATTAAGTCTCCACGGGGGAGCTCATATTGTCTCCACAAAGGAGCTAATTAGGTCTCCACAAGAGAGCTCATATGATATTTATAAATACCTCAAATTACTATACAATACACGCACGCGTGTACCACACATTAACTCACCCATTTGTACATACACTTACACACATATCCATCTCCAACCACTTACTAATATCAGAGGTCAACCCAACCAAAATAACATACAGTATCTAAATAAAACGCACACACAATGATGTAAATTACAGAATAGGGAACATTACTATAACTGTATCATTCCTTTTCATTAATTCGAATGCAAATCTGATGAAATTGGGCGGGGAAACCTAGAATTGAACCATATTTCAAAAAATATGTGGAGTCCCTCCTGGTCATTTTGTATGGTTCTTTACATAGATATGTTATGGCAATAGTAACATTTCTTTTCATGTATTATTGCAAATATCTTATTCTTGGTAGATTTTTATTTATGTTGCAAATTTAAATACCATAACTGTTCTGATAAGTACCTGGAGATTCATTATTTCTTATAACAGAATCTAAATATTGTCAGTTAACCACATTCAACAACAGAGCTGACACGCATAGCACGCACTTCTTCAGCACAGTCCTCACATTATCGTACTCTCACAATCAGTAATATTAGGGAGATGAGAGGAAAATACAATCTCAAGTCGAATTAAGGGACACCTGCATTAAAAAAAAAACCAAATAGATGGTAAAAATACACTCTTCTTTTGCTCTGTTTGCACTCAGTCTTAAAAGAAACTGATTAGAAACATCAACTTGATTTTAGAACGATTCAAACCAGAGCCCGCTTTTAAGTTATTACTGGAAGACTATTCCAAGATTTTGGTATATACAACATAAGTAATGTGGATTGAGTAGTCCTAGTTAAAGGCAAATGGAATTCGTTGAAATAAGGAGTTGAATATCTGTGGAAGGAGTTGCTTTTCACAAACCTGCCAGTAAAAGACGGAGGTAATAAATTGTTGCTGACTTTGTACATGAATTGACTAAGATGATAATAATACATATCAGGCACCTTTAAAATCTTTCAGTTTTTTATCAATAATGTTAATCCTAAGAACTTCGTTGATGAAACTATACACCTATAACGGTATCATCTAATACTAAAATACATTAGGAAGACTAGTCAAAGAATAATTACTAAAAATCACACTTAGATTTGAGAAGGTTGAAAGACAATTTGTTTGATCTTATCCAATAAGGCAGCTTTTGAAGTTCTAAATTTATGGTGTACACCAAAATGTGGAGATCTGACTGTCAAAAAAAAAATGCGTTTGACTCATCTGCAATCAAAAAAATGATAAAACATTAGAAACATTTTTCATATCGTTTATATACGTTACACACAGCAGAGGAAATCAAAGAAATCCAATTTGGGATTTTCCCTGTCCACCTACCTTCTCCTCCTCTGTCAATTTTATTGAAAGAGAATGTGATTTCGTGAGGTTATATAATGGGCAAGAGTACGAATTCGTGGTAAGTCAATTGAAGTTCTTGCAAATTTTGACAATTGGTTCTGACAGGATATGGAACTGGGGTGTACGCAACAAGATAAAGGAAATGGCTTAGCGGTACTAAATAAGAACGTGCTCAAAGAAAAAAAAAATAACAAAGAAAAAAGTGCTTCGCATTTCAAAGAAATCCAATAGGGGATTTTCCCTATTCACCCCTCCTACGCTGTGAGACGGATAATGGGAATCGAATTATCTACGAACAGAGAAAGTGCGTACAGTGTGTGCTAGGAGGTGGAAATACCTTTCTTATGAGCGTCTGTGTGTATGTGTGTGTGTGTGTGTGTGTGTGTTTGTGTGCTCGCGCCGCGTTTCAAAAGCCTATAAAAAGGTGCGCAGGAACATTCCTGTTGGAAGTCGCAACTACTGAGTGGACTGCTTCACTGGTATTCGACTTCGGAAAAAACGGACACTCCATCAGTCAACGCAGATCTTCATTCAATTGCCTCTTTATACACTGACATTTTAAGACCTCCGACCTTTCGACTTCAAAGAACAATCAAGAAAATATCAAAAGCCAGTCCTGTATGCATAGGGCCTACATCCACCATGTTTTCCAAACGAGACTACTGTCTTCGCACTGCAGCCAGATTGGGGATCGTCCTGGTTTTTCTCGTACAGACGGGAGAATCGCTGCACTTGCCCATCACAAACTCCTCCGCGCCACCCATCCACGCTGAGAACCCACAAGGCCTTGGAAATAGTTCCATCACAGCCACCTCTGCGCCACCTTCCTACTCAAAGAACCCACAAGGCCTTGGAAATAGTTCCATCACAGCAACCTCTGCGCCACCTTCCTACTCAAAGAACCCACAAGGCCTTGGAAATGGTTCCATCATACCACCGAACAATGATTCAACGGCAACAAATTGCGAAATAGACACCACCCCCAAGGCCGTAAATAAGTTCCAGATGGTGCTTGAGTCTGGAGTAGCGACCGTCTACACTCACATTTCCATCAAAGACATGCCAAACATATTTGAAGATTCCGGTGACATGTTCGATCCAGGTAGCTTTGTCTGGGCGTTGGAGGGTAAGGGCGAATTATTATTATCTTTGGCGCTAGACTATGTACAGCTATCTTTATGGACTCTGGGTGGGGGCGTTGCTCATGTGGATCTCGACGTTGATCTTCCCTTTGAGCACTGTTACTACAATACTTCAGATGAACAGCGTCTGCAGATACTCGTCAGATATGTTGAATCTGTAGCTCGTTCTGCCAACGAATCATTGCAGAAATCAACCAAAATCTACTCGAAAAAAGACTCCTATATTTGTGTCGGGAGAGTCGGCGAGGATGTCGGAAAAAATATCTTTCGTGACTTTATAAATTTTGGAGGGAGAGATACGTTCTACAGCTGCTTAACTGTAAAGCAGAACAATACTGGTGTCACACCTAGTCCTCTTTTTGTAATTACACGAGGACGCTATGAGCTCATAATCAGCACTATAAGTTGCATCGTCGCTCTCTTTTTTCCACTAGCTCTGCTATTCTTCATTCACCAGAAGAGCCTTTTTGGACAGTCGAGTGGGGATTATTACTCATCAGGCCCCTTTCTCGCAGTTGATACAGAAGTGCCTGTGGGTTTAAAGTATACACTGCTTTTCAGTAATTCTGAGAAGAAATGGGCTCTTTTCCTACGAGGCATCCTCTGTATCGTCGTCTTTTTACTCGTATTGTGGTCTCGAACATTACTCTTCCTTTTCACCAACACTAGAGGAATCGATAACAAGTATGTATATACAGTATCCATGACTGGTGGCGTTTGGCAGCTGACTTCTAACTTCCCATGGATTCCAGTGGTCTTCAGTGGTTTACTCCTTGCTTCATCGACAGTCCTGCTACTCTGCTACATTTACATCTGTGCACGTAAGCCTTCAAACGCAAGGAAATCTGTGGAGTTATTACTTCAGGTACGAAAAAAGGACATGCCACGTAGTGTAGAACGCTATGGACCGATAGTTATCCCCGAAGCAGACGGCTACCTCCCAGATTATACTGGACGGGCTCTTTTTGATTTTCTAATGAAATTACGGTTCTACTGTTTGCGCTTTTTCGATTTCAATTGCTGGAAAACCAACAAGATAGGTATCATGATAGTTACTAGGTCATGGACGCTAGTCCAAGGTGTTCTTAAAAAAGTAAAAGAAGGAGAAGAATATCGCCCCCTCAATGAGCTACCTGAAGTTTTTGGAAAACATTCATTGGCTATAAAACTTGGCGTGTATCTTTACCTGTTAGTGATTGTTCCATTTTATACAATCCCTTTATTGTATCTTGCAGTCGTTCTTCCTCTGGGAATATGTGTAAGTATATTCAGTGGAAAGGGAGAGAGAGAAGACAAAGAGAGTGGTTGGAGGTTGAAAAAAGTAGCCAAAAAGTTTATTTCCTTCCTATTTTTTTGGGTCATGATAGAAACTGTTGTACTCTTTGCGTATGTAATATCTGTGAACATCTTGCAAATGGTGGCTTACATTGCTGTTGGTCTCCTCCTCAATTATGATGAGCTCGGTAACCCGTTTATCGCCGTGTGTATGTTCGTACTTTACGTTGCCAATATTAATAGCAGCTTATGTGACAGATATCATGACCTTCTACTGTACTTGTTCAAGGCTGCAGAAAAATGTGGCGAAGATGTTAAAAACAGCGACCTGTTCAAAGAAGAAAGTGGTGAACTCCGGGTATCGTTAGTTTTTTTCGAGGAAATAATGAGGGAATACAGGCCAACATATAGAGAAGAACCCCGACTCTTAGTGCGGTTCATGTGTATGACCGTGCTACTGGCATATACTATTTGGACCTGGCACCGGATTGAGGGTATCATTCATTTGCCTGATGTATTATTCTTCGTCCTAGTCTATGTCATAAAGCAACTTTCTCCGCTTGTACAATCTATCGTAATGTCAAAAAAGAAACAAGATTGTCAGGAGATGGCGATGGAGAAAAGAATGGTTGCATCTCTGAAGAAGAAACTAAAGGAATTGCGAGAAGCCACAGCACATTGTAACTTAGATTCAGCAGGGAATAAAAAGTGTAAGCAGGAGGCGATGGAGAAAAGAAAGGTCGCATCTCTGGAGAAGAAACTAAAGGAATCGCGGGAAGCCGATAGTAGGCCTACTCGTAGTGGTACTGAACCAACCGCGACGGAGGAGGAGACGCCTGAATCGGGTTCTGCGCAGACACCATTTCTTCGTCAAGAAAGATGCCCGAGAATGGCCAATCCGATTACAAGAAAAGCTCCCGATAGCTGTTTGTTGTAGTCCAAGAATCAATATGCCATTGATATGTACAATGTAGTTACACCCTTATATTTCCGTGTTACTGGGGTTTTCTCTCTCTCTCTCTCAATCGTTGAAACTTTTTCGAAAATATCAAAAGTCAGCTAAATTATTAGTCGTATAGGCCCCATTTTTTCTCTCTCTTCTTTCTTTAAAACACAACAACAACAAAAGTCAGCTAGAGTTGTAAATCAATCAAGCATTCAAACAGTTACTGTAATCATGAAACAACCAATCCCTTTGGCAATTTTATTTGACCCAAAACCTGGCAGAATACGCACGAGGCATTAAAAATAGATGCCGGGCAGTTCATTGAACAAACGCTCTGGGAACAGCCTATCCGTTGGCATGAGACATTCCTCGATTAATAACGATATCGAAGTCAAATCCTGTAGTTGAGCGGAATGTACAATCACAATACCAGGTGCATGTAAAAAAGTTTGCTATTGAAAACGAGCAGGGATATTTCTAGATTGAACAAAGGCGAATTCAAAATGTTTCGTATAGAAATATTAAAGTTCTCGATTGTTGTGATATTGCTATTTAGCTTCGAACGTTTACTTTCTTCTAATCATTCCTTACGTTCATATCTGAGCACATTTTGTGTCAACTCTGTCTTTTGAATTATGAAAGATGTTTTTTTTTTGGCAATATTTAGATAATATGAAGTTTTGGTACCTTTACAAAGTTTCCCTGAGTTTGCCTTGTCTTAGTTTGTGTTTCAGGTTAAAGTACCTTTCATATAACCAACACAGTGAGACTTACTCGCCCCAAAGTGCTCTCATGTCTTAGTAATCATGCAATAATGGTTTCGGATATTATTGACGCTGGACAACGTCAATAAATACTAACGGCTCGTTCGAATCGTTCGAATCTTTATATAGCTCCCTCAACGATCATTCTGCGTGTAACTCGTGAGAACCGGATCGCCAGCACAGAACTTGTGTAGAGTTCTGTGACCGCCAGTTATCCGGGCAGTGCCGCAGCGCTAACACTCCTCTGCAGCTGTTTGTGCGATGCGGTAATGCGTGCATGCATCGCATGCGAGCGGTATGTACAGTGCCGACAATGCGTGATCACAGATTATGGTACATGAGGCGAGGATGTACGACTTGTGTGTACTGTACTAGGACTAGTAGTATGGTACACGAAGACGGGTTTGACATAGAGCAGCCATTGCAGGAGGGAAACAAAAACAAATACGAAGACCATAAACAGTGGTCAATCCTGCCGGAGGGGGAAAAAAAGACGAGTATAGCTGCGGCAACTTTGAGGCGATCAGATATGCATCAGTATACTTTGTATACTGGGCGCTGCGTTTTACTCACCACCGGCCACCCTGGTTAGAGGCTCGTTATACAGCGAAGCACGGATTATACATACAGATTGTACGCGCACACAACTTGACAACATTGCGGTGGTGAGAAGTGACTTGCTGTGCTGCCAAATAAGACAGTAGTTCCTACATGATATTTTAATGTAGTTAGATATTTTTGATATTGTCTGAATTCATATGTTGGTAAACTCTCGTGATTTTAGAGGCTCCACTACAGTGCTAGACTATCACGCGGACTTGCTATCATCTATCTTGTAAGCAGCCTTAGCATGCCCTGTTCAGCAGTCGATCGTTTATACCGGGGAGACGGGAACTCTGTTCATTAGACATCACCTCAACCAGCTCCCAGCTCGACCAGATGCATGCATGAATGCAATACCCGCTCGCGCTGGTTTACGTTTGGAACAGCAACACACACACACGCACACACTCACATACACACACTCACACACACACACACATACACACACACACACACACACACACACACATACTCACAAGCACACTGACACCAGGGAGTGTTCCAGTCCACCTGTCTTGACACGGGTACAGAAATAAACACTAAACAAAAAGTAAGTTCCCCCTAAAACAAACCTCTGTAATTTATGAATCAGGAATCTTTTAGGAAATCTGAATACATGATTATGTAGCTGTATTTCTCGGCTACCTTTCATGTGAAATTCAGTGGACATCACTTGGTCACGCTTCAGTGAGCATGACTTAAAGTCAAAATGGTCACTTTTTGAAGTTCACAAGCCCAATTTTGCAACTTTGATTTAGTGATATCGAAACAAATTTCAATTTTCCAGGATAAAAAGGCACGCAACGTATAATTTATGTGCTTCTTATTGTACAATGTGGCTTGTGCGCAAAATTTCACGGTTGAGTGAACACAGGGTGAAATTTACCAAAATGGCTAATTTGACATATTTCTCGTGGTAATTTCTGTCAATTGAGATTGAATTCGTGTGTTGAACAGTTTTTACACACAATTCACGTAATTTCACGGTTGAATGAGCACATTAAAAACAAAGAAAAATAACAATTTAAATTGTGCAGTAAGAATTGCGATAATCTTGCGCACTGAAATCAAGTGTTTAATGCTTTTTGTATTGTGTTTAATGCCACTGTGCATACAGTAATCACCTGACATTTCAGTCACGCTTCAATGAGCATGTGGGGCTGGAAAACCCGTTTTACCCTACATAATGAGAAATCGGCATTTTGGCCATAATCCCCATGGTAAGTTCATGTGAAGAGGAGGAATTTATGCTTTTGAAAGCTAACAATGGCTTATGCATGCAGTGTGGTTTATTTTACGGTTGAATGACCACATTATGAAACAATGATTTATCCTACTGAAATCATCCAGCACGTGTTGCTTTAATATTCTGCATTTAAAATCAACTGAAAAACATTTCATTATTGCGTTTTAGGACCGATATAAATGTCTCAGTGATCCTTGGCATTCCTTCAAAATCTTACACGTCAAAGGGTACCTGGGGCTGGAAACCCCCCTTATAATCCATGGCTACCTTTGATTAAATATTGAAGTATTCCTGGGAAATTGGTCTGCCTTTAGTTTGATGACATTCCCTTGTTGGGGCAGAGATGAGAAATTATGCAAATTAAATCTCTGGGCCTTTGTCCTCGCTACTGAATACTGATTTTGGCATTAAGTTCTTGATGTCTTTGTGACGTCATGAAGTCATACATTAACTCAAGGGGAAATAAATGCAATTGGTCATTGACATGGTACCAAATTTCACTTTTGTTAAACATCAATATCCTCCCGTGCTGCAAATATGCACTGAGAGTCTGGAGACAGATATTGATTGTGGTGAGATTGTGGTCTTTGTTGTTCATGTGGTGTTGATGATTGTGTTGCTTAAAATGTTGGTTGACTATTATGCGATCGTTATGGCAATATAACACAGATTGGGTAGCATCTTCACTCACTTTTTAGGCTCTATCCGCTAACACCACTGAATACGTCTTCATAAACAAAGCAAATGTAAATCATATGGGAATTTCAGCCATGAAAATGGTTTTGACCCACACGCTTTGCTCATCTTATGTGCTCACTGAAGCATGTCACCATGTAATTTTTTATTGAAATGTTATCTTTTTCATTGAAATCAGAGTAATTTCCCAACATTGCAACTAAAACATAAAAAACAATGAATACTTTTTTATTATGTAGGGTAAAACGGGTTTTCCAGCCCCACATGCTCATTGAAGCGTGACTGAAATGTCAGGTGATTACTGTATGCACAGTGGCATTAAACACAATACAAAAAGCATTAAACACTTGATTTCAGTGCGCAAGATTATCGCAATTCTTACTGCACAATTTAAATTGTTATTTTTCTTTGTTTTTAATGTGCTCATTCAACCGTGAAATTACGTGAATTGTGTGTAAAAACTGTTCAATATACGAATTCAATCTCAGTTGACTGAAATTACCACGAGAAGCATGTCAAATCGGCCATTTTGGTAATTTTCACCCCGTGTTCACTCAACCGTGAAATTTTGTGCACAAGTCACATGGTACGATAAGAAGCACAAAAATTATACGTTGCATGCCTTTTTATCCTGGAAAATTGAAATTTGTTTCGATATCACCAAATCAAAGTTGCAAAATTGGGCTTGTGAACTTCAAAAAGTGACCATTTTGACTTTAAGTCATGCTCACTCAAGCGTGACCAAGTGATATCCACTGAATTTCACATGAAAGGTAGCCGAGATATACAGCTACATAATCATGTATTCAGATTTCCTCAAAGGTTCCTGATTCATAAATTACAGAGGTTTGTTTTAGGGGGAACTTACTTTTTGTTTAGTGTTTAGATCGAACGTGTATTGACCTTGAGTCGGGTCAGACTCACAAAAAAAAAAAAAAAAAAAAGAGGAAGAAGAAACCACGCCAGAGATGGAGTGATCAGATTGCAGGGGGAGAGAGAGAGAGAGAGAGAGGGAAAGACACATTTTCACAAACCTTATGACGCAATCGTGGAGAACAGTGCCAGTAGCTCCATCGAGGATGGAATCAGAGCTTGAAGCTCCTTGATGGAATAAAGCCTATCCCATACTCACGACTATAGGACTGACAGAGTTTGGATCCTGAACAAGTCACAGCAGCTTCAGCATAAACGAGTTGTTTTTTGTTTTGTTTTGTTTTTTCAAATCCAAAGTCGGTCAGTCATAGTCGTGAGTCGTATTCCAATAGTGTGCGTCGGGCTTAGGATATGTAGGTCACTCTTCGGCCTTTAGTTCGGCCTGCACTAATTTACTCATTTATTTATTTTATTATTTTTTTTTTTTGTATTTCAAAGTTACGTTGGTGTTTTCACTATGCAGATGGTGCATTATAGTAGGCTTATGATAAGTGGCCTATTGGCCCCAAAACATGATTTTTAGACTGAAAATAATCCGAGTTACGTGTTTGTTTGTTTTTTATTTTTACATACAGATTATATTCAGATTGACAGTGTAAATCATTAATCGATTGATTTTCAAGGAAAATGGACTTACCGGATTATTTTTTTCTTTCGAACACGCTCTTCTTCCTTCAAAGAAACACAAAACCTCCACATTCAACTCCAAAGGGAGGAAAATCAAGCTGCGCATACCGAGGTTGAGGTAACATAAGTAAATCCAAGTTCTGTGAGTTTCAGAGGAATATCGCAAGATCTTGTGGGTGGTATACTAGTACATTAGTATTCAAAGCTTCAGTTTGATTGTAGTTATGAACTACCTATTTACGACGCCAGTGTAACCATGGGTATGAGCATGTCGCTGTATTTTATTGTGGGACACAACAGAAGCCTGCAACATTGTGAGCGACATACTCGAGAATTGGCGACATGCATGTTCTAATATATAAGTGTTTTCAAATTTGTGAAAAACACGTGTAAAACTTGTGAGACGACAAACTCATATGTTGGCTGAACTCTATTTTATTTTTATTTTTTTTTTTTGGTAAAGAATATTTTATTCTCCATCAATGGTATTTCGTTTATGCATCGATACAAGGTACTCCATCATCTCTTTATTGTTTTAGGGGGTTTCGTGTTGACAAAGTCGAGTATTTGGCTGCAAAAATTGCGGTGAGCTACCTGTGGTGTATGGCTAGTGCGTGTTCCACGTGTTTATAGGGCATAGTGAAAATTCAAGGGAAAAAAAAAACCTACAACCCAAACGAATTGAAACAGAACGCGCAGTGGTACGGGGAAAAGACACTGCGTGCGAACATCTCCTTTTCAAAAAAAAAAAAAAAAAAAAAAAAAAAAACAACAACCCTAGAAATGTCGCTACGGCGACAGGTGTATGCCTCCGCAATAATGCATGGGTCTCCTAATAGGTCTATAGTACAATGTCTTGACAATGTGTGATGACAGTTTCACACAATTGGCAAGATATTAAAATGACAGGTTCACTTTCCTAGAACTATCAATTCGATGAATGATTAAAACGTCAGAGTGCAGGTATATTTGGGGGAACTGATGATTTTTACTTGACTTTTGACCCTTTTATAAGTTTATGCATTGAGTAATTTTCAAGGTATTGAGAAAAAATATAATTTCAGTATCAAATGGTAAAATAGTATTATCTAAACCTGGCCTTTGACCTTTGACCTCACAGTTCCAAAGAGAATCACTGTTAGGTAGAACATGCATAAATATGTAAGTTTCATGATAATACCTTGAGTTACTTTTGAGATATGGAGGAAGAAGTGCAATTTAGCACTTTCACTTGACCTTTGACCTTTTGATCTTTGACCTTTTGGCAAGAAACTTCCCGCAGAATATATATTGGGTTATACATGCATACATCAAGTTAAAAAATCCTTCAGGCATTGCATAAATATAAGAAAAGTAGTGATATTTTGAGGAGTTGACCTTGAACTTTGACCCCTGACCTTTGACCCATGACCCCAACTTCCCTAGATAATCACTGCCCATCGGTACATATATATACTAAGTTCCATGAAGATACCTTGAACCATTTGCGAGATATGGAGAAAAACATGAAATTTCAACCTTTTTTCACAAAATAACCTATGACCTTTGACCCCGTGACCCTAAAATCCAAACAAAGTATTATCCCCCAGGATATACCCTCATACCAAGTTTGATGCAAAACCACCTCACGGTTCTTGAGATATTGACAAAAACAAAACGGGACGGACGTACGTACGGACGGACGGACGGACGGACGCCCCGAAAACAATGCCTCCGGCCACTTCGTTAGCGGAGAAAAGAGAAAAGAGCAAAATCCCACGATAGCAAGGTGCAACAGACTTGGCAAAGGGGGGGGGGGGGGGGGGGGTAAACCACAAATCCGCGCGGTGGCGCATTCCTGCTGAGGTCATAGACAGTCTGGGGCCTGCGGGAATGAAAATGATGTTTCGAAGCGAGCTCAAGTCGAAGACTCCGGGGAAGACCGCTGGCAGGATTGCAAAGATTACCTGATTCTACATTTCTTTCAATCAATTGGCGTAAAATAATGTTATTTTTTCTATTTTCTTTATATCTTCCCTGAAATATATCCCACTGCCCTCCAAAGGGGGAAGATTCTCTATCATTATTCTTTCTTTTCTGACGGTGACTCAGAGGTGCTTGATTATAAAAAGGGAAAATCATGTTACTGTTCGTCACTCTGCAAGTTCGTTGTTCTGAGAGAGAAACACTTTCGTTATTTTTATGGTTCCTTGATTCGAACACGGGTGTTCGTTCGTCCTGAAACGAAATAAATTTCGTACCACGTATAGGACCTAATTCGTTTTCAGAATAAAAATGTTCGGATTATAACTAACGCCTTCATATTCGGAGCAACAAATGGATCTGGAACAGAAATTTGGGGACCCGGATTGACGAACCTTATACATGACGTGTACTTATCCCCCAAAGTAATGGATACCGTGCAAAGAAATTAAAGATGTCAAAAAGGGAGATTAGTTCCCCGCCAATTCCCCCTTCCGTCAATACTATAAGGCTCCTACTTCGGAAGTATATAGGTCTGTCTCTCGTTGCTCGATAAAGAAAAAGAAAAAGAAATGAACAACGTCAAATAAACCAGAACAGAATAAACGCATGTTCGCCTATCGTGGGGCATCTATGCAATACTGTTACCTTGAATAATGATATCCTCACCCTCACCATCGTGTAATTCCTATATAAGAAAGCAATTAATAATTATGTTTTGCACTGGATGTTATGAAAATGTATGTGATCTGGTATCCCGACGTAATGTAAATGATTATGTTACATGAAGAGGGCTGTGGGTGGGTGGTATTCGAATACTGTTTTGTATAATTATGATTTCGTTATGTGTAGATTATGTGCGTATAATAAGAGTTTCATTTTTATGGAGTTTCAATCAATTTAATTATTCATGTCAAATTGGATTCCTGGGAAGACCATCACGACCATGAATGCCGAGTTGCGAGCAGGGCAATCCATACGTTTACCTTTGGTTATAATACCATGTTATTATAGTTGAAATGTATCATTGATACCTTGGGACTTTACGGTGAATCATTTATTAACAGACAATCAAATATCTCCCACTGCCCAAGGGGAAACATATCAAACTAAGAATTACATTCATTTTTGCTTTTACGATTTCCCCTCCCGTCTGACAATTATTTTCTGAAACATCCACCAGTGCCTGACGTAGAATGTTTATTCCGAAGGTGATATCCGACAATGAAGTACAAAGGCTTGATACTCCGATGAATTAGAATCACAAGCTTACGCAATGCTATTTTACGAAGAACACTCTTCGGATATATGTTGAAGATTAGTGCCTAAACATTACCTATAAACCAAAACAATCGTAGCATATGACAGTATACTAGCTAGGCCTTCTAAATAACCAATAAAACATTTGAACGAATTAATAATTGCCTATAAATAATCGGCAGCACCCCTCAAGTATTTCAAGAAACAACTATATGTCTTGTGCAAAACAATTCCTTCATATTTTTTGAATGTGGCAAGATATAATGCGAACATGAGATTGTGAGTTATAAGAACAATTTCAATATTGAGCTGAGTTCAGCTGATGTCATAAAATATCTTCGGATCTCGTTCATGAGGACATGCCAGCAGAATTTGGGTAATTAATGAAATGCAGCCATTTCCACTAGAACTAATGGTAGATCAATGTTATTGCCGTATCCTTGGAGTAAAATGTCGCCGGGGCGCGGGACAATTCAGTGTGGTGTCTTCGAAGGAAACATCGCCGAAGCAAGTGTCGGTGGTTCAGTCGTCGGCGGAGCAATCATTGTCGACGGAGCAGATGTCGTTGGGGTGATGTTGCGGAGCACATTCTCGCGGAGCGAATTAATGTCAGTGGAGCATAAAGACTGACCTCTCTTTGATACATACGTATACTCATGGACACAAAAGAAACATTAGCCAATGGTATAAAGGGTATAGTGGTCGGATATTTCCATCGCCTTGATGTTACCATTTTGCAAAGAATCTACAAATTTTAGTAACATACATTCACCAAAATTAATGTCATACCGTACATTTCTGGATGCTGAAAATAATTAGAAGCTGACCTATTTCACTCAGCGTGACAAAAGTGAAAAGTTTACGTTTTCTCCGTTGTTCCGGATTAAAGAAAAACAAAATAACGTCACCATGATTAATTTCCTATTATGACAATGTGTGGGAAGGGATAATGTGTTATTCATATTTTTTTTTTTTTTTTGCGGTACATCAATGATCATTGATGCGACTTGACTTGACATCATCTTGAAGTTCATCAGGACGTGTTTCCAGTGACGTTCATCTACTGGTGCTATATAGGGACAGCATGTCATGAGTTTCCGGAGCGTTGTTCAATCTGTTAAAAACAATATAAAAAACATACATAACGATATGTGCACAGGAAATTACAATCCTCTGATAATTTATGACAATAATAATGAGATGTGATGTTTATGGCTTATTTACAATACATTGCACTCCCGTTACAACGAACACGGTAATAACGAAGCAAAACTTCTGTTCCCAAAATGTTCGCCATTAAAGTCTGTGTTAAAAAAATTCGCTTATAACAAACACGTTAATAGCGAAATTTTCGTTATAACGAAGTCTTTTCCGAGCGCCACTGACAAAGAAAAACAAAAGAAATGTACTCTGTTATAACGAAATACGGATCGCTTCCGAAAATACGTAGCGGAACAAGCATTTATAGCGTCTCTGCGTGGGCGAATGCTTCACAATACTGCGTTTTCGATCCGTGTGTCACGCACAAGTTTTCGAGGAGAACTTGCATTATTGTTAAACAATCTGACAATAATCTGAAATTGAGTAAGGTTCCTTATTACAAAACACAAAGATTCTGATACACCTAAATGTCCGTTAGTTCGGAAATGAAACAGTGTTTGTTCACGAACATTTTGGCGTTATTCCAAAGATTCGTTATTCCGAAAAAAAAAAAAAAATATGGTTCTTATTACGACGGTGCGTTTGTCCGAAAATGATAGGAATTCCAAACATTCATTAATTGGAACATTAAAAAAACAACAACCTAAAACAACAACAAAAAACAACAACAACAAAACAAAAAATAGAAAAAAAAGGTAAGTCCACTAACAAATCTTAGGAATTGCAAACCTTATAATCGTCTTATAAGAAAACTGAACCTTCGAAATACGTAACCTGTGTCATTTTTTTTTTAATTAACAAACCCTCTTCGGAATGACAAACTTTATTACAGTTTCGGATTAAAAAAACCTTCGCAACAACGAACCTTCGGAATAGTGATCCTTTCTCAGTTAGTAAATTACAAACCTTTGGAATGACGAACCTGATCATTTTAATTTCCGATCGACGAACCTTCGGACATTACAAACAACTTTATGCTCTCTTTTAATTGTAATATTCAAACGAAATTTAAAAGGTCCCATTCCATTTTACATAGCTTTCCAGTGTATGATGAGTATTCAGCAAACAGAACATCATAATTTATATGCGTGGTTTCCTTGTTTTCGTTTAATATTGTATTTGTTCGGTTATAACGAAACTTCGTTATAACGAAAGAAAACTGCCCCCATGCCCCCTATAGGGTATAGTTAGTTCTCTTTTCTTTTAAAATGTATATCATCAAGGTTCTGCAGTGACCACGGGTATATTATTTTTTGATATTTGTTTTTAGGAAGGAAACAACCCCGTAACGAGGGGGCATTGGTGGCACGAGAAATTGAAGGGGAAAAAATGCATGGGGGAGCCTTTTTTTCCTATTCAGCCGATTAATCCCGAGTGGGGCACCAGAAAGAAATAAAAAAGAAAGGATGCAATGTATATATCTTATATATATATATATATATATATATATATATATATATATACATATATATATACATATATATATATATATATATATATATATATATATATATATATACGTGTGATATACATACCTGATGGCATACGTGTAGAGCTGTCCACCGTTGCTTGTTATACCGGTCGAACACGAAGCCACCTCGATCACTACTGATTATAGCTTACTATAACACGAAGCCCCCTCGATCTCCATTGGGATTGTGTTATGTGAAAGAGATTGCATAAAATTATGCTCTTGCCATGACATTTGTCATCATGAAAAAAGGGAAAAGACGGTCGCACAATCACAGATGGAAGAGGTCTTTGATTTGCTTTGTTGTTGTTGTTGACAAAATTGTCTCACAGAATCACCTGATAAGTAAACAAACCAGTCCTCTTCACATTAATTTTTTTTTCTGCCAATTCTCTCCACAAAATTGGCCGCCAAGCAAAAATAACAACAACAAAAAATAATAATAATACAAACAGAACCAGCACATGAATGTGGTAATCAATTCCATCAAATCACCTGCCCAAACAACAAGCAAACATGTTACACAAAACGCATATTAGGCCCTACTAATTGTAAAAACAAACAGTCAGTAAAAACAACTAGAAAACATAACATTTCGGAATACGTCTTTCTTAGTAAATCAGGCCTGCGCATACTACGCTACGAAAAAAAAAAAATAAGAAAAAAATGTCCGGCATAAAATGCTACATGCCAAGCGTCAATATCCATGATAGGCCTATGCCTACTCTGATGGCAACGTTGACCATGTAGATAATCGTCATTAACAATCGGATTTTCTATATTATGTTAGCGATTTTTTTTTCTTTTTGACTAGACAGCCCATTCATTGTCAGAATGAGCAAAAGAAAAAAAAAGGCTGTGAAGACTGTTTTTTTTTTATAATTTCTTTCATTTTTTTTTTGTTTAAATCTTGACCTGACAGCACATAATTATGTCGAGAGAAGTGTTTTTCTTCGATAAGCATATAAACATGGCAATTGAACATTATTCTAGAAGAACGCTACATGCATGTATACCATCTTGCAGCACGGTTCCATTACACGCTCTTTGACTGCACACAGTACACAGGTACCACGTGAATGGAGCAATGAAGCAAAAACAAACAAAAACGAAAACAAAAACCCTAAAACAATAATAATCTAAACAGGATTAGCATTTCTGTACAATCTGTCGACAAATCATTTGCTCAAACAAAAACATTGTCGCGTCCTGCACAAAACGCATATAGGCCCTACTAAATCTGTAAAACAACAACAACAAAATAAATAACCCGAACCTTTCGGAATCCATATAATTCTTTGACACTCAGACCTATGCTATTTACGCTAAGAAAAAATGGTCAAATGAAAAAAATGTCAAGCATAAATGCTACGTTGCAACTGATATATGTCGATGTAGGGCAATTTGTCAATCAGCTGCAATGAAAACATCTCGACGGAAGAATTTCATGAATTTGAATAAATGCTTCGTGCCAAGCGTCATGTACTGCACCAACTCTGGCAACGTATAGTGTATAGACGATCATCAGTAACAACCGAGCTGGGTTTGTTTTTGTTGTCGTTGGTTTGTTGTTGATGTTTTAGTTAGGTTTAGTCGGCGATTGTTTTCTTTTTTTACTTGACAGCTGATTTATCGACATAATCGGCCAAAAAAAAAAGGAAAAAAAGTGAAGACAATTTTTGATTTCAAACAACAAAACCCAAAATAATATTAATAGTAATCAAAACAGGATTAGTGGTCATCAATATTATTCTGTCAACAGATCGCCTGACAAAACAAAACAAAACAAAACGAAAACACAATTAAACACGTCTTCCATAAAACGCATATAGGCCCAACTAATTTGAAAAACAATCAGTAAAAGTACGCTGAGAAAAAAAGAAGAAGAAAAGGAATGGAATTAAGAAAAAAATGCTCAGCATATACAGGCTGAAGCGTCAACTATGGCAACGTTGACCGTGTGTAGATCATCAAGCTGTTTTTACTTCTGTAGGTATAGTTGACGATATTTAGTGCATTTTTTTTTATTGGACAGCTCATTAAGGCTATGGACAGAGTTGGCAAAAACGATGCAAAGATTGTTATTGATTTTTTGATTTGGCTTGTCAGCACTTACGGCGATAGAATTGCTTTTCTTTCATCATAAATGATATAGTGTAAAAACCATGGCAAATTGAACAAGACCCTGTTGCCATTACACGCCGGCCGCAGTAATTACGCACAGAACACAGGTAGGCCCTACCATGCGGGACAAACAAAGCAAAAAAAAAAAAAAAAAAAAAAAAAAAAAAAAAAAAAAACCTAAAACGACAATAACACAAACAGGATTAGCAAATTTGGTTGTCAGTTCTCTCGACAAATCCCCTGACCAACAACAAACATGTCCTACAATCGCAAAACGTATCTCAATAGGCCCCACTAATTTGAAAATTACAAACAATCAGTAAAAGAAAAAAAAAGAAGAAAAAAAACAGCAGAAAAAAGCAAAACAAAAATCCTTTCGATTTCGGATTATGTCTTTCTCTGACAATCAGGCCTATGCAACTAAAAAAATAAATAAAGTAAAATTAAGATTAGAAATGAACAGCATGTGGTACGTGCGGAAGCGTCAACATCTACCGACTGTGGCAACTTTGGCTGTGTAGATGATCATCAGTAATAAATACATGAGAGCTGTTGTTCTTTCTTAGGTTTACTTGGCATTTTTTCTTTACTTGATTGTGTGATCATGTATCGTCACTAACAAAAGGATCGTTTCCCTCATTTCAGTCTTGTTTTGCAGATGTGCCTTTTTCAGACAGAAATGTCTTTGAATAGATACAGATGATGAGGAGCAGCAATATCTGAGATCATGAGAAATTTTGTGTCAATCATGCACGGCCACCTGTATAGGCCTACAGTTTTAGCATGCTTTCACTGCTTTGATCCCATGATTGTCACCGCAAGCAAGCCGGGAGAAGACAAGATGGAGATTCGAGAAATCTAAAACTATATGCGCAGAAGAAAATAACGCAGAATGTGCAGTCTTGAGGTGTATGTTAGGAAATCATACCTCAAAGCAAACACTTTCGCTAGGGAAAAGCAGGCAGTTTTAAAAAGAAATGATGGAAGAATGATTGTCACTTGTGATCTCAATATTTCACTTCTCCGTAGCATATTCCAGAGCACAAAAAAAAAAAAGGGGGGGGGGGGGGAAGGATCGGTAATCGTAGAGGACAGGTATATCCTAGGGAAGGTAATATGCGTGTGCAAAAATGTGTACGATGAATGTCCTTATACTAGTATATAGGCCTACATTTAGGTCCATGGCCTGTCGACAAATCACCCGACGAACAACAAACATGTCCTTCACTAAACGTACAGGCCCACTATTGTTTACTTTTTTTTTCTTTTTTTCTTTTTTTACTTGGAAGCTCATTTATCGACAGAATAACAAAAACAAGAAAAATGGGAGGGCTACCTTTGATTGTTTGTTTCAGTTATTTTATCTGTTCTTGTCAACACATAATATGGCGAGAGAATCTTATTGTTTATTATAGCATGAAAACATGGCAACTGAACATGCATTTCGGACCGCCTCTATATAGATCTGCAGAACAGTCCACTAACACGCAGCTCGCAGCTGGTCGTATGAATACAAACAGTAGCCAAGTACATACTGTTGTACTACGTGTAATAGCTAGCAACGGGGCGAACGAACGAAGCCAGCTCGCTTGCCACGGCCACGCATGTACCATCCAATAGTACATACAGTGATTGGCATTGTCATAGCGAACGGAAGCCAGTACGATATCGCCACGGACTACATTGTTCAGTGTACTGAATCCACTCTTTGGTGGAAGCATGACTAGCAAGAGAATCGACTTTTTGTGGAAGCAGGGAGGTCTCACCTCCCTGGTGGAAGGCAAAGAGTGGGGAAAGCGCGTGGGGCATGTGTACAATATGGGTACTAGATAGCATGCTCATGGCCACCCACAGTATACGGCATCACGCCGGCACGGTTGGCCCATCCATGCCCCCATGATACGTACACACAACATACACCGCACAGGGGTATCGTTCGATCGTACCATGTAGCTCCATGATCGTACACTACTGGACGTCGGACATAAAACGCACACAGTGGCTATACACACAATGTACGCAGTTGTCGACAGCTTGCTCTGCTATAAACGGATCGCGGATCGTAACCTCTGGGATGCGGTCGCGCTTGTGTACAGTACACTTCAGTAGTATATCACAGAACTCTCGCAAGAGTTCTGTATAGTAGTATAGTATATCAGTAGTATCCGAAAACCGACTTTCTTCTCGGGACCGCAAGGGGGCGTTGTGAATCATGCGCTCGAGACCAAATCCTTCCGTTTAAACGAGCCGTTATTTTGCGAGAGTCACTACTGCAGTTCTCATCTAAATTGACGTTCTAGTAATCAAACATGAGTTATAATGCTCCCTAAGCATCCATACTGACTAGCAGTTATATCCAGATACTTTGAATCATGGTTTCACTCGGTGAAATGCACCTTAACAGGAACTCAATTTTATCTTTAATGATGCAGATACCCCTATGCCCTTGTAGTATTATACGATCAAGTCTCAATTCATGTAAAACGCACATAAAAATCATATTTAAGTAGAAAACTAGTTGTCCATTTCGGGTCTAGGGCAATTACCTCCTGGGCAATTACCCCGAACCCTCCCCTGACCCTTACCCTAATCCTGAATCTAACCCTAACCCAAACTCCGAACCCTAAACATAAACCTAATCTTTATTGTAACATTTTATATCACTGACCAGTATTTAGCGGGGGGGGGGGGGGGGGGGAATTGCCCGCGGGGGGTATTGTCGTGATACGGTCCATTTCAAATTAGTTTGTGTCCCTTCCATTTACAGTATCACAATTTCAATATCATTTTGATAATGATTTTCTATGAGTTGCAGACAAGTAGGGATTTCTGTAATGCTCTACTGTATAACACATCAAATTCAGAACTAGACCGTCTTCAAAAGCTTCAAAATAATGCTGCCCGTTTAGTTTTACTGTCACCTACGAGAGAACATGTAACACCCTTACTTATCTCTCTACACTGGCTGCCCATTCATTATCGAATCATGTTCAAGTTACTGTTATTTGTTTTTCATTCACTATATGGAACTGCTCCTCACTACAACTGTAGTTTGATTACCCCTTACAATCCTTCTAGGCGCCTTAGGTCTTCAAACTCATCTCTACTTGCTGTACCACAAACTCATAATTCTTGGGGTGATCGATCATTTCTCTGTATGCTGGCCCATTCCTATGGAACAGACTCCCACAAAACATTCGTAATCTGTCCTCTCTAAGTGAGTTTAAGAGCTCACTTAAAACCTGGTTATTTAGACAAGCTTTTTTGTAAACATTTCCTTATTCCTTTTCTCATACCTCTTTTCACTGGTATTTTCTTTCTGCCTCTCTTGTGCCATGAGCATCTGTTAATGATGGATACCGGCGCATTACAGGTGTTCATATTATTAAGTTGTGTTGATAGCATTGTCATTATTACGTAACACATCAAAGTAATATCTATTGTACAATTTCGTTTTCTCGGAATTTTTCCGGGAGCCGTGACTGGAATTATAGGGGAAGGATACGTTTCGTGCTCATAGTCAATCTTCTCGAAAAATATATAACTGCTGCTTATCTTAGTAAATTATGAAATGTCATTCAATTTCAGGTTATATGTATGCCTATTTCCATTACTGCACTTTAAAAAAAAAAGCTGCCTTGTCATGGTTGTTTCACTCGTTTCGCATGTAGCCTTTGTAACTGCGAAATAATCATTATCATTTTGTGAGGGGACGCACATTCATTTCGATCGTTGTCTTACTCTTTGTTTTCTTTCTGTATCATCCTAGAAAGGGGAATATTATACTTTTCGGTGTATATATATATATATGTATAATGAATGTATAATTGCCATTAATAATGTGATATGTAACAGAAGAAATGACTGTACAGCAGTTGTGACATCACTGGCGTTGACTCGGGGCACTGAATACATTGAGCTCCCCATGTCGACGGAGCAGATCGAGTATCCCCGCACAGCGGTACGAGTGCTGGTAGGTGTTTTTCCTGTTTCCTTTATCTCTTTGGTGGATTCTATACGTGCTTATCTGACGGTGTATTAATTTTGATAAGTTGTCTTTGGTTTTAGATTTGTATTTTTTGTGTGTATACAATTTAAGAGAAGCTACACAGATATAGCGTGAATGCGTTATACGTGTAGTTATAGCAGTATAAAGCAGCGCTATATAGACGAGTGATGTAAAGCGCTGTGAAACAACTATGAATTCGTACGCCGTGGTATAAAAAACAGAGACAAATGTAATTATTGTTTTGACTCGAATGGTGTGCTCTGCAATAAGATAATGTATCCTGTACCATTTGTATGTCAGGCAAGTTTGGACGAACTTTGTGTGTATTGTTTATTTCTATGCATTCCAGTAAGGACAACACAAGGAGTGCAACAGAAGGAAACAAACAAACAAAACGTCATTGCTCTTGTAAACACAAGAGATTCCATTCTGTGTTATAGTATCGGGATAGAATAGAGGTACAACGAAGTTTCTCTTGAATTTCGACACTTTACAGCGTTACAGAACTGTCGTCAGGGGTAGGCCCAAGAGTGTTTGCTTCGTATGTACAAGCAAAACTAAAAGTAGCGATAGACAAGGGAACAATGGAAAGCATTACATTCTCACATATGCGTTTATGAGAAGTAAATATGGTTTGCAGTTGCTGTTTCATTTGCGTTAAGATTTGTAAATATAAGGTGATGAAACTTGGATATTTCTGTGCTTATACGAAGCAGATAAACATAGTGATGTTTGAGAGGATGTTTCCTTGAAATGAATTGCAGAAATGTGCTGTGCTCGAATAGAAATGTTTTTGTTTTGTTTATCTTATATTATCCTCTACTGTATTCAAACAGAATAGAAAACGCTGTTTTCTGAACAGCGTAACACTATAATGTACATAGACTATGGACCTGCAGTTTGGATTTTTAGTTACAGTGCATCACATGACACTCAGCTGGGAAAAGCGAAACATTTTGTTTGTGCAGGGTTTTTTTTTTTTGTGCTGCGCTGGTATAGAAATGTTTTTTTTTTAATCTTGTATAATCCTTTGCTGTTTTCAAATAGAATAGAAAACGAAATTTTCTGAACGGTGTAACCGTATGTACATAGACTTTGGAACTGCAGTTTGGATTTGTAGTTACAGTACATCACGTGACGCTCAGCTTGGATAAACTAAGTTTGTTTGTTTGTTTTTTTTTGGCAAGATAAGCAGCCAGTGATGTTTTATATATAAATTCAGTCTTTTGATCAATGTCACGATCAAGTTCGAAAGGGGCTCCTACCCTTGTTTACATCAGTGTGTATTCAGAATACATACATGTAATTCAGATACACATGATTTTAATCCTTTGTACAGAATAGGAAGTATACGATTACAGATTTGAGATGTAGCTTGATGCATCAGCTTCAAATAACGTCTGTATACAATAATTTTGTGTGACTGGAGGGAATATCAAAATCATTTCCATATATATATATATATATATATATATAGTCAAATAGTTTTGGATATTTGTATGAATGTGTTTTGTACGTACTTTTGTTGTAGTTACATTATGGTACTTCACGGAATCTAGTGCACTAAATTGCAGGATCTGTGGTATTGCACATATTACATGGAGCGATAATTCCGTTCGGAAGGATAATTGGAAATTATTAGAAATTGAACGGGTAGGCTACTATTCACATCATAATTAGTTCATGTATTTAGCTATATTGTGACACACGGGGCCTGTTTCATAACATAATTATACATTTACCAGAGAAAACAACTCTGGAACTGAAAACCCAGGTTATTAGGATGATGCCATTGACTTTAACACAGTAAAAACAAAAAAAAACAAAACAAAACAAAACAAAAAAACTCTTTTAAAAATTCACCTGACACCATGCTTGGGTTATTCCCAGGCATTGCCAGGTTGAAAGTTTTATGGGACAGGCCCAAGATAATTTTTATATAGGTTACTGTATGTAATTATGTGACGTGTTTGGCTGAACACTATAT
This sequence comes from Diadema setosum, assembly GCA_033980235.1. Lineage (NCBI taxonomy): Eukaryota > Metazoa > Echinodermata > Echinoidea > Diadematoida > Diadematidae > Diadema > Diadema setosum. The sequence goes on along the minus strand of CM067074.1, from coordinate 6,428,271 downwards.
TACCATCCTTTGTTGTGACGGTGTGGTGAATATGTCAAGAATGCTGCTAATCATTTGGTGACACGTTTTGGCGGCAAGATTTGAAATAATTTCCCGTCATGTTTTGTTTAATTCTTGTTTTTGAAGAAACTAAAATAGAGTGCCGTGTTATCCTAAGTATTAATGTAGTGACCCACGATTGTGCTCACCTTTATCGTAACTTACCTTACATCCCGATACCTATACACTTATATAATGTTGTTAATACTTTTCCATGACAAAGGGTCATAAGTACATCATTTTATTGCTCATTTATCCACCTAGAATTGACGTGTCTTTCTTATTATTCGTCATGTGTAGAGTTTAATCAATAAACGTGATGTTATATCATCAAAATCGCCAACGTAATTATGGACATATTATTTCGCCATAGATTTCATCTTTATTCCCTACATGTGTATTATAATGATAATAATGACAATACTAATAATGATAATGTGGATTTACATTGCGCTAAATCCACTCTTTAGAGTGGTTAAAACGCATACATAATGATTATGTTATTCTATTATCTATCTTATACCGGCTTGAATAATGTAAGAATTTGTGATATAAATACGAGTATCTGAATATAAGAACTACACAAGTCCATGAAAGACCATTTTGAGTAAACTTAACAAACTTCATGTCTTTTTTATTTGTTCAATAATACATTTTTTTAACTGTGATGGGAAGGCAACATTGTGTATACAAATTAGAACATATATTATTATGACAATTAACATTTACATAAATAATTGTGGAGAGACCATTTTGTGTGATGGACTTGGGTCGTTCTTTGAATCATATACATGATATTCTGCTATATGATATGAGAGAAGGATGAGAGATGGCGCTATGATATGATGTAAATATGACCCAAGTCCTTCATTGTTACATTCGTATAAGATTTAACTCATGCGTTTCAGGCACTTCCGGGGGTAATTAGGATTTATCATTATGAGACCATGCAAATTCGAAAGCTAAAATTTCCCTTGTCAAACTGAATTTGGCCAAAAATTAGACTTGGGTCGTTCTTATATTCAGGTCTTCACTGTATTACGTTTACACACACACATATTTATATAATATTTAAAATGACCCATATAATAGTAATAATAATAATGATAACAATATGAATGATGATAACAACAAATATATATATATATATATATATATATATATATATATATATATATATATATATGTACAACTATCGTGTCGGTTGTTGTGTGTGTTTGTGTGTGTGCGTGTTGTGTGTGTGTGTGTGTGTGTGTGTGTGAGCGAGCGCGAGCGCGGAATGGGTATGTGTGATTATAGTGTAGGTTTTCCCAGGATTAATTTAATTTTATTCAATCTAAATTACCAGCGACAATTTATCTATGTAAAACAATGGCCATGCAATTTTACTGTTGTCTTCTGTTATCGCCGAAACTGCAAAATAAAGGAGGATTCAAATAAAAAATCGTGAAAGTGGTGTCATTCCAGTTTTCCCTATAGCTGCTCCATGTTCTTGGTAGTAATATCATATATATATATACATCATGAGGAAATTATTAATGTATAATTTAATAATGTATAATTAAAAATGTATTTTTCTGTCTTTTCTTCCAGCGAAGCACAGCCAGTGGTTAAAACATTCCCAGATATAAATCTGCCAAAATATCTAGCTGTCCAATTGATGGGTGAATACACTCGGGTGGAGAGAAAATTATGTTGAAGAAGATGCACATATTAATACTGGGTATCTACCACCAATCCTATGATTTCAAACCTTTACCCACTGAATCTTTTGTGTGAGTTTACATTACTAGTTTAATAAAATTGACGCTCATGATTTTCTATAACGATCGTGATTAGTTAAGATGATATGCTTTGTATAATGAAAAATAGAATATAAATAATAATGATCTCTAAGAATTATGAACTATAGAGAATGCAGAATTAGAACCGAAAAGAAACAAAGAAGTAAAAAAGATAATTATTGGAAATGCGAACTTCTATTCTTTAGACGAAATTAAAACTTGCTTTGGAACGCTGTCATGTAGTCCTAATAAACTGAACCGTCGAGAAATTGAATGGCGAAATTGCGTCGTGAATCTTAGAGATAGATATAAACAAAGGGATCTATCATAAATTTGACTTATTTCATGTCAAAAATGATAATCTTTTGAAAAAAAATTAAATACTGAATTTACCGAATTGCATGTTAGGAGTTAGGAGAACCAGACGAACATGAATTCATGTGAATGGATTAAAAGTCCGGTCACACAGCGCTTTACGGCTTAATCACGGCCAAAACACATCAAAAAGTGGTCTCCCGTGAAGCAGACGATGTTGTTCGCGTTGATGTCGAGTTTAAGACGAGCTACGGTCGATTTATAGACCTGGCAAGACGCCGGAAAAAATCGGAACGGCGTCGGACGCGGTAAAAAGTTTTGAACTGCTCAAAATTTTATTCCGCGGACAACCACGGGCGGCACACGTGGTAAAGACCTGCAACACACGTGAAACACACTTGATAATCCGTGTTCCGGCAGTGATTAAGACTTCGGGAGACGCGGTAAGACGTGGGTAAGACGCGAAAGTTTAGCGGTCTGTCACTGGCAGAGCACGGTCATCTGACGCGTGTTACGCGTTGGTATCACTGGAAAGAGCATGTGTTTAGCGGCTTACCACTGACAAATGGATTTTTCTGCGTACATACACGTGGCTGGACGTGGTTAGCCGTGCTTAGGCAGTGCTTCAGCAGTGGAACAGCCGCCAACGGCCATACCCCGTACAAAGCACGGCCAAATCAAAATTGACGAAAAAATTACCACTTTCGCGACCGCGTCCACCAGATTTTCATAACTTTTTGTACGTGATTTAGACGTGGAGTGATGTGAGACCGGGGCTTAAGATAAAATTTGAATCACATTGGGGTGAGAAACCTCTGCTAAAGTGATTTGCGTCATAGTACTTAGAGTCATAATCTTTTTGTTCGCGAATGTACTATATATTGCTACTTATAAACGCTTGGCTTCTATAGCGTGAGCTGAGACCACTGAGATCGCAATGCAAACGCAGACAAAATTTGTCTCCATTATTGTGTACGTTGGCCGAAAACAAGTAAAACGTCATTCAATATTACTAGGAATATAAGTAGACTGGAGTTTTCTACTTTGGAGCCCTGTTCATATTGGACTAATATTGATTTGAATTGATCTTATTTCTACTCCCGCTATGACACTGGAGGCAAGCTCATTAGTCTGGCTTACAGACCTTCTGTCGGTACTATTTTGCTATTCAGGTCATTGACGCCCTCAACGTCGAAAACTAGTATAGTTAAATGAAGTTTTGTCGTCGCCGCGGAGTCCAGTTGGCGAAGGGTCTGGAAACCTATCATGGAGTTGAGATCCCTTGCGAATAACAATGTTCCGAAAGCAGTTTAATCTGTATATCGCTATGTGGCATGGGTAAACACAGAAAGACACATATATTATGACATACTTGAATACAAAATCAGAAAGAACCGAATGTTATATTCAATGTTTGATGAGAGTTATCGGCACTGTACGTACGATCATATCTATTACAAGTTTTGAAAAAAAAAAAGAAGTTATTATTGTCCTGGCGTTCTCAGAGAAACTCAGCATTGATAGAACACAGAGATTTTGTTTTGAGTTGTGATGGAAAGTTTAAACGTTTCTGACTCTGTGTTAAATCGGACCCTTGAACCTAAATTTGGTAGAGAAAGATTCTATGGTGGATGGAAAGGGCAATAAGACAAACCCACAAGACTGAAAACACCAAGAGTCGTTGAGAGTACGTGGCCAGGTGATATAAGCTGAGATAAATTGTGTATTCCAAACTAAATTGTTGCCCCACCCCCCCCCCAAAAAAAAAAAAAAAAAATGTATCATGGATCTAAGCAGCAGGGCGTTGTATAATTTGATACTTTCGAAAAATTTGTCAACCACTACATATTCTTTTTATTGGGAGAACAAGTTTCATTTTCAAGCTGATTAGGTCAGTATATTCAGATACAATATTTTTATAAGATGAAAGAAAAAATTACGCGAATTTAATTCAACATTATATAGATGATGACTGGCGGGGGAGGGATCATACCGAATGTTCCACCCGAAGGGTTTGAAATGCTATTCAGGGAGGTTATAAGTCCCGCGACGGAGTCGAGAGACTTATAGCCTCCCGAAATAGCATTTCAAACCCTGAGGGTGGAACGTTTGGTTCATGTTATAACAACAAAAGTCATCATCATGGGTTAGTCAAATCTGCTTTTTCACATTATATGGAATAGGCAAATTTATCCTATCGATTGCGTGAAAAATATGATCGTTCAATCGTTTGTCATTTATTACGTGAAAATGTTTTCCCATGGGAGAACATTACAAAAATGTTCTGCCCATGGGCCAAAATAACCAATGTGCCTCCATCACGTGACTGTGTTTAGTCAAACACTAACCGGTATTTGACTAACCCATTTGATATTGCTGTACGTTGTATTGCCAGTAAGAAGCAAAATTTCAAATGGGGTTAATCTCAGTTATGATGATTTGTGCCCGAATTGCAACGTTAAAGGGGACATTGTTCATACATTCATTGAATGCAAACTTAACGAACATTCATATAATTATATACACTCAGCAAAAAAGAAAGTAAACGCTTTTTCAAGTTCAGATATCTCATAGAATATTTGGCTGAAATCTAATGTATTATATATCATATTGAGGGTAATTTAATTGGCTGTCAACCTGGTAGGTCAACAAAAAGGGAAACTTTATTCATGAGTGAACACTATATTGTTTTCCTCTTTGACATTCATGCGTATGTGCTCTTCTATGGAACAACAAGAACAAACAACAAGTTTCACACAAAAAGAAACATTAATTAAGTTTGCAAAAATAAACCTTTGATCTCTATGATATATCTAAAGCCCAAAAGATCAATGAAGGCTAAAAGTAATGGAGGAAGATAAAGCATCCTATGTCAAATCTAAATTCAAATGAAATAAGAGAAGAAGTAAAAATTAACAAAAACAGTAGAAATTTGAATTCTTCAAATAAAGAAATTGTAAATAATATTTGGTTCTTGAAATGCTCACATTGACCCTTAAATCAATAGATTACGAAAATAGATAAAGAAATTCTGCTCATTCAATATGCTTATTATTCCCTATGTCATTTGAAGTTTGACTTCATAGAAAATTTTTATTTTTCCCTTTTAGTTTCTCACTTTGTTTTTCTTAGAGGTTATAAAGATATAAAGAGAACAAAACTAATTTTTCCTGTTTCATCCATGTCTCTCATTGTGTTAAACTGGTCTTTTGTTGTCAAAGTTATCGTGAAGGGCATATGCAAATGAAAGAGCACATGTCAATTTTTGCAATTTTTAATTTTGTGCCTTGGAGGACAAAAGCGACAGAGCTCACTCATGCGTAAAGTTTTCTTTTTAATAGACCTATTAGTTTAATAGCCAATTAAATTACCTTTGACATGGTATAAATTACATTGATATTCATAAAAATCTTCTATGAAAAATATGACTTCGAAAAAGTGTTTACTTTCTTTTTTTGCTGAGTGTGTTTGTATATACATATATACGAAAGGAATCTGTTACAACATAAATACCATGCACCAGTAGCAAATATTAACGTTCTACATTGTTGAAAATAAAATAACAAATTTGGAGTATTAAGCTTATTTCAAAACGAAATGAAGCCAGGTAGGTATAATAAAAGGAGCTGCTCTTTAATGCATGTTTTTTATGAGAGAAGTTAGAATGAAAATAGAAATACAATATCTTTATGAAATATAGAAGAACGTTAGAAAAAATGAACAAAAATACTATCAAACGAATCGTTGAACCTCTAATGCACGATAGTGTTTGTATCGCTCTCATGCTATGTGATATCTCTATGATTATATGATTCCTATTGTGCATTTTGAATGGAATCCTAAACAAACGCTCAGATAAGGCAAGCAAAAAGAAAAAAAGAAAAGAACTACAATATTAAGGAGTACGGCTGACTTGCCATTGCAATTCAAACGATACCTTGCGCAGAATTAGATCAATGGTGTCCAAACCCGGGAAATGGCATTGTCCAGTGGGATGAGGGAAATGTGGAGGGAGAGCCCTGATCAAGAGGATGGACATTAACCTTTTGTGTGCTTTGATTGCCGGTTGGTACAATAATCCCTACAGCGGTATGCACATTGTCCAAAGTTCCTGACAATAATAACATAATAATAATAATAGGGTCTTATTTACCCAGGGTAGCCTCTTCAGTGTTATCACTGGTCTACCAGAGGACCCTGCCATTATACTATTACCCTATCGTTGCCAGGTACCCATTTACACACCTGGGTCGAGAGGGAAATGGCGGGTAAAAGCATCTTGTCCAAGGACGTAAGCACTGGGCTGGATTCGAATTTGGGTCCTCCGATATGCAGTCGGGAGTCTTATCCACTATGGCACAGCGCCCCACAAAAAGGCATAAGGCTATTATGTCAGTCGACTTTTAATGTGTTCGTCAATATTTAAAGCAATAAATTCCAAAAAGACGAACTGAAAACAGTCCTTATTGATGTTAATAGAATGAAAGAATGAAGTTAATGAGACGATATGAACAGTGTAAGACGTTCTCGAAAGACGATTGTCTACATCATGCACTCATGCTAGTTTGTTTGCCAAAGTTCCTTGGAGCTGACGGAAACACCGATATCAAATGAAAAAGTACTCAAGTAGCAGTGTTTCGTTTTCTTTTGTTTCTGTTGTTAATATATCGTTCGTGCTGCACCAACAAACTCATATTCAGTCAATTCAATTCAATTCAATTCAATTCATTTATTTTCATTCTTCTTTTTTTTTTCTTTCAACAAAAACATAACACAAGATAAATCAGGTATTACATCATAAACAAAAACAAAAACATTTGCCTTTGCAATAAATGATATCGATAAACATAAGAGCGCATACTGGTTTAAAAAAAATGATAATACAAAGTCATGCTTCAGTTGAAAAAAAGGAAGAAAGAATAGAGAGGTCCACTAAAAAGCAAAGCTTGTCGATTGTGAACCACTAATAAAACTTATGAATTACTTATTTACAAACACTTGTGACAAATATGATATAAGACAGGACGGGACAAAACAGAAGAAACACAGCAACATGACAGAACTTGCCAGGATGGATGAAAAGTATGGAAGGAAAGTAAGAAAAAGAGAGATTGAGAGAATGCCTACATGCTGAACGAGGGAAATGGAACAGGGGATGGTAGAGAATGTGCTTCATAGAGTTGGCGCTGCATGCAGCTGTGCAAGGATTGTGATGGCTACTTCTTTACGTAATAATGAATTCAGTGATTGAATGATTGGTGGATGGATGATAAACCCTGAGGTTGACGAGACCTACAGCTAAGGAAAAAAAACAACAACATATCAGACAGGATTTAACAGAAAAGATTTCATTAAATCAGAGAGGATTTAACAGAAATGATTTCAACTTGCGCTTAAAAGAATGCAAAGAAGGGGAATTTTTTATTTCACAGCTTAATGAATTCCAAAATCTAGGACCGGTGTATATAAATGTACTCTCAGCTAATAAAATTCTCAGAAGGGGCGAATGAAACTCATTAGATTGCCTAGTGGGAAAATTATGAAAAAACTGCTTCCGTGGAAACATTGAATTGAAAATACTGGGAAGTGCATTTGCGTTGTAATTAAACATAAATTGACCAAGTTGAAAAAAAAAATACAAATCTTTACTTTTCAAAATCTTATATTTAATAAATAATGGCTCTACCTAGAAACGTGGCGGGACGCCACAAATAAAACGAATAACCTTTTTTTTTTTTGTAATAACAGTAGTTTATCTACCAAATTTTGAAGGGCACTACCCCACGCTAGGAGTCCGTAATTAAGATAAGGTAAAATTAGAGAAAAGTACAGCGTCAACAAAGAGGACAATGGAATATGAAACTTGAGTCTATTAATAATACCAATATTGCGTGAAATTATTGTTCTAATGTTTGTAATATGCGGCCTCCACGAAAGTTTATCGTCCACTGTCATACCAAGGAATTTTATATGAGAAACTCATATATGAGAAAAGTGTCATCAAAAGCAATACGTGTGCCTAAATCTTCTGAAGAATTACTAAAAAGCATCTACTTAATTTTCTGGAGATTAAGTGAAAATTTATTAGCTCTTATCCACTGAGTTACTTTATTCAATTCGGAATTAACGATGCGTACAAGAGTATCTGGATTTTGGTGAGAAAAGAAAATATCTGAATCGTCAGCAAAAGGTATAAATGAGAGTATGTCAGATGATCTGCAAAAGTCATTAATACAAATGATAAAAATTAAAGGTCCTAATAAACTACCCTGTGGGATGCCACATTTAATGAATTCTAAACTCGAGCTGTACTCGTTCAGAGATACATATTGTTTTCGGTTTTGTAGGTAACTCCTGAACCACTCCAAGGCCTTCCCGCGTATTCCATAATGAGGCAGCTTATAAAGTAATATTTCATGATTAATTGTATCGAAGGCCTTGGAGAAGTCCAGGAAGATACCAATAAGATGAGAATGATTATCAATAGTATGCGCAGCGTGGTCAATAAACTTTAAAAGAGCATAAATGGTGCTATGTTTCTGACGAAACCCAAATTGAAAACTTGTAAAAACATTATGCAGATTCAGAAAACTAATTGTTCTTGTAAATATCAATTTTTCTAATATTTTAGATAAAGATGAAAGCAAAGAAATAGGTCTATAATTCCATATATCAGAATCATCTCCTTTTTTGATTAAAGGGAAAACTTTAGCTATTTTCATAAAATCAGGAAAAACACCACTTGATAAGGATTTATCAAAAATATATGAAAGTGGGTCAGCAATTGAAAATATGATTCCCTTTAAAATAAAATTACTAATATCGTCGTAACCGGCAATTTGCTTGTTATTCATTGCGGTAACAATGTCTATTATTTCATATTTTGTTGTTAGAACAAAAAAAAAATAGAACTAGAATTGGATTGACCTAAGAATTTAGAAAAATGTATATTTCACTGCGGTATTTTTTCTGCCAAATTCTCTCCAATCATTGAAAAAAAAGAGTAAAAAATATTGACTATATCATTGAGATCTTCAAAAACTTTATTATCATGTCTTATTTTTGTAATTTCTGATTTCTTTTTTAATAATTTCATAGCCTGCTTCAACACCTTCCATGTATTTTTTTATATCATGTTTATATTTTTCTAACTGAATCATATAGTATTTTCTCTTTTCCAACCGTATAATCTTCGTTAAAATATTTTTATACGAAGTGTATTCATTTTTTGACTTCTCAGTTTTTTTTCATTTTGAATTTATAATATAGCCTTTTTTTCTATTTATTGAACGAAGAAGAGATTTTGTAATCCATGGTAATTTGGGAGAAGTTTTATAATAAACTGACTTTTCTTTTAATCAGGGAATATATTTATCTAGATATCTGTTAATTATCCCTGAAAAATTCTCAAACGATACATTTATATCATCATTATCATAAACACCAGACCAATCAGCCTTTTGTAAGTTAGCACAAAGGCTAGCCAAATTTTCTGGTGTAGCTCTACGTCTGGATGAAGAAGAATGAAACTTATTAACACAGTGTTTAAGGTCAAAACATGCTATAATGGGGAAATGATCAGTAGGCCCTAATATCAGATAAAATTATAGAAGAATTTAAAATCTGCGCAGAATTAGCAAAAATATTATCAAGGATGGTGGTGGAATGATTTGTAACACGAGCTGGCTTCGAAATTAATGGCAAAAACAAAAGCTGACATAAACATTTCAAGAAATTCGTGAGATGTATTATCATCATTCTTAATCAAATCAATGTTAAAATAACCCATTATGAAAATATCTTTATTAATAAAAAAGGGGATTTTTAATAAGTTTACTATACAATCCAAAAAATCTTTAGGACTTGAACTTGGGGGTCTATAAACAATACCAATCATAATATTTTTACTTTGCGGAATGAAAATTTCCACAAACAGGGACTCTAAAACATCATTCATGATGTTAAATTCATAATTCATTGATCAATACAAGAAAACAAATTAAATTCAAACTCTTCATTCAATTAGCCAGACGGCAAGATGCACTGAAATATTTTCAGACTTTACAAAAAGAGAGAAACAACAGTCAAGAGGAAAGCACAGTAATGCCCCAGTCACACAGTGCTTTGCGATGGGTTACAACCGCCGCGGATTGATACGGATGAGTGAACGCAGGGGGACGCAGCGTGGACGCAGGCATCCGCAGGGACGTATGCAGACGTATCTGTCCGTAACTCATCCGTAAAAAAAAAAACGCACAATGACGGCGCCAAACCTGCGAAATTTTGAAATGTTTAAAATTTCGCAGAATGATTCTACGGATGCAGACTTACGCAAGTAACCGGAAGCAAACGTAATTATCCGTAACTGAACGTAACTATCCGTAGCATGGACGCAGACCATCTGCAAGAAATTTTACCTCCCGTCCGTTTGCGTTCGTTTACGTCCACCGTAAATATCCGAAAGTAACCGCAAGGTAACGTATCTCAACACTTTCGTCCGCTTACGGATATTTGCGGACAGTTACGGATGATGCGAACGATTACGTCCTTCGACGTTTTCCGTTTTCCACTCGCATGGGAACACAGAGACTCGTGGGAAGCCACACAACTCGTGTTGCCAAGCTGCAGCGCATTTACCTGAAGGAATGCTCCAACACAGTCGGAGCAGTGGAGAGGCAGAACCGCATGGTCAAATTATGACATTTTCCCCACAAAATGGTCATTTTAGGTGGCACCCATATACTCATGACATCGGTTGACCCTTGGTGCTAAACTTTTTTTCTTGCACTCTTTGAATGTATGTTGTTTTCGAAAAGGCAATATTTTGGGTAGGGGATGGGGTGACAGCATTTCATTCACTTTTCTGGCCGGGAAAGGTGTGTGACAGCGATAACTATATAAACTTCTCCATGTCAATGATATGTTAAAATTCTCTATGTCAATGATTCTATGTCAAATTCTTCAAACATCCTCTCTTATTATTTGCGGATGATAACAATGTGTTTTATCTGATTCTGATCGATTATTGATACTTTAAACGGTGAATTAACGAAGTTACTCCATTGGATAAGAGCGAACAAACTGTCAATAAATTTGCAAAAAAACTGCAAAAAAAAAATGCATGCTGTTCAGTAATTCGCCGGAAAATTTACCGAGAAATGTTTTCCTGGAAGACACGGTCATAGAAGAAGTCTCTTCCATCAAATTTCTAGGTTTGATTCTGGATAACAAACTTACCTGGGGTTTGCATATTGATTCTGTATGTCGCGTTATTTCAGGGAATATAGGTATTATAAACAAAGTTAAATCTTATCTTCCCAAAAATGTACTTTTTATGTTATATTCTACTTTGATACTACCTTACTTAAACTATGGTATACTTCCATGGGGAAACACTTTTTCTACTTATACAGGCAGAATATTATTATTACAGAAAAAAGCTCTTCGTATCATTTGTCACGAATCGTGGAGAAGTCATACTAATTATTCATTTCACGAAAATAATATTTTGAAAATTTTTGACCTTTATCGTTTGCAATTAGGACAATTCATGTATAAACTCAATAACCATTCTCTCCCCCTTGTGTTTGATTCCATGTTCTTAAAGAATGAAACTGTTCATGCATATCCAACCCGTCAATCCCATGAATATCATTTGCCTTTGACTAGGACGGTTTTTGCAAAATCTTTATTCTCCTTTTCTGGACCAAGATTCTGGAATTCTCTTGACAATAATATAAAAAAAGTTTTAAGTTTTAATACATTTTCTTTAAAGTTAAAGAATTATTTAAAAACTTCGTATGCAGCAAAACATTAATTAATTTTTTTTTTTTACTTCTGATTTTCAAAATCGTTGTTGCGTCGGTAACATCATTACTCTTTGTTTATCAGCGAGCCCGTGCTTCTGTGCCTCCAGTGCCCTGGTTATGACCCACCATTTCCCTCTCCTCTCCCCCCCCCCCCTTTCCACCTCGGACTTCCTACCTGCCTTACTATCTTTCTATCCTCTCATCAATCTTTCGTTATAAGAGAGCCGCTTTGTGTTTGTTAATGTGCGTTGGTATGTGTGCATTATGTGTGTATTACTCGGTCTGTCTTTTTTTTTAACTACCGTGTGTAGGGAAATTGTTGTTGTTGTTTTGCGCAATTATACATTTTTTTTTTGTATGAGGGGACTGCATTCTACAAGCCCTGCTTTTTAGCAGTCCCCTCCATTTCCAGCAATATTGTTTACGCATTCACAACAGTCACGTAACAGTTGTTTGTATCTCTTTTGATAATTTACCTGTATCTCTTTTACAATGTTATTCTGTTCATCGCATTGTGGCACTGATTTCCTGACATCTGTGTATTCGAGTGCTTCATTGTATTTCTAATTATTTTGTTTGTTGGAAGTGAAATAAATCAACTTGAAAACTGAGAACGAATTTAGTATTTCTCTATAGTCTTACCCACTTTACACTCCATGGAATGTGTATTACATTTTTTTAAATATATATATAAGTACTTGGGTGTGGGAGGGGTGTTTGAAAGTCTTGATGTCTTTTTTTCTCTGGAAATTTAATAAGCATTGTTTTATTATAAAAATCTCCCTAACATAACCCAATAAGCATGAATATCGCTGCACAACGACAACGTAACCACAGTTTGTCTATTCCATGACTGTGAGTAATAATGTTCTTACTCTAATGTTTAACTTATCGATCTATATTGTATTATGTTTGTGGTATAATTATGTTATGTATTCTCTACATTTATGAAGTTTATTCATATTTGAGTTGCACAAATAAAATTTAAACCTCAAGTTCAAAATGTCATATATCTTTTATCACTGTAAAGCAAATTAAAGGATTACGAACTTGTACGTAATTCAATTTCAGTTTTCCCCAGTCATGCCAGTGTACAATGTAAGACAGTCCAATACGTGATAACCTTGCTGTCATAATACACTGACTTAGCAGGGGTCGTCACAGAAAATAAAACTGTCCATAATTATTTATAACAATCTGTAACTATCCGTAACTATCCGAAAATATCCGCAACTCTCCGCAAGTGTTCAGAACTATTATGTGCCAATTCGTAAGAATATCCGCAAGTGGACGCAAGTATTCGCATCTGGTCGTATTTGTCCGTATCGCCCGCATTTTTCCCGGTATGTTTTGAATAAATTTTCTAGTGACGGCAAAGGATCCGCGGGAGTCCGCAGAAAAAATGACCTTTTTTGGACGTAACTCCGGACGTAGAGCATTATGTGACTGGGGCATAAAAGATACAGCCTGCAGACTGTATGTGGCATTGTGTTGTACAGTGGGATCCGCGAGCCATTTTTTCCCTCCTGCCTGTGTGTCTCTTCCGTATCAAGTTCATGTGATTGTCGCTTTGCCCTCCAACTGTTATTGGCTCCTCTTTTAATCAGATCTTGAACATTTCTTTTGAGTATGTGCGGCGTTGTGGAAAGGAATTCTATTCGAGCGATTTCTGCTCTTTGAAAGTAGGCACAAAGTGAGGTTACGACGTGACGTCATAAACAAAAGGTGAAAATATGCCATGATAATAAACGGAAGGTGTTGTCTGTATTCTAGTCACCTCTATCACAGCACGTCCGATGCACTCCTCGTTGATTTGGTCCGATGCCGATGACATTGCATTTCACAGTAGGTTTGTATACTGTTGCGTTGCTGGTACCACGGATAAACTCAATCAAAGCAATTTTCAGTCGATTGTCTTGTTGTAAACTGGAGCCATTAGACCGCATTTCTTTTGACTTATAAGTTCGTGAAAGCATCCGATACTAGATCCTGTGCTTACAACTAATTAAACATGTCTTCAAAACGAAGTCATGAATCCGAATGCAACTGTCTCGGCACTGCAGCCATATTCGGGATCGTCTTTGTTTTGCTAATCGAGGAGGCAGAATCAAGTCAGCACACCACCTCTTCGAATTCCGAGTACCTAAATATCATACGACGCCTTTGTTTTCCCACAGAATCAATCGATACTCCCTACTTAGGCAAAGGGGCAACAGAGTGTGAAATAGGCGCGACCCCCGAGGCCGTAAGTAAGTTCCAGATGGCGATGGCGTCGGGAGTAGATATCGTTTACGTTCGCACATCCGTGAACAACATGACCGACTTATTTCGAAATTCTGGGGACATGTACGATCCAGGCACCATTGTCTGGGCCTTGGAGGGTAAGGGCCGACTCCTGTTAACATTTGCGCTGGACTTTGTACAACTCTCTTTACGGACTCTGAGTCACAGTATCGATTACCTGCAATTTGACATTGATCTTCCCATTGATCACTGTTACTACGATGCCACAGATGTACGGCGTCTGCGGATTCTCGTCAATTATGTTGGAACTGTAGCTCGTTATGCTAACCAGTCACTGCAAGAAAATGCTGATCTCTACTCGAGGAAAGATTCTTATACTTGCGTTGGGAGAGTAAAGAATGTAATGGGAAGTTTTTCTGATGGTTCAAGTAGTGTTATGATGATGGATACATTTTACAGTTGCTGGTCAGTAGGCCTAGACAACAGCGAGCAGCGTTACACTTCAATTAGAAAACATTTTGGGGATGCGATAACAATTTTAGGTATCATTTTTAGTTTGCTGTTTCCCCTTCCTCTACTGTTTATTTTGGTCAGGAATGAACCCCTTTACCGCGGGAGTACTAAACCAGAGGACACCTACCTCGCGGCTAATTCAGATTTACCACTGGGCTTGAAATATTGTCTGTTCTACCATTCTTATGAGAAGAGGTTGGTTCTTTTCCTCCAAGGCATCATCGGTATAGCCGCCATCTGTCTTCTTTCATTCGCTCGAACCTTAAACTTTTTTTACACCAACACCAAGGGAATCGATCCCAAATATGTGGTGCTTGGTAATGCTGACATTTTTCCGCAGACTGATGGGCGATTCCCGTTGTCACCATTCGACAAAAATGGTTCATTATTGATTTGTAGCTTATTGCTTCTGTTATTGTACTTGATCAATCCCCCTGTCGTGAACGAAGCGATCGCGACTCTTCTGAAAGTAAGGAAAGATGACATGTCAGAACTTGTCATGATAAAAATAACAATCTGTAATGTACATGTAAGTTCAAGACTCAAAGTGACATCCGAACTCCCAAAGTATACTGGTAGACATTTTTATGACTTCCTGATGAAAATGCTCTTCCAAACTCTCCTTCCTTTTAACCCTTCTTTTTGGAAAATCATAAACGATAACCAAAATAACATGTCTGGCCCAATGTTCTTTCGTAAATTCAAACTGTGGCTTATTTTGTTCGGGTATTGCATCTTTCACTCAGTACCTCTGATTTATGCATCTTTCTCTGTTATTTCTGGATGTTTTTACCCAAAAAAAGTGCCAGGATCAACACTTAAACAAAGAATGATAGCAGTACTAGCAATGATTTTATTCTATCATGCGTATTCATCATGGTTTTTAATCGACACTTGTATATACTTCACGGAAATTGTGTTTTACACGTTTATTGGCATCCTCCTTCATCATGAGACCGTCGGTCAATGGTTTATCGTCCTTGTTATCTTAGCAATATACTTTGCTGATATTATCGCCGCGTTCTATAACGGCTATCGTAGCCTTCTAATCGATTTGTTCAAAGCTGCTGGCAAATGTGTTCAAGATTTCGAACAAAGCAAGCTGGTAATCTTAGAAGGTAATGAAATAACACATGTTTCTTCAAGCCTTTTCCAAGAAACCATAGAAAAATATAAGCCAATGTACGTAGAAGTTCTCCGATTCACGTTAAAATGTATCTTAATGCTTGTTGCAACAAGATTTACTTACACGATCTTGAATACGGTTTATGGTTTCAGCGACCTTTATGCTGTTGCCTACTATATCCTAATGTTCGTTGTTGCTGGCCTTGTGCCATACGTGCAATCTAGCAGTAACTCGGAAGAGTGCGAACAGATGGCGAGGGAAAAGGATATGATTACATTTTTGAAGCAGAAACTTCGTGAAGAAATGCAACAAGACGACGATTCGAGTCCTGAATATTTTTCTGCCTGTGATGACTTCGACATGCCGGACGAAATGTTGCAGTAATGAAACCACCGCAACAACCATACAACGATAGCGCAGAGAAGTTGCAAGAACAAAGAAATTGCCAGAGCAACGGACAGATGATCGGCAGCTATGCGGACGAACAGCAAAAAGAAGACAAGACAAAATCGGTAATGGCGTCGAAAGCATTGATGTTATACATCAGTCAATTTTGAGAGTGCAAAATAATTGTCTGATTGCTGTGACCGGATCCCATGTTTCTTTTATCACTTTGCAACACTGTTATGTTTCAGAAAATGATTCACTGGCAGTTAGGAGGGTACATAGTCATTTATACGTTTGACAGAACCCTGAGGAAAAGCGTTGCTATATGTCGATCATTATATCGACAAATACAACATGAAGAACGTGAACATTCTTAGAATTAAGAAGCCTTTTCAAGAAACACTTCTATGGTTGATTGCTATATGTCTGATCTTCACCGCTTGACTTTGCTTTATGGGCATGGGATATTTACGGCCATGTTAAGTGAAATTAAATTTTGACATACAGTGCTTCATGGATTTAAAACTTGCTCTGCATTTCATTGTCGTTTGTGTAGTTTACCTTTACCGAATATGTCTGTCATTGTAAACAATTGAGCAAATGCAAGTGCATTTTTTTTTCTGAAGTTTGATAGCTATTTCATTTGGAGCTTGGGAACTAGGCTTATACTTTCTATTGCGATATTAGTCTGGTGACCCCATGGTGGTGACAAAACAACAACAACAACAACCTACGTTTAAGAAATATGACTGAATGTAAGCGGTAGTATAGAAAGATGCCTGATGTTTAATCGAACAAACACTTTGCTTTTGGAACAGCTTAGGTAAGAACTTGTACATGAAGGTACTAAAGCCAGTTTCTTTATTTGAGCAGCATATACCGTCACAAATATTCTCATATAGGTTGCTTTTGCATATTTCATAAGAATATTTTGAGATTGAACCAATATTAATTCAACGGTGACAGAAAGAGTAACTGTAATGTGTGCAAATGGAAAAATGCTCCTTGGTTTTATATTCCTGTTTATTTGCACACATTTTACGTCACTTCTTTAATCATAGTGCATATATTTTTCCAGTCAAACCTGTTTAAAATCTACTTTTTCAATTGTAAAGCAGTTATTTTCTTTGTTATGTGTGCATAATTCATTTATATGAAACAGACCCTCATAAGTTGTTTAAGGCGCATATACATAACATCAGAATTTAAGAGTATAAAAATTAATCTCAAATTTGTTGAAATACGTTATTAGAAACCCGCAGTTTCCAAATTTAGCAAATTTTATTTTGACAATTAGATTATATAAAGCTGAATTTGTGCTGATAATGACATATATCCATATGGAGCATAATTTTACGGCCTTGTTTCCTGAAGCATTAGAAATTACAGAGAAATGATTCCTGTCATGATAATTATGATCATCACAGGAATGTGACCCATTTTAAAATATGAAAAGGGGTCTCCATATTGTCATACCAAAGCATACTTTCCTAGAAAAATTGTTAAGACAAGAATTTTCAATTTGTGCTATGATCCTAAACTTTAGAAAAATGAAAAAGTAGAATATTGTTCTTTCAGAAAATATATAAGAAAAAAACAACTCAGGATTGAACAAGTTGACCCATTTCACCCATTTTGAGCCCCACACGTAAAATCGGGTCGTGCGACTTTTTGTCGGTCTTGTGCTAAAAGGTCGGTTTTCTGAAGAGCGTAACACTTTATATACATACTCTATGGATCTGCAGTTTAGATTTTGTAGTTACAGTGCATCAGGTGACACTCAGCTTGGAAAAGCTAAATATTTTGTTGGCGCTGTTTCTTCTTCTTCCTCTTTGGCTGTGCCTCGTATAGAATTTTTTGTTTTGTTTTAATCTTATGTAATCCTGTGCTGTTTTCAAATAGAATAGAAAACGCTATTTTCTGAACGGTGTAACAGTATAGACTTTGGAACTGCAGTTCGGATTTTGTAGTTACAGTACATCACGTGGCACTCAGCTTGGAAAAGCTAAGTTTCTTTTTGTTGTTGGCAAGAAAAGCAGCCAGTGATATCTTATATATGAATTCAGTCTTATATATGAATTCAATCTGTCACAATCAAGTTCAAAAGGGGTTTCTACCCTCGTTTACATCAGTGTGTGTACAGAATATATAATTCAGATACACATAATTTTAATCCTTTGTACATAATAGGAAGTAACGATTACAGGTTTGAGATGTAGCTAATAAGTATAAACTTCAACTAAAGTCGGTATACCTATTATAATCATCATTTTGTGTGACTGGTGGTAATATAGAAATCATTTATATGTATATAGTTAAATAGTTTTTGAATATTTGTATGAATGTGTTTTATACTATATACTACTTTAGTAGTAGTTACATCATGGTACTTCACGGAGTCTAGTGCACTATATTGCAGGATCTGTGGTATTGTAGATATTACATGGAGCGATTCTGTTTGGAAGGATAATTGGAAATTATTAGAAATTGAAGGGGTAGGCTACTATTCACATCATGATTAGTTCATGTATTTAGCTATGTTGTGACACACGGGGCCTGTTTCATAAACATATATATTTACCTGAGAAAACAACTCTGGAACTGAAAACTAAGTTATTATGATGCTGCCATTGACTTCTACACAGTAAAAAAAAAAAGACTCTGTTAAATAATCCACCTGAGTTTTTCCCAGGTAGAAAGTTTTATGCGACAGGCCCAAGATCATTTTGTATAGGTTACTGTACATAATCATGTGACGTGTTTGACCGAACACTATTATATTACCATTCCTTGCTGTGACGGTCTGATGATTATCAATAGTAGATAATGCTGCTCATCATTTGGGGACAAGTTTTGGCGGCAAGATTTGAATTCATTTCCTGTCCATTTTTCTTTAATTCCTATTTCCTAAGAAACTAAAATAGAATTTCATGTTTTCCTAAGTATTAACGTAGTAACTTACGATTGTGCTCAACTTTATCGTAACTTACCTTACATCCGGTTACCTACACCTACCTATACATGTAGTTAATACTTTCCTATGACAAAAGGTCATAGGTACAATATTCTATTGCTCATTTACCCACCTAGAATTGACGTGTCTTTCTTATTCTTTGTCACGTGTAGAGTTTCACCAATAAACGTGAAGTTATTATCGAAATTGCCAGCGTAATTTTAGACATTTTATTTCGCCTCAGATTTTATCTTCATCCCCTACATGTATATAATATTAATAATAATAATAATAACAATAATAACAGTGATAATATGGATATATATAACGCTAAGTGTTCAAAGCGCATACATAATCATAATACTATTCTTTATCTTTCTATCTATATCGGCTTGATATATATATATATATATATATATACATATATTATAGAAACAAATGTACACGTATCGTGTTGCTGTTGTTGTTGTTGTTGTTGTTGTTGTTGTTGTGTGTGTGTGTGTGTGTGTGTGTGTGAGCTCGCCCGAGCTCGTGAATGAGTATGTGTGATTCATAGGTTTCCTAAGATAATTTAGTTTATTTTTTATTTAATTTCCTAAGATTCAATTTAAATTATCAGCGACAATTCATCTATGTCAAACGATGGCCATGCATTTTCACTTTTGTTTTCTGTTATCACAGAGACTGCAAAATAATAGGAGGATTCAAATTTAATTTTCCCTATAGCAGCTCGAGGGATGTTCTTGGTCGCGAGCATTCCCTCATCTTTTTTTTGAATACATCATTAGGATTTTTTTAAAACTCTAAACAATATAGCCATTCATCCAATTAGACCTAGTTCAATTTGTGACAAACATTGTCATCTTGATATTTTGCCAATTATGTAAAACTGTCGTCGCACATTGTCAAGTTGTACTAATGTATAAACCTATTGGGAGAACGATGCATTATGGAGGATGTATACCAATCGCAACAGCGACATTTCTATTACTTTTTTTTTCGTGTTTGTGTGTGCGTGTGTATCATGTCGTTGGTGCTGCCGCTAACCAAGTCATCTACTCGACCTGTTCAGTCTTAAGAACACTGTTGGATGCTTAAAGTATTCTGATAAGCTGTAAGAAAACAAATCGAATTGAAACTCTTAATTCAAGTATCCAGACCGCAAGATAAACTGATATGATTTCAGACGTTGTAAAAAGAGAGAAACGGTTCTACGGATTGAGGAAGAGGACACACACTAAAACGCAGGGCCTTATGTAAGGGAAAATACTGCTCCTTGACTGTATGCTGTTTTCCCGGCTGGAAAGAGCACAATTGTGTTCACACTGTGTTCACAAAGTCGACTATGTGAACACGCTCGAATTTAAGAGTGTGAAGATTATTTCACACTATAGGGTGGTTTTTCACAGGGTATTCACATATTGGTGTTCTGTTTCACAGTATGAATTAATGATTCACACTGTGAATTGATGATTCACAATGTGTTCACACTGTTACAACGCTCGAATTAACCATGTGAAGAGATTTCACAATGTGTTTACACTGTGTTTCACATTGTGCCTCACATTGTAGGATCGACACTGTGTCTTTCCAGAAGAGTTGTCTTGTGTTGCGGGATCCACCAGCCATTTTTCTTTTCATCCATCTGTGTGCCTTTTCCATATCAAGTTCAAGTCTGTCATGTCCTCGAAAGAATGTTATCTATTTTATGAACTTCTTACTCGTCATGCTGGTTTGCAGACGTACCTTGCAGCTAGTAGCTGCTTCTAGTCACCTTGTAGGTGACTAGAACGAATGTTTGTTTGTTTTTTTCTCACGTCTTTGGTTTAGTCTGAGGAAACTGTGGAATGCTATATAGTAATGATCATTGAAAAAAATAATCAAAATCAAACCCTTAATTCAACTAACGAGACGGTAAGGCGACCTTATATGTTTTTAGACTTCCTAAAGAGAGGGAAATGATAATGATTATGGATAGTGGACGATAGAAGCGAAAAGCACATTAAAACGTAAGGAAAGATACTCCTCGTTGACTGAATGCGGCATTGAGTTGTATCGTCATATACACCAGCCATTTTTTTCTCCCTAAAGAGAGGGAAATAATGATTACGGATTTTGGACGGCGGAAGCGAAAAACACAGTTAAACGTATGGAGAGATACTGCTCGTTGACTGAATGCGGCATTGAATTGTATTATGGTATACACCAGCCATTTTTATTTTTTTCCCACCCGTGTTCTTTTTCCGTATCAAGTTCATGTGATTCTCGATTTGCCCTGCAAATGGTATGGGATAGCGAAGTCGCCCCTCCATTACTCAGTTCCCAAACAATTCTTTTGAGTATGTGCAGCGTTGCGCAGACGATTTTAATTCAACCCAAGTTGGCGGTTTTCTGCTCTTTGAATTTAGGGACAAAGCAATGTTATCACGTGACCTTACTAACAAAAGGGAAAATATGCTATGATATTTGATGGAGGGTGTTGTCTGTATTCTATTCATACCTATAGCGCTGCCTCCCGTGCACTGCTCACTGATTCGGTCCAATGCCCATTACATTTACCGCAGTAAATGCAAGGCGTGTCTGTACATTGCACACTGCGTCACAGCGCAGCACCAAAGCAGAGCAAAACTTCCACGCACAAAATGTATGTTGATGACACGTCCAGGCCGTGATCAGAAAAGCCATGAATTAAACATTCCTCTCTTGGGTTCGATTAAATATTCCCATCTTGAAGAGATTCAGCTCTTCACTGCTATCTCAAGATTTGACGTTACGCCTCAGCCCTTAATACATACTTGTATCTGACTTCGTGAAGACTATCACTCACCGCACCGGTGATGGAAGGAAATAGGAAGAACCTCCACAATGTCGGGTGGATTTTTACCATCATCCTCGGCCTAGTCATGGTGTTGACTGTTGATTTTGCTACTGCACAGGGTAAGTACAGAGACAGCAAGCTAAAATTCTCCCCACCCCCAGAAAAAAGTAAACTTTCCGTTACTTTTCGGATGAAAATTAGATATTGTTTTGTTACTAAATTAGGACATGTAGACGCAAATCAGGTTGAGAGCAATTTTTTT
The DNA here is from genome assembly GCA_033980235.1 of Diadema setosum. Lineage (NCBI taxonomy): Eukaryota > Metazoa > Echinodermata > Echinoidea > Diadematoida > Diadematidae > Diadema > Diadema setosum. Next base: position 6,406,021 of record CM067074.1, on the reverse strand, counting down.
TTAAATACTTTAAAGGAAGGTCCGTCATCGGATATAGCAAAATCAGAACTTTTCAGTGATATCTCATTTATCACATAGTAAGTACTATTCTAGAAGAAATGGTAAAAAATTTTCATATGTCATCGTATCATTTTGTTTTCTTGGCAAGCAACTTTAATCTCAATACATTCTGAAATTTAAATCTGAAATATATCATAGCACAGATTAAACACGAATCGGGGTAGATTTTTATGCGATATCATTCGTCATATTATTTCAGAAAATTAAGTTATAATGTATCCTCCACGAGGTTGACAAGTCAAGTGCTTGTTCTTTGATATTCTTGAAAAAGGAGAATTTATAATCTGGCATATCGTATATATATATATATATATATATATATATATTCATATATATGCATGTATATATATGTATATATATTTTTTTTTTGATGTCATGTCACTTCATAGTGTTATGGAACGCAAATCTCGAGAGGAAGAAACGTTGAACAATCTATCCAAATCTTGAGAAATTAAAGAACCCTCATCCACTGTTGCACTCTTTCTTCTCCTTCCAAGTATTGTGCTTTCGGCACGGTGGGCACCTTCAAGCATGACGGTCAAAACAAAACCAACCAAAAGATACATATATATATATATATATATATATATATATATATATAAACATATACAAATTTCGTTTCGGAAGTTTTCAGTAAATGGGACATGAGCGTAAGCTTCAGTTCTGAGACCCGTTCATCAGCAGCGTATGGGCCTATATTGTACAAGACGCGATTTGATTTGATTATATTTATGACCAGACTTACAAAAAAGACAGTTGCTGTGAGCAATATAATAGGGACTGTGTGTCAGAATCAAAAGAAAGGGAAATGTTACTATTTATTGACAGGAGAAACTTGTAGATGCCTTACAAGTCGGGCTTGATTTGCAAATGTACTTTGTGAACACTCTATATAACAATCATGAAGATATCAGGTATCAAATTAAAGGCAATGCGATCAGAGGAGATTTTATCATTTTTGAATCAAAGTTCAGTAGGCCTACGTCCCAAGATAATTGTTATTTCGGGTGTCATGTCAAAGAGAGAAAATGTCACGTTAGACTGGAATTCAACTTCTATAATGACTAAAAAATACAATCGATGAAGAGATCTTCCTCGTATGGAGTAGTTTTTATGACGCCCTGTTTCAAGATTCATGGATAATATCCGAATATTTCAGCAGTGCTAGGACGCGCTATAGCCATTCCGAAATATAGTAAATACTTATTCTCTGCTGAGAATTCTATATTGCGTGTGTTGGACTGTCAGTGTGTGTGTGTGTGTGTGTGTGTGTGTGTGCCTGTGGGTGTGTGTGTGTGTGTGTGTGCACTTGTGCACCCATTACAACCGATGACATGCATATAGATACACACCTTCAAACTGGTGACACACAGACAACTGGTGACGTCATCGGTTGTAACTGAGCATAAATTTACGAAGAGGAACCCCCTATGGAGTCAATTTTCAAATTATACTGTTTTCTGAGCATAGTCATCAATTGGATAGGAACAAGCAAATACCTCGACAGAGGAGAAAAATTGAACAGCGCCATCTCTCACTTACACCCGGGGAATCCCCATAAATTTTCTGTCGGAGATGTCACCAGTTATGTGGAGCTCTACCTACGCGTACGCGTACGCCGCGTGACGTCATCTCGCAAAAATCGCTGGTTATGAGCGACCCGGCGATCGCTAGTAACATGACGAAGAAAATTGACTGCTGGGGAGGTGTGAAGCTAGCTAGACGTAGACGTCTCTCTCAACTCGCACGAGACATTGTTCATCTGCTGTGTCTTCGGAAGGAAAAGGTAAGTTAGTGACGACTACTGGATAGGCCTAAATTTTATTTTTTTAAAGGTAAAATATACTCGTGAAATAGGCAACACCACTGCGTGTCCGTATTGTAGCAACGACGGCAAATCTTCAGTCCCATACATAACAAATTGTAGTAGGCCTCTGTGACCACTCCTCAATGGCCTACCTGGCCTCTTCTTGCACGCCGCCTCTCAGCTCACCGCACCAAAAATGTGCGAATCACCAGACACCAGATCACGTAGAAATGCTGCCGTATACTGGTTCTACAGAAGAAAGTGCCTAGCGTAGAGTAGGCTAGAATTCTGACGCATTTTGCAGTGATATGAACGAAGTGTTCTGTTCTGCTATCATGCACAAATTTGTATGAATGAAATAATAACAATAATGATAATACCGTAGTCAGCCATTAACCATTTTCTTCCCCTTCTTCATGCTATCCTTTTCTAGTTCTAGTTCCATCATCTGTTTCACCATTAATTCTCCTTTGTTCCCTTCCTCCTCTAACAGTTACATCATGCTTTTCATGTTCTGTTACCTTAGTCTTCAATTTCTCCCCTGTTCATTCCGACCATCTGTCTTTTCATCAGCTTTCTTTGCACTCGGGTGCTACAGCTACTAATCCTCCTTCGTGTTCTGGTTTGTTATGGGTATAGTGTACTATTCATTCTCCATTTTATCCTTCTCATCTTCTTCCACTAACAAAGTACCACACTCCACAGCTGTTTATAAGTACATGTAGGCATAATGACTTTGAAATGTAAGAGTGCACGAGTGGTTACAATGACAAGAAGATTGCAAAAAGCAAGTGTGTGTGTATTTATACTTGTGATCTGTTAAATAATAATAATAATAATAATACATAACATTTATAAAGCACTTAATATCATATTTCTAAGCGTTGGGGAAAAAAACAATGATAGAGAACGAGTGATGCCATTCTAATACATAGAAACTTCATGTACATGTTTGTATGTCTAAGCATATTAAATATGCATACATGTAACTTTGAATTGTAAGAGTGGTGACATTGCATAATTATGCACAACATGTGATTTAATACAGTATGTACCAGTAGGAAGTGGAGAAACTGAGTACTAATACATGTACTATCTAGCCTAACCAGACCGCTGTGCTTCGCACAGCAGTCTGACATATAGTGTTTATTAATGTTGTAAACGATCGTCGCTTTTGACGGCAAAATCACATAAAATGTCTTTTATTTTGTTTGATTTTAACAGTAAGATAATTTTTACCACTCACCTACATCATATTTTGCTGATGATTGAGTTGAATTTGGTGTTTTGTTGGTATCCAGACCTTATTGTTGAATTTTTCGGAGTAGATTGTGCGATGATTCACAAAATGAACTACCTAGCTACCACGAACTCTCAACCGGAAGCACCGTGGTAACATTTTACGTACGCCCTTGCGTTTTGTGTGTTACGTAAAGCTTGTCGTCTGCTACGTACATGTATTTCAGCGTGTGCTGCTCTCATGATCTGACCTTTGCTGCATCCCTTCGCTCCGACAAGGTCATCACTTCTGCCTCGACTAGGTCATATGAACTTTTCTGACTCGCTACGTTGTAGTATACGAGAGTGATTGCCATTCAAATAACACGCAGAAGATGAGGAGTGCAGCAATACGGATGCTTACAGACCTGGTTTTAATCACAGATTTCGGTGGGTTTTTGACGTACACCCAGACTATGGGGATTCCTTATCTAAATATTCTCTGCATAGATATCTTCCTCCTAACTTTTCCAGAGTGGGAGGGTCGCTGTTTCAGCCAGTCCACTTTCAAATGATCTTTGTGGACCTCCACAGATATGAACTCTTCCTCCTTTTCTTCCTCCTCCTCTGAGTCTGAGATGTCACTGTATTGTATACTCTGTTTCCTCTTCTTGAATGGCGACATGTTGATCTCCCCTCCGTCTTCCATAGAAGACATAGCTGTCAGTTCCTCCACCATTCACTTTGTGATGGTGAGGCCTTGCTCGAGGTACCATACCGTGGCTGCCATGGTCATGAGATGAGCAGTGATGAATGAATGTTGCACAGATTCGTATAGCGCGCTCGATCTTTGACTTTGGACCACTCTACAGTGCAGTGGGGTTATCGTTCATAGCAGTTTGTGCTAACTTGGTCTTGGAGGCACTGTGCATGTAGACTCTACCGCCGTTCTCTATAGTAAACCGGGGCAATCATCGCTATAACCTCTGGCTCTTGTAAATATTCTGAGCTGGGTATTCCCAACCTCAACATGCGCTTTAGTAATTCGATGTATTGAAATATTTTTGTCTTTCTGCAACTTTTTGTGCAATAACTCAAGAAAAACATACCCTATCACCACCATATTTTGCATATGTATAGTTCATGTCACGAACATTATTTTACAAAATAACAACTACTTCATCAGACGCCATCTTGGGTATGTAAATTAGGGTCAAAGGTCATAGATGTTTCATCCTGTATCTTGATTAATACATGTCCTATCTTTCCCATGTTTTGCACACGTAAAGACCATGTTACAGGGATCATTTCATAAAATAACCACATTTTGCTCAGATACCATCTTGATTGTGCAAAGTGGGGTCAAAGGTCATATGTACTTCTTTTTCTATCTTCGTTATGACGTGTTATCTCTATGGGAGGGAATTTTTCTAGATGTTAAAATTGACATGACTGTCTTTATCCAGCACTATCTTACTTATGCTTCGGTGAATTTCTCTCAGATTTTAACATGTTGTAGCTGAGACTTTACACTATCAGGACTCGAATCATTGATTAAAACAAAAATCGGATCACCTAATTTGTCAGTGTTGATAAATTCCGGTTCTAGTTTGTTTTGTTGTTGTTGTTTTGCGTAGGCTTAAGCATTGCACATTATGCTAGCTCTCAAAACCAATTAATGATGACCTGTCGAAACTTTGTCATATAATTTATCCAATTGTCGTACAGCCCATGGATACTGTCACAGAAGAGAGGGACAGGCATCTTCACACATAGACATTGATGACGAGGCACCTGATTAGACGAAAAACACAGTAAGCAATCAGTATTCCTTCTAGATAAGTCAAATTGTATTAGTTTTGTGATTTCTGTAGGAAGTGGAGAAAGTGAGTACAAATACATATGTTCTATACCCTATGTAATAACATACTGTTTACGTAATATGAAATCTTTCTGTACTCTCAAAGAAGTAAGTTTCCCCCTAGCCTTTATTCATTATCTCTAAAAATATTTCAGTGATTTTTATCTAGCAAAATGTAATAGATGCGCAATTTTCTTATGCACACTCTCAATGGTAAATGGTTGCCATGGAATACACCCTTGTAACTTTTTCGTCAAGTGCGCAAAACAAAAAACAAAGAATGGTTGCACTTATAAATGGAAGCTACAAGCTACATAATGTACATTGAAGATGACCCGGCTCACAAATCTGCCATTATTGTCTCAGGTCTCACAGGATTCCCATTGTTTGTACCATCTGAACAGAATTGTGTGCTCTTTAAAGAAGATGCAATATCAACACAACAAAAAAAATAATAATAACTCCCGTCAACCCTGAGGAAAATGGCATCAGGTTTTAATGAAACATTGTTGTAAAAAAAAAAAAAAAAAAAAACTTGGCAGGATTGTTTCTATACCTACTAGTATTTACTAACTTCTGTGTGAAATTGAGTGTTACATGAATGAGCACACAACGTACACTTGTGCCCTTAAAAACAAAACAAAAAATACTCTTTCGATTTCTGAAATGTGACATTTTTGCATTTAATGTGTTCTAACTCATGCATGACTAAACAGAACAATCTCATTTTAATCAAAAAACTAGTCAAGTATGGAAACACTTCTGCTCGGTTATTTCACTCAACAATTTTTCATTAAAAAGGTATGTCATTTTGATTGGGGGTTACTTTTTTGTGTTTAGAATATAAAGAAGCGACTTCTTTTGCTCTTTGCACAGGAAAATATATTTTTATGTGATGAAAGTGTGATGTTATGGCAACAATTTTACCATTCGCATTGTGCGTAAAAAATGCACATACCTTTTTGCTAGAACAAAATTGTTTGAATGTATATTCTGATCAAAGAAACTTCATCTATATACGTGTATGTATTTGTGCATTTCAGTTTTCTACAACGAATAAAGATATTCATAAAGGAAACGCACACCCACCGCTGAAAATGACAACATCTACAAGAGGGTAGACGTGCGGTTGCGTGTAGTTAGTACTATACCCTATGTAATAATATACTTACTGTTCAAGTAAATGTCAAATCTTTTTGTATTGTGTATACATTCCTCAAAGAAGTAAGTTCTCTCCCCCCAGCCTTTATTTATGATATATCTCTACAAATATCAAATGGTGATTCTTAGCTAGCAATAGCAAAAGGTAATACATGCTCAATTTTCTTGTCGGTCCAGTGGGTACTGACATTGTTTGTTTTGTTGTTGTTGTTTTGCGTAGGCTTAAGCATTGCACATTATGCTAGCTCTCAAAACCAATGATGACCTGTCGAAACTTTGTCATATAATTTATCCAATTGTCGTACAGCCCATGGATACTGTCACAGAAGAGAGGGACAGGCATCTTCACACATAGACATTGATGACGAGGCACCTGATTAGACGAAAGACACAGTAAGCAATCAGTATTCCTTCTAGATAAGTCAAATTGTATTAGTTTTGTGATTTCATACAATATGTAGGAAGTGGAGAAAGTGAGTACAAATACATATGTTCTATACCCTATGTAATAACATACTGTTTACGTAATATGAAATCTTTCTGTACTCTCCTCAAAGAAGTAAGTTTCCCCCTAGCCTTTATTCATTATCTCTAAAAATATTTCAGTGATTTTTATCTAGCAAAATGTAATAGATGCGCAATTTTCTTATGCACACTCTCAATGGTAAATGGTTGCCATGGAATACACCCTTGTAACTTTTTCGTCAAGTGCGCAAAACAAAAAACAAAGAATGGTTGCACTTATAAATGGAAGCTACAAGCTACATAATGTACATTGAAGATGAGCCGGCTCACAAATCTGCCATTATTGTCTCAGGTCTCACAGGATTCCCATTGTTTGTACCATCTGAACAGAATTGTGTGCTCTTTAAAGAAGATGCAATATCAACACAACAAAAAAAATAATAATAACTCCCGTCAACCCTGAGGAAAATGGCATCAGGTTTTAATGAAACATTGTTGTAAAAAAAAAAAAAAAAAACTTGGCAGGATTGTTTCTATACCTACTAGTATTTACTAACTTCTGTGTGAAATTGAGTGTTACATGTACATGAATGAGCACACAACGTACACTTGTGCCCTTAAAAACAAAACAAAAAATACTCTTTCGATTTCTGAAATGTGACATTTTTGCATTTAATGTGTTCTAACTCATGCATGACTAAACAGAACAATCTCATTTTAATCAAAAAACTAGTCAAGTATGGAAACACTTCTGCTCGGTTATTTCACTCAACAATTTTTCATTAAAAAGGTATGTCATTTTGATTGGGGGTTACTTTTTTTGTGTTTGAAATATAAAGAAGCGACTTCTTTTGCTCTTTGCACAGGAAAATATATTTTTATGTGATGAAAGTGTGATGTTATGGCAACAATTTTACCATTCGCATTGTGCGTAAAAAATGCACATACCTTTTTGCTAGAACAAAATTGTTTGAATGTATATTCTGATCAAAGAAACTTCATCTATATACGTGTATGTATTTGTGCATACATTTTTATGCATGGTTTTGAAATGTGAGAGTGGTGACATTGTACAAGAAGATTGCATCTAATGATGTGTGTATATATTTGTAACTGTGAAAGGGGTGACATTTTTATAGCAAACTGTGAGTGTTTATGTACATTGTTTGCATGGTTTTGAAATGTAAGAGTGGTGACATTGTACAAGAAGATTACATATAAATGGTGTGTGTATATACATGTAAAGTGTTGAAGCGATGACATTCTGATAGAAACTTAATGTTTTTGTGTTTAAGCATATGCATGGTTTTGAAATGTAAGAGTGGTGATGTGCAGATGGGAAATAATGGTGAGTGTTTGTGGTAGTGAATATGTATACTTGCTAACTCGAAATAAGATGATTTTCTTATAAATACAAAGAAGCTCTATAAATGCTTGTTTTGTATGCATGATTTTGAACAGAAAGAGTGGTGACTTGAAGATTGCAAATAATGGTGTGCATTTGAATATCATATCTTTCTAACTCTTAAAGTGATAACAATACATTGACATTTTACAAATGTTGGTGTTTTTGTATGCATGGTTTTGAAATGTAAGAGTGGTGATATTGTACAAGAAGATATATTGTGTGGGTGAGTGCATTGTACTTTTAAACTGTGCGAGTGATGACTTTCTCAAACAGAGACTATAGATGTTTGTGTGTTTATGTATGCATGGTTTTGGCATACAAGGGTGGTGACATTGTACAAGAAGATAACTTATGGTGTGTGTACGTGTGTGTGTGTGTGTCTATAATATAAAGAATTAAACTGTTAAAGTGGTGAGATTTTATTTCTAAATGCATTCATCTTTATGTTTATGTGTTGATGTATGCATGGTTTTGAAATGTAAGAGTATTTTTAAACTGTTAAAGTGGTGACATCTTAATACATAAAAACTTTGTGTGTTTAGGATGCATGGTTTTGAAATGGAAGAGTGGTGACAATGTACAAGAAGATTGCATATATTGGTGTGTGTTTGTTAAAGTGTTGAAGTGATGACACTCTGATAGAAACTTCATGTTTTTGTGTTTAAGCATGTGCATGGTGTGTGTGTGTGTGTGTGTGTGTATGTATATATGTTGTTAAGTGGTGACATTGTAATACATTAATCTATATTATAACATTAATCTTTATGTTTATGTGTTCATGTATGCATGGTTTTGACATATAATGAGTGGTGACATTGTACAAGACGATTGCAACTTATGGTGTGTGTTTGTGTGTGTGTGTGTATATATATAGAATTAAACTGATAAAATGGGGACATAAGTACATTTATCTTTATACAAATAATCTTTATGTTTATGTGTTTATGTATGCATGGTTTTGAAAAGTAAGAGTGGTGACATTGTACAAGGAGATTCCTAACAATGGTGTGTGTATCTGTATATACTTTTAAACTGTTAAAGTGGTGACATCTTCATACATAAAAACTTTGTGTGTTTATGATGCATGGTTTTGAAATGTAAGAGTGGTGACATTGTACAAGAAGATTGCATATAATGGTGTGTGTTTGTTATACATGTAAAGTGTTGAAGTGATGACATTCTGATAGAAACTTCATGTTTTTGTGTTTAAGCATATGCATGGTGTGTGTGTGAATGTATAGAATTAAACTGTTGAAGTGGTGACATTGTAATACTTTAACCTATATTATACATTAATCTTATGTTTATGTGTTCATGTATGCATGGTTTTGACATATGAAGAGTGGTGACATTGTACAAGAAGATTGCAACTTATGGTGTGTGTTTGTGTGTGTGTGTGTGTGAGTGTATACATGAATCTGTAAATAGAATTAAACTGATGAAGTGGTGACATTGTAATACATTTATCTTTATACATTAATTAGTCTTTATGTTTATGTGTTTATGTATGCATGGTTTTGAAATGTAAGAATGGTGATATTGTACAAGGATATTCCTAATAATGGTGTGTGTTTGTGTATATACTTTTAAACTGTTAAAGTGGTGACATTTGATGCATAAAAATTGTATGTGTTTAAATGTATGCATGGTCTTGAAATAAGAGTGGTGACATTGTAAAAGGAGATTACAAATAATGGTGTGGATATATATGTGTATTATTATTAATACAATCTAAAACAGAGACTATAGATGTTTGTGTGTTTATGTATGCATGGTTTGGGCATACAAGAGTGGTGACATTGTACAAGAAGATTGCAACTTATGGTGTGTGTGTGTGTGTGTGTGTCTATTAAACTGTTAAGGAGGTGACATTTAAACATTAATCTAAATGTGTAAAAGCATGCATGGTTTTGAAATGTAAGAGTGGTGACATTGTACGAGAAGATTCCTAGTAATGGTGTGTGTATACTTTTAAACTGTTAAAGTGGTGACATCTTAATAGTAAAAACTTTGTGTGTTTATGTATGCATGGTTTTGAAATGGAAGAGTGGTGACATTGTACAAGAAGATCGCACATAATGGTGTGTGTTTGTTATACATGTAAAGTGTTGAAGTGATGACATTCTGATAGAAACTTCATGTTTTTGTGTTTTTTAAAAGCATATGCACGGTGTGTGTGTATCATGTATAGAATTAAACTGTTCAAGTGGTGACATTGTTACATTAATCTATATCATACATAAAGTGGTGACATTGTAATACATTAATCTATATTATACATTAATCTTTATGTTTATGTGCTTATGTATGCATGGTCTTGAAATATTAAAGAGTGGTGACATTGTAAAAGGAGATTGCAAATAATGGTGTGTGGATGTGCATTATTAATATAATCTAAAACAGAGACTATAGATATTTGTGTGTTTATGTATGCATGGATTTGGCATACAAGAGTGGTGACATTGCACAAGAAGATTCCAACTTATGGTGTGTGTGTGTGTGTGTTTGTGTGTGAGTGTGTCTATAATATATAGAATTAAACTGTTAAAGTGGTGACATATTCATCTAAATGTGTTTATGCATGCATGGTTTTGAAATGTAAGAGTGGTGACATTGTACAAGGAGATTCCTGATAATGGTGTGTGTAGTGTAAAGTCACCCCTCTTTCCATTCAAAACCATGCATACAAAACAAGAATTTATAAATATAAAGCTTCTATGTATAAGAAAATCATCACATATTTAGAGTTAGCGAGAATACATAAGTATAAATACCACAAACACTCACCATCATTTCCAATCCCCACATTACCACTCTTACATTTCAAAACCATGCATTTGCTCAAGACACAAGTTCACCTTCATAGACATGTGGGTTGAGTGCATGGAGCAATATTAGTAGAACACATCAGTGAGAGTTTGAGGAGAAATGGACAACCCGTTCAAAAGTTATGAATTTTTGAAGTTTCTCCTCACTCAAGACTGGATGAGAAGACTACTTAGTATACAATGTAGCTTGTGATGTCGCATGAGTACAACGATATCAAGAAAGAATAAAGAAAATTCAACATATTTTCACTTTTCTCGCATAACAAAAGAACACTTGACTTCTCTTTTTCAGAAGGCAGGGGGAATAATACTACCCTTAACATATGTCAGTAACATGTCGAAGAAATGTGCACTTTATTCAAAAAGTGAAGTTTTGTGAATTTCTCTTTTTATTTTCTTTATATCGTTGTACACATATGACATCATACACTGTAGTAGTCTTCTCATCCAGCAGTGACTATGCAGATACTGTAAAAATTCATAACTTTTGAACAGATTGTCCGATTTTCCCCAAACTTTCTCTTATGTGTTCTATTAATATTGTGGCATTCACTCAATCCACATACATATGAAGGTGAACTTGTCCTTTAAACACAAAAACATATGAAGTTTCTATCAGAATGTCATCACTTTGACAATTTACATGTACGTACAAGATGTACACACACACACCATTTATACGCAATCTTCTTGTACAATGTCACCACTCTTACATTTCAAAACCATGCACACATAAACACACAAAGTTTTTCTGTATTAAAATGTCACCACTTTAACAGTTTAAAGGTAGTTATACACACACCCAAACCATTATTTACATTTTCTTGAACAATGTCACCACTCTTTGTACATGTCAAAACATACAATGCATACATAAATGCACCTGTTAGACATAAATTTACAAAGTTACTTTGTAGTGTCATCACTTTAAGAGATGGAAGGCACATACCACAAACACACACAATTATTTCCAATCTGCATATCACCGCTCTGATAACATATTTCAAAACCATGTATTAAAGCTGGTATGAGGTTTTTGTGTACCTGGTATTAGAATGTCATAACTTTCACACTTTACAAGTATGTATACACACACAAACAATTATTTGAAATCTTCTTGTACAATGTCACCACTCTTCCATTTCAAAATCATGCATACATCTTTAACACACAAAGATTTTATGTATTAAGATGTCACCATTTTAACATAAATTGTACTCAAAATTTAAATGTGACACATGCGAATGAAAGCGTTTCTCACAATTCCATTCCTTTTGTCTATAACTTGCATTTAATGCGATGATTGACTAACTAGCAGTGTTTCATACTCAATTTGTGTGCAAATTCTAAGTCTCTGTCACTGCTTTTTGTGCAAAAGTCATGCATTTACAGAAATGTACATTGTAGCTACAGGGCATTTGAAAGAAAAGCAATTATAGATTTGTCATAGAATTTACAATCAAAGCAAAGCTTGGTATTTTCTCGACAATTTGGCTCAGTTTGTATACACTTTAACAGAGATATATAAAGGTTTTATAGATTTGGAAAATAGATTGTTTTCTCAACATATGACCACATTGGTGTCTCAGAACAATGTGGCACACAGGGGGTTTCCACTGTGGCACCTAAAGAGTTTATATATTTAGATACACACATACACACACACACACCATTAATTGCAATCTCCTTTTACAATGTCACCACTTTTACAATTGCAAACTATGCATACATAAACACACAAAGTTTTTATGTATCAAAATGTCACCACTTCAAAAACAGTTTAAAAGTATATATACACACAAACTCGTCATTATGAGTAATCTCTTTTGTACAATGTCACCACTTTTCAATTGTCAAAACCATGCATACATGAACACATATATAAAGATTAATGTATAATATAGATTAATGTATTACAATGTCACCACTTCAACAGTTTAATTCTATACTTACACGCACACACCATGCATATGCTTAAACACAAAAACATGAAGTTTCTATCAGAATGTCATCACGTCTACACTTTACATACAACAAACACACACCATTATATGCAATCTTCTTGCACATTGTCACCACTCTTCCATTTCAAAACCATGCATACATAAACACACAAAGTTTTTATGTATTAAGATTTCACCACTTCAACAATTTAAAAGTATATGGTCAGTTTTACGGTAAAGGGTGTAACTTTCAATTTTTAGTCTTTTCGCCCACCCTGAACACATAGATTTATAGATCTCAAAGATTTTTTCCCATGTGAGTCACCTCATGAGTAGCCACGTTGGGTAGCATAGTCAGGTCCAGGTATTGATGCGTTTTGTTTTGACAGTCACATCGTAATGTACCCTAAAAATGACCATTTTGTTGCATTGAAATTTATGTGAAATTTTTGAAATGTTAATAATTTTCTACAGCAACTGCGGAGATCTAATTTTTTATGTTAAAAGCATAGTTGTATGGTCAATTGAAAAGACCAAATTAGTTTGGTTGGTAGCTGGCCCCATATTTTAGAATACTATGTCTTCAAATTTGAGGTTTCGGAGGTTTCATTTTCCGTTAACAATTGTGAGCAAACTTTGACGGACAGTAATGATCAGTGGATGTGTTTTGGTTACTTTCTTTTATGCTGAAAATATTAAGGTACAGTTAAACTTTAGACTTACATCAAAGTTTACTTGGTTCTAGGGCTGTTTGAAATTTTGTGATGATTTTACTTCATCGAGAGAAATTTCCGTTAGCAGTTTTGAAGCCTCCGAAACAAAGTGTTTAGTCAAATAATATGAATACAGATGAGAGCAGAGACCCAATCTATATATGTCAAATGTAGGACATGGGGCCCTAACCTAATAAACCAGAAATAGTTAAGATCTGCCAAACTCTCTGAAAATAGGAGACAGTACACATTTTCCGTTAACATGTGAAGCCTCCGAAACACATTGAAGCCTCCGAAACAGCAGAAGCATCTAATTTAACATTTCTGATAAATTCTTTGAGTGTCTGCCTCAAATTATGCCATGAAATCATCAACAGCCATGGGCAGACAGCAAAAATAATTAAAACATTGTGATACTGCAATAATTTTTTGAGCCAATACACTTTATAGAGAAAAAGTGGTTTCGGAGGCTTCAGAAGGATGTTAACACTGCAATTTCGTGATTTTCTCTGGACAAAATTAAATTACATTCATTGTTCACCCACCCAATGATCATTTATGACATATCTAAAAGATATTTTATCACATTCAGTTTTCTGGCTCCTTTGTTTACTCACCAATATAGATTTACTATCAATTTACCTATTTTTCTTTAACAGTGCAGACGTGTCATACATCAACTCACCTTTTCATTCAGTAATGAAATATTGGCAGATGAGGATGTTGCCCCACAAATATGTTTAAACACTGTACCGTATATCAACCAAAAAAGACACAATTTACCCATCACTTTCTACATAACATGATGATTTTCATAAAAACATAAGGCATACCAAATGAATTTTCCAGACGTTTTGGAGGCTTCATTTCATGTTAACAGCATGTTAATGGAATGTTTTGATCCATTTTGAGTCTATTACATAACTGTTTGGACTGAATGAGAATTGTTGGTTCATCAAACGAGGTTTACACAGTTGTTTAAATGTGTGAAAAGCATTTATGTTGTAGGTTTCCTTTTGAAACAACGGAATAGGCTAGATATTGTGAGAAATGAAAATGACTTCCAGCTAGTGTGCATGCCTACATCATGCAACAGTAGTGCAACAAAGCAAATAGTTGTGGACACATCAATGTTCTTATTAAGTCGGATATCTCATTTTTACTCTTGAGAGAAGATGAAGTTTTGTGTACCATTTTTTATCACTCTTTCGACTGGTCAGGCTTAAAAAATGAAGACCAAATAATTACTTGATTATTTAGTATTAAATATACTTTTTTTCCTTCTTTTTTTTTTTTTACTGAACATTCTTCCTGGCCTGAAGATTCAAGGATTTTAATAGAGGGTTATTCAAAAGGGAAGCATACACAAAACTAAGAAATATATTACTTTTGAATAGGTTGTACCATTTATGCATGATCAAAAGCAAACTTTCGACTCACTACCATCTGAGTGTAATAGTTTCAAAACACAATCTTCTACATGTCCATTTTAACATATTGACAAATCCATTCCATTGTTACTCACATGGCATTTGTTTTTGCCATACTAAAATCTGACCTTTTTCAGCTTTCCATTTCCTAACAAGTTCTTTGGCTTTCATCTCCAATACTTATTTGGAGGAAAGTAACCAATAAATTTGTGATTGGATAGAAAATAGCTAATATCCTGCAGATTATCATTTCTGTGGTGTGACGTGCATCACAGGGTATTGTTTTGGAATTTTGACATTTGATTACTTCATTCAGACAGGTTTTCATATCAATCTGTACAATTATGTATTGTCAGATCTGATGTATGGTAGGTGCAACACAATCTTGATACTATACTCTATTTTCCATATTTTGTCATGCTGGCAGTAACCACTTGAGTATTTTTGAGTAAACAAAATATAACTTGTGTTACGAAACATCTCTTATCATACATGTGTGACAGCAGTGTGACACTCTATGACATGTTTGCGGATGTAGTTCTCGATGCAGTATATGGACAGTAATGGTTGGGATAGGATTGTTTAAAATGACATAATATACCTCTACTTATAGACTGTTGCCATGGGGTACATGTAGTTCACATGGGTGGGTGACTAGAGAAGTTATGTTCATGAAGAACAATATTGAAATGATTGAAATCTTCATAGTCTGTTTAGTCCTGGCTTTTCTGGAAAAAAGTTACAACCCCCTAAGTGTATTTTGAAATTCAAAGGGTTAAAACTGTAGTGCACTGGCAGCTAGGCAGGTAGGCAGGTAGTGTACCCCACAACGTTGGTGTAATCTATGCTAGCCAGCACAAAATTGTATCGTTAACGTCTTCACAAAAATAAAGTATGTTATGTGAAAATCACACATGTTTTACCTCAGTCATTAGATATTGAGAAACCTAGATGTTAAAGTCACTGTTTCTTCTCAATTTTTGGATGAAAAAAAAAGTCCTTCACTGCCTGAACGCATCCGGATAATAAGAGTTTTCCGAATATAAGGAGGCCGGATAATCAAGGTCGAACTGTATTAGAATGTCATCACTTTAATAGCATAAAATATACCAACATCCACACCATGATTTGCAATCTTCTTGTATAATGTCACCACTCTTACATTTCAAAACCATGCATGCATCAATGCACAAAAAAATTATAAAGTTTCTATGAATTAGAATGCCATTACTTTAGGTATTAGCATATTTCACCACAAAACACACTAGATTATTTCCAATCTACCTATCACCACTCTAATATTTCAAAACCATGCATATGCTTCAACACACAAACATATCACATTTCTATGAATTAGAATGTCATCACTTTAACACTGTACAGTATGTATACACACGGGTATACACACCATTATTTCCAATCTTCTTGTACTATGTCTCCTCTCTTTAGTACATTTCAAAACCATGCATACAAAAATGCACAAATATTTATAAACTTTCTTTGTATTGTCATCACTTTAAGGGATAGAAAGTATCCATATACCACAAACACAGACCATTATTTGAAATCTTCTTGTACAATGTCATCACTCTTCCATTTCAAAACCATGCATACATAAACACACAAAGTTTCTAATACAGTTCGACCTGGATTATCTGGCTTCCTTTTATTGGGAAAACTCTATTATTGGGACGCCTTCAGCCAATTCGCTTATCCGGATGAGCGCTGGTCCCGACATGGCCAGATAATCGAGGTCGAACTGTAAATAGAAACTTTTTGTTTGTGTGTTTATGTATATGGTTTTGAAATGTAAGAGTCATGACCTTGTACAAGAAGATTGCAGATAATGGTGAGTGTGTGTATATTATATAATATACTTTTAAACTGTTAAAGTGGTGACATCTTAACATATAAAAAAAACTTTGTGTGTTTATGTGTGCATGGTTTTAGTGGTAACATTGTACATGTACAAGAAGATTGCATATAATAATGATGTGTGTGCGTATATAAATGTAAAATGTTTAAGTGATGACATTCTGATACGTAGAAACTTCATATGTGTGGGTTTTTTTTTTTGTCTTAGCATATAATTATGCATTAAGAGTGGTGACATACAGATTGGAAATGCAGTAATGATGTGTGTTTGGGGTTTGCTAACTCTAAAAGTGATGATATTCTAATACATACATTACAAAAAGTGTGGTGACATCCTCCATAGGAAACGAGCATTTTTGAATGCAACTTTGTGTGTTTATGATGGTTTCGAAATATAAGAGTGGTGACATTGTACAAGAAGATTACAAACTAGAAAGCACTCTGAGAGTGCAGACCTCCACCAAGCAGCTACTAGTTATTATACTCCCATGGTAGATTATTAAAATGATTTTCTTTCTATGTTAAGGAAATATCTTTACAAGACCTACTGATTCCTTGGTTTTGATTTGAGTATTTTCTGCTTCATTTATGTTGTAGAGTAGTTGCATGTAGATGTCTGACTCCTCGAGTAGGGCTGCTTGCAATGTATTTTAACAAAATTTTCTGTGAAATACTTTCTCTTGCTGAATTTTGGGGGTTTTCCATCAATTTTTTTCAGGTTTGTCTGCTTGCCTACATTATGCTTGTTCATCTGTTTGTCCATTCAAAACTAGTGAATGTCCTAACTTCTGCACCATTTTAGGGAATCAACTTTAAACTGCTGAACTTTAAAGTATTGAATTGAAAAAATTGGATTGAATTTAACTAGCAGCGTTGCGGGGGGGGGGGGGGGGGGCTGTGACACCACCACCCCCATTCAAATATTTTGTCGGCAAATTTTCAATTTTAATAAGCAATCAGCAAAGCTCAAAAAGTTGATGATTTTTTTTTTTTTTTTTTTGGGGGGGGGGGGGTGTCAGAAAATTGTTATGTTTCTTCATTTCATGTCTTGAAATTTGGTCTAATAACACCCCCCCCCCCCCTTCAAAATGGTCTAGTGATGCCCCCGGCATGCATGAATGTAGGACGATGAACTTACTCTGAGTTGGAAAGGACTGTGACTCCTTTTCTTTTTCTACATGTATTTTAGCATTTTTGCCAAAAAAGGAGTAGTAATTACTATCATGTTGGTCTTACTAAATATTAAAAGTGCAGCTTTGTAGTGACGAAGCAACAATAAAAATGTGGAATTTTCTTAACGCTTGTCATCACAATAAGTCTGAAGAGGCCAATTACTTTGAACTAAACAATAAAAGTTCAGCAGTTGATCATGAATTGAACAGATGCTTAATGGCTGCACTAATTATCTTTGGGATGGTATTCTGTACTAGTTCTACTTAGCTACACTAACAGAAAAGAGTAAGTAATCAGCATTTTAAAAGGGGCGAGGAGTGACAGCGTTTTAAAGATGTTGTGTTCTCTCCTTTTCTTGCTGTATCTAGCACATCTAACTGTTGGATTCAGCTAGATAAAAGGGTGAATGCAACCTGTAAAAATGCTGTCACTCCTCGCCACTTTTGATGTTGATTTACTCTTTTCTTTTTAAGAGTGTATCATGTGGGTAGGCATATACCAATCCTTGACATCACACTTAATCATAAAATGGCTGTTTTTAATTAATGATTTCTGAATGCTATAAAAGCATCATGAATCCCAAAATCCTTACTGTTAATGACAACATATATCCTAGCATAATCCATTTCATCTTCCACTATCGACACCCCACGGCTAAAGAAAATGAAGCGGATCAAGTGGTTAGATAGTCATCCTTCTATTCCTCCTCAACCCACTCCTGCTATCTTCCTTTCTTCTTTGCTGTCGGTGTCTTTGCTGTCCTCATCATCCTCATCCTTTTCTTCCCTTAACACTTCACTTCCTCCTTCTTCTCCTTGTTCTCCTTCTGCTTCTGCTTCTCATACTCTTCTTCTCCTGCCCCTCATATGCCAAATCCTTCTTCTGCTTCTCCTCTTCCTACCTACTCTTCAATAAGGGATTTTCATTTCACTGTCCCTAACTGTAATCCCCTTTGTTCCTATACTTGACACTTGTTTCTGTTGTGGTTTTGCCTGTGTTTCTGATTTGTCTTCTTATTATTGTTGTCACATAATATTAGCAAGTTGTTTCACTTTTTCATTTTGACATTCTCCGTGTCTGGATGCAGAGTCTTCGGTGGCTCCAGTGAGAAGTACAAAAAGAAAACACCCACCTAAGACAAGGAATCGGAATATCAGGAAATGGCAGCAGTGGTGTCCAGGTGAAAAAGCAGCAGTACAACGTCACTTCCGTCAACTTATTTTGACCAACACTCTTCCTGGTCAATCACTAATTGAGCAGTGCCTAAAAGAGGAGCCCATCTTGCATGACAGAACCTGGCATAATATCAAAGATTACATTCTCAACAGTTTCAAGCAAAACATAGCCTGCAGGTAAAAAAAAAAACATGTAGACTTCTCTTTAAACATCTACAATGAAAGACTTGCACACAACATTGTTTATATCATCAAGCAGTATGCATTAAGTGCTTGTTTTTTTTTTTATATTCTTTGAGTGTTTATTAGTTAAGTGATAGAAAAGTCTTTTTTTAATAGTATTTTCTATACACATTTGGAATTTAACACAAAAATTTCCTGTTCAGCAATGATCTTATGGTATGCAATAGACAGAGAGAGGGACAAATCAAGAACCAAAGTGTAATAAAGAATTGTTTCATAATCTTTGTTTAGAGCTTAGTGTCAATCATGTTTTTGATTCAGGCTAGGATGGGTGTCAGATATGTCAGAAAGTGTAGGACACTTATTTTCGTAAAATCAAAGACCAAAACAATAAAATCTAACTTTCTCATACTCTTTGTTTAAAGTGCATAATTGTGCTGGCGAACCCAATGCAGTTGTTGCAGATGTTAATGTTTTCATACCATAGTAGGATGGTTATTGGATATCATTCTGTTCTGTAAAAATGTTAATAGTTCAATAGTTTCCAATCAGGCATTTCATTGTTGCTTATGAAATTTTGGCAAACAAAATGTGCCCCCCCCCATCATGGTGTTGGTGTAAAGAGTTACCCACCTTCTGATTGGTGCTTTCCTATTCGTATTCATGAAAATTAACAAAGTGTAGTGTTACTGGATCTTTAAATTGACTTTCTATATAACAGCAACAAATGATTGAAAATAAGGCTGAATATTTTAGCATTATATCAAATCGAATAAGTTGTAGTCGGCATCTAAGTAACACAAACTTTAAATGACAGAGATATGGTAAGTTCAACCCATAGGATCGAATTATCAAAGGAGGTTTAAACCTGGACCTGGTTTAAACCAGGGAGGTGTTAGAAAAGGAGAGACAACTCTTCGTAATTCATGCAAACACATGTTTTGGTTCAAAGCGTTAAATGGGATGTCTGGCATTCCACTATACGCTTTGAAGTCATGCGCTGCACTGCTCTAGTTGCATGGCAAAGTTCGGAGACAAAGAACGCATTTCACCTTTTGTTGAATTACAAGCTTTATTTCCCCGTAAAATTTTAAATGAAATAACTCGAATTGATTAAGAGTAGTTTAGGAAAGAATTCAATATTATAAACATGTATTTCTAGTTTCTTCCTAATGCGCAAATTGAAATGAAATGAAAATTAAGCCATCTTAAAAACCTCATATTTTTTATGCGCACATTTCCGCATGTTAGTTTTCTATCCTTATATCTGGGATATTTTGATTTTTCAAATAAAGTACTCCGCTAAAGCGTGCACCAGCGTGCTTTTAAACTATTTGCTGTTAAATTGTCAGTTTTACGCTGCATTTTGATTCGCTGCTCCAATTCAAGGTACACAATTTCATTGTTGCCATCACATTGAAAGAGAGAGAGCAAAATGCAGTAAGGGCAAGTATTTCTAGAAGTGAGAACGCTAGTCCCAATTTTTGATGCTCTCTTTTGTCAAAGCACCTGATTTCCACCTGTAGTTAAGCGCGTAACTTCTCAGCGGTGCCGCGCATGGCTTCAAAGGAGAGCAGGAGTTGTCTCTCCTTTTCTAACAACCCTCATACGTTTTTTTAAGTGTACACGCACACTGAATGTGATATAGTTATGTATTTCTTTAAGCGTGCACATGCCAAAGCAAAAGAAAGGTTGCAGGTAAAAAGATTGTTAAAGACTCTTAAACATTAAGATGATCAAGTTTACCTGGTAAGTAATTCTGTTTACCAGTGAAGATTGAATTTTCAAATGATTACCATTGTGTAGTGTGTTGTGTAACAGTAAAATTTCTTTCCACTTTGCCTTTTGTTTGCTCATGCATTAATACCTATTAATACATGATACTATTCTTTTTTGACAAATTTACTTCTTTATTTGAAAGTTTGCAATGGAACTCATTTTTGATAAGTGGCCATCTATGTAATGGTCCTTTAATTTGACAACGCAGTGTAAGTAGATAATCTACAATGAAAGACTTGCACTCTGCATTGGTAGGGCCTATATGTCATAAAGCAGTATGCATTAAGTGCTTGTTTTTTTAATATTCATTGAGTGTTTATTAGTTTGCTGATAGAAAAGTGTTTTTGTGATAATGTTTTCTATACATGTTTTGAATTTCAGCACAAAAATCCCAGTTCAGCAAGTATCTTATGTTATGCAATAGAGAGAGAGAGAGAGAGCGAGAGAAAGACAAATCAAGAACCAGATTAGAACAAGGAAACGTTCAAACCTGTAGGCCCGAATTATCAAAGGAGGTTTAAATCCCCACCTGGTTTAAACACCCTCTTAAGGTTTTTCGAGTGTACGCACACACTGAATGTGATCCAATTATGTATTTCTTATAAAGCGTGCACATGGGAAATATGCAGTTATTTATTCAGAGTTTAAAATGCTTAGAAACCCCAGGAGATTGTTTAAACCTCATTTGTGAATTCGGGCTGTAGTGTTACTCTTGACACGTTCAGGAGAGCATCATAAAATGAAATGAGGCAATTGCAAAGCCATTTCATTGATGCCCTGATTCTGATTTTGTTCACAGATATTAGATTAGGTCCATAAAAGATTATGGCAATTTATCCTCACCTCATATCAATAGTAATTGCATATTAAGGGAGTGAAAAGTATAATGGATGCATTTTACATTGTATTTGCAGTCATTCAGTTTACAGTCATTGATAGATTGAACACAGTTTGAGTCAATAAGAAGGAAAATGTGTAATTGTATCAATATCAAAATTTCCCTTTAATATGGAAGTTCAAATTTGCAAATACAATTACAGATGACGAAACACTGGTCTCTTTCCTACGCCATGTCAAAATCAGAGTTACCCAAGTTTTGGGTTTGGTGATTATCAGAAGCTTTTGAATGTTCAATTTATTTGGACTCTATGAAGCACCCTTTTCTTTTGATCTTGTAAAACATTGCTAATTTGCATTCAAAAGTTTTGTTTTTATTTTCGAACCTCAATATGTTAACTCAACTCCTTTGGCTTTGCCGAGTTATCTGTAAATAAACCTTAATCAACGTGCCAAATCAAAAAAATATTAAAGGGCTACAAGATCATACTACTGGAGTTGGCCTTTATTGTATGATTTGTAAAGGAACATGGTGTCAAACATGGGTTTTCTTTTCTTTTTACTGACACTGTATAGCATGCTATAGACATCAATACAAGTATAGCTTAATTATTGCATAGAAATGATGAATACAATTCAAATATATTAAACAACTGGGGACTCTATGCAGTTGAGGTTTAAATCATGAACATATTTTTAATTGAAAATGGTACAATATCCACATACTGGACATGATACTGCAATCACAAATTGACTGCAGTTTACGTGTTGACAGCTGATAGGACAGCTGATCTGTTGTACAGTTGATCAATTTGATTGCAGATCTCTTCTGCTTCTACGTGTAAGAGGTCAAAACTCGTTTGGTAATTCTTATGGTATGGATTGTATAATTGTAAGCATTTCCCTTTGGTACAGTTGCAGTTAATTTATGAGAAAGCTTTACAGTTTGCCTCCTTCCAGTTTTTGTGTGACTAAATGAAAGTTTTACGTTTTCTTTAGATATCCACTGTGAAGGATATATTCTCTTGTGGGAATCACATGCACATGAGACATTTTATTATTCTGATGGACTCAACAAATATGAGACATCCATTACTGTGTGGCTGAATGAGCACAATTTCGAGTCATTTATCAGCATTAACTCTATGTGTACAGAACTGTTATATGTGACCCAGCACCACAAAACAAACAAGAAGTCGCCAGACATGGATTTTTAGTTAAGAGTGGATTCTGAAAGAGCAGACTCTAAGCTTTAAAATGTATAACTCAATTCAAATGGACTCTCCTAACCTATCTAAATATTGGAAAGAAAGGACACACTCTGGAAAGAGTGAACTGAGAAAACAGGCTCTGAAGTACATGGTGTATTCAAGCATTTAATCTTTACCAAGCTGTGCTAGGTGTGGGATGAAATGAACAAAAAACAGGATGTTGACCACTGGAGCAACAACAATGAAGGGATTATCAGATTAAGGTGAAATTGAGCATGCTACATTAGTACATTCTGTACATGATTAATGTGAACTTTCAATGCAGTAGCAGCATTCTCTTCAAAATTATTGGAGTTGAAAGTGAAGTGTATGGACAGGGTTTTTGAGAAATGGGAAGAGGGTTCTATGAAAAACAACTAACTACACTATTCCATCAAAAAGTGTTCGAGAAACACTGCTGAAAACACAAGTTCCCGTTTGTTTTATGATCCCAAACTTTGATATTAATATAGAAAAAGACTTGCTCTTTCAGAAAATATGAACAACTCAAGTATTGCTGAAGCATTCAACAATTTTTTCATATCTAATGCAACTAAAATTACAAAAGATCTGCAGAGGAATACTTCTCAAATGATATTAGATGAGGGCAAAGGCTTTGTTCCATCTCATTCTCAATTTAACTTAAATATGATAACGAGAGATTTTGTATTGAGACAGATAGAGCTTCTTGGCATAGATAAAGCAACCGGAGAAGATCACATCGGCTGCAAACTTTTAAAGATGACAAAGAATGTTATTGCAGAATCTCTTTGCGATATTATCAACAAATCCCTGTCTACGGGAATTGTTCCACGTGAATGGAAAAAGGCTCGGGTAGTACCAATATTTAAAGCAGGAGATATTTCTTCGTTGAATAACTACCGCCCCATTTCAATCTTACCAACAGTGAGTAAAATTATCGAAAGGACCGTACATCAACAACTGAGCGAATTCATGAATGCGAATGATTTACTACACCCTAATCAATCTGTTTTTAGACCATTTCATTCCACATCAACTGCTCTTGCAAAACTTTTGAATCAGTGGTCTTTGAATATAGATAATAATCAAATTTCTGGAGTTGCCTTCGTAGATCTTCGGAAGGCATTTGACACTGTAGATCATGACCTACTTTTTATAAATTAAAGTGTATAGGTTGTAACAAGACGACTGTATACAGATTGGTTCAAATCCTATTTAAGTGACGGACAGCAAGTGACGCAATTCAAAGGAGCCAAGTCCCACCCTTCAACTATTAAATTGGGTGTACCTCAAGGGTCAATTCTTGGTCCCCTTTTATTTTCAATTTATGTCAACAGTCTACCCGAGTGTACTTCAGAAGGTGTTATAGATATGTATGCTGACGATACGACCCTCACTGTCAGTGCTAATGACGCAACAGTTTTAGAAGAAAAGATAACTGTTGCACTAAATAAAGTAATGGGGTGAATTAAGAAAAATCGGCTCGTCCTTAACACTGACAAAACTTCTGTCATGATTATCGGCTCCCATGCTAATCTCGGGAAAATCGAAAATTTCAGTATTTCATTAGATGGTAGTCGGATTAAAAGAGTTCAGTTCACTAAATGTTTAGGTGTTTTAATAGATGAAGAACTGAAATGGTCTAAACAAATCGAAAATGTATGTAAATGTACCCAAAGAAGTGTCTGCATGATAAAGAGAGCAAAGGCCTTTTTGCCCCCAAAATCCCTAAAATTACTTTATAATAGTCTAATGTTACCACAATTTGATTACTATTCTGTTGTTTGGTCAAACAGATTTCAATCCCATACAACTAAGCTAGGGAAAATTCAAAAGAGGGCAGCAAGAATAATTTTGGACAAAACATATGACACACCGTCGGCTGATTTATTCAAAAGTCTTAAATGGATGACACTAGACAAACGTTTTTATTTCAGCCGCGTTATGATGATATATAAATGCGTCCATAACTTAGCACCTTCGTACCTTCAGGTACACGTAGTTAAGCCTAGTGATGTACATGAACATCATACTAGGCTGATAGACAGTGGAAATCTACGTGTTCCAAGATTTCGCTCTGATTGTCACAAGTGCATTCCAATCGTATCTTCTTTACTTGAATGGAACAGGCTAGATTATTCAATTAGATCAGCTTCTTCCATATATTCATTTAAGAGATTGTTTAAGCAAAGTTGCTATCTGTAAGTAACACACGAAATTCATTCTGGGCTTTATCATTCCTGTATAATAGCGTTTTAGTTGTTATTTTGGCATTCTGGTGAACTCTTGCTGTGGCATGTATTTTTTTATGTTACTTTGCAATGTACAGTATGCTGGTAAGTATCTACACTGTATATGTCATCTTCTGTATATACGTTTTGCTATGTAATGTACATATGTTCATCAATATTATTCAGGGCTCCATGGAAGACCACTATTTATTGGTGAATGGTTAACCCTGACAAAAGATTAGACATAAATAAATAAATAAATAAATAAATAAATAAATAAATAAATAAATAAATAAATAAATAAATAAATAATATTGGTTAGGTTGACCCATTTCACCCATTTTCAGGCCTCACACAAAATCACTATGTGCGACTTCGCTTGTTCGTTTTGTGGTGCACGATCACATATGAAGAACCTTTATTTTCTTTTTCAATTCATCCTCTGTCAGCCTTAGACAAGGATTTGTACATAGTTTAATGAAGATTGCTAATAATGATGCATGGGTGTGGTTGTGTGTGTGTATATATATACTTTAAACTATTAAAGTGATGACTTTGTAATGTGTGTGTGTATACTTTTAAACTATTAAAGTGATGACTTTGTAATGTGTGTGTGTGTATATATATATACTTTTAAATTATTAAAGGGACTGTACAGTACTGGTTGAGGTAGGGATTCATGTTTTGAACATTCCTAAGTGAGATAATGAAAAGCCTCTTATGAAATATGAAAGAGCATGTAATTTTAAGAAGGATTCAACGTTTATTTGATGAAAATTGTATTCAAATGGCTGAGATATCCCCAAAAGTGCTAATAATAAAAGGCGTCATGCCCCAACTTTATTAGTATCTCTTTGAGATACCTTGTCACCTTGTTTTTTGGATATCTCAGCCATTTCAAAACCGATTTTCATCGAATAAACTTTTGATGCCCCTTAGAACTGCATGTTCTTTGACATCTGATAGAGTGGTTTCTGAATATCTCACAAAACGTTAAAAGCTAAATCTTCACCTCGACCAGAACTGTACACACCCTTTAAAGTGATGACTTTGTAATGCGTGTGTGTGTGTATACTTTTAAACCATTACAGTGATGACTTTGTAATGTGGGTGTGTATACTTTTAAACTATTAAAGTGATGACATTGTAATGTGTGTGTGTGTATACTTTTAAACCATTAAAGTGATGACTTTGTAATGTGTGTGTGTATACTTTTAAACTATTGAAGTGATGACTTTGTAATGTGTGTGTGTATACTTTCAAACTATTAAAGTGATGACTTTGTAATGTGTGTGTGTGTGTATACTTTTAAACTATTAAAGTGATGACTTTGTAATGTGTGTGTATACTTTTAATCTATTAAAGTGATGACTTTGTAATGTGTGTTTGTGTATGTGTATACTTTTAAACCATTAAAGTGATGACTTTGTAATGTGTGTGTGTATACTTTCAAACTATTAAAGTGATGACTTTGTAATGTGTGTATATGTGTATACTTTTAAATTATTAAAGTGATGATTTTGTAATGTGTGTGTATACTTTTAATCTATTAAAGTGATGACTTTGTAATGTGTGTATGTGTATACTTTTAAACCATTAAAGTGATGACTTTGTAATGTGTGTGTGTATACTTTTAAATTATTGAAGTGACGACTTTGTATTGTGTGTGTGTGTGTTTTTTTGTGTACTTTTAAACCATTAAAGTGATGACTTTGTAATGTGTGTGTATACTTTTAAACAATTAAAGTGATGACTTTGTAATGTGTGTGTGTGTATACTTTTAAACTATTAAAGTGATGACTTTGTAATGTGTGTGTGTATACTTTTAAACTATTAAAGTGATGACTTTGTAATGTGTGTGTATACTTTTAATCTATTAAAGTGATGACTTTGTAATGTGTGTGTGTATGTGTATACTTTTAAACCATTAAAGTGATGACTTTGTAATGTGTGTGTGTATACTTTTAAACTATTAAAGTGATGACTTTGTAATGTGTGTGTGCATACTTTTAAACTATTAAAGTGATGACTTTGTAATGTGTGTGTATACTTTTAAACTGTTAAAGTTATGACTTTGTAACGCGTGTGTGTGTATATATATATATATTATACTTTTAAACCATTAAAGTGATGACTTTGTAATGTGTATGTATGTATACTTTTAAACTATTAAAGTGATGACTTTGTAATACATATAAACTTTTTGTTTGTATGTTTATGTACGTGTATGCATGGTTTTGGAATGTAAGAGTGGTGATTTTGTACAAGAAGATTGCAAATGATGGTGTGTGTGAGTGTGTGAGTATATATACATATATGATTGCACATGTTTACAGTCATAATCATGTGCAATTCACCCTTTGATCAATCAAGCAAAGTTTATGTATGACAATGTCACATAAAGGCTTTATGTTTGTGTGTTTATGTATGCATGGTTTTGAAATGTAAGAGTGGTGATATTGTACAAGAAGATTGCAAATAATGGAATGTATGTGTGTGTATACTTTTAAACTGTTAATGTGTTGACATTCTAATACATAGAAACTTTTAAAGGGATTGTATAGTTTTGGTCGTTCTAATACATAGAAACTTTCAAAGGGATTGTATAGTTTTGGTCGAGACCTTATTTCAGGTTTCTAATTTTTCTTTTTTTGTTCTTTGTGAGATAATGAGAAACCTCTTAAAATTTTACCATATATTAAAATATGAAAAAGCATGTAATTCCATGAGGAATTCAACGTTTTTTTGATGAAAATTGGTTTTGAAATGGCCGAGATATTTAATACAGAGCACTTCTAATAAAGTGTGTGACACACGTTTTTACAATCACTTTGTTTTACTTTGTTTTTTTAATCAAATGAATTGTAAATTCCTCTCAGAATTTTATGTTCCGTACTATTTCATAAGTGGTTTCTTGGTATCTCGCAAAAAGTTTTTAAAAGTCACCATATTTGGTTAGAATTGGGTTAAGGGTGTGGGAGTGGCAATTGAAAATGTGGTAGGGGACAAAATGTGCCCCTCTCCCCTCCCGGGTTTTATAGAGTTCAGCAAATGAAGACATAAACGGGTCCAACGAGTGTGTAATCATTTGTGACATAGCGCGATTGGCACATTCCAACTGAGGACACACAAACCTTACGCGATTGACACATTCCAACTGAGGACACACAAACCTTACGCGATTGGCTCATTCCAACTGAGGACACACAAACCTTACGCGATTGACACATTCCAACTGAGGACACACAAACCTTACGCGATTGACACATTCCAACTGAGGACACACAAACCTTACGCGATTGACACATTCCAACTGAGGACACACAAACCTTACGCGATTGGCTCATTCCAACTGAGGACACACAAACTTTACGCGACTGACACATTCCAACTGAGGACACACAAACCTTACGCGATTGACACATTCCAACTGAGGACACACAAACCTTACGCGATTGGCGCATTCCAACTGAGGACACACAAACCTTACGCGATTGACACATTCCAACTGAGGACACACAAACCTTACGCGATTGACACATTCCAACTGAGGACACACAAACCTTACGCGATTGACACATTCCAACTGAGGACACACAAACCTTACGCGATTGACACATTCCAACTGAGGACACACAAACCTTACGCGATTGGCTCATTCCAACTGAGGACACACAAACTTTACGCGATTGACACATTCCAACTGAGGACACACAAACCTTACGCGATTGACACATTCCAACTGAGCACACACAAACCTTACGCGATTGACACATTCCAACTGAGCACACACATGCCTTACGCACCAAAATAACGGTCAGTCACCGTTTGTATAGTATATGGGCAGGTTCAATGAAATAAGGAAAATCAAGCCTTTTTTAATTAAAACTTATCTCTTTTTTTAATTGATTGTCAAAAATATCTCATTTCGGATATGTTTTATGGATTAAAAACATAATCTGATTCAGTCACCACTTGAATAGTTTTTATGCACTGTCACCACTTGTAATGCGTGCACCCGTATGTGTGTGTGTGCCTGTGTGTGTGTGTGTGTGTGTGTGTGTGTGTGTGTGAGGTTAGGTGGGAGAGGGACTACAACACCCTGATGTGTGATGTAAGTGTGTGATAATGTGTACTTGTGTAAGCATTGCGCATGCGCGGAGTAAGTCACACGTCTTTAAATTGCGCTACGGTGGGTTGGCGTTTTGAGTGCTGTGTATGAAGGGTGTGGTTTATACCGAAGTCGCCTGAAAAGTTGCAAGTCAATTAGTTGAACAATACTTTCTCATTATTTTCTGTTCTAAATTTAATGAACGCATGTGTGTGCGTATGTGATGATTTATACATTATAATATATATACAATTCACCTTGTCTCTAATATGTAACTGTGCTCTTTAGTTTCGCAAGTATGCATGCGTGCACAGCACAAAATGTTGTTTGATTGTGCAGGTATGTGTAGGCTACTTTTGTGCTTATGACGTGTGTGTGTATGTGTGTACGTGCGCGTATACATCTTTGTTCCACTCTTTGTCAGCTCCTCATTGTCAATATTTCCCAAGGGACCACTGCAATACATGCTTGTGTTTCAGTTTTTGATTTGATACTTTAGTAAACGCAATTACTTCACGACTTTAGAGGTATTTTTTCCAGAAATTGTCTCTTGTATTTGCCACCACGACCTCATGTGATTTGAACATATCTTCATTGTTATTTCATTGTATTATCATTATAATCATAAATATCATAAATATTACACATAATGTGAGAATCGCAATAAGCAATCTGATTGTGAAAGCAAGTCCTAAACCGAAGATCGAAACGAAAGGGAGGGTGAAAACTGCTGAACATACTTTATTCTTTCAAATTGCATTTTCATTCATATTCCAAACGACAATGATAGCATCAACATTTTCATTAAAGTTGATAAACCAGGAAAAACATCAAAGAGAATCAGATAAATCATTTGGAATATTAAGCCTAAGTCTGCTAAAATATACTTTGTTTACATCAAGTCTTTTCTGTAATTCGGATAGAAACACGTATCTCGATTTGCATTCTTTATGATCAAAAGTTGAAAGTTTCTAAATTTTACTGATTTGCGGTCACTACATGTCGTGGTTCACTACTGCAAGATTTCAGTGTGCTGGTCACATGATGGAAAGCGAAGAAATCTTCAACAAAATATACCCCTGAATAAAGACAGAACGTGACCTAAAGTGCATATGCAGCCAAAACTGGGGCAAGTTTGTCCCCTAAGCTATCCCGTAATGCATCTAAAACGCTGCTCTGCGCACGGCACCTAGGTATTGGCGATACCGAGAATTGCGTAACACTATTAATCTATGAAGAAACCCCAAATCTATTTTCATGACATTGTCTACTTCCTCCTAGTCAATGCTCTTGAACATGGTGAAAAGTGCAATATTGATTGTCGACATGAACTATGAAAATATCACGATTATAATTATGAGAACATGATATGCAATGTGATGGTGAAAAAAAATCTTAAAACGAGAATAGAAATGAAGTGATGGTGAGAACTGCAGAATATTGTAGCTTATGAAATCTGTCGGCAATAAAATCAACATAAGCCCAAAGACACAAGAAGGAAAAGCCTTCGGGATGGAACTTCTACAATTCTTAACCTAATGCGTGCCACATTTATTTCTTGTCGTAGGTATTTGTGTATAAAAACCTGTGCACATTTGTCGCATTGGCACACAACAGGTTAACTGATTCGAACATTCATTGAACTTGATGCAGAATTTAGAAGGACAAATTTGTAGCAGTACAGCAAAACCTGCGCAGCAATTATATCTGTGTATATCGGCCCCCTAATTATTAAAAAAAAAAAAGCCTTGCAGATTAAAATTCTTCTGCCGTTTGTAAGCGATTAAAAAACACAACAAATTGGCACATGTGTTGATTATGATTCAGATTTTTTTTTAAACGCCAGTATCTTTTCATTATCGTATTATATCTTATATGACTTTTTGTATCCAACATTTGTCTTTTTTTACAAATGGTTTCCGTGATTGATTAATACTCATATTTCACTTCCGCTATTCAAACTGTGTTTGTAAGGTAATTTGGTAATATTTTCATTGCAAATGACCATAGATGACCTATTTTTGTTGTGGCTTTTCCTTAACTCGATTTACTGCATATACTTTTGATCTGTTTGTTAGTTTGTTGTCATAATATGCAATCTCTGTATGGACACCACAGAATATTATTAGACCAACATTTTTATGGGGACAAAGATGGATCTGGGCAATCCAAATTTTAATGCATTTTATATACTATTACCAATACTACTTCTACTGCTTCTTCTTCTTCTACTACTACTACTTCTTCTTCTTCTACTACTACTACTGCTACTTTATACTACTACTTCTACTATTGTACTACTCAGTAGCTAATAATAATAATATTGCTATATAGGTCTACTCCTACTACAACTACTACTACCGGCTACATGTACTACTGCTTCTGCTACAGGTACTACTACTACTACTACTACCATGCCGACTACTATTACTACTACTACTACTACTACTACTAGTACTAGTAGTAGTAGTAGTAGTAGTAATATAGTAGTACTAGTAGTAGTCATGGTAGTATAGTAGTAGTAGTAGTAGTACCACTACTACCATGACAACTACTAGTAGTAGTATAGTAGTACTAGTAGTAGTACCATGACTACTACTACTTCTACTATACTACTACTACTACTACTACTACTACTACTACTACGATGACGACGCCTACTACTACTACTACTACTACTACTACTACTAGTACTACTACTTACTACCATGACTACAACTACTACTACTACTACTACTACTACTACTACTACTACTACTACTACTACTACTACTAGTAGTAGTAGTAGTAGTAGTAGTAGTAGTAGTAGTAGTAGTAGTAGTCCATTACTACCATGACTACTACTATATTACTATGCTACTACTACGCACTACTACTATTACTTCTTCTACTGCTATACTACTACTGCACTACTACTCCACACTATACTGTACTGGTTACTAAGTTACCTCATAACTGCTAACATCCGCATGGTCTTTAAACAGAATATCAAAAGGAGATACTAATTATCCAATTCCCACTTTAAGATTTTGCAGTCAGTTGCCTCTGCAATTAGATATTTGGGAAATATCTTCAAAACTTTGTCTTCTTCCTTCCTTTCCAATTCCAATATTGGGAAATTGTGGTGATTCGGTGGATAAGGCTGTGGACTTATGAAAAAGACGGTTCAGGATCCAAATCCTCCTCCTGCGTGTAACATTACAATGATATAGCTATCGAGAATAGTGTGCATTCATGCCTATAGACACATTGCAAGGACAATCTGCGTTTTTACTGCAACATTCAGCGTCAAATGTGTTCCCTCTTTTAATAATCATCGATCCTAGATTATTGTGACTCCATGCCACCTTCCCCCGTGATCGTAAACAACAGCGATGTGGCGATGTGGAGCTACCGCGGAATGTCCCAGAACGCCCTGACCCTAACAACCACCCATTCTCCAGGCGACTACTTCCCGCTGGGAGAAACGAACGTCACGTATACCGAGGACGGAACGGACCAGTGCATCGTCACTATAGAGGTCAACCGTAAGTTAAACATGGCATTCTATTCAATTCGATTTAATTTCATTCAATTCAAGATCAATTATATTGAATTTTGGACAATTCTATTGAATTCGTTTTGATTCAGTTCTGTTTATGCCCATTGAACAAAAAAAAAAAAGGTAACACAAAATGCAAACCGTAAGTTAAACATGACATTCTATTCCATTCGATTTAATTTCATTCAATTCAAGATCAATTATATTGAATTTTGGACAATTCTATTGAATTCGTTTTGATTCAGTTCTAATTTATGCCCATTCAACAAAACAGGTAACACAAAATGCAAACCGTAAGTTAAACATGACATTCTATTCCATTCGATTCAATTTCATTCAGTTCAAGATCAATTCCATTGAACTTTGGAAAATTCTATTAAATTTGTTTTGATTCAGCTCTAATTCATGTCCATTCAATTCAACAAAAGGGTTACACAGAATGCAACCATACATTGTAAAAGTTACTTTGTTTTAACAATTTACAGGTAATATACGTTCAATATCGGTGAGTTACGGAGTTGCAGGTGAATCATAGACTATATGAACTGGGAAATAATTTATATTTTGAGAAGTTGAATGGAAAGTCATTGAAAATATGATCGAAAAGGGTGATATACTGAACAACATGCCCAGAGCTTGTAAATGTGAAAGATTGGATATGTTCTTGAGATTTTTTTTTGCATGTCGTGCAGGCAATGTAAAAGTATTTTTAAGCAGTGATTGTTCCAAAGACTAGTGAAAATACAAATTAGAATTAAGACATCACTGTCCTGTAATGTATGGCCCAGCCACTATTCACTGAACTGTCTGTAAGCTATACAGGGAATTATGGTGACAAGTCAAAAGTATACATACACTCACAAATAATTCTACACCCACCCTCCCCCACCCCCCCCACATATATATATATTGATACACTCAAACACATACACACACGCAAATGTCGCAATATTGTACAAAGAAGAGAGAGCACTTTATTACAAACAATGAAGAGCACGAAGCAAGGAAAAGGTTATTTCCACCACACAGTGGATTCTTCTCTAGACAACTAAAAGTGTATGAAATGCAATTAAATTGTTTCGATCATGGTGATGTCTTCTATTTCTCTGTCACCATTCTCCTTGATTTATAGTCTCTTTACGTGATTGACATTACAATTTCCGTTAAGTTATCAAGGTAGAATACTTTGCTCATTTTCCACTAATAAATTATACTCATTTCTGGTCAGTTTCCTACTGTTTGCGTTTGTTACATGTTCAAACAGCTGCATCACTTCGGTGATCCCTCCCATTTATCCTCAAGTTGAATTATCCTTCCTGTTTGTGCCAGGTTCAAGTGTGTACGTATGTGTTACACACAACACACACTGCTATAGCTTCTGGCCATCCGAGCATTGAAAATTAAAGGTTTCTGGGACGAACACTGCACTAGGGCTTTCTATAACTCAGTCGGTAGAATACCGGGCTAGCATCCGGAGGTCTCGGGTGCGAATCGCGATAGAATCCCATTTTCTTTGCTCATTTTTCCACAAAAAAAGGTTAAATTTCTAACAGCTTTTATTTAAGATATTTCACAAAAGCGCTTACTTGATCACCTGCTTTCTTGTCTGTGATAAATTGTGCGGCCAATTAGGGGATCAATTACATGAGATTTAGTGATTAGGATTTTGTAATTCACAAAAAAAGTAATAATTTAACAATGCCATACCGAACCCCAAAAAGGGATGTAAAAATATAATGATTTGTCATTCTGACTCAGATGATATTATAAATGAATAAAAAAAAAGTAATCTAAAGAGAAAAGATCGACATGAACAGCAGATACGCAGTTCTTGGGACATGTTTTGTTTTAAATAGCTGTTTAAGAAGTTAGTTTGTAATCACATCTTGATGATGCCCTGTAAACCTGGCGTCATTGGAGAAATCAGAGTCGATACTGACTTACTGTTTTCCCCTATCGATGTGGGATTGGTGCATCTAGGCTCTCTGCCTTAGGTACAATGTACAGTGATAAAACACACTCTGATTGATAAAATAGTTTGCGAAGTGTCTAATGTTATGATCTACGTACTTTTGCTTCTTAATGTTCTCGATAAGATACACCACTGAAAACCTCATACAATTTTATTTTATCACTTTCCACATCCGCACAAAAGCTGATGGGAGTCCGGAGACTAGGAACTGCCCGACGAACATCAACAGGACCAGTAGCACCGCGCCGGTGGCTGTCACATGGACGACACCCACGGCAACGGACCCGGACGGTACCCCGGTGACGACCACGAATGACTACGACTCCGGAGACATGTTCGGCTTCGGCGTGACGCAGGTCACCTACACCTTCACGGATGGGGACGGAGAGGAGTCGAAGTGTTTCTTCGACGTCAAAGTACAAGGTGAGGCGGGATTTCGAGAAAGCTCGACTCCCTAATGGTGCCAAATCTATTTCATTGGTACACCGAAATCTTTTACTGAAGCCGCGGTCATGGCGGTGGCAGCTAATTGCCTCAGTCCCACCTTTTGTCTTTAGTGATGCACATCAGGGGTTAAATGCGCCTTATATAATTATGGCGGACATTGTGTGTTGCTCGTGTGTGCCTGTGTGTGCATGTGTATGTGCGTGTGTGTGTGTGTGTGTGTGTGTGTGTGTGTGTGTGTGTGTTTATCCTCATCTAGTCGCTTTGTATTCCATTTATGTTTGCTCTCGATAATTCACATTATTTCTTTAAAGAGACTGTAGTCTTGGATGACGATGGCACATCAGGTTTTAACTTTTTCTTGAGATGAGAAGGCGTGTAATTCTATGAGGAATTCAAAGCTTGTTTGACAACAATCATTTTTGCAGTGTTTGAGATATCAAAATATGTAGCGTTCCTAATGAAAGGTGAGACCCACGTTTTATAACGGGATACGACCTTAGCTCCCATTACAGCTCGAATTTGAATCCATTTGGTCGGCATGAAGCTATTTCGACGGTTGTTTTTAACACACGCGATTGATGTGTATCCCATAATGATAGCACGCTTAATTAATTTCAAAGACGAAATAGAAATACCTGTAATTATGAAACGTGCAATGTAAACAAAGAGATGATGTCATATCTCCACAAAACCTCCCGTTGTCTAGCGATGATCTCCGCACGAATTCATCCTCGACATTACAATGATAAGACCAATGACAGCAGAGTGACGAATTTTATCTCAGATTCGTTATGGTTGTGACGATAAGTTTGTATATGCAGGGATTGAGTTAGTGGCACCTGAATCTTTGTCAAAGGATATGATCTTACATAATTATCATTTTACATTTAACCACTCTGCTGGAAAATACACATTGTGAAAAGTGTCCCTCAGTGTGGTCACATTGTCGAATTTGTGAGCACACTGTGTCACACGGATTCTCCGTGGTTCGACACTATACCCTGAACACACTGTGAATACACTGTGTCTCGAGAATGTGAACACACAGTGAACACACTGTGTAAACAGA
Organism: Diadema setosum; assembly: GCA_033980235.1. Lineage (NCBI taxonomy): Eukaryota > Metazoa > Echinodermata > Echinoidea > Diadematoida > Diadematidae > Diadema > Diadema setosum. Next base: position 6,369,502 of record CM067074.1, on the reverse strand, counting down.
TGCTTCGTGGTTCGACAGAGTGTGTTCAGAGAGTCATCAATGTCAACACACTGTGAAGACACTTTCAGCTGACTGTGTGCATTGTTTCTGTCACTCAAGAAAGTGAGATTTATGTTTATATTACTTTATTGTGGAAAAAACGAATAAATTCGAACTTGAACTTGAACTTGACAATGTGTTCTTTCTGGCAGGGCCGGTTGTGAGGTCACGTAAGAAATTTTCACTTTACCTGATTTGCTTAAGAGAACAACACTGAATGGTTCTGGGAATCAGGATATGGCCTAACTTTTCATTCCATAACTCTGTTTTGACCGGTTTTTTTTTAAACAATGCGTTCACTACAAGCCTGCTTGCCTTTACGTTTCTTGATGTGTTCTTACTTAACTGACTGTTCTTTTATCAATTCAATTTAGTTAAATGCATGCAGGAGTGTGTTTTCTCTTTGATGTGTTCATGTAGGCTGCGATGGCAGATGTGGGTCAAAATCTGATGTCGGGCTTTGCCCGGGAGCAAAGAAATGGAGAAAAAGATATAAAGAGAGAGAGAGAGAGAGAGAGAGAGGGAGAGAGAGAAAGAAAGACAAAGAGAAAGAGAAGAGAGGAAAAGAGAGGGAGAGAAAGTGAGAGAGAGAGAGAGAGAGAGGGAGAGAGAGAACAAAATAGGAAAAAAAGAGAAATATTGGAATTCAACCCTCCCGCAACCATGCGTCCAAAAGTGTCACTGACACTGTAAGTAGATGAAATGACAATGAATATGCATTACAAAGATTAATATTAAGAGATATTCTAGAATATAGGAAGTAGGAAAAAATGAAATCATCTAATGTATTTTAACAAGAAAGAGGAGCTCAGCGGCATTCGCACTTACATAATACTGTAGTTGTCAAGGCAATGAAACCCGACTGGGAAAGAACAGTGTTCCACAGTGTGAGACGCAATGTGAAGCACGGTGTGAACACAATGGGTGATTTCAAGTTCGGTGCTAGTGCTAGTGCTAGTGCTATCTCAGCACTAGCACAGGCGATAAAACCGAACTTGAAATCACGTCGGTGTTGGGAGTTGACCTCAAAATTATGACGTATTTCCGGTTGCTGGTGCTGGGCTCGGTGTTGAATGTCGTCTGCTGAACCGAGCTCCGCCGATTGTGTTAGCGATTTACGTGCTTTTTCGCCATTGACTAACACTAGCCCCTAGGGATTATCATTTCCTTCATTTCAAGTTCGGTGCTGGTGTTAGCGTTGCCGTGCGAGACTCATATTCACGTCCATAATAGATGCACGTTTTACGTGCAAAGTCTATGCTAATGCAGTGGTCGCCCACATAACGTACACGAACACTCTCGACATGGCTTTATAAATCTGAGCCTGGGAGCAAAATTAAGATAGTTGTATTTTGGGGAGTGGATGAAATTTGTGGCATTTTAATCTGTCTTCCTCACTATGTCCTAAAACTAAGCAAATATGGCTACATCTTTTAATATTTGACTGTAATCACGCGCAATCACTTTTTTCGTCGAGGAGCTCGCGGTGCTGTGATTCCAACACCTAGTGCTGGTGATCGATAATTTTGATCGGTATCGCCTCGTTAATCTGACCGTCGGTGTTGGAGCTCGATTTAGCGCTGTTATTCGGGGGCTAGCACTAGCACTAGCACTAGCACCGAACTTGAAATCACCCATTGTGAATCATCTGTCACAGTGTGAAACAAAAGATTACTATGTAAACACTCTGTGAAAAAAAAACCCACACACAGAACAGTGTGAAATCATCTTCACGCTGTTAAATCCAAACGTTTCGTGTAGCCTACCACGTGGACACACTGTGAACACTGTGTAACTGATGATTTTATTTACATGTATAGTATGCTACTTTTCAGATAAAGCTTTCCATAAAAAAAAAAAAAAATCCGTTTTGGTTGGAGTCCCCCTTACATTGCCTTACTAGCATGTCGTGCACTTTTTATAGAAGCCGGAAGCATACTTTATTCAATTTGTATATTTTTTTTTTTTTGTTATTTCCAAAATCGCTGAATTCAACGACATTACAGCTGTATTGGCAATAGCGATGCCTTTTACAATAATGTGCCAAGCAAATCAACGGTATCGGAACAATTTTAAGTTGATTAATTCAGGTCAACGGTGGGAAACTTAGTTGTTTAGATGTTCGTAGCTTATTTGTATCTGTAAGGCCCAACCAGGTACGCAGTTTTTATCACTTTTTAATGTGGTCTTACTCCACTGCTCTTGACCGTGTGACCCTCCCCCATCCCATCCTCTCTATATACCGTACAATTGTATATCCCCCACCCCAACCCCCCCCCCCCCCCAAAAAAAAAAAAAATATATATATATATATAACGGTACCTCCGCAACAATAACTTTGAAAATAGCCAATCAATCCAAACACAATTTTAGGGTATGAAGGTATAACTCCTTGCCCACATCTTACAGAAAACCCCATTCAATTTGCTTCAATGCTCTAAGAGAAATTAGGAATTCTGTAGAGCATATCAGGAATCTCTTCCCTCCAAGTTCTGTCTATTGTGTTCACACACAAGAGCATCCAAGTGCTTAAACGGGATGGCTAGTAACTGATCAGTGGGAATCAGTGGGAATGCTGGAGGATGATTGTTCCAATCCTTGTGGGATTCATTTAAGAGTACACTATTTATCTATTCTTGTGTGAAAATTATTTGCTTCAGAATGGTCTCATATTCAAGTAATGTGCAGTTTAATGTTTCCAGGTAAGCGTCCCTGGTCAGTGACGGGGCATTAATCTGCACATTACTTGAATATGAGACCGTTCTGAAGCAAATAATTTTCACACAACAGTAGATATATAATGTACTCTTAAACAAATCCCACAAGGATTGGAACAATCATCCCTCAGCATTCCCACTGATTCCCACTGATCGGTTACTAGCCATCCCCTTTAACTTGGAAAAAATCAGACCCATGACATGCTTCACAACAATCCACATTTCTCTGTAACCGCTGAACCAAATTGAATGGGGTTTTCTGCAAAATAGAGCTAAGATGTTATATTTGAAGACCCTGAAATAGCATTTACACGGTTTAATCATATTGGGTGTTATCAATGCGAAAATCCGATCGGCTTTTTTTTTTCTTTGGTGACATATTGTATATAAATTTCATCCGCTCTCTCTTGCAGCATCGGGGGTTGACACCACGCCCCCTGACGTCATGAACTGCCCTGATGACATCACGAGATTTACTCCGGGTGTGAGTACGAACATCGTGGTGAGTTGGACTGAGCCGACATTTGTCGACCAAGTCGACGGGACGGATTTGATGATCGCCAAGTCCAAGGAACCAGGATCCATGTTCACTCCCGGATCCACCGAGGTTCTCTACATCGCAATGGATAAGAGCTACAACCCCTCAAGATGTAGCTTCTGGGTCAACATCACCAGTACGTATACCCGATCAAGTTATCAGAGTGAGAACGACGACCAATTTCACTGCGATCTCCATGCGAAGTTGTTGCGTGAAAAATACGATTTTGTGAATTATAGTTATTTATATTTAAGGGCGGTGAGCTAGCTCAGTCGGTAGCGCGTCTGTCTCACGATCCAAATGAAAGGACTCCGGTTCGATTCCCGGGTCACACTGGGCATTGTTGTGTGTAACCATTCCGTCCCTCGAAGTGTAAAGAGGCAAAACACTCACTCCCTCAGATAGGAAATCAAATAGAGGTCGCCGTGTGTGAAAGAGTCACAACTCATGCACGTAAATGATCCCGCTCTATTTATTCATCGCAAAAAGCAGGGTGTTTAACCCGCTGAAGTGGTCCCGCTTCGCATCCAACTTGACACCACGGAAGACCAGTATATTTCAGCTAAATATGAGCTATCAAGCCATCTTGCCAGATAGAAATGAAACAGGTAATCACAAACGGACAATAGTTATGCTACTAGCCAATGCTCACGCGTGTCAGGGTACTAAGTGTCGCACGAAGTATGAGTCCCTCTTTTCAAGTAGGCTGTGTAAATTTGGTATTTGATATTACATGTGACCTCTTCCCGTCCCTCTCTTCCTCTCTCTCTCTCTTCCCCCCCCCCTCTCCCTGTCTGTTTTCTATGAATTTCTCATTATGTAGGTTTCTGACAGCAGACAAAGAGTGGAGAAACAATAGCTGTATTTTATCTAAAAATACATTGGTTTGTAGCTTTATGGTCTCCTGGGAATAACATGGAATCTACACCATCGCAGAGATGGGAACAATGAGAGAACATTTTAGCAAAAATTACAAGTATGACCCCAACACGAGCCGGACTCATGCAATAAGCCAGTGCGGAGATAGCTCATGTGCACATGGGTACAAATGACCTTTCATTTTTCTCAGTTGGTTAGGCACTTCGCTCAATTCAAAGCGACATAATGCAACAGCTTGCCCAACATAGCAATTTATGGAACTTGTATTCTAACAAAGAATGAACCTGTGTAGATGAAGTGACCAGAATGGTTTGTCAATCAACACCTTTGGAAGCATCTATTTCATTGTGCTGGTTTGAATACACTAGCAAAATTTTTCTATTAACAATGCCAAATACCAGGCTTGCTGTCAGGTGGATGTACTGGCAGGCACCATTTATAAGGATCCATGAATAATCATAGCATTACAGATGCTTATCTCAGTGAAATTAAAAACCAACCTGTCTCTCGGTACAAATGACCTTTTTCTGCTCATGCTCAAACTGGAACCCCGAACTGGCTTATTTTGTTTTCGTTTTACGCCCTCTACAGTTGATGACGAGCCACCGGTAGTCACGTGTCCGTCTGATATCACGATGCGCGTCGTGGAAGGAACGACCAGTACTCAGGTCACGTGGTCAACGCCCAACGCGACAGATAATAGCGGGATGGTTAATGTGACATCGACTCCGCCTTCGGGAACGGCATTTTCCCCCAGCACCAGTGGTCAGAACGATTTGGTCCTTGTCATCGCCGTAGACGGAAGTGGGAACGAAGCCAACTGCACATTCCGCGTAAACGTCCTGGGTATGGTCAAGGCATACCGCTTCCTTGTGGTATTCCACAGCTTGCACAGTTATTCTTTAAACCAATCTTGCATCTGTCGCTGATGCCAGTATAGCTCCAGAACAGCACCTATAAAAGCACAAGGGATGTTATGGGTTTGGTTGAGGTGAGAATTCAGGTTTTTGCTTTTTGCAGGATAATTAAAAACCACTAAAATAGTCATTTCATTCAAGTGGTTTTCTTTTATTTTTTCTTAAAGAGTAAAAACTTGAATCCCCATCTCAACCAAAACTATACTATCTCTTTAAAGGCCTTGGTCTTGTGATAAACCAAGTAGTTCTATTTCATTTCAAATGCAAACCAAAGAAGAGCAGAGTTGATCGTACGGGCATAATGTGACGTCGCTGACACTTACACATAAATTCTTGGAAAATCAGTTTCCTCAGTGATCCTGATTGCGATGTAATCATCATTTTGTGACGTGCGCACACTTCATCTACGACAATGAGGTCATAATTCTTCAAGGAAAATTTACAAAAAATACTAACTTCTAACCACAATCATAATTATGGCGACTGTTTCAAATTGTCTGAAAAAAGGTCATAAATAATGGGGGAAAGTAATAATGCATGTCTTGTGCGCAAGTATTGTATGTATATACCAGCAAAAGGGATGTTCTTGATTTTAGTATCAATATCAGTACATGTGCTGTTAGAGCTAGCTTTACTGTTGCCATTAGTATCATAATCATTGATATCTTGCCATATCCTCTGCAGTTGATTCGGCGCCTACCATTGATAACTGTCTTGACATCACAGTTGATACATTTCCGGGTCAATCTTACGCTAATGTGTCATGGCCAAACGTGACATACTCCGACGACTACACTCCAAACAACATGTTACAGGTAGCAATACATGTGTGTATGTGTGTGTGTATGTGTGTGTGTGTGTGTGTGTGTGTGTGTGTGTGTATGTGTGAACGCATAATAAACCTTGTGTTGCCTTATTCTTTCAATATGGTCAGGGGCAGTTCCAGTAATTCTGTAAAGAAGGGGAGCCTTACAAAATTAAAAGGGTGCACACGCACCCTCATCTTTTTTCTCTTTATTTCTTTTGTTTTAACAAAAATAAAATGGGGGGGGGGGGCACCAGATGCGCTCCCTCCTTGATTTGCCACTGCTTGTGTTTTCTTATTCTTCTTTCAATACGTTTTTTTTTTTTTTCATTGGATTCCAATACCCAGAATATGAACTTTTAGATTTCAATTTTCTACTTCAACTTTCAAGTTTAATGATAAAGCAATTCAAGTGGCATTCAACTGAGATTTCCCAAACACTTTCGGGTGGCGTCACTGTGTGAAAAGCATTGCGGGTAAATTCTCGGGTAAAATACTGGCACTGCAGAAGATTCGGCGAAAGAAATTTAAGCGGGAGGTCATTGGCTTTCATGAAAACAATTTCTTAAAGGTATTCCTAGTCAGTTTAAATCTCCAGAGTAATAAACCACGTGAGTACCTGATAAAATGTATTGATCAATCCGGTTGTAACATACTTTGTTAATAAAGAGTAAAATCTTTACTATTGCAATAGAAAATAGAATGAAAATTAGGGAAGTTCTGAAATTGTGAAGTTTTGTTCATATCTGCAGAACAGTCCTCGTCCAGTTGATTGAATATCTACGGGTGAGTGAAAAGTGGCCAGGCGCCGCAGAAATTTTTACTCTGAGCGGTAAAGCTTTAGTAGCGACTCAGCGATGCCCTAAAAATCAGCGGTGCTCAGTTGGTCGCCGGTCTGTGCCCTGCTGAAATTGGCTAATAACATACGTTTTAATACCTCTGGAATTGCTTTAAGGAGTGCCTGCGCTTTTTTGTTTTGAATATCTACTGAGAAATATCAAGTCTTTTCTTACCTATCGGTGTTTTTGATGACCGTAAAATGGCCTGGATGCGGGGGGGGGGGGGAGGGGGTCGAGGAGGAAGGGGGAGGTTGGAGCTGGGGTTGGGGAGGGGCACAAGGGTACACCCCCCTGTAGCTACTAGTATAAACCCGACGAACTTGTTATTCCGAACCTTCGGACCTCTGCAAATTTCACTCTGAGCATTCTTGATACTTTAATAGTAATAAATTTGTGTCACTACACGAAGGTTTTTGATGAGAAATTCTGCATGATATCCGTCTCCAGGTAAGGCCTTCCCATGACGAACCGCTCCAAGTCCAGCTCGACAACTCACCCGTCACTGTTGAAGTAACGGTTAGAGACGAAACGGGCAACGAGGTCGACTGTTCCTTCACTATCACAGTGGAAGGTATGGATAGCAAGACAATTATTAGTGGTACTGTTATCATTATTATTATCATTATTATTATCACTATCATTGTTATTATCATTATTATTATTATTATTATCATTATTATTAATAGTAGTAGTAATAGTAGAAGTATTAGGGTATTATTATTACTACTACAATGTACTACCATTATCTTTAATCCTATGTTTTTTATGATAGCAATGAAGACAACAACAACGACAGTGACACTAATGAAACTAATAACGCCTATGTGATGATTACAGAGTTACGGTTGATCTAACGCTCAATTTATTGAGCGTAACTCAGTGAAACGAGCGTAAGATCAATACTAATCGTAATTGTGTTTCATAAATATACTTATGTCTGATTGATTGCGTAACTGTTGTGGGATTTGATATATCGAGTGTAACCTTTCTTTTTTAATTGTTTCAGTCGTAAGATCAATCTTACGCTCAATCTTCATGACACATACCCTAATCTTGTTTTGCAAGTTACTGTAACACACTCAATTGTGATCATTGTCTTTGTAACGATGGGGATTGGATACTAATATATCCATTATACTGTCATTCGTGTGCTTATAACAATTTTTTTTTTTTATATAGGATCTTGCGGTCGTTGACCAAAGTCTCAATCTCAACGATTTATTTTTTTTTTAATATATACAAGGAGGCTTAAATTTGAGTTGTTAGTATTACAAAAAAAAACACCAAAAAACAATGGACTGAGCTTACAGGACGTTAATCCAATGTAGCACTTGACGGTTGTGGAATTGCGCAATGTCGTTATTCCAATGTTCGAATTAATGTCGAGGTATTCAGTTCTCACATTAAGCGTTCAATATCATAATTCCATATTACTTTAAATTGATTCCATTGATGATCCTTATCCAGTATTTTCCGTTTATTACTTATAAACTTTATGAAAAAAGGCAACAAGATTGACCCCATCACATTTTTTTGAAGCCTACTAGGAAATTGGGTCATGCTTTTTGTATTGATGACGTAATTCGTGACATGACTTCGTGACTACGTGATTCAGATTATGAGAGTATCCCTGTCTTCTTTAAAAATCAATCATCTATATTCTTCATCAGATCATGAAGTCACACAGGCGTGGGGGGGGGGGGGGTCAACCCTCATATTGTTCTTTAACAATTAGGTATGTTAAACTACTGAGTTTAACCTTGTTTGTTAGTGAATAATATTTTTAGTTTGTGTTTTAGCGATTTTGTTAAACCGAGTGATAAAATCTATAGTATTCTACATACAACATTGGTATTATTTCCCGTTCTTGTGGTAACGTATCTATCTATTCGTATGATTACATGGTATTCTTGGTTCAACCATAATTGAAATGCTAACCCGATATTTTCACATCCTTGCGGGAACCCGTGAACGACCTCAACGTAGACAACGAGAAGCCGGTCTGGATGGGCTGTCCCAACAGTCAGAGTGTCAACGCGACCCCGGGGTCTAACACGGCCAGTGTGTCGTGGACGGCACCAACGGTCAGCGATAACGACGCTGTCAGTAGCCAGACCGCCCCGCCCTCGACGCAGGATTTCATGGCTGGCACCACGCTCGTCGTTTACTCCGCGACCGACCCCAGCGGCAACGTCGCGACATGCGAGTTCAACGTGACTGTCATCGGTAAGTGCAGAACGGCGGGGATGTCGAGAGAGTAGTAGATAACATAATGCCAAGCTAATGGGCTATTAAGACGTTACGATAGCAGTGTGTACAATGGGATTTTTTTTTTTTTATTGATAAAAAATGGTGAATCATGACTGATTGAAATCCTTGTCATATGATGATCTTTGCCAAAGCAGCATTAGTAATACTATGGTTATTATGATCGTAACACTCTTGTGATGGTAATGATAATAATGAAAGGCGTGATGACTGTTATATTCCTTTTGTATCTGTATAATTGTAAACGTGAGAAGAATGAACGACTTTCTATTAATGTATCGATGTAGGGTTTGATAAAGATTGTGAAGTATATATAGTAAAAGCTGAATCGCACGTCAAGCTAGACTTCAAAATGAAACAACAGAAATCGGACTAACTGCCACATACTTCTGTTACAAGAAGAGAGCAGATGCTATTGCATGCAAAGTAGCCAATAACGAATGATTACTGATATCAAATGATTCTAATTATCAAAGAATTTCTAGGCATGTATATAGTCATACAGAGAGAAATTCATGTATAGCAACCGTGTGAATGATTGTATGCTGTATATGCCCACGTGGGATTAAGTGTACTTACTTCAACCTGATATGACATTGTGGACCAAGCTGCCGCTGCCGCTCCTGAACATAATTATGATTGTGATGGTGATAGTAATGACTATGACAACGTGTCTTATATTTTTTTCTGTTCCATTTGAAATTATGTTATTTATGATATATAAAGAAGAGGATAATGAAAGCACAGTGTATGATTGATATGAGGAAGTTCGTTCACTTGATACAATGATTCGTTGTCGAATATTTTAAGCAGCCACTCAATTTTCATTTCCATTAAAGTCCTTAATGAAACAAGATGTATTCCTTACTGGGCATGTGATATTATCTTACAAGAATATACTATTGTTTTAACGTTTGTGTTATCCATGTGTATCATTTGGAAATAAAACTGAAAAATAAGAATGAATAATTGAATGAATGAATAAATAAATCAATCAATAAATCAATAAATAGATAAATCAATCAATCAATCAATCAATCAATCAATAAATGTTTTTCTTGATCCTTCTAAAATGATAATTTTCCAGTTGACGACAGCCCCCCAGTCTTTGACAACTGCCCAACGATTCCTTTATCATTCAACTCTGACCCAAACTCGGACTCGACCGTCGTAACTTGGCCTACCATCACGGCAACGGACGATAGTGGAACAGTGGACGTGACCCCGAACCTCGCGAATAATCAGCGAAGGGTCATCGGGGTGTACGAAGTCGTGTACACAGCCATAGACCCGAGTGGCAACTCCGACACGTGTAGATTTACTGTTAACGTTGTAGGTAAGTAGCCGGGACTGAAACAAACAAACAAACAAACAAACAAACAAACATATTCTGAAAATATCTGCGTACGAAGGAAGCTGCAACGCTGGGCTCCACTCCATTTTGTTTCAGTCTGGCAAAGCGTATTCAACATGTCGCGTTGTTTACATTACAGGCGGGAAACATTTACCCAAAGCATAGATCCTGTAAAGACAGGGAGCTGAAGTGGAACGCATCAACGAAGTTTCAGGAAAAAGAGACAATCCGTTCAAAAGCACCCAATTATAGAGTTTTGTTTTGTTTTGTTTTTTGTTTTTTTTTTGCAGCGCAATTGCAAACAGAAAACACAAACAAAGTAGCAAAGAAAGCATGGCACAAAAAGGTGAGTGCGAGACTTCAAATCTGATAGAAAAGTGAAATCTTCGTCTTCTTATCTGCAGAAAAGAGTCCAACGAAATATTTGTTGTCATGGTATTCAATTCAAATTCAATTCAAATGATTTTATTTCCGTATAAAGTATTATGAGGGCTTAGAGTTAGAACAGGCATTTTTTCCCTGCAGGAAAGAACACAGTGTTCCACAGTGTGAGAAACACAGTGTGAACACAGTGTGAGAAACACAGTGTGAACACAGTGTGAGAAACACAGTGTGAACACAGTGTGAGAAACACAGTGTGAGCACAGTGTGAGAAACACTGTGTGCACACAGTGTGAGAAACACAGTGTGCACACAGTGTGAGAAACACAGTGTGCACACAGTGTGAGAAACACAGTGTGCACACAGTGTGAGAAACACAGTGTGCACACAGTGTGAGAAACACAGTGTGCACACAGTGTGAGAAACACAGTGTGCACACAGTGTGAGAAACACAGTGTGCACACAGTGTGAGAAACACAGTGTACACACAGTGTGAGAAACACAGTGTACACACAGTGTGAGAAACACAGTGTGCACACAGTGTGAGAAACACAGTGTGCACACAGTGTGAAATCTCTTCACATTGTTTAAATTCGAGCATTTTTACAGTGTGGACACAATGTGAGTCATTAATTGACAGTGTGAAACAAAGCATTACTATGTGAACACTCTGTGAAAACCACACCACGGTGTGAAATCATCTTCACACTGTTAAATTCGAGCGTTTTCGATCTCACATAGTCGACTATGTAAGCACACTGTGGACACACTGTGGGACACGGTGTTCTTTCCAGTAGTGTTACTTTGGACGACAAACATCACATTATCCACTGACGCAATTCACCTGGGCCCTGTTTTATCAAAAGATAAATTTAACGTTAAGTCAAAATAATCTATGATTAACCTCTCAAAACAACTCTAAGTCCAATTAATCTATGATTAACTTCCAAATCAACTTGAAGTCCGTCTTATCAAGACACCCAGAGTTGACATCAACTCTAACTTCCTAAAAAATCAACACATAAGTTTTCTCAACCGCTCCAAATCTATGATTAACTTAACAGGTGATAAATATCAACTTTAAGTAGAAACAGTCTAGGTAAGACTCAATTGTAAGGCAATTTACAGAAGAAAGATGACTGTCACACTTTCCTAGTCTAGCTGGGGTCTTGTCACAAATGTTTGTCTGTTAAATGCTAACCTTTCTCTCACATTTTATGCGTTTCTTTCATGTAATCATGGTCTTTTCCTTGCATGAAATTCACGATCGGCACGCATTGCTTACGCGACTGCTGCACGCAAACACCCTCGATAGCAGTCGCAATCCCAGCCTGCGCGCCCGGCGCCTCGGCACGCCGTCCGCCCGCCAATCAAGCTATCGCCAGCAAGCAAGTAACCGAGTACAGTACTGGAACTGGAACCGCGTCTGTGTGCAATGCATATCTTGCCAAAGTAAAGAACCCATATGCGAGGAAACCAGTGATTTCTGACGTGCGTAGGCCTACGTAGAGCTAGTTCGGCAATAGATACTAATTAACAGTTTAGTAGGCATATACAGAAAATAAAGAGTTTAATTCTATATAGCACCGAGTACGACAGTAACTTGAGATCCAGCTTAACGTTAGGCCCAACTGGTTAGAGATAACGTTCAGCGAGTCGTTTGTAGGTTCCTACCAGGGAGGTGGAAAGATCCACCTCCCTGATTAGAGCGTCTAATAAGTCATTCTAGAATTTCGACATGTTGATGATGTAGACTTGCGATCTATTCTTTACAAAGTCGATCTGCGCCGTAGAGTTAAAATCAAACTACTGTTATCACCACACTCTCACAAGTTTCTCCTACACGTAAACACACAGGACTTCAGCCTATTGAATTAAGACTTGAAGTAATTCTACGTATGTGCGGAATCTTTACGGTACACGCGTACGCAGATTTTCGTTGAGCTGGGGATGTGCTAGATCTATCGACCTACTTTTTTCAATACAACGCAAAACGGCGTATTTTGTGGTTTTGTTGCAAACTTAATACTTCTAATTCAGCGGCTGTATAGCGCTAATACTACTGCGTCGCACTAGCAGACTACAAATCCGTGGCCATGGCAAACAATCATCTTTTTGTTGTTTGTTTTGCTTAATGTATTGTATTGTTTTTAAGCAGACAGTACCGGAAACCAACCTCGTCCCGTGTTGTTAGTTTTGACTAAATCAATAATTAAGTCATGGTGATGAGCTATAACTATAATCGACTATTAAGTCTCTTCGTAAAACGGGAACTTGTAGTTGATTTAAAGTTATAGCGGACTTCAAGTTGGATAAAGTTAGCGTTGATTTCACAATCAACGCTAACTTTATCTTGATAAAACAGGGCCCTGATGAGATATATTGGAACCCTGTATTGGTTCTTCTCATAAGCACAATATTTTCTCTTGTCATAGAGCTAAAGGTTGCTTTTCATATTATCTCACTTACTGCGATGCGAGTTTTAAATGATCTTTAACAGCAATAACTTTCCTTTCCAGCAACCTTCTCAACTTCCCCTCAAAATATACCTCAAAATATACCCACCTCAACATAACACCGCCTTGTCATAATCGTTTTCGATTTTCGTTTTTATGTTGTGTCTATAGATATGTTGAGTAGTGCATCGTGTTATTCTTCAGTGATCTGCCCCGTCTTTCTCTCTTTTGTGTTTTCTTTACATCCGTTGCTCCTTGTCACTAAACACATTATTGGAATTTAAACTGACCGAGAAGATTTACATTTTCAAAATCTACTTCTACAAAGTTTTTTTTTTCCAACTGGAAGCATTTAATCACACCAATGAAAACATCTTGTTCATAATAAACACCGTAAAAGCTAAACAATAATGTGACTTAAAGCAAATCTTGCGCAATCTTAGACGTTTGAATCGACCTCTTACCGACCGTACGGTTAACAAGAGGCATTGCACCGAATAGATTTATCGATCAAGCATCATCTAAATTTTCCTTAGGATATAAGTTTCCGAGAAACTAGTGTCTTGAAATAAGATTATCATTTACCTCGCGCAATTATGAAGTGAGACATGTCTGTAATAATCTTCTTGTATCGTTCTTAGTTGGCGAATCTACAGGTATGTGTTCATTAATGTATGTAATCCAGATGTAATCCTAGCTAGTACTCGATGTCACGGCTGCGTACGATGACATGCTCGTGTAATGTGGTACGCAATGATTCCTCTGTAGGCTAGTATAGCTTCTTGACTCTTTTCACTCGTAGCGGTGATCGTGTACGCGTCAAGCCGTATGAGGGCGTGACACCCGAGGATTGCGATACGCCGAGAACTGGGCGCGCAGTCTCTCGATTATCGCAATCAGAAAATTTGCGCCCTCTCTTCAGCTCTTGGTTTATCGCACCAAGGAAAAGGGGACGGAACCCAGACTATCTCTAGGCCGGCAGAGAAGGCAGAAGTACTACGCAGGGTGTGGCAGTATATTTCTTGGCTGCATGCCATTACCGTGGTGATAAGTGTAGTCCCCTTTAAAAAAAAAAAGACAAAATGCTAATCCACAATCTATTGTTCGAGGCTTGTTAAATAAACATACTGTAACATACTGTAGTTGCACGTAGTCAAGAACATATCGTACTTATTATTCTACTCAGCTAGTCTCTATACTGCTCCCCTAGATGTTTTCAACTCTTAAAAAAGAAGGAAAGTCTAATTTGGTTTCTTTTTATTTTGTCTTTATTTTCTCCTTTCTTTTTCTTTTCTGTGTCTGCCTGAAAATAGATAATCAGGATCCCGTCTTCACGTCTTGTCCGCCAAACCCCGATGTCGAATATGTGAAAAGTTCAGCCTACTCGGCCGTGGTCACGTGGGCGCAACCGACAGTCAGGGACAACTCGGGGCCTGTGACCGCGTCGCCCGTAGGCAATTTAAATTCCGGGTCAGCGTTTCCCAATGGTACACACGTGGTGACGTACCAGGCCACGGACGGAACGAACACGGTCACAAACTGTACAGTTACGGTCTCTGTGCAGATAGAAACTGGTAATCATAATTGTTTTTCCTGACTGAATTGTACTAATCATTATAATATTTTCAGTCCCACACATTTGACAATTCGTCCTTTTTTTTTATAGGCACATTTGAATTACGTCCCGTCTACGGATGATAAAACCTCAAACGCACTACTAGTACATATTTTTTTTTTACGTCAAAGAACTAAAGATGTTTTTTAAAGAGAAAAAGCCTATGTAAATTGTTGAGAACTTACTCATTAGTCCATTAAGAACAGTGTAACATGTGTAATGTAGGTTCCTAATAACCGACTGATCCTGTTGTATATTGTTGGTGGTTATTGTTAAAAAAAAAAAACACATATATGTTTTCTGAGTACGTGTCGTGTCGGTATACTGCATGCGGATCCCAGCACAATGCTAACACACAATCATACAGCCGTCACAAATCACGCACCTCCACGTCCCGTTTACATATTTTTGTAATTTCATTTTTCATTATCCTTTCGGTCTCTCTAACTCAAATTTGAATGCAAATTCAAATTCAAATTCAAAGTTGTCATGTGCTTGTAAATATCTGTAAATAAACTATATCATAATGTAAATAACACAATCTGCAAGAATCTTCAGCCTATATTGAAAGAGGCAGACTTAACCATAACAAGGAAAGGAAAGGAAATTTACGTAGGCCTAATACCTACTCACATTATAGTTGGTAATACTGACCACAAATCTTAAGTCATGTTCTCCTTCTCATTTTCGTCAACGTGAATTCTTTCCTTGCCTGTTAATTACATCTCAAAAAACTGTCCTTGTTTCAGATCAATGCATCAAATAACCGCTGTTTGTCTCTCTGTATATCTGCCTAAAATCAAAAGGAAATTGAACCCGTTATCCAGTGTTTAATGTAAAGGCATGTCATAATGTTCTTTTTTTTTTCGCACAGATCCGATCACCGTGGAGGGTGAATTGGTACTGGACGTCGTCGGAGGAGTCGACGGCTTCTTCAGCGAAGTCGCCCGGAGGAATAGACTTCGCGACGACGTGAGTCCATGAAGACACATCTTGGGATCTGATTATTATAGGGAAGACATTAAGAATTAAAAATAAAAAGAATCAACAACTGTTATATAGGTTGTATGATGCGGGGTCTCAATCACCAGTAACTGAAATGCTGGAAAAACACGACAATTCACCACTGTGCCTTGCTCAACAAAGGTATAATGAAGTCAATGCAAATCATATTAAATGGATTAGTCAAATACCGGTTAGTGATTGGCTAAACACAGTCACGTGATGGAGGCACATTCGTTATGTTCGCCCATGGGCAGAACATTTTCGTAATTTTTGTAATGTTCTCCTATGGGAAAACATTTTCACATAACAAATGACGGAAGGACCTGCGTGTAGTTAATTTGGCTCTGCGCGAGCGATTGAGGGCGTTGTGCTGGTGGTTGACGCTAGCGTACTTGACTGACCCATATAATATAACAGATGATGACTTTTGTTGTCAGGAACATATACCAAACGTTCCACCTTCAGGGTTTGAAATACTATTCGGGAGGCTATATGTCCATCGACTTCGTCTCGGGACTCATAACCTCCCTCAATAGCATTTCAAACCCTTCAGGTGGAATATTCGGTATGTTCCCTCCCCCGCCAGTCATCAAAATGGCACATTGTCTCTCGACTAATCAACTACGATATCTGATCTGAAATCTCACCCTATTGGACAGGTATATATGTATTTTTTTTTTCACTACAAGATACTCCGCTGGTTTTTAAAATCAATCATGTATCTAGTACGTTATTGCATAGTACACAAAACAGTCATTTCATGAAAAACCCAGAATCTCAATTCTACTGCTTGAACACTTAGATTCAGACCATGGTTGCTGTAGTACTTTTTTGGGAATTCTAATGAGTCAATGTGTTTATCTGTTTTTCTCTTGTTGCAACTCTAGCTTGATGCCTACTTCCGGTCACTCGACGGCATTTCAAGCGACTTCGTCGGCATCGAAATTACCGATTACAGATTCACCAGCCCTCTGAACAACTTTTTGATCGAGTTCGACCTGTATCTCCGCGACCCATCGTACTACAATGAAGAGACGATACGCGAGGCGTTCGAGTCCGGTCTCACTTCGTCCACGAACTTCCCGACGAGCAACCAGATCGTTTCCGGCACCTTCGACCTGTGTGGGTGC
Source organism: Diadema setosum (assembly GCA_033980235.1). Classification (NCBI taxonomy): domain Eukaryota; kingdom Metazoa; phylum Echinodermata; class Echinoidea; order Diadematoida; family Diadematidae; genus Diadema; species Diadema setosum. Next base: position 6,352,559 of record CM067074.1, on the reverse strand, counting down.
TTCAGAAATGCCAATTGTTACACATTCGTTGTCTTTTTTTTTCTCTTTGGCAGTGGGTCTGCAGTCAAATCTGTCTTAGCAACTACCTGTCTATATAGCGACCATTTGCCGTATACGACGACTAAAATTCATACTCTCTAAGAGAGAAAGAGAGAGAGAAAAAAAAAAACAAAGTAGAACTTGTCTATAGCGGCCACCTGTCTATAACAGCCACATTTCTTTGTCCCTGGGAAGGGGTGGATGCGCTATAGACAGTGTTGACAGTAATTTGTTTGTTTGAACATTTTTTTTTTTGCGCAAAATACTGCAGGTTTCATGGAAAATACTATTTTAAACAAATTTGTATTACTACACTTGTTTATTGCAGGAAAGGTATAAAATTATTTGCCTTATTAAACTCTCAGAATACCACAACTCTGTTTCAAAGGTTGGCATCCATGCACTACTTTGTAATGAATAATCAAATAGCAGCAAAAGTGGAAGTTGCAAGTAGTATCAGTCAGTCCGCAGCACCCGATAATTCGCTCGTATTTATTAAACTCGTATGCAAGCCCGCTTTAGGCTTGCATACGTAATGAGCTGCGTAAGGGGATTTTGTCCTTGGGCTTTCGGCTACAAAAATACACCTTATGTTCACAAATTTGGTATCAAATTCAAGGAAAATATGTAAACTATCGTCACATGTTACTCAAATTATTGTAAATCAAAAATATCATAGCGTAATTTGAGCTTGAAAAATGATGAAAAAAGTAATTCGTGCAGTATACTTTCAAGACGTCAAAAAAATACCAAATTCACCTTGCGTCTCAATAAAAATGCTTTATTTGGTAGTCCATCTCCTAATCTTTGTATCCATGTAAATATCTTGACAATTTGTTGCTTAATCCGGTCAGGAACCAGTAAAATATACATCGATGTCAGTGCTGATCAGCTTGAAACCGTGCAATCTCAAGAGTAAGCTCTCTCATTGGACAGCGCCTGCACTCAGCGCTTGCATTACGTCATTACGCTGCTACATAACGGTTTCATGCCACTTGCGGTTTCTTGGCACGCGTGTAGTTCAAGCGCTGAACGCACGCACTGTCCAATGAGAGAGCTCTTTCGCACCACTGTACACTTTGTGCGCAGCATACTTCTGGCTTAGGAGTGAATTTTACAGACATTTCAAAACGGAAAAACTAGTATAAATCATGCTTGCGTCTCCTTGACTCCAATATACAGTCCAAGCAAGTACCCTGTGAGGGATAAACCTGAAATACCCTCTCAGGGCTATTCAGCGGCTCAACGAAGCGTTGCGATCGTTATCTCTATTCTCATTGCCGGTCGTTCCGATTTATGACTTGAAATTCTGCGGATTTTGCTGGCTCGTGCGAGCGCTGCACGCTCGCCATGAGCTGGGTGGCCCTGTACACCCACATGCAGGCCGGACAAGTCGCAGCGTCACATACCAGCCGGGGAGATACCACACACAGTCTTCACATCCACCAAGTATTGTAAAGTAACTCGCGCTAAGATGGATTGCAACAATTTGCACAAATCCAAACTAATTTAAACTAGGCCTACACTAAGTACAGGTCGTTGCAGGATGATATAAACACAAAAAATAAACAAAATACACAGTTCCCCTACACTCATGTACGCACACAAGCACAAGCACCCACAGCAAACACAAGAGTGTCAACAACATCAAAAGCAAAAACAAAACGAAAACTGGCATCATTCAGAAAGTGTTGAATTCGAGTATCTTATATGTTATCAAGATACAGTTGTGACTTGCTTCTTGAGAAGAACGTATAACTTTTTTTTTCTTTTCAAATCATTTCATGATGTATCAATTATTAAATCTGTATTTAATAGTCACATCTTGTATCATCTGCAGTGTGGATATTAGTATATTATACGCATCTATAATATAAGAGTAAGAACATCTTCTATAGACGATCGAACGCAATTTCAAAACCCAGTTTTGGCAACTGAATGGATTTCGTTCTCCTACCTGCCCGTGGCCGGTACACTTGCCGAACTGTAAAGACGATGGTATCACACATCTCCTCAACTGGAACTACAGCTGTATTTTATGATTCTCTCACAGTCCCAAGTAGATATAACACAAAACGCCATCTTAGTCTTCATAAAATGTTATCGATGCAGTCATGGCAGCGTATATTCCATAATTCAGGGAGGTGGAAAGAGAATTGAATATGCCTAGTTAGTGCACAGGGATAGACTGTACCATGCTAATGTAAGGTCTCAGTGGCAGCTGACTGGTATCGAGGAAACCCCACTAAAAAAACAACATCACTCCCCCAGCCCACCGAAGAACCCTGGCTGGTATGTGTACGTAACTTTCCAAAGCAGACACTCTGCCGAGCGAGACTGCCTTTGCAATGTCACAGCACTTTCCCAACGACGCAGGGACGTGATCAGTTCACATTTGATTTTTCTGATAAACTGCGTTGATACCATCTTTTAATGTCCCCTGAAGTTCATACTTTAAAGATGTAAGCATCGATTTCATTCTACATAATTCATTTCCAAAATTTACAGTTGTGATTACATGTACATTACATCAAATGTGAGATGAGTGAGGTTCCTTCGTACAGCAGCGAACAGCGGCAACCAAGCAAGCAACGCGAGCCAGAGAGCAATACGATAACCATTCCACGTGGGCTAACAGCACGGAGGCACGCGGTGTGTGCGCGTTTTTCTCTGTTTCAGTAGCGATAGCCTGACAAAATTCAGACCGGATTGAATGAGACTAAGTGGACAAAATTTTCGAACATGTTGTGCTATGACAGAGAGCGTGTGAATTTTGCTCCCCGCGGATTATCCTGCAAAAGGGTCTATGAAAGGAAAGACTAATAATCTTCACTCTGAGGGAAAAGGAGCGCAATCCGCGGGGAGCAAAATATACCGTGTGTGTTTAAACACACGAATGTCGAAGCGGTTTTGTCGGTTCCCATAGACTTTACACGTGAAGGCGATTCGCTTGGCACTGAGCCAGGTTCGGCGAGCTCGCGCGGTTCTCCCGTTTTATCCTCTATAGGGTATTTCGGCGTTATCCTTCACAGGGTAGTTGCCTGGACTGATATATGATGAGTATCTAAGTTTCCTCTCTACGAAAAGCCAAAATCAGAAACAACAGTTTCTTAATCCGGTCAGGAACCAAAAAAGAACTTTAGATGACAAAATCTTCCGTGAAAAGCAGGTAAAATTTACGCAAATTCAACTGATTATATAGTCATGATAAGATCCGATGTTATAGGCAAATTTAGTATCAAAATAAAGATCAAAGTCTGGAAAACAATTTACCGTGACTTGTAGCCATGACGAATGTATGTACAAGTCGCTACACTGTGAAAACCATAGCCCTATCAAAGTCTCGCAAAATCTCGCACGACGAGACACCTTTCGAACGCAAAGATCGTCAACGAGAGTGCTGAATAAATCTTGCCGGACCGGCTCATTAGCATACGTGCTGCGGACTGACTGGTATTATCAGCAGAAGTTGCAGTAGTAGTAGCAGTAGCAGCAGCAGCAGCAGCAGTAGCAGAAGGATAGTGATATTATGTAGTAGTAGCAGTAGTAGTACTAACAGTAGTATTAGTTTTGAGAGACTAGTTGTTAATGATGTCGTTCTTTTGTGATAAATGCATGTGTTGTTTCCATGTTCCGTTGCTTATTTGACTGCCATTGTTGCCTTTGTTTCTATGTTTTTGCTTTTATTTATTCTTTCTCATCTGAATATGTAACATAAGTAATCAATTGAAATCTCATGAAGCAAAATCATAGGTAAGAATACATTTGATTGTCATAGACATCTGACTCCAAATCCTACTTGACCTACAAGTCTATAAGCTCAACGCCATGACTCTATCGGTTGATGCTGTATCTATTTTACATTAATTTTCATAATTGCTTGGTAGTATTTCATCACGAGGAACAAAAACTTTCTCTTTTATTTGAGCATGATTTATTTCGTCTTCCTTCTTTCTGTAGCCGTAAGAGAATTCAACGGCTTCTACACCTTATACAGCATTACCAATGACGGCTCTACCGAAGTGTCCTTTCAAACGTGTTGCTCAAACCGAGCTAGCGCGTCCTACCAGGATTTGATTAACCGACTTCAACCACAGGTATAATGTCTCTTAAGTCCTTCTAGCTCTTCTTGTAATAGTATTGTAATTCAGAGTCCTATGTCTGAAAATCCAATGTCCTGTAAAAGCTCTATCTAAATCAAATGCAACGTAGGGAGCGGTAAGTTTTGTCAAGACCGGTTTTCATAAAGGTTAGAAATAATGCACCATATACCATATTGTAATCATAATATTTATGCTATTTTGAAGATTTTGATCGAAAATGTCCTAATTCCGATCTTAGTAAGTTTAGATATTTGCTGTAAAAAGCACCAAGCTAGAATATAAAGAGAAAATATGGTATGATTTTAGTCATAACGGCAAGGAGTCTTTTTTTATGGTACGAGTAAGCTATGACCGGGAAGGTTTGATTTTGTTCTTCTTGATAGTGGAGTAACTTTAAAATGCTCGACCATGTCCCTAAGATCATTTTGCGATCAATCACTTTATGCATAAATACTTGTATTGCCATAGATAGATAGATAGAATAATAGATCAGATAGATAGATAGATAACGATATAAAACAATGATCAATGATAGGTGTCGAGGGCAAAATGCGTTTTATGCTATTCTTAGTTAGATAAGTGTACATTTTTGCCAAACAAGACCTTATCTTACTCAAAATCGGTCCTTTTTGCTTTCAAGCTCCATTTCGCCTTCTATACGGGAAATCTCCAAGGCTATCTGATGGTGCGCGTACTCGACCTAAGGGACGGGAGCGTCGTCGTTCCCTTTACCGTCACATTCAACGAGGATACATCGAACTCCGTCTCGACGAGCAGCCTCGAGGCAGCATTCGATAGCAGGGTCCAGGCTTCCAACAACAACGGGGTTAGCAACGAACTCGAGAACGCTGCGGGGGTCGACAGCCAACTGTTCATTCAGCCAGCTACACCGAATGCCGTCTTTAATGGTCAGCTTAATGGGTGCTGCCAAATTGCCTCAGTAGCACAGAGAGAAAGAGAGAGAGAGAGAGAGAGAGGGAGAGAGAGAGAGAGAGATGGGGGGGGGGGGGAGAAAGATGGAGAGGGAGATCGAGATTGTATATGACAATAATGTGGGAGCATACCTTCTGCATGTCATAAGTAAAGGAAAGGATGAATAATGCTTGTAGGCCCTTTGGATGAACATAATGTGCCTCAATGAAACATGCTACATGCATGAAGAAATGAATCAAGCCGTTGAACTCGGCCTATGCGATGAAGAAATTTGTTGTCATTATTTATTGAATGATCACAGAGTATCGATTGGAGTCAACACTGCCCTCAGTCCCTAAACTCAAAGATTGCCGAAATTTGATTGACAAGCGACGTGCAATATCCTTATAAGGATGACGAAATTAAGATAAACATTAAAGCGGATGGAAGAAAGGAGCACTGTGGCACATTACTAGTATGAGTACTGATTATACGCGAAGAAGAGCAGTGGCTTTTGACGAGAGTAATACTTTCCCGTCGAGCTATACAGGATAAATTGCAGTGCCAGGACGAGTTGTATATGTAGACTTGTCAGCTACTGGCATCAATGTATCAGACTGTCGTAGTGGCTAAAAAAAAAAAGCTAATGTAAGCTTTGAAATCGAAGCGAAAGAACTTCCATCCTTGATAGTAATGGTGCAACTGTCTAGTAATATACAATACATTTATCTTTTTTTTAATAAAGAAACGTGGAATGTTCACCATAGCTTTCAGGTGCATGTGCCAGACTATATCTTATTTGTATGTATAGGCCTTCAAAGAATGATTTGCCCTCGCTGTAGGTGGGTAATGTATGATCATTATGAAATGTCGGCAGGACGTTTTCTATTTGTTTTTGTTTTCATTATGTGTTGTCACTGTTGATAAACCTAGTACCATATTCCCCCCCCCCCCTCTTCGATGTTGTTGCTTTGCCGTTTGTAGAAGTGTGCCCGGGTACCAACTACTGCAACAATGGTGGAACGTGCACTGTGGGTAACAGCACGACCCAGTATGTCTCCGAGTGCAAGTGAGTACCGACTTACTACACACACAGTGAAATATTTCATATCAGAGGCTGCGGATTTTTCGTGTTTTTTTTTTTTTTTTTCGTGCTTTTTTTTTTAAGGGGTGGGGGTAGCTAAGGGATATAATACGGAGACCCAATCCCTTTAGACGGGAATAATTCAAATCCGGAACTTTCCGGAAGTTATGGGCGTAGTGATTTTCTTTTTCTCAATAATAGGTCATATTTCTTTTATAGTGGAAAATGCAAGAAGGTACGTATTTTTATTTTGTACTGGAGCAATAATTAAGCTTTCTCAGAGGGTACAAGCATGAAACTGGGAAAAATGCCAAGAGAATGTTTAATTTCCGGTAAAAAAAAGTAGATATTTTGTGGAATCCTCATTATGCTTTATTATCATTTTACTATCACGTGCGCGCGCGTGCGAACGCGTGTATGTGTTGCCCTCCCATCAATCAATGAAGTAAAAACTTTTCATATAATCTAGGTTCGAATTTCCTGAACCTTCCACGATGTTTTCTTAAAATGATTTTGCACTCTTTGGTTTAAGATAAAATGATTGGGTATATTTCCCTTTTTCGGAGGAAGATACATCTGATCATAATAATTTGTCATTAAAGATTCACACCATTGGAACCTTGTTAAATTTATTCATTGTTTCATCACATATCGTTATCAATCATTCCAATTGCAATATCTCATTTAATCGCCAGATATTGTTATTTTTGTTCTCCTTCTTCCTATCCTTCATCTACTTTTAATACCTCTTCCTTCTTCCTATCTTTGTCCTTCATTACAATCATCTCTCCCCCCCCCCCCACTCCATTGCCCCCCCCCCCCCCCCCTACGCGATGTGTTCTGTGTCCCGATACAGCTGTGTCACGGGGTTCTCTGGCGATACGTGCGAGGAGGCCACGTCATCGACAGGTGGGTGCAAAACTTTAAAAATAAAATAAGATGATAACTAATAGATAAGGATGAAAAATGAATCAAGTACCACGCACACACATACACACACAAATCTTATTCAGGTAATGAACGTCATAAAAACAAGAGCAAGCAAATTAAATTATACACAGAGAAGATTTAAAAAAAAGCAAATATAATATCATACTTTTTGACAAGAGCGATAAAAAGATATCAAAGTACTACTGGTCTTTCTATTGCTTTTCTTTATTTTTGTAGAACTGTATTCTGGTTAACCGGGATATGTTCTTTTTGTAAGCTCATCTGGTGCTTGTTTGTAGTCGTGATTTGGGCATATAGGTCTATCACTGTGCTCTTTTTTGTGTGTTTTTTAAATACATTGACTTTTTTCTGTCCTGTCTGTCCAGTGTAACTGTCTGCCATGTTTTGACATGCTTACTATTTCCCTTCGGGAAATTTTTAAGTCGATTGTATGTCATGAGTTGCTCACAGTATACAAGATTTCGTTTTCAGTGGACCCCTCAATTTCTTCTCTTTTTCCCCTCAGGGGATGGCTAATGTAACAAGTCTGGATGTAAACTATATATACATGATTTTAATTTAATTATCTTTACTATATTTCACCGTATAATTTCATACAGTCAACCATTGTGCACTTACGGACAATTGTGATTGTCGTATGTTATGTGATGTTCTGTGAAAGACGATTAATTTCGAAATAAATGGAATTAATTAGAAAGTGAAGATGTTACGTAATGCTCGACTGTCTCCATTGCATTTCGCTCCCCCATCGACGTCCGTTTCAGGCCCGCTGAGCACGGAGGTCATCATCGCCATCGCCTGCGGCGTGCTGGCTTTCCTCCTCTTCCTCCTCCTCCTGTGCTGCTGCTGCTGGTTCTGCGCCGCATCCCGATCCGACAAGAGACGGGATGAGGAGTTCGGTTACCATGACAACCGACAGGCACTGATGCTTTTACCAATTGTAAGCTAACAGGTTCATTTCCAACAAGCAAGATACTGTTTAAGACTTCCTCGGACTTAATTCTATACATCGTATGCTAATGTGACCTTCAGAACATCAAAATTTCCATTTTCTTTCTTTCTTTCTTTCTTTCTTTCTTCATTTATTTATCTATTTTACTATCGACATGAGTAGTCATTTTGATCACTGCAAGACTGTGCAATTGACACACTCATTGAGAGAAAAAGGCTTTGATAACAACCAGAGATTTATCACCGCTTCTGAATGGAGAACCTCTGAAAGTAATGAAGTAACATATGATATTAAAACATGATATGACAAACATGTATACAGTGGGTTTATGATGTACCATAATGATTACTGTGTGTGCATATTACTCTTTAGTAGACATGCTAGACTTAACACTTTGATACTCTCACGTAAGAATGTTCAACTTTCTCGTGTTCACTTGTGCGCAAGAAACATGACAAGGGCGCCTAGAGCTGGTTGCAGTAACATTTTTTTTTTTAATCTTCAAAACAAAGACAGTAATAATGAATACCAGTAGGAACGTGTGACGATGTGGAGATGATATGAACATTATTGTTTGTGAAAGATGTGCAAAATAGCCGTCAGATCTTACTTCCACCCCTTCCTCAGGATGAGCCGTATTACAGACCCGAGAGGAAGTCACAGCTACCACCAGACCGTCCAATGATGATGGAACCACCCCGTATGATGGAACCACCCGAATTGATGGAACCACCCGATATGATGGACCCGCCCTTTATGATGGAGCAGCCAGTGATCATGGATCGACCTGGTCCAATCATAACCGAGCTGACGGGAGATGGGCCCTCCTTCCAACACGAGTCCGATTACTACCGTCCGCCCGCCCCGCTCATTGCTCCGCCTGCCTACCGTAGCCTCCTGCCTCCGCCGATGGAGCCCTTTGTGGAACCGTTCCCGCCCCCTCCGCGTATCCCACGCCCATCACGACAAGCTCCACCTCCCGTTCTAGGACCCGCCTTCCAACACGAGTACTCCGACCGCATTATACCGGCAGCCCGTCGCGAACGATCGAGCCGCATGCGTGATCTCGTGCCGGTAAGAGCACAAACGTATTTTACAAGTACCCTAGCCATCTACTCAATTTCGTGATAGTTGTTGATTATTGTATGCGTTGCATCTCATGATATTCCTTCTTTCAGCTTCAAAAGGCAGAGTTGTTTCAAAATGTTTGATAGCATGCAATGTTGAAATACATAAAATTGATATCACTTTATATTTTAGGAGACCAGTTGCCTACTTACTAATCTCCTAACAAAATAACCAGATTCAGTTAATTATCTTTTGTTTAAAGTCTGTTAAAGTAAGCATGTGTAAGAACCATTATTTCAGAGTTCTTTTTGATGGTAAGAAATGTATCCTGCTTTGTTTACAATGATTAGCCTAGTTGAGGGCAACATGATAAAGTAATAGTAATATTAATAATAATAATAGTAGTAGTAGAAGTAGCATGGTAATATATAACAGCGTTGTCATAATCATCTTTGACAATACGGATAACTGAATTAAAGAGATAATATTATATTCAACCGATTATTTTACCCACCATGTCCCTCTCGACTGGAGTTAAAAATATGTACACTGAGCAACGCTATAGTAATTGATAATGGTAGGGCCAACTGGTATATTAGCAAGCCTCAGATCTCCGATGTGAACGCTATTAAGTCGACGCTAATAAGGTGACAAACAAAAAATGGCCTTCTGAACATGAGCCAGACAGCTGCAAATCAACGGGGAATGCTAAAACGTCTCGCCGGGAGATGGAAAAATGTTCAGTTTTGCCGAGAAATGTAAAAACGCTGCCGGGAAATGAAAAAAAAAAAAAAAATGTATATCCACGGTATTACTGATACATGTAGATGATGAATATTCATGATGAAGCGGGACGGGTGCCCAGATAGTGCTTACCGCTTTCATTGTCCAAAACCGGGAGGCAGTCGCGTCGCACGTTAAAAGCTCCCTTATGTCAGCACTAACGCCCCCATTCCACAGGGAGTTTTTTCTTTCCTCGTCGGTCACTCATCGGAAGCAAAGTTTGCTGCTTCCGGCCAGCCATCGAAGTGTATCGGATCACTCACTGATGAATTCGACTTGGTTGATCGACTATCAGGCAAGTGTCAGACGTGTGGCGCGTTATCCTCATCGGACGATCTTGCTTGATTATGATGATGACGCTCAGCATTTATATAGCGCCATCCGTTATATATCTTTATAGAAACAAAACACTCAGAAGCGCAGCTTCATGCTTCATCGGATCACAGCCCGACATGTCTGACACTGACCTGATAGTCGACCAACACAAGTCTGTTTTATTGGACGATGATTCGACACACTTCGGTGGGTAGCTGGAAGCGATAAACTTTGCTTCCGATGAGTGACCGATAAGAGAAAATCTCTCCGAGATGGGGATATCATATATGAGGATACCATGGATAAAGAAGACTATGGATTGTAACCTGTATTATTATTATTATTATTATTATTATTATTATCATTATTATTATTATTATTATTATTATTATCATCATCATTATTATTATTACTATTATTATTGATATTATTATTATTATTATTATCATCATCATCATCATCATAATCATCATTACATCTCATTTTTTTTTAAATCCATTTCAGCGTCGCCTCTCTCGACCCCGACGACGATCTGGAAGCCAAGGGCCCAGGTTTCATGGCGACGGCCGTCCAGAACGGGTATATACTCGAATGTTGCTTTTCAGATATCTATTTTAATAATCTTATTGCATTTCTTTTACGTTCATAAATGCATATGTATTTACATACATTATCGTAATAATCTTACATGTGTGTTTTTTGTTGGTTTTTTTTTTTTTTGAATACGGTAACAGAAAGTCAGCATCTTTAATGATCAAAAAAGATCTGAATTTGATGTGTTATACAAAGGAGTTGTCATTTCCTTTTATGCAAGTGGTAAAAGGGTAATAACTGCAATAGAGCACACACATTCACACACACACTGACATACACACATTTATGAAAAACTTGTATGTGTGTATTTTCCTTCATAAGTTATAAAAAAAAAATGAAATTGGGAGCAGAAAATGAGATTATGAAAGGGAAATAAAAGATATATAAATATGCGCAGTAAATATATGCAAAATTACTCAGAACACTTCAGTGGGTTCCGAGGAAAATCTGACAATACCTTGAAAAGTTTTGTATACAGTAGTTTCCGCACAACGACGTTATGAACACAGTATTAAGAGAATTCAACAAAATTTCTTTTACTGACCTTCAGTAAAAGTTCAAAAAATGTCTGACTTTCAACAGATCTTCTTAAAACTTTCACCGAGGTGTTATACTAATATTGCTATATTCACTCCATCGACACGGATATTTGAGTTTCATTCCCCTTTAGCATTTGTTTAGATAATGTTTTACTTCTGCATCGGTTTCTGAAATGTATCGTATATAGCATCGTGCAAATCTGACACTGTTTTCATTTTTTTTCCCTCTCTCTTTCTCTATCTATCTATCGATCTATCTATCTATTTTATCACTTTATACAGGTGGAAGACATGAAGGCACAGCTCTTTGAAGACTTTAACTACTAAGTTTTGAACTTGGTGTGGATTTTCCTCTTCCATTACTATCTGTTGGATGCGATGAAAAAAATAAATCAACTTACTTTAAATTAATAGATATCGACACTTATGATCATTGGTAGTTTCTTTGAATTTGTTATGCTATGAGAGAATCATTGCCTATAGAATAATGTTCAAGGTGATATTTATCTCATTGCTAAATAATGACAAATGCCATCATTTAAAAGGGATCACGTTTTGTGCGTGTTTTGCAAATAAAAAAAAACTTTTTAAGTATAGATACAGATGAGTATAAATACACTTTGTAAAATGTTTGATATGAAGGACTCACCAAGCTCACTGCAAAAGTTTGCGAAATTTTCGTGCGGACTATTGGTCATCACAATTCTCGATATAAATAAAAACTTTAAAAAATCGGAAAAGCTTTCAAAGTTACTTTATACCTTTTGGAGCAGCGATTTCAAAAATGTTCAAGCTGTCACATTTCATGCATACATGTAGGTCAGGTGTATCACAAAACATCCTACCATATAACAATTTCTCAATAAAGCCTAAAACATAAAGAGACATCACCATTTTTCTTAATTAACCATAACTGTACACGGTTTAGTCTAGAAACACTTTATTATAACTATCGTTCACATGTTGTATTTTTAATGGTACATAACATTGACTATACTGATTCATATTTTTACATTGGTTGTTTCTATCCCTGACTCACATTTCCGAACTATTTGAAAGCACTATAAATCCGGGTTTTTGTTTCACCTGCAAATGGTAAATCATACCTTTAATCGTCGCTTTTAATAGAAAACCACAAACAACTTTGGCTATAACCCCCGAATTCATTCACAACATTTCTACCACGGGCATTCCGTTCAGTTCTGTTGATATCCAGCAGACATGCTTTTCAGGAAAGCCTTGAATTATCGACCCTGTTTTGCCTAAATACAGCCATTGCACAAACTTTCTCCCTTTTCAGTGGTAACCCATTGCCAATCAATTTATGCAACACTTACCTTTCCTTAGATAAATACTGTCCACATTATCTTCCGATATCTCTACACAATTCCTTATAAGTCTTGTACAAATGTTGAAATAATTCTTAGTAAGTCTTCATTCTTAAATGCTTGTTTCGTGTATTTGCCCTTCCTTTTTTTCATTTTCCCCCTTAATGCTTGAGGGCTCTACTAAACGTTTACGGTGTAGGAAACATGGCGTTGGTTACATCTTGGTGTGTTTACTCAGATTTTTCTCAGTTTACTTTGGTTTTAATATTTTGTTTTTTGTTTTTGTGTATTCATTAGCAAAGGTTTACCGCCCCCAAAATACAACAACCCCCCCCCCCCCCGAAAAAAAAAAAAAAAAAAAAAAACCTGCAGCACAGATTCAGGTGTTTAGCAGACATACGTTCGAATTCTCAACGGAATAAAACATTCACAGTACTATTGTGTCATATACACTCTTTTTCTTTTTTTTTTTTAAGAATTACAATGACATGTTGCTAATAAACATGTCTGGGAATAGAAAGATTCAAGAGGGGCACTTATTTGTTATAACAACAAAAATGATTCTAATATTTTTAATAACTATAATGCTCATGATGATATTAATCAAAACAGATAAAATATAAGAAGGAATGATAAATCATACCACTAGTTGTAAATAATGGTAATAATTCTTGAAATGATAATTTTGATATCAAATGAGCTTTTATACAGCGTCTTTATCCATTTTTTAAACTGCTCAAGGCATTTCACGAAATAACATATACAAACGAGAGAAAGATAATAAAAGTTCGGAGATGTGTCATTCGGCACACACAGTCAAACAATTTAGTCTTAAATGTTAACAAATGTCATCTCTTTAATCTTTCGAATCGTACGAAGAGTGAAAAAAGGGTGAATAATCAGATCACACGCAATATTTGACAATTCATCTCTCTGTTATGGTAAGCTAATCTCAATCTGTTATATTGGAGCGACTAAAATAAGAAAAGGGAGCTAGTGCCTAAATCTAATCAAACAGACCTACAATGAATTTTCGTAGTCTAATTTCAATGTTTGATAATAAGATCAATAAACATTAAAAGGATAGACATTAAAATATTACAACTGTGAAAATGCGTCTTTCATGTATGACTAGGGGGCAGTCTTTAAGTGTACAGTATGTGGATTTTGGAGTTCCTTTTTGCGCGTTTTCCGTTCCTCTGGTGTATCGTGTGTGTGTGTGTGTGTGTGTGTGTGTGTGCGTGTGTGTGTATGTGTGTGTGTGTGTTTGTGTTACATGTGTGCGTGCGGATTTACGTAGTGCATGTGTATTCTGTAGTAATGAGTATGAATATTTTTAATGTGACTTCATATGTCAAGATCCGTGGTTAAAACATTACTTTGCTATCTTTGCAGTGATTGGGACATTATCGTGATCTTTCATAATCAATCTAAAAATAAAGGGCCGGCTTCAAGGGTTGAACATGCTCAAATGAACTTGCCTTCTAAGGGGATATCTGTCAGTGGTAATTAGGCCTACATAGGCACTGTGGACAGACAGTTTTATCATGGTGATTATGTGTATTTGTAAACTCAGTGACTTCAACATGATTGTATTATATCAGGTGTTTTTTCTGTTTGTTTTTTTTTGACAATCTCAATGAATCAATCATATTAATTTACAGATTGCCTTCATAGCCTTCATAGCACGCAAATGAAATTTTGGTTGACGGAAAAAAAAATAAAGACAAATAAGATAATTTGATAAGACATTAGACAATACAACGATAAAATTGTCAGTTATGATAGAATGTTACAAATGCCACAAACTGTAATTGATTCACTAATGGAGGTCAAGTGGATATTTCTAAGCCATGGGGAACCTATTCAAACTGAAGTTCGAGTCCAGTGCCTTCCATTTCTTTCTCGTAGAGTTCGTCAAATCGGCGGTTTTGTTCCTCCGTGAAATATTCCTTCCAATTTCCGACAGCACCTGATGGTGAAAGAAAGCAAAAAGCAACAAAAACGCTTAGGAAACATAATGGTATCATTTCATGAAAGACAAGTTAATTGATATACACGTGTGGATTGAGTTAATGCAGCAATACCGTATGTCCGCCCCCCCCCCCAAAAAAAAAAATACAACGGGACCCTCCGCAATGATATTTAGATTGATAGTGAATCAATCTAAATACAAATTCAGGGTATGAAACTATAACTCATTGCCCACATCAGTACAGAAAACCCCCATTCGATTTGCTTCAGTGGTCAAAGAGAAATGAGGAGTTTTGTAGAGGATGTCAGAAATCTCTTCCCTCCAAGTTCTATTGTATTCACACACAAGAGCATCGAAGTGCTAAACTTGGAAGAATCAGACTCATGGCATGCTTGACAGACTCCGAAGTAGCATTTAGACAGTTTAATCATATTTGGCATTATCAATGCGAAAATCTGATTGTAATTTTTTTTTTTTTGGGGGGGGGGGACATACTGTATATTAGTAGAACACATCAATGGAAGTTCGAGGAAAATTTAACGATCCGTTCAAAAGTTATGAATTTCTGAAGTTTCACTGCCGCCGTCGCTGGATTAGAAAGCTATTACTAATTCTGACGTCACTGCAGGGCAACGACATACAGAAATATAAACAGAATTCACAATAGGTAGGCCCTACATGTATCTTTACATAGATTATCTAGCAAAATAATAGAGCACTTGACTTGCCTCTTTCAGAAAACAAGAGGGATGAACAAGGTAGCCCTTAACAGGTGTCAGTATTAAGTCAAGGGAATGTGCCCTTTTCAGTAAAAAATACAATTTTGTCGAATTCTCTTCATATTTACTTAATAATCATCGTTTTCCTGCAGTAGTATCACAAATTGCTGTACAGCGCACTTCCTTTTTAACGAACATGGTTATAACGAAATTCCGGTTACAACGGATAAAAATTCATGTCGCAACATTATCCACTCTATGTATTTTTATTGTTTATTTGTTCTGTTATAAGGAAATTTCGACATAACGAAAGAAAACTGCCCGACGACGTCTCGAGAACTTTGTTAAGAACGGGAGTCCGCTGTGTATAGTCTTTTCCTCCAGCAATGGAAGCCCTGAAAATGAAAATTCACAATTTTTGAACAGATTTTCCGATTCTCTTTTAAAAAGTAACTGATGTGTTCGAGTTCTACTAATATTACTCCATTCATTTAATAATGACGTCAAAAAAATATGAACTGTTCCATTATCGATCATTTCCAAGTATTTGGCAGTAACACGTAACCGCAACTTGAATTCTGCCATCTTTTCCCAGTATCTCCAAAAAGCAAACACCAAGCTCATGAAGCACAGCTTTGGCTGAGCCATCTACACACACACGCACACACACACACTGCAAAAAGTCCGGTGTTAAATGTGAAACACCGAGCTGGTGTTAAATTTCCGGTGCTCATTCATGGTGTTAGATTAACACCTCCGGGTGTCATTTCAAAATTTAAAATAGTTTTTTTTAATAGTTTCTTAGTTACTGCACTTTTTGTTACTTTTGAACTTCAACAACTTTCGCACGACGTAGATAACCTTGGCCTTGGGCTGGTCTGACCTGATGGCTGGCGGTAGGAATCTGGGAAGGGCGTGGCTCTTCATCATCCGCGGAGAATCCCAGTCACGGACCACATCGGCATAGCCCCGAGCTGTCGCCATCTGCAGGAAATAACAGGAAATCGGGAGCAAGCGCCCAGATCAAGGATTCCTCCATAACAATTTTTTAAAAGTATCACACTTGAACATCCTATAAATTGGTTATAAAGGGTAGATAGTTTGAGCATTTACAGTGATTGCTTTAGGGAATAAGAATCTTTTCAAAATTTATAAAACAAATCACATTGAACAATAATGAGGAGGTACAGCAGCTTCGCATACGCACGCATAATTAGGTGCTCTATAAAGCAGAGCAAAAGAAGAACACATGCATACATACATTCTAAACAGTTGAACTTGTCAAGCAAGCGATATTGTCACGATTGCCATGAAATTACGTTCAATATGGGAATGTGTTAGCCTCCGATGTCATCATCCTTGTTTAGTTTATTATGTCTTTGGTTTTTCATAGCAGCGTTAGTTTATCTGCTCTTGGACTACTAAATCAAACAATAATGTATTCATGGATATCGATGAAAGTACTTTGTGATGTGACATAGCACAGATTGTCTGTATATATATATATATATATATATATATATATATATATATGTTGATAAGGTAGTCCACGTGTTGGCAAGATAAAAAGATAAGTAACAAAGCTGCTCTCAGTATCAACACTTGAGAAAGGGCGGCGAGACGCTCGAAAATTTGTGTGAAGAAATAAACCGTTGGTGAATACAGCATGAACTTTGTTGCAGCTTTGCTACTTATATGTATATATATATATATATATATATATATATATATATATATATGAAGAGTTTGTTCGCAAAAACCGAGAAGTCCATATTTGTCAAATGGAGATATTTGCGATTAAAGGTCAAGAAAAATAAAGAGAATAATAAGAAAATTTGTTGCTTCTTTTGACCATAACTTCAAAAATGTACCTTTATATGTAGTGACCAATAAAACATTTAAAAGGTATTATTTTGTACTTTATGACAGAGACCATACTTCAAAATCTTCAAAAATGGACTTATCGGTTTTTGCAAACAAACTCTTCATATATATACCTTTTTTTTTTCTTAAATAAGCTAGCCGTTCCCCATTATCCAGGCAGCCCATCTCGGTACACCTAAGATTGAAACTGTTTGCATTTAATATTGCACTTTGTTCAAACCCTTCTGTGCCGATGAATCATAAAACATGCACAAATTTCACACACATAACAATATGGACAGGGGATTAATTTGGGACTCAGAGGATTTAGAATGGTAGACTTATCAAAATGTTGTTCTTTTGAATGGTTCAGCCATTATTTCCACCGCAGCATTGCCACGTATCGATAATAATGTCAAGAGAGAGTTATAGGCAAAGGGCGGGATTGGATCGGGGCCATCCCACGAGACACCCACGAGTCATACAGCCTATACGAGTCATACAGCCCATGAGATCGACACTAGGCCCCGCCCTATAGGCAAATAGGGCCCATGAGTAAGACACTAGGTAGAGCAGCAGTTTACATATTTTAACAACGGGCTTAATGTGACGGTCTCGTGGTCTTCTATGCTTAGTGTCGAACTCATGGGTTGTATGACTCGTAGGTTGTAGGCCTATAACTCGTAGGCTGTATGACTCATGGGCTACATGACTCGTGGGCTTTATGATACATGGGTGTGGAACTCGAGACGTGCATCCCCGTTATTCACGTGACAACAGCGACGTAAGTTTCACGATGACAACGGTAATTATGCATATAGATACAGCTGTATTAAAAAGAAATTAGGACAAAGTCAACCAACAAGCAACAGAAACACAAATAACCATGGACTGTTTGCGTGCATGTTCCCAGTGTAGGCCTACTTACAACAAACTAATATCACCGTTATATTATGTACTCACATTGGGATGGTTTCTCGTGCTAACAATTTCTAGGAAGGGGATTCGAAACAGTACGTGATCTCCTTCCAGCTTGCTTGCATCGCCTTCAAAGCTTACGAGAAGCACAATTTGTTGCATCCAAGTAGTACCTTCAGGATATGCAAACAAAAACACACAAACGACAATTTGAGAAAAACAAAAACAACGTGTAGTTTTTTTTTTTTCTGGTCCATGCAAGTCTATAACTTCAAAAAACCTGCGAGAGCGACTGTCATTTTCAAAAATGTCACACGTCACCAAAAAGGCTTGGTAAAGTATTAGTTTATTCCCTTGTTATCATCAAATTCCCCAGGCCCTAAACTTTCGGGTGGTTTGAGTCCGCTCGCCTGTGTCGGTTGTGCACTCATAGGCATGGGCACTAGGGCCACATTTCATTAAAAAAGTTGTTAGGATAGCAACTCTTGCAAGGATGGCAATTGTCATGGTGACTACATGAATTCAGCTTCCTGATTGGATGCTGCTATTGGAAGTTGCAATTCCAGCAAGAGTTGCTGTCCTAATATCTTTTATGAAATTGGGCCCTGATATCCTCATCTTCCAGGCGTTCGGACAGGGAACCTAAAGCCATGAGTCCTCTATCCTTTACAAATATTCGCGACTTCATGAATTCATGCATGGACTTGCAGGCATTGATTATCAAGAAACCAAGCCCTGAAGATATTTATTATATGAGTGTATATATGACTACATAATTACCCCGTCTATTCCCTGAAACTTAACCACACAAACTGTAGGAAATAAAGCCAGATCATGAGCAAATTTTGAGAAGGAAGGGATTGAAAGATGCAACTCCTATTATATATATACTTCGAACTTCGCGAGAAAACTTCTGTATGAGATTTTTATTGCTTAACTTAATCTCTTTCTGCAGTTTTGATGGTAAGGCAGATTACAATTGAAACTCCAACAGAATCAAGTCGTGGGGTAACTGTATTTCCTTAATGATCCAAAGATTGTAGTAAGTATAATCGTAATAAATTTCGAATGAGTAGATCACACTCTGCATTTCTTTTTTTTTTCTTTTCTTTTGGGTGGGAGGGGAAGTTGGTTTTGCAGATCCATCGCTCCAAAATTACCAAGAACACGATTTTACATTTAAGCAGGTTTTGTCGGTGGCGACCAACGTTGCTATCTAGAAATTTTATTCAATTTTCCTGACATTTCCTCCCTTCAAATAGACAGTAATATGAAACATATTTACAACAAAGCACCCTGACTGAGCGTCAGTATTCCCAAACTTCAGACCTTAGCATTAAGCAACACCAACCTAGCATTTAACCTTTATTATGAAATGGGCTTTAGAATCCCTACAATCTGATTGGTCAATTGTCATGCATTAATTTTTACTGATCCACGCTGAGGCGTGCGTGCGCTAGAATCCGAACACATGGCTCAAGTGTTATACAGTGAAGTAGGTGTACCGGACGCATGATGGGGAAAATGGTTATATTTAATGAATTTACGGACCCATTTTGTGGTTTGTAACACAAATGATGCACAGGCCAATTCCTACGATCAGTGAAAATTGGATACTCTCGTTTAATTTTGGAACAGTCTAAAACCCATTATCGCAGCGAGTAGGTTTAAACAGTTCCGAAGTTAAACTCGCGCATAAATCAGGTAAATTTCTCACCGATCCACTCTGTCCTATGCATCATTTTGCATATTGTTTGGCAGCAACCATTGGCAACATATACTTAGATCAGTGGTTTGTCGCGCAATTCAAGCAATTTATAAGCAAACCATCACCACAGAATAATGAATTCGAACGGACAAAAAGCTTGTCTGACAGCAACTAAAAATCATCTCGACAAAAGCATCTGATGCGTCAAAACGACATTGGATTGCAATGCCGCATGGCACGAAGACATGGATTTCCGTTACCGCCTTCTCATTGCAATTCCTAAGAACACAGCTATAAAACTTCAAGAGATCAATGATTTGAAAAGTTGGATTTGAAAAGTCCAAGATTGATTCCAAGATCACTGATTCCAAGATAGTTGATTTCCGACCTTGTTTATCATTGATGATCCAAATGAGATAATAGTGCTGCTCGCACTACGGTTTTTGATGTTGCTTTGTTTTGGATTTGAAATAAAGATCCTTATCCAAGGAAACATGCTATAATTCAATGAAGAAAGGCCTAATGTCGAGGTTTAAACTGACACAGATATGTCATACATATCGTCACTTGTATATGAAGAGAAAGATAATAATTATGTTCCGCTCATTACCCGATTTGGCATACGTGATAAGGAACAAGTCATCAGGTCGAACGTCCATATTTTCTAAAGCCTCCAAGGACTGCGATGTCATGATCTTGGGGAAGACCACACCCTTGTACTTGAAACAGGTCTCCTTCACACAAGCTGGAACTGCGGATGAAAAGCGAGGGTCGTCGCTCTCAGGTGGACTTGTGTCTGAAAATCGAAAAGTTGACATCAATAATCATTCCGGTTCTTCCAGAATACCCTGAAACTCAAGAGTGCAGTGGAAACGGGAATTGATATCCTTTGCCATGTAAGTTGTTATATCTCTTGCCCAAATAAATAGATTATGCAGGATCAAAGGAGAATTAAATAGCCTGTGTCCATTTTGGATCCTGTATTTTTTTTTTCTTAATGAGACCTTTTTAAACTGTCCCCGTTCTCATCAAATGCTAATTCAAAATTTGAAGGTAAATGTGGATGTAAAGATGGCGTCAGCACAAAAATTTTGAGCTGATATTATTAAGTTCCAAGAGTTTTCATTGATTCTAGGTTATCTTTGGGTCGTTGGTTATATTTGACTGTTACTCTAACTTTGCCAGTATAACCAATGATAACGGATCTGGACGGATACGGGATTGGACG